>OY294067.1:283668329-284868329 GCA_958510875.1 Endomychus coccineus
CGTTGAAACGATTGTTAAGTATTCCCATTGACAGAAATCATGGAATGTTCAGATTAGATGGGTGCTTGTCTTCGGATTCTGATGGTTTATGCTGAACATAGCATTATTATTGTATATTGATGCCCTAATATGAGACTCCCAGTTAGCTGCCAATGTATTAGCCATTCTGAGTTAATCATTTCGGTGTCATACGTATTTATTGTTTTGTTCTTCATGAATCTGCAAATAATGTGATTTGTACCAATATTCAGATTACCTATATCCACAGTAAAGATTCTCTTGACTAATATCTGATTTGTGTTAACAACTGAAAAAAATATGCACCATAATTCGATTCTTTCGTTGTTTGCAAATAGTAAACCATTTGTTCGGTTCCCATTTCCAGAATAGTAATAATTTGTACTGTTTTCGAAGCTCCTCGGATATTCCCAATTTGAAGACGGATAGAAATCAGATGTGTTAATGAAAGGGATGATTTTGATAATCATTATTTTCGAATTCTGAAGTTTCTTGAAAAAGTGGAAGTAACCAAAGCAAATTTACTGTCAATAATGCATCTATGTGTAATCTCTATTAACTCTGCATTTTTCAAACAATTGCAGGTATTCTTTTATTTTTCATCATGCTGTGTGGATGTCGGTTCCAGTGCTTTCATTATTATTTTACAAAAACAGTGCAGTGCTATTAACGTTAAGTTAACTGTTACACCAGGAAATATCGCTACATACGTCATTAATTACAGGAATCATTGTATGCAGAGGCAGTCAAATGAAGGTAAATATAATAATAATTCATACGTCTTTCCCAGATGATTCTACTTAACGAATAAAAAATGTCTTAATAGATTATGCACAACGGCAAATTCGACAGCTAATCTATTTGTACTATATTAATACTTATACACTATACATTATAATAAGATTCTTGACCCAGTATGAATTATATATAAAAATTCTCGGGAAATAGGTCACAATAACACTTTGTTTTAACTATTCGTCTTAACGTACGTTTCGGTCTCACGACCATCATCAGAAGACTCACTATGTCTAAAAAGGGGGTTTATTAAAACTAATTATAAAACAAGCGTCCAAATCGCACAATTTAACTTCAATTAAAAGAGCCCACGCCGTCGAAACGAACAGAACCACGAATAATCGAAATTGTATCGTCAGAATTAATGTATAAAAAATTATTTTTTGTAGTAAGAATCCGCTATTCAGTAATATTATTAAAATATATGAGTGCATATTGATTGGTATTCTCACAACAAATGAGAAGAACGAAGTTATTTGTCAAGTATCTACTTTCGAAACCAGATGTGTAGGATTTATGACATGGCACTTAAGAAAGGTTTCAGACCTGTACTGGGAAATAACATTACGAATTCTTCCTAAAAACATTTTCTACACTTATAAAGACGTATGTAAGAATTTGCAAGAGATTATTTAATCAAATTAGTATGAATATGACTTAGATTTTGTGTGTCTACCCTATGATTTACAGATTTGGGGTCCCGTTTTATGTGAATCATCTCCAGGATAGATCTTTTATAATAATTGGTTTCCTTAGTTAAGATATTAACATTTTTGTAATCAAATTGATGGTTATAATCAAAGCAATGCTTAGAAAGGGCGGTGGAATTTTCTAAGTTGTTATTTCTTGTGCTATATTTATGGCCGTACATTCTTTTTTGTAAATATTGTTTAGAGATTCCAGTATAGGTTCCATCACAATCTAAACAATTCAATTTATACACTGTGTGGGTTTGTTTATCTTTGGGTTTCTCAAATCTAAAACCGTTAATACCCAAAGATAAACAAACCCACACAGTGTATAAATTGAATTGTTTAGATTGTGATGGAACCTATACTGGAATCTCTAAACAATATTTCCAAAAAAGAATGTACGGCCATAAATATAGCACAAGAAATAACAACTTAGAAAATTCCACCGCCCTTGCTAAGCATTGCTTTGATTATAACCATCAATTTGATTACAAAAATGTTAATATCTTAACTAAGGAAACCAATTATTATAAAAGATCTATCCTGGAGATGATTCACATAAAACGGGACCCCAAATCTGTAAATCATAGGGTAGACACACAAAATCTAAGTCATATTTATACTAATGTGATTAAATAATCTCTTGCAAATTCTTACATACGTCTTTATAAGTGTAGAAAATGTTTTTAGGAAGAATTCGTAATGTTATTTCCCAGTACAGGTCTGAAACCTTTCTTAAGTGCCATGTCATAAATCCTACACATCTGGTTTCGAAAGTAGATACTTGACAAATAACTTCGTTCTTCTCATTTGTTGTGAGAATACCAATCAATATGCACTCATATATTTTAATAATATTACTGAATAGCGGATTCTTACTACAAAAAATAATTTTTTATACATTAATTCTGACGATACAATTTCGATTATTCGTGGTTCTGTTCGTTTCGACGGCGTGGGCTCTTTTAATTGAAGTTAAATTGTGCGATTTGGACGCTTGTTTTATAATTAGTCTTAATAAACCCCCTTTTTAGACATAGTGAGTCTTCTGATGATGGTCGTGAGACCGAAACGTACGTAAAGACGAATAGTTAAAACAAAGTGTTATTGTGACCTATTTCCCGAGAATTTTTATATATTACACTATACATTATAATATGAAGAAGTTCTATTTGCCAAGTTCGAAATAATTACTATTAGATAAGAAGTTGCATACGGCTTAGACAAAGAGGAATAAAACATGACCATAAATTGTATCAATTAAACTAGGATACGTCAATTATTATTTGTAGCACCACAACTTTTGGTTTTTTCATCCAAATAGCAACCTGTCTTTGGTGATAGTTTAAATGAAGATATCTACACTAGCTAGTTGAATCTGGTAAGTGCACTCTTAAGAGTGCCGATTGAACGGTGTCAAAATTAACTGATCTGTAGATCGTTAATTTCCCTCCCACAATGTTTCGCTTTCTCACACTTCTGAGAGATAAATGTATGATTGTAATATATATTCACTGGATTTTCTAAGTTAACTAACATAAATTGGAGCTAAAAAATTATACTCTATGTCATGGATTAGAGATATATCAGGATCGAAAACTGTCTATGCAGTAGGTTTGTCGGGGGTCAGAAGAGTAGACAGCTAGCTCGCGAAGAATCTGCTACGGCCTTACCTATTTCTATAAAGGAGTTAACAAGTATGCGCAGTGTGCAAGAACTCGCTCTTGTTGGGCACCTGGCATTTTATTCCCATAATACAAAGAATGAGAGATAAAACAATTTGCAGGTGTTGAGTAGCAGGAGAAGTAGGTGTGATGTGGTGCTTTGAATTGTTAAAACAAAAATTGTGGATTTTTTGGTTGCAAAAGTCACAGCGAAGCAATGAATCGTCCTACAGATATGTTGAGTTTTCACTTTCCCAGTAGTCACACGTTCTCGCTTCAATGTAAACAGCATTGTGCACGTTTGGGCCAATTCAATCTACAAAACGTTCGTATTTGCTTGCTACATTTTCAACAATCGGGTATAGAAGAATCGATTTGGATACACACAGACTTCAACACACTGACTTAATCAAGACGTTTTGGAGCATTTTTTGGTGGCATTAGAGATAAAGGTGAACTCTATGATGCTTCCAATCTCGTAGAATTCAAATACTGACTACGTGCTTACATTTTAGGTCGAAATGAAGGATAGATAGCTAAGTGCTGAAAATGTTGAAGAGGATTAAACTGCAGATCTTTTTTCTAGTCAAACTAACGGAACCAATTTGAGTGGTAAAAGTTGTCAACGAAGTAACTGAACCAGAATCTGATTCCTTGAATGTTGACTGGATTCATTTGCATACGATGGTTTAGAAAACTTGGTTTTATATTACATAAACTAAATGAAGACAAGGCTGGACTAATCTCAGGCCCCAGACAAAAAATGATTAACCCATATAGATATATATCACAAAATAGAAAATTTAGAAAGTTAATTAGAATAGAACATTACAGTAGATAGTTAGAATTGTTTATGAAATAATTATAATGTTATAAAATGTAGAAAAGTATGTTAAGTAATATAGTGTCAGGAGTTCGATAGAGAAAAATACAGAGGGTAGGGTGGTGGTTGAGGTATAGTTCGAAATGGACTAGACTGTTGATGAGCCAAAATCTCTAACAAATAAAAAAGTATAGTATGAACCACTGAAAATTAGGGAAACGCGCGCAACTTTCAATACATTGAGATGGTAGAACGCCAAGTCATCGTAACTGTCACTTGGACGGTTAGTAGGACAATGTCAGTCAGATATCAGCCAGGATACGGCTAGTAAATGTTAATGTGATCTATTCAAGAATTTACATGTTGTGCACCATAGAGGTAGTCTTGAAAGAGAAATGAAACTTTTATTGTTTCAGAAGATCGTACGTTTTATTTCAAAATACTCTTTTATATGGAAAACAAGGAATTGGATCTTAGTAGTGACAAGTTGAAGTATGTAATATTTTTAATAATCCAAATCTGGAAAACACGGAGGTACACTAACGGTTGCTCAAAAATGAAACTGTAACAGAATTCCAATTACTGGGATATACTATGGCTGGGGTCTTAGTAAACTTAGTACACAATATATTGCTGGTATGCTTCATCTTCTTAAAACATCAGTAAGGACCTTATTCAAATACGAACAAGTACATCCTCACATATTATATTTGATATATATTGCATCTGATGCAAATTTCGATCAGAGTTGAATTCTGTCAAAACATGTAGTGAAGAGTTGACTTTAATCCAAAATCTTCTTCAGCATGGAATGATCTTTCATCAATCAATCGAAGCTAGCACTTTGACCACTTGACTCGATCCATTGTTCACCCCTTGAAACAAAACTCAGACCAGCAGACCTAAAACATCCCTGAGAATGCCGCATGGACTCATATCTCTTATGGCCTCAGGCGGCAATGAACGGTTTCAGCAAGATGGACTAGGAGGCAGATGTCATAAAAATATTGACTGGTGAAAAATAGGGTTAATAGACCTAACTTATTAGCCACCTAGGCCTCTGAACCTTACTCCCTAATAAGATTATGATTCTGCATGAAATAACTATCAATTCCCTCATTTTTTCACAAATGTGGCAGATACTTCAAATCAATATTATGTAGATAAATGGTACTAACCCATACAAAATCATCAAAAGGTCTATGTTTCGATCTAACTTTTAGCTTAGCTATAATTCGAGAATTGCGCCATTTCTAAATACGTTAGTTTGCATTCATAGTCTAGGCAACGAACCGGAAACAAAATATATAGTAAGCTAGAATTTCAAAATTTTTCTTGCATTCTGTTCGTAATACCCTATAGATCATTCATGACTATCAAGACCGCGGGGGTCGACCTTTCTACCTCCCCAAAACGAGGTTTCAACCCCTCAGAAGAGCATTCTTATAAAAACAATCCAAAATTTTAGAAAATTGATAAATTAAGGGCCGAAAATGACCCCCAGTATGATATTTGGGTCGCTGATCACAATCCCGCAGTTAGTTTTCTCGGAAAACTCCCTCGAGATGGAAAATTTGGAAAATTTATATATAATATATAATTTATAATTTTGTTGCAAAAATGACCTCTAGTAGGTTAGGTTAGGTTAGGTTAGGTTAGGTTAGGTTAGGTTAGGTTAATCGGAAAACTCCCTCGAAATGGAAAATTTGGAAAATTTATATATAATATATAATTTATAATTTTGTTGCAAAAATGACCTCTAGTAGGTTTTTTGGCTCGCTGATCACGATTCCACTGTTATTTTCCCAAAAAACTATTTCCAGATGGAAAGTTCGGGAAATTTGAGATTTTCCTGAGATGGTTATGAATAATAAAGTATAATTTTGCTGCAAAAATGACCTATAGTAGACTTTTTGGGTCGCTGATCACGATTCCGCTGTTATTATTCCTAAAAAACTCCCTTCAGACGGGAAATTCGGGAATTTTGAGATTTTCCTGAGACGGTTATGAATAATAAAGTATAATTTTGTTGCAAAAATGACCTCTGGTCATCAGCGACTCAAAAAACCTACTAGAGGTAATTTTTGCAACAAAATTATATTTTATTATGCATAACCGTCTCAGGAAAATCTCAAATTTCCCGAATTTTCCATCTGGAGAAAGTTTTTTGGGAAAAATAACAGCGGAATCGGGATAAGCGACCCAAAAAACCTACCAGAGGTCATTTTTGATACAAAATTATGAATCATATATTGTATATGAATTTTACAAATTTCCCATCTGGAGAGAGTTTTCCGAGAAAACTAACTGCGGAATCGTGATCAGCTACTCAAAAAACATACTAGGGGTCATTTTCGGCTCTTAATTTATTAATTTTCTAAACTTTTGGATTGTTTTTATAAGAATGCTCCTCTGAGGGGTTAAAACCCCGTTTTGGGGGTGCAGAAAGGTCTTGCGGTCTTGATAGTCATGAATGATCTATAAGGTATTAGGAACAAAATGCAAAAAAATTTGAAATTCTAGCTCGCTATATATATTTTTTTATTAGGGCCTTTTTCCCGGCTTATTGCCTGGACTATGAACGTATGTAACTTTCTGAGGAAATGTACATATTCCCACAATTCAATCAATTTATTGATGACGGTTCAAATTTCCATGTTTCACCCCAGGTGTGTGGATTATTAGAACTTCGTTAATGACAAAGGAAAGGAAGCTCATGTTAACCAACACTCGATATTGAACAAATTTATTCATGAAATTATACCAGCTCTTCACTCCGCTGTATTCATTTACAGATTGGTTATCCGTTACCCATTAAAAAACCTCAATCTAATTCCTTCGTTAAATTACATTTTAACATGCTAAATATGCGCTTGAATCGCAACTTAACCGGAAGCTAATTTTCATCCTACTTGAAAATGAGTCTATGTTGCCTCTTTTTCACAAAGGTATATTGTTCGAATTTTACATTTCGGAATTAGGTATGGCTATAGTTATTTAATATGGTTAGTCAAGTGTGAACATTTGTATCTGACAAGAAATATTGTAAATACGGTATGTTTATTAGACATCCGTAATACTTGAAAATTAGATTCCATGAATTTCTACCTGCAAATGGAGTTCGTGGCATCGATGAAAATCAATCTGCCGGAAATAGTAAATAATAATAAATTGGGTAAGTTGAGATGAATACCACATCAACTGACTTTCATATATTGTATCACAAACCTTTATTGTTATTTTCACAGATATACGTTAATTGCTATTTATACAACTAGTTGCAAAATGATAGTGTTGCACTAAATGTGTACGCAAAATACACCGTTTGCATAGTGATTTTTTTGTAATTCAGTTACGAAAAATTAAATTTCCTTACGTTTCATTTTCATTTAGATCAAAGACATTTTTGTTTGTTTCTATGGAAATAACAATGCAAAATTCGTGATATAAGAGTTACCATGGAAAAGCGCCAATGTCAAGAGATTTGTTTTAACAAAATGTCCACATTCATATCTGAATTTTGTGTTTAAAAGTGAGCAAATCTGAAGAATCTCTACCTTCGGACTTTGAAGAGGTTGCAAAAGCTATAGTAGCAAATTTGCTGCCAAGAAAGTCAAAAGCAATATGTGTTTATGTTACTAAGTTCATTAAAATGACTTCATTTCAATGTATCGCTTCTTACAATAACAATCAGCGTCAAAAAGATGCTTTTAGTATAACTGAATTGCAAAATAGTATACGAGGGCAAAGTGAAAAGTTCCTGAAAAATGAAACGAGAAATGATTTATTTGGTCAAAACTTATTTTATTTCTCAACGTGATCTCCTTGTAGTCCGCTACATTTCGTATAACGTCTTCCAAAAAAAGTGTTGTTTGTTTCAGCGATGGTCTAGAAAAATTCATTCAAAATTCATGTTATTCGGGTTTCTACTCCGTTCTAGCTCATCTAATATCTACAAGGACAAGGTGAAACGTTTCTGAAAAATAAAACAGATGGCGCCACAATCGAAAATCCCATATGACATTTGTGATGTACCATATTTAACTAGAACGCATTAAAGTTTTCAGACTGATACGTCATTCAGTTCTGTTTTGACACCCATAGAAAGCAAGCAACCTTCAAAATTTTTGTAAACATGGAAAAAAGTGAATTTCGCGAATATTATTCCTTGCGTGGAAAAAACATTACGCAAACCAAAGCTTCACTTGTTACACAACAAGTGGTTTACTGATTTTCATGTCGTAGTATGGCCACAATGGACTCCGAACGTTCTGGTAGTCTAATTGAGGTCACAACGCCAGAAATCGTCGATGAAATTCATGGTATGATATTGGACGATCGGCGAGTTGAATTTTACGAGATGGCTGAGGCTATGGGCATCTCAACCGAACGGGTACGGAATATTTTGCATGAATTTTTGAATATGAGAAAGCTCTCTGCCAGATGGGTGCAGCATTTGCTCTCTGTTGACAATAAGCGCGTCCATGTGACAACTTAAAAGATCTTCAAGCGATGTAAAAAGTACTTTTTGCTCCGTTTCGTAGCCGTGGACGAAACATGGATCCATCACAACATACCAGAGGCCAAAGAACAGTCGAAATAGTAGACTTGTCCTGGCGAATCGAAGCCGAAAAAGGCCAAAGTGGATTTATCGGCCAACAAATTTATGGCGACAGTCTTTTGGGATGCACACGGTATTGTCCTTATCAATTACCTTGGAAAAGACGATCACCGGCGTATATTATGTAGAGCTGGTTGGATCGATTTGGCGCCGATGTGGAGCGAAAGTGTCCGCATTTGCTCTTTCACTAGTCAACATTCTATATGATTATCGATCGTCAGGTATCCTTCCAACGCCTCAATAGATCATCATCCATTAGCTCATTATTTCTGACTAGATAAATCAAATTTTATTCTGCATCAATATTTATTCCTTGCACTTGGGTAGTATCATATAAATGAACATAGTTTTCATAATGTAGTTAATGTTAATGATTATAAATGTAGCTTGATGTGAATTAATTTGCAAGGAATGTGAAGTTTAATCGCTAACAATTATTTCGTCATATAGTGACATTTTGAAAGCGGATTATAAACTATTGCAATTTATAATCAATTTTTAAATTTTTAATTTGTTTCTCAACTCGTAATCTTCTACAAATGTTTCATTAATAAATGTTTCAAATAATTAATAGACGTTCTATTGATTCAATAAATTATTGTTTGAATTGATATTCTGTTATCAAATGAGAAATAAAACACAATTGATTTACACAAATTTGGGGAAAAATTTCCTTATAGAATTATCTAGACTTATTCAATTTAAATATAATGAAATATTAATTCATTTAATAGTCATAAGCTGACGGAACCAAAGTATTCGATGTCCAACAGTACTTCTAGAGCTCAATGCCATAGACACTTTCTGGAAAAAAGTTGGTTTATGCATAAACTCTCAATATGCGAGAGATATTAAAACTACGATCATTGAAATTTATTCGTTGAAGCTATGTTGGGCACAACAAATTCATTCAACGTATAATATTTGCTTTGGATTTCAATTTTACAAATATTTTTCCAGACACACTCAACAATTAATACGCATGAAGTTGTACCTAAAAATATTGAATTACAGTGTTACAAACCTTTTCAAGCTTCATCGTCTAGTTTACCTGTGTTGATTATTTTTAAACTTTGAATAATAAAGGGTGAAAATATAGAATGTTTTCTACGAAGAGGGTTAGTCAAATGACTAAAGTTTGTTATAAAGGTTCATCCTTGGGAACCGAAAAGGTAGATTTATGTTGAACAACTATTTTAAGAGGGGTTTCTTTTACCGCTCGTTACAAACTCGAATTGGTCGCTTGCAATTTTGATAAGAAATTGTCCTTTTGTGGACATATTTAGGTTAAGACTTGAACAATACTGCTGTAACGAACTGATACAGGGAAGGTATGATGAAACATAATCGGTACTATCAGGTTAATTTAACCGTGAACTAAACGTGTCCCATGATGTAAATTCTGGGCTTCGATGTACGGTTCGTATTATTCATTGGTCTGAACGGTCTCCAGTCAATCGTTATGAAAACAGTTAAACAGAACCATATTATATCAGGTTAATTATAATTATCACAAAGGTTTTCAATATTTCACTAGTTATTGGAATGTCGATCGATTTTCTACGGTAAAGTTTCAATGGCATAAAATTGAAATAAGAATATTCATTTGAGATATCTGTGTAACGATTTTTATCAAATTGAAAGTTTTGTTTAGAAACTGTAGCAGTATCATTAATTATTCAAAATTATTAATCGCAGTTAGTTTTCCTTTAAGTCAAAACATATTTTTTTTAATAAAACTAAAAGTGTATGAGATTTCGACGATTTTATTATTTCAGTTCCAATTACATTTAATGCCTTTAATGGGTTAGAGGTGCCACAGGGTTCTATAAAGGGCCTTAAGATTAAGTCTTGAACTACGTAGCGCTTGAAGGCGGAGGTGGAGGCACATCATATCGTTACCCAGGATTACGAGGGGGAAGGGGTGGTTAATGTTTACAATTCGTAACGACAAAATATAACTGAAAATAATGTTGAGGATATTTGCACACTGCGATCTCCTGTCACCTTCTGCTGCTACGCCCTTCAGGATATCTCAGTGGCTATAGCAGTTGCTCCAACCCTGTGGCATTAAGAAAGTTCAGTATATCGGATGGCTTCGAGCTAGGTCGGTCCTCCTCTTCTATTTGGTATGCCCCAAGGTATCGTGCCCTTGGGTTTTGCAAGGTAGCGCATTCTGCGAAGATGTGGAAGGAAGTTTCTTTATTCTCCTCGCACTGCCCTTCTTCTATTAATTCGAGCTCTTGAGGTATCCTTTCAACCGACCGTGCCCTGGTAGCATGCGCCTTAGTATTCTGAGTTAATTTTTACTTGGGTTGATGCAGTCACTACATCGCTTATGGTTGTAGTTTCCAAGAAGTATCTTCGGTTTCCTCAGTCCTTGCAGTGGTGGGATCACTTGTTGTCTACTTCTCTTTCAAGTTTTTCCAGTATTGTACCGGCGCTTACCCCGCAGAAGGGTTCAAGTCCCACAAATGGTCGTTCGGCCCCTTTGTGTCCTGGAACCCATATGAGGGTAACTGCGTTGTTCTTGCCTATTTCCAGACCATCTTGGATCTGATCTCGTGGGAGCTCAGCGCAGGTGAGAAGGTATCTATCTATATTGAACTGGACACTTTTTCCTAAAGCATAAATCTCTGCTTGGAAAATACTCGGGGATCTGCGTAAGCTTTCAGAGTATTTGGTTCCAGTCCCATACATCCCCATTCCAGCTATTTCTGTTATTTTGGAACCGTCAGTGTACCATTGGATGGCCTTTCTACTGAGTCTAGGAACGGTGTTTTCGTCCACTTTTGCGACTTAGTTTCGTTTTAAAATATATTTTTGAAAATGAAACACAGTTTCAATGCCTTTAATGAGCTAGGGGTGCCACATGGTTGTCCTGGAAATACGTTAATGTGTGCGTTACGTAATGATGAAATATAATTCAATAAACTTGATCTTCTTATTGGAGTAAAAATACTTTGGATTGATTTATATAATGTCATTTGTTTATTCATTCATTTATATTTATTTTTCGATGCATCCCTTGCTGTTATTTCTCACAATGGTACGGAGACATCACGCAATCTAAATGCTGACTCGAATTTATTCACAAGTCCTTCAGTTGTGGATCAAGCAGGACGATTATGACGACCATAAATTGGACGGAGTGCATGTAAAGTTGTTACAACATGCGAGAATTTTGGTAATAAATTTGAATAATTAATCATAATACTGAATAAAAATGAAATGACTGTTGAAGATGCTAGCTAATGATGATATTGGAAAATATTGACTCAAGAAATACGGCACTAATTATGAAATAGAATTATATCGAACAATGCCCATGAAATATAAGTCTTCTTAAGAAGATCCGTTCAAGTAATTCAAGATAAAATTGATCAATCTTTCAGGAATTTAGCAGCAGGCTTCCGGCTAGATCTATGTTGAGATAAAAACCGCTAGCTAGGTAGCTTAAATAGAAATTCATGGCTTACTCATTCCCATTTAATTTGAGGGTACTTCTTCATAGATTCTGAAATATTGCGGAGAAAAGTTTTGGATAATTCCACAGATGAGACAGATATAAGTTGACATCTTTGTATATCAGGCGAATTATGATGGATCGATTTTGAGCAGATTGGTGAGCAATTTCATTGGATCTCCTTACCCAAAAGACCCTATGAAGACTGGCGGACGTAGGCAGTTCACGCCAGCTGCAGAACTATTCCTGAAGTTTCAATTAATGGTGAAACATGTTGTTGAGAAACAGGATTGGATCAATTCTGGCAGGTAGCAATTGAGGAATTACGGTGATGGTATTGGAACTATGAACGTAAAGGCTTAAGGATAAGCCTAGAAGCGATTTGGGGATAACATTGTGCCAGTTTCAAGATAGGATTCGATGATTTCTTCTGAACTTACTTTGAAATTATAAAATTGAGATGAACTGTTCACATGATTATTGTAATGAGAATCTTGGAAGTTATTTTTTTGTAACCTGAAATGTTCGAATAATATCGTGTGGGACAGCGGTGGAATGTTGGGAGAGGAGATAGGCATCCGAATTTTCTTGGAGGTTTAGAAGTTAAGGGAATGGGGAAGACCTCACTAAGCGAAGAGTTTCACAACTTCGCTGTTCGATAGAAAAATGGAGTCTGATAGGAAGAAGTTCGACAGATTTCGAGCTTGACAGTGAAAGGTTGCCAACCTTGAGCTCATCTAGTCCGCCTATCTGGAATCTCTCGTGGTGGAATAGCAGACGAGATTTCTGATGAACACCGAAATAATCTTCAATCAGACGAATAGCTCACTTCGGGACAGGATCCAAGAGCTTATATTTGGGGGAACCGAACTCCAAATTAGTGAACAGTACTCCAGGACATGTCGAATATATGCTCATTAGGAGGAGCTGGGATGTGAAGTAGCTCTTGCCACTTAATAGAAAACCAGGATATTGGGGAACGGTTTTCGCAATGGACCTCACATGATCATCCCATGAGGAGGTACTGTTGTTGTTCTGAATATAATCCAAAAGCTTCAGCGTATGTTTGGAAGCCGAACTGCAAGCATGTGAGCAGTACTCCAGGACAGGTCGATTCTGTGCTTTTTAGATAATGAGGAGCTGCTGGGATATAAAGTAGCTCTCGGCACGGAATAGAAAACAAAGTTTTGTGAATCGGTTTCCGTAATGGATCTCATATGATCATCTCATGAGAGGGTGCTGTTGTTACTCATCCCGAGCATGGCTATGGAAGATTTTGTAGGAATACTTGTACCTGACATCATTATATTAGGGATTGTGGGATCAGCCTACTTGGAGAAGAAGCAAGCTTCAGTTAAACTCTACTAGATTATCGGCTCACCATTCCAAAATCATTTGCCAGATCTCCATTAATTGCGTTAACCTATCTCTGTCTCGCTCCTCTGAGCTTCATTGGATTCAAAAGGCTATGGGAGAAAACGATTGAATAGTGGAACTGGCATATTTTTGAAGAAATGACAAAAATTAGAATTGACCTGCTGAAAATCATAATACAAGTTCATCAAGGTTTGTTCAATATACCATGATGATGCAATCTGTCATTAAAAATCGCCAGGTTATCGTGGTTCTCCTGAGTTCCTAACAAAATTATCCCAGAATCTTTAATCCATTCAAGGTAATGTTCAGGAATATTGCAACTGGAAGGACTCGACAGGGGTAATAGAAGTTGAATATTTATTTTCATAAACATTTATATAATTGAGATTCTGACTGTCTTCTGAGACATCAACCAGAAGAAGAGAAGAAGGACTTGTATTCTCAGTATAACATGTATGTGAAGTCTAGGTTAGGTGAAATAGTCGACTGAGTCAGCAGAAGTTGATGATAGAATATCTTTGCTATACCAGCAAGTCGACTTTCATGACTCAACCCTTCCAAAACGGAACAGCTAAGCTTTCATGCAGAGATATCTTCGACATATTTGGTGGAAGACATAAGGCATCATTCCTCATCAAGCAAATAACGTATTGGTTCATTGGTCCGATCATTTGATCATAATTAGAATATCCTGCCATTTTTTAAACATAATTTCAACGAATATGAAGTGCCCATTCGTGAGGCTAATTTTTTCCCGAACTCATATCTCGTAAGACAATGTATGATTCCGTATACAATACATCTTGTAAACTGAATTCTCAACCCCTATAAGCAAAAATATTCTTTCTGTGCCGTATTGATTTTTATCCCCATCCGCGCAGTTAGCCAGCGGGTGTTTGTATGAAATTAAGCATGTGCATTTACAATAACTGTTCGGGCCGCTCCTTTATATACTAGACACTGTATAATGAATTTGTGTTAGCGTCTGTTCTTATCTCGGAGTGCCGTGCTCCTTCGGTATCTAGATCTCATATTACTGTGTCGCGAACTGGAGCTCTACTAAGATTGCTGTTGTTGCCCGTCATTTTTCGGTTCAAAAGATATTAAAAATGGAGATGGAAATTGCTTTTGTATATTTTATCAAATTACTTTGAGATTGCTTTTTTATCTACCCATTGTATAATTCCTTAATAAAGCCTAACATTTCAACTTCATGCAAGTAATAACAAGCCCGAAGCGAACATTATCAAATATTACTTTTCGTTTAGAAGCTCAGATATACTACGAGTACACATACAACATAAAAGACGTTGTGTGATTGTTTTCTTATAATACAGTCAAATGGGTATAAAAAGAGGCCAAACCCGTAAATCCTAGGGAAATGGATCGATTTTGATGGGAAGAAGTGCATTCTCTCCAAAATGTGGTTAGAAAAAAAGTTGACCCCAAATAAAGTTGCGCAAATTGTTTATATTGTTCATAAACAATAAATAAACAATTTAATGAGCTCATTTTTGAGTTTGCATTAAAATGCTCATTTTTGAGTTTGCATTAAAATTTGACCGTTTTTTATCGGATAAAGACTATTTTTTGTTTTAAATAATTTATTCATTAACCAAATGAATGAATTTGACCAAAACTCCAACTATATGGTCGTTTTTGAATAATTTTGTATTCTGAGTTCGATTTTATCGTTAATATAGTCGTTATATATTGTTATAAACAAATTACATTCATTATAAAATATACGAATTTAACCAAAATGTCGAGTTTATAGTGGTTGTCGGATAATTTTGGCCTCCTGAGTATGATTTTATTGCTATTATAATCTTTAAATGCATACATAAATATTCGAATTGTTATAAGCAATTATGAATATTTATATTCTTGCCTTTCAACAAAAATGATGAGATGATTCTGTTAATATAGTAATAAATTCATAATTTTTGCGTAATTTTATGCAGAATTTGTATTCACATATTTTAATTATTTTTCTTACATTACAAAAGAAGGTAATTTTGTATATTCAATATTTATGTAGTGGCAGGTAGAAATTGAAATAAGTTATTCCTGATTTGACATTGCTTTGAAACACAACATAATAACAAGTTCATTGAAATTAGTTATTTGAATTTTCCCTCGTGTTTAGTATGTGGGGCCGTATTACAGATAAGTTTCTAGTTTTTAGACAATTCGCAAAATTTTTCAAACAGTTTGCAGCAGAGAAAAAAGATACTTCAGCCGTGAACATTTCATGTACGCGTTGATAATCAAAAAACAGGTACAGGATGCTTTTCCTAATGTTCAGATAATTTAAAAAATTTGTCTTGTTCTGATGATCACTAACTGTAAGGCTGAAAGATCCTTTCCAAAGTTAAAATTACTAAAAAAACAGATTGAGAACGGTTATGAGCCAAAAACGTCTCAATGATCTCTTGCTATTGAGTAGCAATAATTAATTAATTGAAATTTGACGACTTGGTCGACGAGAAAAGTGCGAAAAAAGCCTTTGTAACGATAATTAATATATGAACAAATGAATAATATATATACATCTCCCAAAAAAGTTTTGTTTAAATGACATCACAATTGCATTATAATTTTGTATTGTTAAAATATTTTGTGACATTTAATATTACCGTCTACCATAGGGACTCCCACCAAACTTGTGCCCACAGGCCCTCACCACTCTAAATCCGACCCTGAACTGAAACAATTAGTTTTAAGAAATCACGTTTTATACGAGAATCTAAAACTCAAATTATCTGTAATATATTGTTAAAAATATATGAATTCAGTTGTCTACTCATTCACTTCGCAATGAATTGAGTTGTCAAAAGATTTTGTAATGCAGCACGTTCCGAATTTCTTTCATTTCGAATAAGTCCTTCTAACCCTCAACATCAACAACTTATTCAGTTATTCCGATCGCTTTTTGCATAGGTAAATGCAGTCTTGTTGTCGATTATAATATTTTTTTCTGCCCTCAAGCTATGTGTAGACTTTGGTACACAAACCATCTCCGGCACACTTACAGGAACCCAGTAAGAATATACGCGAAAAAAAATCATCGAATTGTGTCTAACTCTTTTGGTTGCTTGCTTATTTGAATACAGTTCTAGTTACTGTTGATTTGCATGCCGTCGAGGGTTATAATTAGCATAGGTTTTGCATACATGCATATAAATAAAAAATACCCTTGCCAGGGTGGTAGTTCGTATTAGAATAATAATCGGTACAGAATAAGCGCGTGGTCATTGATACTTTTTATAAGGTGTTTTGCATATCACCGTACGCAAAATCTATATACCGACACACACACACACATACTATCACCTGTCAGGATTCTGGTTTTATTATCATCTTTAGGGCGGTTATTTATTTTTGAAAAGATATGTAAATGCAAATTGATGACTAAATTTCTACACGTGACCAACACGCGGATGTGTTCATGAGGATACGACATCATAATAAAGGGATAAAGAAATTAAATCGATGCAAATATATATTGTGCTAGCCCTCATTGCATTTATATTTATCTGAGTTCAACGTGTAAGTTTTAAATACTTGGTGAAGAATCAAAAGTCATTTTGAATAAGTTACGTTGTCCTTATTAGAATAATTGTACAACATAAATTAATTATCACTATTAATACTAAATGAAAACTTTCAGTTTCAGTTAGAAATTTTATGATTTAGATTAATAATTACTAAATAAGTTAGTTGGTCATCATTGGAGGTTGTATATACCTACTTGAATTGTATATGGCCTTCTGCATTATAGAACCAACCAACAAATAAAGAAAAATTCACCAGCATCAGCACTTTTTTAACAGTTTAATCCTTTCAAAACCCTTAAGAAGAGCACCTGCAGTTCGTGTGATATGCATTCCTTTTCCAATAACAGCTCACCCATTTCTGCCAAATGACTGACTATGAATGCGTATTAAAGCAACATCAGACGACTACATGATGTAGGTACCTAGTAGCATCTTGCAGGTTGAAAAATAAAACTGTTGTTGCCCGAATGACTCTAAACTACTTTTACAGCTTTGCGCAACTTGGGCAAAATTGTCAAATAGGAAAGTCCATATAAGCAAAGACGAAATCAACTAGATGAAGACATGCGCGTTGAAGATCAAAAAGTCAAAACCATTCCCAATTTTCAACATAACTCCACTCTGAAAAAAAAACACGCCTGGGAGACCTTCTGTGCACTTCAAATACATTTCCATCAAAGGTTAACGTAATGGTGAATGGATGTCTTCTCCAAAGATCAAACATATACAAGATGGTATGCACCTCATTCCACTAGACTGTCAAGACTTTTACCAAAATTTTGTAGCAAATGAATTCATCGACGATATTGGCTTTACTGGAAATACTGATTTCTAATTGAATATGGGAACTGCTTCAATATTTGAATAATTTTGGATCCAAAAATATTAGCTCAATTAGGGTAACAAGACTAACAAGAAACCTTAACAAGCTATTGTCAACCTAGACCTAAAGATGGCCGATCCGATTCTGCCAAAACGTTTTCAAAGCCTTTATGGCACTACCAGAAACCAAATTACTATGCGGAGGAAGACCTTGGATCCAGTGTTACATTCAACAACCTGGGAAATCCGGAAATCGACAATATTGGTTATGTCGAGTAACATACGCTACACAACCAAATAAGTTATTCAATTCAACAAAATAGGAAGGGATTGACTAGAATCAACCATTACATGATTACAGTAGATTTTAAATAAAGTGGTTTGTAATATTTGTTTGAGGAAGCTACACTGTTAGCGAAACTAGAGTTACATTCAAGTTTAATATGATTTTCGAAGTGGAGCTACAGTGAATATAAAATATTATAGGTGGAAGGAAGCATAAACTGAATCTAATGTGAGGTATATTTATAATAACTACATGGATAGAGCTAATTGTTTAGTCAATACTTTACACCCTGCGTGAGTCATTTTTTTCAACCCCTAAGCCCACCAATCATGGAACGTCGTGTTAATCACCCCTACCTCATAGAATATAATTATGTATCGGCCACAATCAATAATTTAGTCCATATAATACAACTATAGTTCCTAAAACAACACTTCGTATCCATTACTACAGTGACGGCGTCATAAAAAACCTTAGTATTACATGAATTTACATCGAGTCTGATATGAATAAGTTAGTGTTATTTAGTTAAATTCATGCGTTGTTCCGAACATATTATATAGTAAAAGTAGGGAATTTTATAAACTTTAATGTAATGCAAGTGTAACATTACAACATGATACCAACTATTTTATCCATGTCTCTATTTTCTTTACTCAATGAAATTGAGCATGCAATAAATTATTACCAATTTGGAAGGAATTCATTTCAACTGGATAGTGAGGATTTAACATAAAATTTTAATTTTAAATAGATTTATTGACTGAATTGAAATTAAATTCCTTCGAATTATCTTATAGACATTTTGATTGTCGAAATTGCTGATAATAAGACTAATTCTCGTCGTTATAAGCGGACGTCTGATTTTTTTTTGTGATAAGGTCAAATACATGATATTGTGCATGCGTTTTATAACAATAGTTATGAAAACCAAACATTAAATACAAAATCATATTTTATGTAGGTGATACATAATACCGGGACATCAAAATGTATCTTGGTCAAGGGTGGTGTGGAATCTAAAACGTGTGTCTTTACTTGTGTCAAATTAATTAATTTGAAGTTTCTAAAAGTGCGAAATTTCGCAATTTTATACGAGGGCAATTCCATTTTCAAGGAGCCCAGTTCAGGGGGGGGGGGTCAGCTCATGGCCCGGCTTCTGGTTTTTTCGATTCTACTACTAAAATGATGGCTTCCTGCGCCAAATTTCAGCTGAAATGGTAAGAACAGAACAAAATGGCGCCTATTTCTCGGTTTTCTGTCATTTTTTGATATTAAGTTTTGAAACTTCGTCTTGAGAGCCGTTCGCGCCAGTTTGAGTCTAGAAATTTTTTTGAAAATCGAAAATTTCCCGTAGAATTCAAATTTTTTATTATTTTGGGCCCAGCGGCCATATTTTTTTTTGTAAAATCAAAAAAAACGATTTTTCGTCTTTTTTTTTTTTTGAAGCCGCACTTTTCAAAACGTTCTCGTTAAAAAACATCAAGGAAAATTCAATCAGTATCATTTTTTCTTCAAATGCTCTTTGTATATTGGCTGTTTTTTTCCTAAAAACCTCTCAAAAACTCAAAAAATGATATAGGCCAGTCACCAGAGGAAAAATTAAGGAAAAACAATGGAAGGTATGAATTTGCAGTGTTTTTATAGGTATTTCGGTGTGCTGAAGACGGGAAAAATAATCAAAAAATTCCTACAAATTAGCTTCAAAAGTTACGGCCATGTTTAGGCGCGAAAAAAGACGTGTTTCTTGCGTTTTAAAATAAAACGGTGGCCCAAATTGAATAACATGTCAGAAGACAAATAGTAGAAAAAGTAGAAACGTATCGTTTGAAATGAAGTAAAATATATTTTGAGGTTATGGTCTTGAGATATCAGCGCATATCGCTGAAAAAATGAAGGTGTAAATTTGGTATCATTTTACACATAATTTGGTGTGCCGAAAACGGGAAAAATAATCAAAAAATTCCTACTAGTTAGCTTCAAAAGTTACGCCCATTATTTGGCGCGAAAAAATACGATTTTCATATTTTTTGCGTTTAAAAAGAAAACGATGGCTCAAATGGAAAAACATGTCTAGAGACAAATTGTACAAAAAGTGAAAACGCATCGTTTGAGCGGAAATATGAGTCATTTCGATGTTACAGTCTTGACATATGAGCAAAATAGTGTTTTTTTAGGGGAATACAACACATTTTTGATGTGGTTAAATGAAATGTAGTTTCACTCTACGATAAAACTTTAATAGCCTCAAATATTAATGGTTCAATTGCTATGTCAGGTACAACTATTCCTATGAAGTCTTCCATATCCATGCTTGGAATCACCACCAACAGCACCCTCGCATGGGACGATAATGTGAGGTCCAATGCGGAAACCGCTCCACAAAAACTTGGTTTTCTATTTTTTTCTATGGCAACAGTTTCTGTACATCCCAGCAGCTCCTCATAATCTACAAAGCCAGATTCAACCTGTCCTGGAGTACTGTTCATATCTTTGGAGTTCGACTCCCAAACATAAGCTGAAGCTCTTGGATTCTATCTAGAAGAGAGGCTATTCGTTTGATTGATGATGTCACACTTACGAGTTCGTTGACTTCTCTAGAACATCGTAGAAAGGTGAGAGATTATTCCCTTTGCTATAGATATTTCCATGGTCGGTGTTCATCAGAAATCTCGTCTGTTGTTCCACCACGAGGGATTCTAGATAGGCGGACTAGACGAGCTCAAACTACTCACCACTTCACTATCAAACTCGAGACTTGTCGAACTTCTTCGTACCAGACTACATTTTTTCATGGAACCGTGAATTTGTGGAACTCGTTACCTAGTGAGGTCTTTCCCTATGCCTATGACCTCCAAACCTACCAGAAAAATACGAATGCCTATGTCCTCTCCCTACTTTCCACTGCTAGCTCTCACTATGTTCTTTGAACATTATAGGTTTCCCTTTCATGAGGTCAAAGTAAAAAAAGGGCGATTTTAACAACCAGATCTTCACCTTTTCACCTACTACATGAAAGATGTGATAGATTCCATCTTACATCTGGGAAATAAAACCAGTTCTGGTATAGAGGAGTTATCATCAGTTATAATCAATAACATTGCTGAGTATATAGTGGATTCGTTAGCCCACATATTATGTAGTTCGGTAGGCCAATTTTACATTCATTGAATATAGCCTATGTCATTCCTATTCATAAAAATATAGTGCGTCTTATCCAGAAAATTACAGACCAGTGTCTGTCCTGACCAGAGTTTCGAAAGTGCTTTAAAGCGTGGTCTACAACCGCTTAATGCATTCAATAAAATCCTTTGACCTATTACGTGACTCACAACATGGATTTCGTGATGGCAGAAGTACTGAATGGGCAACTACTGATATCATTCATTTTGTTGATAGAAAATAAGACGAATGCGGGGTTTTGGCGTGCCTCTTCTTCGGCTTGTCACTAGCATTTGATTCAATAAACCTGAAATTCATCAGTGATATACTTTACAACTTAGGATTCAGAGGGCCCATTCTTGAGTGGCTAAACTTATATGTTGCTTCAAGGAACTCGTGCGTCAGAGTAGATAAGTGATCTTCTGAATGCGAAACAAATACAGGAGTTCCACAGGGCACAGTTATTGGACCGTTAATTTTCCTACTCTACGTAAACGACTTACCAAAATTCATATTGAATGGAAAACTTGTTTTCTTTGCTGCTATTTGAATTATCTGTGTCTTAGTCATTATTGAAATATCTGTTATTCAATTTTAAATTGATTGAATTCAGAGACTAACACTGTATATCAATCAAAATCTAAGCATACCATATATAACATCGAACTTATGGTGTGTACACCAATTGTGAACTGGCACCAGCACTAATAAATCTATCTATCTATAGTAGCACAAAACCGTTAAGTATTATAATAGAATGAAGAAGTGTAATAATAGACGTTTGAGAGAAAAAGTATTTTTAGTTATTTATAAATGAGATAGTACAAAGTCACACATACACAAATATATTCAAATTATGGAATACTATACGTTTTGAGCATCATTTTTAACCATTGATGACCTGCAATCTGTTCAAATCCGACATCTTTCCACATAGAATGATAGATTTATATGTAATCATACCGTTCAATATATATTCAAATATGAATGTTAAGTGAGCTATAATCGTTCAACAAACCGCATTACGTTTTGTTGGATTTCTTAATCTATGCAAAGATTGCTATTAAAATTCTCCAGAGGTAACAACTCTATCGCCAGTCAAATATAAAAATTAATGCATGCTGAATTATGTAATTTACAGATTCCTGCAGTGTCATTAACATCGGCGCTAGTTGTCATTAGTTCCTCATAATTCAATACAAACAATACAATGTACCAAAGATGAATAATAATAGAATTCAAGGTTATTCTTGCGCGTGAAGAATGAAATTCATATTCATTCACGACTTGAACACACATGCAAAATACCCAACGATAAAAGTCATTAATATTCAAATAAATTATTCCCATCGATAAGATACTATCAATTATTTACTGCTGGTCCCATATCAATGTACATTCAACGCCTTTTCATTATAATTTGCATAAATGGTATGATGATTGATTCGCTATCCCCGTACCTTTCGAAAGTAAAACGATATCGAGCTTCAGAAATGAATAATATTGATTGAAACAGTTCGAATCAAGATGAATTTGGATTCAACTGTTTCATCTAAAACAACTAGCAGCCAAGGATATGCAAAATTTTTAGTGGAAAAGGTTGAATATTACTTATTCATAGCTTTATAGTGTATCCTCAATGTGCTCTTTTATAGAACATCATCACATTATCAATATCATAGATACTGCCAATAAAATGAATCTATTCTCTATAGAATGATCACTGTAGGAAGAATTGATAGAACAAGACAATAAA
Organism: Endomychus coccineus; assembly: GCA_958510875.1. Taxonomy (NCBI): domain Eukaryota; kingdom Metazoa; phylum Arthropoda; class Insecta; order Coleoptera; family Endomychidae; genus Endomychus; species Endomychus coccineus. Next base: position 283,691,372 of record OY294067.1, read on the forward strand.
ATATTAATGATATTCAATCAATATTGATTTACTTTGAATATTCTTGAATATAATGAAATAAATTTCATAAAAAATCAATCACATCATTAAATATAAGATACAAAGATTTTGAAAATAAAATAATAAAGCTAAGAAAGAAAATATTAAAAAAATATACAAATACTCCAAGATGAATCTTATGATTTTCCATTTTTCTTTAGTAATTTCTTCTATAGCAATTTAATTTAGTGATTATTATAAATTGTACCATAACGCCATATTCGGCAATTAAATATGGTAGACACATGAAGATATAGAAAATACTCATATAGAAAATGGTGTTTGTAATTTCAGAAAAGTTCTTGCAGCTTTTGCAGACATAAGAGAATGTGTATTTCCATTATATACTGAATTCACTGAAGATCTAGATATACCTATAACTCAGCTGGTTTGAGAGAAACTGAAAAGTTCAAATCCATAAACACCCATGTTATTCATCTGAATTGTTTTCTAAAGTGAAATTTATTAGAAAGTGAAGCGGTGACAATTTTGGGACATCAAAGGTTGAAAAATCAATCATATTATTAAATATAAGATACAAACATTCAAAAAATGAAATAATAAAGCTAAGAAATAAAATATCAAAAAATATAGAAATAATCCAAGATAAATCTTGCAATTTTTCATCGTGTTTTAATAATTCCTTCTATAGCAATTTATTATAGTGATATATACTACCATAACGACATATTCGGCAATTAAATATGGTGGGGTACAAGAGGAAAGTACTGGATCGACACATGAAAATGTAGAACATGCTCATATACAAAACAGTGTTTGTATTTCCAAAAAAGGAAGAAAATATACAAATAATCCAAGATACATTTTTTTTCATCTTATAGTGATGATTATATATTTTACCATAACGCCATACTCGGCAATTAGATATGGTAGGGTGCAAGGATATAACTGGATAGATACATGAAGATATAGAAAATAGTGTTTGCATTTTCGGAAAAGTTCTGGCAGCTTTTGAAGACAACTAAGAGACTCGTACCTATAATTCAGCTGATTTGAGAGTAAGCTCCATAAACACATAGTTTATCCATCTGAATTGTTTTCTGAAGTGGAATTTATTACAAACATGAAGGGATAACAATTTTAAGATATCACCTCATGGTAGTCAAAGGACTACCCACTGGGTCTTTATAGAAATCGTAGACGTATAGGCTATGTAACAGTCCGTCAAGTACCTATACGTAGTAGTTCTCATTTATACAAAAATCCACAATTCAAAAAGAAATCATGCGGGCAGAAACATAATCACTAAAGGACCCTTGTTTCCAATATTCTTAAAAGTGTAAAGATGGGGATCGTGATCCCTTACGTTAATTGAAGTCTAGTAGAGGCGCTTTTAGCATTGATCTCATTTCAAAAGCATCGTGTTTTTATGTTCCTTATTAAAATTATCGAGGGTATATTGAAAGTTACTGTAGCGAGACTTTGAGAAAAGGAACAAAAAATCAAAATTAAGGTATCTTTATAATGAACTGTAACAGTTGTGTTGTTTAGTCGAATAGCAGGGCTTTGTCTTCCACTTTTAAAACCGGTAGCTGAAACCCCATATAACCGTCAGTGCTTTGAAATGAAAGTAAGCTTTCGTCATTGCGGCACAGTTTTTGATGGAAAAAATTAATCAGGCTTGAATTCGACTCGTTTGGAAACTCGTATTACTATTATATTCAGCATGTACATTGTATGGATACACTCATATATCAAGGTGTACAGAGATTTACTCTCATAATTTAATGAAATATTTGAATCACTCCATAAGAATATCGTAAATTGAAAATATAATATAACAGTTTCACCATACTATTCAAACATACATTATCGGACGATACGGCGATCCAAAAATGTTCCTATTGGTGGACTATTTTGAATAAATCACTCCTGGTTTTTTCCACGAAAATTTCAACTTATAGTCCGTCGTTGGAAACGTTCAATTAACTTGAACTTTCTTACGTCGATCGTGTACTTTTAACCTAGGAATGAAAGTACAACTAATAACAATGGTGCCACAAGGCAAAAAGGTTCTTATTGAGTCCTTTATTACTCAGATTGAGAAGAAAAAAGAGACCAACCAGGCTTTAGCAATACAATTTATGTAAATAAAAAAGAAATTCACATGTTTTGTACTGATATACTAATTACAATCAGCCCAATTTGCTTTATAGAATAGAATATTCATTATATCAAAGTAATTTCAAATTATACAGTTAAATTTGTACAATATGTGATACAATTTTGGCATTAAGGCATTAAGGCATTAAGCATACAATTTGTTGATCACTTCGAATGTAACAATTTATTTGCGATACAACAATTTGGTTACAGAAAGGAACGTAATACAACAGGTGCAATTATTGAATTCATTAATGAAACTATTGATAGCTTTGAACAAGGTCTACATTCACTATCACTATATATAGACCTAACAAAGGCATTTTACTGTATTGTCCATGCTATACTTTTCAAAAGTATAATTTTGATATTGTTAGCGTCAATTTAACAGATCCTCATCATGCAGCGTGTATGAATGGCAGATGGTCTAAGACAAATTACTTACGATTAGTGTACCCCAACGATCCATATTAGGACCTATATTATTTTCAAGTTTTGTTAATGATTTGCCGGAATACTTGTCATTTACGCACACTATACTATTTGATGATGATCTAGCAGGGGCAAATTCTGGAAAAGAGCTAGATCATATGGAGGAACAGAGCAGAATGAGCAAGAATAGAGTAGTGAAACGGTTTTCGGGAAATGGTATTTGTGAGAATGAGAACAAAACAAACGGTAAAAATACTCTTTTCCCTAAAGGCAACAAATAGTTTTGATAAACATACAAACATTTTAGGTGTACATATAGATGATAGACTTACTTAGAATCTTCATGCAGATAAACTTATGACAAATTTGAGTGGAGGTAATTTTGTTTTGAGAACATTATCTCAGTCGCGTGATAAAGACTGCATATTTTTCTTTGATTGAAAGCCAGTTACGCTACGCTATTTTAGTTTGGGGTAATTGTTATAAAAAAAGAGATTTTCAGATTACAAAGGAGAGCTATAAGAATTGTTCCGGGTATTGGTTATAGGAACTGCTGTAGAAAAGCATTTGCGGGATTAGGTATATCAACATTCCCAAATCTGTATATATACGAATGTCTGAAGTATGCACATAATTAAAGAGATAAGTACTCCTTGAGTTAGTATTTTCATGATTACAATACTCGTAATATGAGAAATATTCGTACAGATTTTCTTAGACTTAAGAAATCTCAAAGTGGCCCAAAATTTTTAGAGTTTCAATATTCTAATGAATTGCCCGAACCCATTAGAGAATTTATCATTGAAAGAATTCATTCAAGAAATATGTTAAAAATATTCTTTTAATTAATATGTTTTATTCCACAGAGGATTTCTTTTAGATAAATTTTTAAATTTTATATTTAATAATAACTGTTTTAATATTTGAGATTGTGATCTTATGATGATATAAAGCATCTATAGAGTATCTATAGAGCATCTCTTGTATTATCAACTTCAGTCTTTGTATAAACTTGCAGGAAATGTGGACATCTTGCGGCATATTCCACTTTCATCTTCCGGAAATGCTATGCTTCTACATTCAATCTATCTAAAACGTAAAGAAAAAGTGATACTCAAACTATTAGAGAATAAGTCGTCGGATACCATTGGGACGTAGTTTGATATTAACAGTTCTTTCTAGACTGAGTGATGATTTTCGATTACAAGAATGACTTACGAATAGTAGGCGAATGACGTATTGAAGGTTCCTAGTGGAGCACGTGGGCACGTGTGGTGGGTGACTGTGTGAGTGAATGAATGCACCCCGATGTAGTGTCCAGTCCAGTCCGCTTGCCCGTCGACAGGGTGGCTCGACTCAACAAGTAGACCACTGCCCCAGTCGATATATCGATTGCACTATACGACTTGCGGTCGCAAGCTCGAGAAGCCCAACTGTACACAAACATCAGCCGGTGATGTGGTGGCCACACGACAATGCCCTCCAACAACACTACACGAGAACTTGACGGACTACTAGACCAGGAAAGCTTTTTACACACAGCTGAGTTGAATGGGGAAAATCTTTATATATTTCTCCTACATTCATTGTTCAACTAGATTTCTCGATTCGGATACAAGGATCACTAGTTCAACACGTTTCTATACAACGTCTCATAACTAAATGATAACCGAAAATGAAGTAATGAAATAACATCCAAGGGGATTAATTTTGGAATCTTGATGAATGGATTAAGCTGATAAAAATAATGTTGGTAGAACCTCGGTTAATAATAAGCACAGAATTTACCTACGATGTTACCTTCTACTCTATTTTTAAATGTAGGAAAATAAATTGTACGCAATTATTGTGATTTCGACTGACATTTTACATCCTTGAAAATTACATTTCTTATTGATCACAACCAATGTATGTATTAAAAAATAAATAGTACATCTATTTCTTGGTATTCTGGTTCGTATGATACTAAATGAATCTCTTTTCGCCTGACGTTTCGTAAGTATTAATTTCTTTATTAAAAATAGTATTTTCATATGGTTTAGGGTAATATCAATGATTGAGAAGCTCAAAATACGCCTGCACTTGACTCTTGCTTACTGTTCATTTTCTTTTGTTGCAAATTGTATCGTTTATTTATAGGTTTTAAGTGAAACGAGAGTGGACCAACACAGATCCCATAGGATAATAGGTTAATGAATAAATAATGATAAACATCGGGATTATAAATATTAGTAGAACAAGAGGAGTTCGGCAAGGCTCAGTATTAGGTCCACTTTTATACATTGTATAAACAATACATAATACACACACAACCTAACAGCATGTTTAGAGGAATTTATCATCATCTATAACACAAGAGAAGTCTGAAATTGAGATGCAAATTACCTCAAGTGATAAGATAGATAAATTGGTGAACTATGAATAATCTGAAATAGAATAGAAACAAATCTCAATCAATACAATTTTCATATTTCTCAAATAACAACTCGGAAATAGGATCTTCATATTCAGAAAACAACTTATCATTCATTGGGATGCAAATAGATGTTAGACTAGACTGGAGGTGTCATGTGAACCAGGTCGCCAGAAGCCTGTCAAAATATTGTTATGCGCTGAAAATAATAAAAAATCAAGTTAATTTGGAAGCAGCATTGGTGGCGTACCATGGTCACATCCAGTCGAGAATACGATATGAAACAATATTCTGGGAAAATTCCATCGATGCTAATAGAATTTTTGTTCTTGAAAAAAGGACACAGAGACTAATTTTTAATATGAGATATACAGAAAGTTGCAAGCCTATTTCCAAAGAAAATTATATTCTTACATTATATGGTATATGTAAATATATATCATATACATACGAATCAATATTGTTTATTAATGAACATAAGACATTATTCAGGGATTATGAGGGTCAACATTCATACTTGACGTGTTTCAGACAAAATCTATTATGTGACAAAATAAATTACACTTATCTCCAAAAAATGTCCAGTACTCAATTATTAAGATATATAATAAACTGCCCATAGACATAAGAATGCAACCATTAAATATTATTAGGAAGAACTTGAAAAATGTCTTAATCAAAAAAGCATATTACACATTGGACGAATATCGCCAAGATAACGATATTGTATTTTAAACTGTAGAAAACTTGTTTTTTGTTCATTTTGAATATTTCAACTATCGTAAAATTTTGATGTACTAAGTCAATTTTATTTCTTTTATTGGACGCTTTTCTTCACTGTCTTGTAAACAAATAAATACTATCTAAGTATCTATCTATCTAACATATTCCTTTCTGTCGATTATTTTACAATCTCTTATATTATTTGACTTGTTTGATCATAATACCATAAGTGGTGATTTATATAATCTATCGGATACAGTACTCATCATCCAAATTAAAATTGTTGAAGCGAGTTCTGAAGAATTCCATTAAGGCTATACAAGAAGTTCTTAAAAAATTCACAGTCTAATGTATAGTTCGGTAAGATTTCGAGAACAATTACATATTTAACTTGCCTAACTGATCCTTCACAGAATATTATTTGATGACATGGAAAACAAATGAAAATGCAGTGCAAATATAGTTAAGATTACAGAAATAATCACTGTAATAACTGTCATTTAGCAATCAATAGTTACATCAAAGCTAAAAACAAAAAGCATCTTGGTATCAATGTAGAAAAATACTTATTCACCAGCTACTTGGAACTATTTTCAACCTACTTTATAACCGTGATGAAAAATGTATTAATAAATTCAAAAATTATTACTATTAGTATATTAAGTCAGACAGAGTTTCACATCCGTATGTACAAAGATGTTTTTGACAATTATTCAGATATTTTCATTCTATTAATAATCAAATCATATTGATACTAAAATTACCTTACAACCACATTCTGGTTCAAAACCAAATTGCATGTAATTTGGATTGAGCTTTTGAGAATACAAGGAAAAAGATTTTATTTAATTTTCATTAACTCTCCTTCCCTAGTTTGAGAGTATCTAGGAAGCGTTATACTATCTATATAACATAAATAAATTGCAGGAGAAACGGCGCGAACCCTAAGAAAGATGAGTTTCCAAACTTGACCGGGATGAGAAATGCTTTCAGTGTTCCAGAATCTTCACACAACTCAACTGGCATATTCGTAGATAATATATGATAAGTTTATTTGCAGAAAAAATACATGTACATGGTTCGTCAGGGTAGTGGGGAACTACTGTATCTAAATAAGTTTTTATTTTGACATTAATGTTTTCACAGTTCTTTGTTGAGTTAGACTTACCATGTTTTCCATTACTCGCAGTAACATTTCCGGTATAGTACGTGCAACAATAGACTTACGAGCAGTATGACTGGAAGCACCCTCTTGCTGGAACTACGTAATCTCTGTAAATGGAATCAGTTCTTGCACCAAAAATATTATGACCATGTTTGTGTAAAGAATTGGACTAATGGTTGTAGCATTTCCTCAATAGTCTCCAAAAAAGAATGGCCCAATAATACCAGATCATGAAAAAGCACACCATCCGGTCAACTGAGGACACTATTTAAGGGTTTCTCATGTAACTGAAGCGGGTTTTCAGCGCTCCAATATCGGTTTATTCTGTTTATTTACTCGTTTAGATGAAAATGGGCTTCATCGGACATAGGTGGATTAGGTTTTCTTCTCTATCCAAACGCTATAACATTTCTCGACAAAAATTCATGGGAGTAACCAAATCAGCTTCTTCTACTTCTTGGACAATGCAATTTATATAGGGGTGGAAACTTGAGTCCCTATGTAAGATTCGATGTAGGACGGTTCACTGATATTCAATGCTAATGTTTTGGACTACTGGTCATGGCAGTTCGAACTCTATCAATGTTTTCTGGCGTTCTAACACTTCTTGATGCTCCTTCATGTTTCAAATTTAAAGTAGATCCAGTTTCTTCTGACATTGAATGCTAATGCATGTTTAATTGCTGAACGTTTTGGACTACGTGCTATGACAGTTCGAACTCTTTCAATGTTTTTTGGCGTTCTCACTTCTTGCTGCTCCTTTATGTTGCAAATTTGAAATAGATCCAGTTTCTTCAAACTTTTGTGCCCAGCAATTATTTGCGTTAATAGACGGTACCCGCCCATGACGCGGAATATTGAACTGATTGCGAAATAACCTTCTCACAGTTGTCGAGGAGTCATCATTTTTATAAAACGACTCAACACAGAAAGCATGATGAGCACTTGACCACTGTTCCATGTTCACTAAATAACGTTGAATGACTGACAATTTAGCCCGCGCCCTCACCTAAACGTCAAACGAGTTTTTAAAATTTCCCGCTTCACTGACGAACCCTGTAAATTTTTTTTTCATTGTTTCTTCACTATTTTTGATTCAACTGATGATTGGTAGATAATTAGAGATGTATGCGGACTTTCAATTTTTGGAAACGGATTTTATTCTTGTTTTTTGAATATATATCCGAATAGTTTTCAACAGATTTATCGTTATTTTCATTCATACTGTCCACATTAAGGTCTCCCATTATGAATTGATACGTGTTAATCAAGTTTTTTTTTTGATCTAGATACGAACGGTTCACATAAATAATTTCGCAGGTAATAAGAAATTAAGTATAAATATTAGAACCAAGTCATTCGCACTCACTAAAACTGACCTTATTTCAACCCTTAGACAGTTACAACTATAAAAGAGGTATTAAATTACGTCCCTTGAAAATAAAATCTCATAACTAAGCTACTTGTACCAACCTGAAATTTCTCCACATGGTAGACCATCTTAATTTCGATTCTATTCAGATCACTATCATCAGAAACTGGTACGACCGAATCGGCATGAGAAAATATCATTGGAATATGTTTTAAATTAAGGGTTGTCATTGTAAGATTCTAACTAAGGGATGTGTGACCTATTTCAGAATTGCTCTGCAGCGCTATCGTCGGACAATTATTGTGCTTCTTCTAATAACGGATAATCAGAACTGAGAGCAGTTACAAAATCCTATCAAAAACGTGATCACACGAAAATGTATTCTCCTCTTCAGTAATGAGAACTTGGTGGAAAAGATTCCGTAACATTTGAAACAATTGAAAAATGGTAATTAAGTTATAGTTGAGATCTCATAATGATTCTTGACCCAGGTATAAATTATAAATGAATTCTCGGGAAATAGGTCACACTAATATGTGCTCATTATTTTCGTCTTTACTTACGTTTTGGTCTCACGATCATCATCAGCAGATGTGTCAATGTCTAAAACGAGATCCCTTAAAACTAATTGTATCAGCACAAAGCGCCCTTATTGCATTAAATTCAGGTATATATGAAGCAATATATAAAATTATTTATAATCGTATAGCTTCATTTCCAGATAATTAAAGTTTATATGTAAAATTACATGTTTGATTTATATAATACATTTTCTACAGTTTGAAATTCAGGAAGCTATTGTATAAGTATGCATTATATAAATCAAAAATGAAATTTTACATATAAACTTTAATCTGGAAATGAAGTCATATGATTATAAATAATTTTATATATTGAATTCATGCTTTATATACATACCTGAGGATGAGGTGTAATAACTGACCTCGAAACTTAGTAGTACGAATCTAAAAAAAAATGGATTTTGATAATTAAACATTACAATATTGATATCTATTATGAACTCACACTTAAGTGAAACCGATTTCTTTATGTTTTAAGTATATGAATATGTATCAAGAATCCACTGCATAGCAATCTACTTCACGTTTTATGTAAATCATCTCCAGGATAGATCTTTTATGATAATAAAAATATCTACCACCAAAATATTTATCAGATCTAAAATCTTTCTACGGTGGTCTAGAAAGTACAATGAATTCGTAAGTGTGACAGCATTAATCAAACAAATAGCTCTCTACTGAATATAATTCAATCCAATCTCATATCTGTTTGTGAATAATTGCATTGCCACAGCTAGTTTAAAAAATTTCATATTCTTCCTTTTCTTAGTTCATTTTAATTATAACATAATCTTCAGAATCGGAATAATTTATATAGATGATAAACATGCATTATGAATACACTATAACACTGTGATAATACACAATCGACCTTATCCACCGAAATTTCAGTTCATGATGAAATTGGTTGTATAATTAAAAGAATTTAATCAAATTCAACTGCGAAGCGTTGGGCATCAAAATGCAACGGAGGAAATGGCACTTTGCTCCACAGTAATACTTAAGATTTTTTCTACGACCTTTTACTACGTTTTACATCATTTCAATTATTATTTTCTTGTGTAAATATGTCATAATATAAATACTGTTATCAAAGTGGATGAGGCCCTACCAAGGTACTAACAAATACCCAAAATGTTCGAAAGTGAAGGTGAAGTTCCCCAAGATATTCTGGAGGAGCAATTAAATTTGTTTTTAAATAATTAAATACGTGTAGCGTTATCAATAAAAGTGAAAAACTATTAAAATAGTGAAACCAATGAATAAAAGACGACAATGTACTCGTGACATTACTTTTTCTCCCTCGGGAGGACAAGTATTATTTTGCTCCCTTAATTGAAGGAGCAAAATCATAATTTCTATATAGCGAGAAGAACAAACAAACCGTTTCTATAGTAACGACGAAGCAATTTAACTTAAAATTGCATGAATTGCGCTACGAATCGGTTCGTCATCCACCGTATTCTCCAGATTTACCCTCGTATTAATGGTATTGAACTTGAGCTTTGATGCAATACTGAAGGGAAAGTTGAGCTTGTGACGCTAACGTAATTTCGAAGAAATAATTTACTTCCAAATCATGGTAACTTTAAGGGGTTTTGCAATATTGAAATAAATGTAGTGCGAATGCGTATATCAGTATCGTAGTTGAGTGGTACATAAATTTAGTAAAAACTGTATTCCTACCTGGCTCGTATAATAGAATAGAAGCTTTATTTTACCACTAAGATCCCTACACCCACTAAATAACACCGGCTTACCTTGGCAAACACCTGGCTAATTTGTGACTCAATGAAAAGCTATTTACTTCTACAGACTATACAGCCTGCATATCTTCACTCTCTGGTTTAACCTCATGTATAATATTGGCCGGATCAAGTTACTTACGATAGGAAACGCAATTCGTATGTAAATTATCAAGAACACTGTTACGCATTTATTAAAATTCACAAGAAATGAGTGCTATGAAAGCAAATTATAAAAAAACTTATATCACTAATAACCCTAAAAAGAATACAACAGCACAACTAAACAAAATTCTTGTTAATAACACAATTGTAAACAATCCTCAGCAACCAAACCGACATTTCCATTCCAAGTTTATTCTGAAAATATCAATAATGGAGCCTCCCAGAGTGAAATATTCCGGAAGGAAAATGCCACTCCATTCGGATTTCCGATCGAGGGTCTCGAGGGTATTCGACATTGAAAAATATAAAGTTGAAGACCTCTGTAATATCCGAGATTTCAGGAAAAAAATAAACAATGTTTATTACCACCTGCAGACAGACCAACCAGACATATTGGCCTTAACGGAAACGCAGGTCAATCCATCCACCAACACGACCTTAATGCTCTGCCCTGGGTACGAGCTCCACACTAGTTCCAGATTCAAAGGAGGCATCTGTCTCTATTCTAGGAATGATCTCACATGCCATCGAGAGGAGATTCTAGAACCACAAGAATTCGAAATAATGTGGTTCAAGCTTGATAATCACAAACAGACAACATTTTTCTGTTGTTTTTATTTATCACCAAAAGAACCAGCTCATGGTGAACTCTTCGAATTTCTTTCTCTGAAACTTGACCTCATTCATCAGAATATAGGTTTCCGTCTCCTGCAGTCAAAGTATAAAAAAGTCCACCAGATTCATTCAAATGCCACACAATGCTAGCATACTCAAAATCAGAGTGTCGAATTATAAAATTGAACTTCTAGGCTATTACGGAATATGAAGCTTTATAAGTCTTGGAGCAAAAAATGCTTTGTAAATGGGCATTACAAGGCAATTGTGAATGAAAGATAATACCAAGGTCTTTCATCTTACATCATCGGGCAGAGGGATTTTAGCAATGATGTAGGAAAGCAACAGTCGCAATTTGCTTATGGTTTATGAGACCACAGTGCACTTAGAGTTGTTCATATCTAGCCCGTTTGATTGGCACCATGGATGTAATCTATTCATATCCTCTTCTAATAAAATAGCGTCTGATATAGACCTAATCTGTTAGTAAATCTCTGAATATTCTGATAACATCGTCAACGAAAACTATGAGCAGCAAAGAGCCTTGCAGAACATGTCAATTTTATGAAAGTTTTCGTTTATCCAATCACTTGAGGGCCTCACTGACAGTTAGGTCAGTCACCGATGATCTTTGTTCAACAAACAATGAAGAACAGCAGAGTCAAAAACATTGATATTTCCATCTGCATTCAGATCCTCTTTATTGGGATTGAAACAACAAGATTATCGAATCGATAAACTAATATCACGAAATATCGTTAATCACCTGCTTACTCGATCTTATTCCTATACATCTAGAGAAAATTCCATAATCAAGATCGTTAAAATTTCTTCATTCTATAATTATTATTAACATCGTTAAGTTGAACTTGTAATACCTCAAGCGACAGGAGATCCTAGAAAATAATTAATGAACGATCGAAACTAGGGCTGGAACTTACAAATGGATGAAAGAAAGAATTACAAACGAAATGAATTACATAAATTATTCCATGGGGACGTCTTGCAGTTCCACATAAAGTTTATGAACATTGTTTGGGATACCCTATGATTCTGTCATTAGAGAAAGGTCCTCATTTCAGGCTCGCAAACGACCAGACAAATTACATACTATAACACAACGCCGGATGATCACTTATCGATAATATGCCTGGACGACAGTAAAAAATACATTTTGCAAATCGAAATGACAACGTATCGAGTTTTCGATCGAACCTAAGGGGTTGTTTTAATCGGTTTCTGTTCGCCGGGGGGTGACAGGATCGTTCCCTTGTACTAACTAATGTCGTTAAGGGTTGTGCGACGCCCACCGCAACAATGCTAGTCAAATAATATTATTTACTTGGCCAAATGCTACCGAATTTTCACGCATTACAAATGAATGACGACAAAGCCAGATAAATCATTGACGGTTATCGGTAACATACAGTGTAACTGTTATGTATTGAATCATGAAACATTTACATCAAATGTAGTTGCTGAAATTTTCATATTTCAATTTGAATGTGCTAATATATTATCGTATTGAACATTTCGGATCAAAAGAAGAACATAACCTCTATGAATTCAAAATGTTAACTCTGTTTCGTTCGTTTTCTCATCACATTCAAACGTGATTTGAAAGTTATCATCCCAATCACCTCCATTGGACGAAATCAAAAGCTTTTGAAACATCTATAAATATCATCGGAGTTTGTTCTTTATTTAGACGAAGTCAGAAGAGCGTATTGCCTTTACTCAAGCTACTTCTAAAATCATTAAGAATAGTCCTACATCAAAAATTTCTACACCATAGAATTGTTTTTGCTATTTTCATACAATCTACTTGTTATATGAATCACTTGTTATGATAGATATGAAATAAGGTAGTTTTTAACATTGACTTGTATTGTCAAAAGTGAAATATAAAAAGATTCATCTAAAATATAATTTCTCTGTTTATTTCGATTTCAAACAAGAGGAAATAAACTCACAGTAAGACTGACTAGTTTGAACAGTATTTTTATCGAATTTTAATCAACTTTGAAAAATAACCGTCTGTCGTTTGTCTGGTGGCCCGTCATGAATTTCTTAAACTCGATAACTTGCAATTAGAATACCCTGTGATTAGAGGTAGATTACATCTTTGGTCGTAGGTAGCGGAGTGACCCAGGGATCTGTTTTGGGGCCATTCCTATTTCTGGTCATTGTGAGTGATTTGCCTTACCATTTACAGAACATTCTTCATCCCTGGAAGATGACTGATTCCCCTTCTGAACACAGGTCACTTCAACTGGACGTTACTTCCATATGCTCCTGGTCCACCGACTGGTTGATTCCCCTCAATGTCGATAAGCGTGTTGTCTTCCATGTAGGTGAAGTTAACCCCCAAATTCAATATTTTCTCAACAGTTCAGCGTTGAGATAATAATTTGGGTGTCACAATTACGTCGAATCTATCTTGGGCAGAGCGTATCAAAAAGTTTGCAAACGAGCACATTCGCTGCTGTTCTTACTTAGAAGATCATCACCCACAGTTCCGTTCAAAACCTTCATGCATCTGTCAAAACATACGTTCGCCTTATCCTTGAATATGCTGGTCCAGTGTGGTGTCCAGTACTAGTATCTGATCAAAAATGGCTGGAAGGTGTACAGAGATTGGCTACATGGCTTCCTCTTGGTAAGATTAGACCTTCTCACGAAGAAAGTATTATACCGACATTTCAAGAGAGACGTCTTCGTGGAGACCTCATTATAGCGTATCGCAACGTACATCATCTCCTTCTAGACAGCTTATCATGGCCTGCTTCTTCTTCAAGTTGACACCAGTTGTCGTGGACTCAGCTTCAAATCCAACATCAGACAATCTTTCTTTAGTAATAGAATTCTTAATGCATTGAATAATTTACCTGAACATATTGCTTCCGCGTCTTTTGTTAATATGTTCAAAAACCAATTTGATTCTAGGTTACAATCCTTATCATTGCTTTCATTGTTTTTTCCTTTGTGATCCTGTTATTATCTTGATCTGTATTACCGACTACTGTGATTATTGTTGCTATGTAAACTCGTTTTATAATTTGTTTATCTTTAATGTCTTGTCAAAAATATTTCCATTTTGTTTTCTTAGGTTAATAGAGATTGTCTCTCTGCCCTTATTTCGAGTTAATAATAATAACAAAATGATATGAATAAATTAATAAATTGTTGGTTCAAAAATATGATAATCCCTATTGAATTGAAAAATGAATTAATTTGCCATAATGGGCAAGTACCTTATATCTAATAGGCTTCCGAAACTACATAAAAGTGATATACTTTTTAGACTCATTGTAAATAATATTGGAGCCCCTACATACAATTTATCAAAATTTTATCATAATCTATCAACAATATAATAGGAGAAAATGAGTTTTATGTGAAAGACTGGCATTTTAATGAATTTATAAAAAATCAATCCGTACCCGTAGATCATCTATTAATTTCTTTGGACGTTGTTTCTCTATTTACGAATGAAGTTTTGGCATTGATTAGCATAAAAAAACGTTGGACAGAGATTAAAAATCACATACCTCTAGATCAATGTGAATTTATAAATGCAGTACAGTTTTGTTTAGAATGCACTCATTTTTAATACGGTGAGCAATATTTTGAGCAAATATTCGGCACAGCAATGGAATCTCCCATTATCTCCCATTAGGCATGATGCAGATGGAAAAATAAGAACTTCGTGGTTTACTGAACAAGTTTGGTCTCAACGTTATCTTCACTTCAATTCCACCATCATCAAGTTATGAAAAAAGTGTTATAAACAGCCATGCAAATCGCTCGGTTAAAAATCCCAAAAATTCAAAAATTGTTCGTAATATACTGGGAATAAATGGCTACCCAAAACCATTTTTCAATCACATCACTATAGAAAGAATAAACATTTATAATGAAACGTCATACATAAATAACATAAACGATAATACAGATAATAATTTTATAACATCACCATACATTCCGGAGACCTCAGAGAAAATTAAGAAATGTTTAAAAAAAAACGATATAAATGTTACGCATAAACGTACTAACTGTGTTGGGAAATATTTTTCAAATCTAAAACCTTTAATACTTAACAATAAACAAACCCACACAGTATACAAATCAACTTGTTTAGATTGCGATGTGACTTATACAGGAATCTCCAAACAATATTTGCAAAAAATTGTGTATGGCCATAAGTATACTACAAGAAACAAAAACTTCATTCCACCGCTCTCGCTAAACACTGCTTTGATTATGATCATCAATTCCATTACAAAGAGTTAATATTTTAACTAAGGAAACCAATTATTATAAAATATCTATTCTGCAGATGATCCACATAAAAAGTTACTCCAAGTCTGTAGGTCATAGAACAGATATTCAGTCATTAAGTCAGATTTATGCTTAATTTAATTAACTAAAACCTTTCAAATTCCTACATGCGTCTTTATAATGTTAAAAATATATTATCTATCACTTATGTCATAGCTATACTGTATGATGTAAAATCATTTATTCATCCATATTATTTATAGCATAGCATAATCATCATAACATCGTTTTTTTACGCCATTGTCTAATATAATCGTGAATTATCAGTTATTCTTATGAAAGTATTTTCTCCGGACATCATCGTGTAGTTGGGTTAAAAAGCAAAATAAGAAACGCCATATGCGGGAAGATGTATTATGGAATGTTCCCAGTACAATGTAACAATTTAGTTACAGAATAAGGTGCAAGAGTAACCGATAGGTAACCGCAAACCACCTTTAGAATGAGTGCATCGATGCGAGGCTCCCACTTTCATTAACAACGTACTGATCGCCGGAAATCATCTGTGCTGTACCGCACAATTATCATCCCGTACATTAACAGACGCACCTGTGATGGTACACACAAAACATTGTAATTAAAAAATATTTAAACATAGTCATAGTCAGTCTGCGTCATTATCGAACTAGTTCCACTGAAATTAGATAATTTATTCAACCTTGCCTAATTGGTAGTAATTCGCCTGTTTTAGATTTTATGGAATTATTATGAATGCGAAAATAATGCTGTGCTTGTTCAATGTAAACCATAAGATACCAATAAAATTGTGATAAAAAAGATTGAACCACTTTTAAACGATTTGCACAGGGAACTAGTTTCTAGATGAACCAAATGTTTATAAAAGAAACCAAAAACTCCAAAAATTAACTGTCTTTTGTGGTCCAGTGCCTCGCATTTACACAGTATATGTTTCACTTTCTGTATCCTTACCGCAAAGTCTACATGTTAGGTCGCCATTGTACAGTTCCGTTTTGTTTAGGTGCCCTTTTACTGGCGCTTGGACAGTTACGAGCCCTGTTACGACTATTCCCTATTTAGTGCTAATAGATCTGTCGTTCTTTTGTTACACGGGGCTTTGATGTATTTCTTCCCATATTCATTTCCTGGTATTTTTCCCAGTATTCTTTGTGGTTTTCTATGATCCAGTCTTCTAAAGACCTCCGTGCTGTACGTTTTGGTACCTCGTATTCTGTACTTCTGGGGCGTTGTATGTTCCTATTTGGTTCCTATTCCTCGTATTGATACCCTGAATGTGTTGTCAAAAGATTATCCCTTTGGAATGTATCTGTTTTCATGTCCAACACGTCCCTGGTCACGATTTTCACGATGCTCATGTGTTCTGGCCCAATGTGAGCATTCTCCAGTGTATTTTATATTCTGAAGGCACCAAGCCTGGCGTCTCCTTGGATTACCAACAGATGGTATAGCCCTGAAAACAAACTGTTCCATTTTTTGTACCATATATCATTATCCACATTGTTGGAGTACATTTATTTTAATTTTTTAGAAATTCATAATATAATATAGTGCAACATATATGGCTCGTGTTGTTGATTTGTTTCGTCTAAATTCATGTTGAGAACTGTAACTGATGAATCTTTCATATAAAACTTTTACAAAGATTTTACTCACATTAATAATAATATGTATTTAAATAGGAGACCTAATATACAAAATAACATGTAATTATCTCAAATTAGTAAGTAAGAAACTTAAAATAATTTACAACTAGTGCCTTTAATGATAAGAACTATAATAATATGACTATCTATTAACAAAAATTATAACAATGATACTAATATCAAATAAATAAACTGTCACCTTTATGGTAGTAATAGACTATGAAGTATTATTGAATAAATCAAATGTGTTGAGTTTGATTTGACTTTAGATATCCTATTAATTCAATTTTAAAAACTCATATATTTCTATTACTTTTTGTTTCTGGTGGCAAAAGATTATATTCAGTAAATCCTTTATAAAACGTATATGTTATTTCTATTTCTCGTTTCATAATTGTGAATATCCCTATTGAAAATAATATAATTAGAGAGAATAGCAATTGGCGGATACTTCTTCATGTCTTCTGGAACAATTTTTTCAAATACTTGTTTGATTTTAGGTATTTTTAAACTATCAGAGAATTCCTACAGTAAGTCTACGTCTGAAAGACTGGAAATTCTCTCATATTTTCTATGTGTGAAGGATCATTTGAATTCAATTATGTTGAATTGATTGTAATTCCATATTGGCTGTGATTCAACCACTTCGAGTGAAATACATGGGTATCTATTCTTCATTTTAATAGCTCGTTATATAGACCGTTCATGAAGTAAGTTCAAGTATTTGTACGACTTGTCTCTCTATTTATCCGGTTCTTGTTGGTACAATAAATAATCTTTGGGTGATGGATAGTATTTTACTTCCTCCTCTTTTCTGCGAATAGTTCCACCAGTTCATAGAAATTGGAGATGAATAATGTTACTAAAATGAGTTACTGGGAGTTTACTGTTATTTTTATATTTTATTCTATTTTATCTTATCGATAAATAGTCGACTTCATAAAAACTGTATCAATTAACGAAAGGAAATCAATAATGCAGCTTCAACTTCGTAGCGTAATATACGCTACACCATTTTTATTTTTTCGGGAGTAATTATGACTCTTTGAATGGGGGTTTGGGGACCGCTGTATCTCGAGCTGTAATTGCCGTTTTTGTTTTCAGAGACAGTCTATTGGATCGATATCGACCCTCCAGACATACACCATTGTCTGATATCGAATGTAAATGAAAGAGAATACGTTTATTAAGGACTTATTGATTACCCATTAAGTACATTATCGCTCGTCACTTTCTTATTACGATTACACAAAATCATGAATAATTTGTCGCTCGTTGATTCAGTTCTTGGAAAATTAAACGTAAACGACCGTGCTATTTATTCTTCGATAAGTAAGCAATAAAGAACCCATTGATGTTTTAATCGAAAACTATAGTTATTGTAAATTATTATCTTTGTTTAAACACATGGGATCTTGAGAAGATATTATCCTAAGTCAATATTTGTTAGCTATATTTCACCAGACTGGTTGATTGTAATATTTAAATAAATAATTTGGAATTATAGAACATGCCAATCGGTCCGTAAGTAAACAAACCACGTTACAATTTTACCTCATACAGTGAGAATTGTATCGAAAGATAACGGTAATCTAAGTCGGTATATAATACAGAATTCTGTCCTCGTGCTATTAAATTTATCGAAACATTAATCAATGTAGAGTTCATATTGGTACATTGGTGGAGAAAGGTTCAATGTACAATAGCTCTCACAGGCAGAATCGTGTATTGTGAGGCGTTTCCTATCTACAACCACCTCAAATTTTGGACTTTCTTATTGCATGAACCCTTTTTCGGAGTTGTTGTATATTGAAAGGCATGTAAAGGTTATACATTTACACCTAGTGCTTAGGTTTTTTATCGAGGCAATCTCTTGGAGCTGGTTAGTTTATTTAGATGCTAAATGGAATGCGCGAACACAGTTTCTAACCTGGTATTGTTGCCAGTTGCTGAAAAAACACATGCCAAGGTTTCCATCTGGGCGTTTCCAAGTAATTGGCCAAATGGACTTTTTGACCACTTCACGACTAAAATAGGTGCATTGCGCCAAAGTACCTTGGCACCATGTCAAATACGTTGATTTGGTGTCAAAGAATAACCGATATGAGTGCCAATGTTTTTTCCCAATATAACCTTTCCTCGATCCCGGAAACCTTCCCCAATAGAAAACTGTAATTTCGAAATCAACTGATATCAAAATTACTGATTTTTTATTCTGATCTGATTGATGATGTCACATTTACGACTTCATTGTCCTTTCCAGAACATTGAAGAAGAGTGGGCCATCTATTTTTTTTCTATAGATATTTCCATGGTTAGCGTTCATCAGAAATCTCGTCTATTATTTTACCACGAGATATTCCAGATAGGCGGACTAGACGATCTCCAACTAGTCACTCCTTCATTGTAAAAGCTCGAGACCTGCCGAACTTCTTCCTTCCAGACTTCATTTTTCTATCGAACAGTGAAGTTGTGGAATTTTTCCCCTAGTGAGGTCTTTCCCTATAGCTATAACCTCCAAACCTTGAAAAAAAATTTGAATGTTTTATCTCCTATCTCAACATTCCGCCGCTGGATTCCGCCTCGTGTAGTCTAATCATAAAAAAAATTCCGGTGTTGGAAAGGTAATATCACTTCTATCGCTTCAAGGATTTCTCGCTGTGATAGGAATTTGAGGCTCAGCCTAGAATTTTAGCATTTTCAAAAAGGATTTGATGATTAGTCTCAAACTTATGCAAATGTAGATCTACTGGTGTCACGAAACGTTGTACAGCACTCATGTTCTTTTAAACATGTAGTAACTGTACGACCTGTTTAACCAATGTAGAAATTACAGCAAGAACGGGGAATGCTATAAACATGTTCTAAGAGGAGAGGAGGAAGCGGATCTTTGATAGGATTGTGAAACTGAGACAGTGTTGAAAGTATGTAAAAACGAGTATAAATAGTATTTTGGAAATTCGATCTATTATATTTTCAATATATGGATAGGCCTTGGACGTTGGAGGTATGGAGATTTGTGGTTCAGGTTGATTTGAAATATTGGAGGAAGTGTATTTATTTCTTCATGGCTTTTTGAATATTATAATGGAAAAAAAACTTATTGATAATAAGACAGATGGAAGGTGTTTAATTTTGATATAAAGGACTATGGTTGGGATGAGTAAACATATCTGTAAACCAAGGAGTTTATGACAGATTGCTTTCGGGCAGGGTGGTGGTGTGAAAAGCTTCTGGAGTATCTATCGGTGTTAGTGGATGGTATACAGAATGTCTCAAAGTACCATTAGTCTATCGACAAACTAATACATCTAGAAATGCGAGTCGTTTCAACCTCCATGGTGATTTTGGCATGTAATATGTCCAATCCAAACCCCGCATCCATAATATGATCTGCGACTGGATATACACATTATTGCCTTGAATTTGGATAGGTACAATCCATTATAGGATTATAAGACCGAGCCAGGATTAAAGGAATTATATTTAAGTACAAGCAAAAAGACTGTGAACTAGAAACTTGCAGCTAACTCACGAAACAATACAAAATTCAACATCCGGCTGCAAAATACTCACATAGACATTTTACACGAGGCAAACTATAGTATCTAGCTTAGCTATATATTGTCTCTGCTAATTTAGAAGTCATTTGCGTAAATAATACAGTTGTGGTTCAGGCTACGAGAATAATTACTTTGATGTTTTGGTGTCCCTCGTGGTTAATATACAATGAGACCAAAATTACTAATGTACAGAATTAAGAACTTTACAAACATTCTGCTTCAAATCATGAAATGCCACTATAGTTGATGACATGGGAAGGAAGTTTAATTACACTGTATTGTGAGCGCATCTAACTGTAAATTAAGCTTGTCACAATGTTTAGAATAAGTCATGTCTAGTTTGATTATAATAAGTTTTTTCTTGTTTCAGGAGGTGAGCAATGCCTGGTTTTTATATTATTTCCTCGCAACTATTGTCGTGGTAAGCAAATAGCTTTATAATTACAAACCAGAGTGTAACTGCACTCTATAATTATAACTATAATTACAGCAACGCCGGATAAACATTCATAATAAAATTTCATCAATACAAACTAAGCCAAACTATTTATTATATATTAAGTATCTTTTTAAAAATTGATATGACGTTTTAATCACTGTTCGTGATCGCTAATTGCAAGATAATTAGATGTTTTTACAGCTAACTGGGATTTACAATGAGCATTTCAAGATCAGTAATTATTGAATGATTTGTACATTTACTTAGCTTTCTACGACGGGTATGCTAAACAAAGTGTTTCAACAAAAAGAAATTTCTCATATTGTACTGTCTTCTGGTCACCCTTATGCAGAACTGGATATTCCAAGAGATTGCCTCACTTTAACAATTGCATTTTTCAAGAGAATACTCTCTGGGATTGAAGAGTTCCAAAATTGGTCCCTCAGAAATCCTCACGGCTGTATGTTCCGATTTATCTTTGGATCAAGAGTAAGCAGGGTATTCCCTCACAAAGGATACTTTAGTAGGGAAAGTGGCCCCCTGTCGAATTATCTGAATTTTTGATATGTTATAGTCCAAGTCATTCCGAACAAAAAGTTTGATGGGCACAACTTTTTCTATAGGCTGGTTTTGGCGCTAGAGGCCAATGAAAACTTTCATTTGTTCTTCATTGTTAAACAACACGAAACGTTATCCTGGATAATAATCACTTTTCTGAATAATCAAGATCTAAACAGTCATTAATATGACTGACGTTAAGATGATAGATTTAGAAAGAAAATCTTTTTAAGGCCATTTTATAGACAGACTTGTAATATTTCTCATTCTTTTTCATGGCCTAAAATTATTCAGGATGGTCGAACAATATTTTTCAGTAGGTACGGAACTTTCCGAATATAACTTTCGATTTCTTTTAAAAGGAACACTCCTTATATTTTTCGACTATGTGATGTAGAATACGGTGTAGAATAGGATTCATAAACATTTTTTCATTGTAGATCCCTAAGACGATTTGTAACCATTTTCGAATTATTGCACTTTAAAAATTGTAAGTAGCTGGAACACACTGTATAATTGACCAAATGTAACAACACCAAAGAAAAATACTTTTAACAGTATGTCATAGTAATGACTGTTTAGATCTTGATTATTCAGAAAAGTGATTATTATCCAGGATAACGTTTCGTGTTGTTTAACAATGAAGAACAAATGAAAGTTTTCATTGGCCTCTAGCGCCAAAACCAGCCTATAGAAAAAGTTGTGCCAATTGAACTTTTTGTTCGGAATGACTTGGACTATAAAATATCAAAAATTCAGTCAATTCGACAGGGGGCCACTTTCCCTACTAAAGTGTGCGGTATTCTTTATGAATTTTTAGAATTCTAGATGTAACCTACCTGTATTAATAATAATACAATCTTCAAATCGTATCTAAATCTGCTTGAGTTCATCTTGCAGCTACAGAATTCTTCCATGATATAAATGATCACTTACCACTTATCAAAAAATGAACTCACTTGTTTAACTGAGTATGCAAACCAGACTCATTGTTCCTTTGGAGCTTTCTTATTTTGTTGGTATATTCTCCAGGTCTAAAGTTATTCATTCAAAAAGGTAGTTCTGTTCAGACTTCTGCGGAAGTTAGATATTCCAAGAGAATATGAAACACCTGCTTCAGCATTTCAATTCCATTTTTCATAAGAATACTGCCTTGGATTAAAGAGTTCTGGGAGTTTCTCGAGTCTCCATGTACCGATTTATCTTTGGATCAAGAGCAAGCAGACTATTTCCTCACAAATTTAGATGGAATCTATCTGTGTTGATAATATTATCATCTTCAAATCGTATCTGAATCTGCTTAAGATCATCTTGCACCTACTCATTCCTTTCATTTAAGAAAAATTTTAAATCTCACTTACTAAAAAAATCGTTTTATAATCTGAATGAATATTTTGAATGTAGTTTGAACTGATTATCTTCACTTAATATTCTTAACTGTGATTACTCTTAGATTTATCATTCTATAATAATGTTCATATTGAATTAAATATTTAAATGTATAACTGAGTCTGAGTACTGTGTTTCTATGGATGTCATTATTGGTATCCACTTTTAATTATGTGATTTGTTCTTTTTTTTTACATGATCCTATCGAATTATTCCATTAACATATATGTAAACTATTGACTTACTCTACTTATTATAAAGACATATTCTATTCTATTCTATTCCATATAACGGTAGTTCCAGAGTGTACATGTTCTACTAGTTTCTGGATTAACATGAATCAATGATTTATTTATTTATTTAATTACACTAGCTCAACAATAGAAATACCTTGGAGAGCTTAGGAGTACATATAATATAATTACAGAGGAGGAATTAAAATTACCTAATATACACAGCTACAAATGTCATTAAGGATACAACAATATTTTTCAACAGTTAAACCGATCATCTTGTAGGATCTACACATTTGGAAAATTGGGGAAATAATAACGTATTTGTTCTGTAGAGTTGTAGATGAAATATTTATGTGGAACGGGTGCCACCAGATGAAACATGCAAATTCAGCCTTGATGAAATCACAGGACAGTCAACCATCAGTTTTGAAGGCAAAATGTCTTAAAAAACGCCGATTCACGCGCTCTATTTTGCTTATATAAATTTTATAATGGGGGTTCTAGACAATTGGAGCATATTCGAGCTTAAAATGAACAAATGAATTGTATAATACTATTATTGAATCACTATTGTTAAAAAGGCAGCAATTCCGGCCCAGCATTCTGTACGCGCCAGAAACAATTGATTCAATGTGAGACGCAAATGACAATTTCACGTCAAACAAAACTCCCAACTCTTTGAAACTATAGGAACGAGCAAGAGCCGTGTCAACAAGTTTGTAATTGTAAATAATAGGCGTTTATTTCTTGGTGAGTTATTACAGTGCACTTAATAGTACTAAGCTCCAGATGATTGATTACACACCAAGTACTGAGTGCATCCAAGTCGTGCTTCAGTGAGATACAACATAAAGAACGCCTTACTGCTGAGTAAAGTTTTGAATCTACTGCGTGAAGAAGAAAATAACAGGCAAATAAAGGAGAAATGTCATTGATAAATAAATTGAATAGGAGTGGTTCAAGTACTGACCCTTGAGGTACACCTGAAGTGGCATGAAATGAATACTATCTCTAATCTCTATACTATACATATTGATATGTATCACTCAGGTAAAATTCCAAAATTCAATCAAATCTAGACATTTCATTCAATAACATACTGTGATCCATTTTATCAAATGCCTTAGCAAAATCGAGGCAGATACACTCAACCTAGCCACTATCATCAACAACATCAGCCAAGTGTTGACTGTAGCAATTTGAATTAGTAACAGTTGTTCCGCCAGGCATGCACCCATGCTGCTCTGGGGAAATGTGCAGTTTTACATGATTGAAAGTAGCTTCATATAAGATAAATTCAAATATTTTGTAGAAGTTATTGATGATGACAACCGGGCGAAAATTAGTAACCTCATGTCTATTACCTTTTTTAGAAACCGGTACTAATTTTGAAACTTTCCGCAGATCCAGAAATGTATGCGATCTTAAGGCTAATGAATATGAAAAAGCCAGTGGAACTGCGAATATATTGATGCAATCTTTCACGAAAAAAGCAGAAATTTGATCTGGACCCTCCGTGTAACTTGCTCATCACTTACCAAAAAATGTATCTACTATTTTGAGCGAGTATGCAAACCAGTAACTGATAATTTTGGAGCTTTCTTATTTAGTTGGTACATTCTCTAGGTTTGAGAGTTATCTATTTAAAAAAGGTAGTTCTGATCAGACTTATGCGGGAGTTATATATTCCAAGAGATTATAAAACATTTGCTTCAGCATTTCAATTCCATTTTTCAAGAAAATACTGTCTTCAATTAACGAGTTCCGAATGTTACTCGACGCTTCATGTTCCGATTTATCTTTGAATCAAGAGTTAGCAGGGTATTCCCCCAAAAACTTGTGAATCATAGGAGATCCACAATTACTAGAAGATCAATAGAAAGAATCGCCTATTTGTGCTTGAAAATACAGAAAGTGTATGGCATAAACAAAACCAATTGACGAGAGTAAAATATTCACACGAAAAATGAGGTTTTAAAATGAACTTCATTGCATCAACCATTAAAATAACGAATGTAAATTATGCGGAAGCGAAGTCCACCTGAACAACTTTAGAGTTAAGAATTCATAAAATCGTTTTGTTTGCAATAAAAATCTTTACGTATTCAGTGTTGCAACATTGCCATGTGAAAAGTCCTACGTACGAACATAGGTACGTATAAATATGATATCTGCTCTTGTTCAATGCTTCTGAAGCGTAAACAAGCTGAAAATCTGACCGGAAGTTGTAACGTGTCACGAGTGAAGTGAAACAAAACAAATCAAACTATATAGCTGCGCACGTGATTCCCTTATACTTTACAGAATTACTATAAAAAAATGTTCATTTCACAAACTGGGAGTATGTTGAAGACAATTTCGTCTTAAAGCTCACATCATATGCTTCAATTTACAATCTTCCACTAGTTTCGGCTTATATTGAATAGCCATCATCTCGATCTGGGCTTTCATTTACGAATGTGCTAGAATCACTTACACTCCTCTTCAAATTAATCCGTATATAGTCCAGTAGCTTTAGTCGATTTTTGACCAATTGCGGCCTTCACCGTTTTGCGGATATTTTTGTAGGAAATTGTAGGTTTCGGTATCCGAAAACCTGTCCCACTATTCCGGAAAATCAATTTTGATGGCAAAAGGGTTAAATTGGGTTTTTGGGGGCACTAATTTAGATTTTGACTTCACTTTTATTGTGAAAAGTCCAGGAAATGCAATTTTCTAAAAAACAATTCAAAATCAGCACCCCAAAAAATCTATTAATCGATATGTTAAACGGCTAACAAAATCCAATTTTCCGGAAATTGGAAAATTAGGCTCCATTTATCACCATTTCCCACAATGATATACATCGTTTTGAACGATTAGCAAACGATGTTTTCACTTTTGAATGAGATTTCTCTCGATTAGTGATTATTCGAAAAAAAATATATATAGAATCATTTGAATTTCCCCGCCTCTGACATGGAAAATCCTGATGAAAATTTGGATTCAAATAGTCGATTCTTATGAGAAATTTGATGCTGAACCACTTTAATTGAACCTTCTTTCGATTAAATTCACCCCCTTTGAGCTAGCGACAATTATTGGCCGAAAAACGTGGAAAATCTATTTAACCCTTTTGCCACCAAAATCCATTTTCCGGAATAGTGGGACATGTCATGTGGGATATACCAAACCTACACTTTCTTAATAAAATCTCTGAAAAACGCGAAAGTTCTGTCCATTTTGCCTAAAACCACTGGACTAATATTGGCATCTCCATGGGAATCGAAGATTTGAGTAAATATATTTAAAGGTTCTGACATGTAATGTTCACTTTCTGAAGATTGAATCGGAAAGGTGAATATGCTAGCTGTTTTCATGAATGGAGAGAATTATTGATTTGAATCTTTCATGATTTAAAAATTATCATTATTCACTCTTGTTCATCGTTCAGGAAGCGTGATTTTTCCAATCGCGTTTCCTCAATAATTAAATATTTAGCAGTTATGATTATGTTCTCCTGGATGTGCAATCAATCTAATGAGAGGAAGTAGAAGAAGCGTAAATATGTTTTCTACGTTCGAGGATTTAACTATTATAAGCTGAGTTATTAGTAGTCTTTTTTTTCTTTATTACAACTTTTTAAGTGATATTACAATACACATAACTAAAAGCAATGCACGTATAGTGTACCTACAACTGATATTATATGAGAAATATTGAATTTCACGAAAACTACAAAGCAAAGTGATCTCCTGTCGCGTACATGGTAACTATTCCTATGAAGTGGTCCATCCAAACATACGCTGAAGCTCCTAGATTCTATTCAGGAGAGATTGATCTTAGACGAGCTTAAACTTGTTCCCCCCGTCAAGCTCGAGACCTGCCGAATTTCATCCTACAAGACTTCATTTTTCTATAGAACGGTTAAGTTGTTGAACTATACTGTCAGGTTCAGCACAATTCAAAGCATTAATTATAAAATCTGCGAGAACAAGACTAGTCACAAGAGACCTAAATCTAACCCACACCTAAAAGTTGAGTAGTTATTCATGGATACTCGTTTATACCTTCAAGAAAACTTCGAATGTCTATCTCGCCTTCCAATATTCCACCGCTGGCTCACATGATGTACTGCCAACATGATAGGTTTCCCATCATGGCAAGATGAAATAGAAAAAGCTGTGATCAATTGATTATCACTTTGGAAGTTAGCCTCCATCCCTTTGGATCCAATGCATATGATTGTAGGAACAGAAAAGATATCGGAAAATAATTATATTAGAAAAAAGCTTTCATTAGTATACAAACGAGGAAAAAAAGATTATGGTCTTCGACCCCAAGAGCTCCATATACCAATTTTGGATAGAATCGGAGCATAATCACAAAATCCGTTCGCCACCTTAGTCATATTGAATCTTCAATTTTGACTAGAAAAATCATGATCTCCGACCCCAAAACCCTCACATACCAATTTTGAAAAATCAAAACATAATCGCCTAACTCGTCCGTCATCTTGAATTTATGAATTTTGACTGAAAAATCATGATCTCCAACCCCAAAAATTCCCATATACCAATTTTGAAAATATCGAACCATAACCATAACACCAACATGGTCACCATCTTGATTTCCCGAATTTTGATCAAAAAGTCGCGTGAACTATCAAAATGAAAACATAACATAGGAGGTGACATTCGAAAAACGGAAGATGGATGTCAGGAATACCACTCGAAACGGGGCTACCGTACACAAAAATAATAGTTTCACGCATCGATGCAGCACCACTAATGCGACCTTATGGCCTGGGTATGGCGTGCGGAGCTCGAGCAATAGATCTTGATACTTTGTCCGTTTTTCCTCTTCTTTCAAGACTATGTTCTTCTCTGTCGGAGCAGAGAATTCGATGAGATACATAGTCTTGGTTGGTTTATCCAGGAGGACAACGTCAGCACTATTTGCTTGTAAAAAAAAGGTGGTAGAACTGGCATTTTTCCGACAATGGACTCGACATCTCCTGGCATGTAAGGTAGCACCAACTCTTGGTATATTCCGTACGAGTGCCTTAGATGGTATATAGCACCCGTAGGGTCGCATTAGAGCGATGGGCTTAGACTGAGGCCGCTTTTGCCGGACATGTCGATTGCAGGTGGAAAAGCGTCCTAAGCGCCTGTCGACAGGCCCTGCAGCTGACTACAGGAACCTGCACATCCACCAACTTTGCGAAATATACCAAGGTGTTGATTACGCCATCTTGGCAAGCTGCGGTAAATTCCTCGGTCCCGGATGTAAGCCTGGCTGACCTTAAATAGCCGAAGGTGAGCCTGGTTGACAAGCCGAGCATTTCGGTAGAAAACACCGTGTATCGGCTTGTCAACATGCTGCCTGAGCATTTGTCTGGGCTTTTAGGCGAGAAGATTGAAACTCTAGGTTGCCCTCTAGTTGGTTTCGACTGATGTGAAATTCGAGACCAATTTCTCCGCACTTTTTTGTGGTGCCTCAACTGCTGTCACATGAACTATCAAAATTCGTCACAGACTAAAAAAAAACATAGGCGGTGACATCTGAAAAAACGAAGATGGATCTCAGAAATATCACTTGAAACGGGGCTACCGCGCCCAAAAATGCTATCTCTCTTGTAAAACAACACATTGCATCTGGCTCCATCTAGCTCACAAGACACTCCACACATCGCTGATTCAAACTCATTCTTTCCATGTATGTTGAGTTTAAGAGACCTGTATATTGAGATTTAATCTATGCCATAAAGATTCGCCAAAAATGGGCGTGATGTATAAATTTATAAAATGATATTCACAACTACAGTGATATGTTCCACACACACTTTTACAAAACTGTATTATTCCAATTATTGCGAAAGCATGGTGACATGACTTGAATTTATATCTCATCATGTTATGACATGAACTAACTCTCACATACGTACTCCATTCTACCTAACCTGGCACAAGAGAAGTGAGCGCATCGCACATGGACCTCGCCCAACCTTCTAAATACTTGGTAGCGTTTTATTAGTAAAGCAATACCTATATTCCGATTCCTAAGACTCAAATAATATTTCCGAACAATCTTCCAGGCATTAATAAATAAAAATGCTTATACCACTCTTAATAATAACATGAAAACGTTACTATAGTTTCAACACCGAAATTTTCATCCATGAACAGGTCCGCATTTCTCATCTCCTGTAATTTATGCTTTTATTAATCCTGAACTGGTATGCTAAATTGTTCCAACTATCTGAAATTTCACTAACACAATAGAAACATTCAGTTTAAAATTTAATTGAATCAGTATTTAACAGGTTTTTTTAGAAATATAAGGAAACCACAACAGTTAACTAGCAATTTGCAAGATTATACGATATACCATTCAATAGGTACCTTCATGTTTTATTTCCCCTCATCTACCTTCTTCATTTATTTCAAAGGAAAGATTACGTTGCATTTCTTTTTTAGGAATCTTTCGAACGAGGGGCTACACGACATCATTACTTTTGAGAAACAAGTTAGGGCTGTCCTACATATTTGCATTTGGGGTTGCAAAATGTACAGAGTGCGTGAAACAAAGGCAATTCAAATTGACACTTCGTAAATTGCAACAGAAGTTGACGAAGATTTTTAAAGTCCAAAGTACCATATGAACAGTTTGAATAAGAAATCGCTACGTTGGTTAACTAACAGTGTAGCGGCGGCGACGGCGGCGGTCTCTGGCCTCCAGCGGTGTTGAGGGGCAACGGTTTGGTTTTAATTGCGGTTTGCTAAGATGGCGTGCATGCCACACTCGCACTTAGCACCGCGCGTCGTCGTTCGCTTTTTTCAGCAACGTCACCGATCGATACACGACGCTCTGTTTCTCGTGTTTTTAAAACATAAAGCACCACACAGACAGTCGACGAACAATTAAAAACTACCCCTTAGTGTACCGTAAACCACCTCTAATCGGCACAACGTCTTGCATCACACGCACCCCACGCACCTCACAAATGACCAGTCGGTTAAACGGACCGTGCATACGATGCCGTCACAACAAGAATCGTTTGTTTCTACACGCAAATGTAAATTACGTTGCCCTATTGAAATACAATAATGATAGAAAGGGAACTCCGACCTTAGAAACGGGATCGAAATTGATTCGATTGAAGTGAGTCAAGTCTGCAAGTACCGTAACATGAGGGGAAATAAACAGTATCGTTTTCAGGAGAACATTTTCCTTTTGTTATTTGAATATTTTGAAACTTGACAACAAATATAAGATACCGAAATTGGACGAAATACGGCAATTGCTATGGAAATAATAACTGCACAAATTTCACACTCACGTTAAACTGACGATTTTGTCTTTAAACCCTTATCACTATAATTTTGTTAAACAAGATGCTTACTATGAAGTAAAAATTTTTTATTTGCAACCACTATATATACATATATATAGGTCTAGTCCAGCGTGTAATTGGTAAACACACTGAACTAGACATCCAGAAATGTGCGTTCGAATCCCGCCTGTGTATGTATTAAATTTATTAAATTATGAAAATAACTTAGATGATAACATAGAATTATAAAGAAGAATAAACGTAAAACATTGAACCATAGACGGGATTCGAACCCACATTCCTGGGTGTCTAGTCCAGCGTGTTTACCAATTACACCACTTTGGGCCCGTCTGAGTCTTATATTTTTGTGAATATAAACCTCTGAAAGGATATTATATCATTGATTAACACAACGCGATTCGAAACTCCGCTATAGTTCAACTATTCAAGCACATCCATCCAAAGTTCAATCGTTTTGAATTGAGGAGTGTATCTATGACTATTGCTGTGGTTGGCAGTCACTCTGACAGTACTCATTCAATGACAGCATACCAGTTCTTATATATTCCAACAGAACTGACTGAGAAATGTTCAGGATAAGAATAGGCAAGTTTTTTTAAGGATTCTTTGCCTAATTGGCCACAGTCTCGTGTCAGTACATTAAGAGATATATAATTAAATTTTTTTCATTATGAAGATAACTTAGATAGATTAACATAAGATTATAGAGATGAATAAACGTAGAACATTGAACCATAGGCTGGATTCGAATCCACATTCCTGGAAAAACAGAAGACTCTGACGGGACCAAAGTGGTGTAATTGGTAAACACGCTATAGACATCCGAGAATGTGGGTTTGAATCCATCGAAGACCAAATTCCGCCCAAAACACCGATGATCAAAACCACTAACACGACTTTGTGGCCTGGGCATAGAGCCGTGCAGAGCTCGAATAGGAGATCTTGATAGTTTGTCCTCTTCTTTCAAGACTATGTTATTCTCTGCCGGAGCAAAAAATTCCATGATTTGGTTGATTTCAGGCCTATTTGCTTGTATGGACCTGACGGTCGGAAAAGGGTAATTCCAGTAGGACTGGTATTTTTCGTTTCCGACAACGGACTCAACATCTCCTGGCATGTAAGGTAGCACCAGCTCTTGCTCTATTCCGTACGAGCGCCTTAGATGGTAATACAGCACCCGTAGGGTCACATTATGGCGATGGGTGTACGCGGAGGCCGCTTTTGCCGAACATGCCGACAGCAGATGGAAAAGCGTCTCAAGCGCCTTTCGACAGACCCTGCGGCTGACAGCAGTAACCTGCAAACCCATCACGTTGCGGCGATAGACCAAAGTGTTGATTACCCCATCATGCCGAGTGTTTCGATGTTTTGGTAGGAACCACTGTGTATCGGCTTGGCAACAGGCCGCCTGAGCATAATTTATCTGGGCTTTCAGGCGAGAAGGTTGAAACTCGAGGCTACCCTCTAGTTGGTCTTCTCGACTGATGTGAAAGTCGAAACCAAGTTCTTCCGCAGCTTAAGATAAATGTCTTAGCAAAACATTCTCATCAACTAAAACATAATTTTAATTTCGAAGATAAAAAAATTTTAACAACTGAATGCAATAATAAAAAAAGAGAAATTCTTGGAATGATATATATTAAAAAATAACTATCAGTTATAAACAATATAAGTATATCAGTAATAATTTAAGTGAATTTTGTAATAAGTCAATTTAAATCCTGGTAAAAATTGTGGAATGATTTTGCATCTTATCTGAAAAGAGAAGTTATTAGTATAAATAATGTTTATTTCAAATATTTAACGATCACAATAATAAAATTTGCATATTAAGAATAATAGAATACATATAAGTCTCACTCTGAAGGAAATAAGTATATCAATAATTTTTCCCAGAATACAGGAAGTTGAAAGATGATGCAGTACCTGCTCTTCATTTAGTAACATTACCATACGTGAAGAGCACTTTCTTTTCTTTTGTAAGGTTTGTATGAATAATTACATAAATAAATATGAACCCCCAAATCTAAATAGTTCTAGACAGCTATTTCGCCTTCTTTGACTCAACAGGGAAACAAGTAAAGCTACCGTAGTGTGACCGATTGATATCTCTGTCGAGGTATACATAACCAACTACAGAAATAGAGAGGGTAATTATCTATCATCATTCATAATAAAAATGAAAATATCAAGAATAGTTAATGGGCAATTCTAAATTAAAGGAGACGGCCAAGGGGGTGGGGGGTCTGCGGATCTTGGCGGGGCAATTTTTTCCGTTTCTACATCGTATTTGAACTCGTTTACCGGCATTTAGAGATTTTCTATGAATTTTTTCAATTTTTTGTTTTTTTTTTCAACGAAAATGCCAAAAAACTGTTTTTGACCCCAGAAATCGACATTTTATAGTAAATAAACTTCCAAGGAGTCATTTCCGATCGAAAATTGGCCGCTGAATCCAAAAATGGTGTCAGTATCCTTCCATAATCCATCATTTTCTATCTATTGGCTGATTTTCCGCAAAATACCTTTTTTTTTTACGGCGTCATATCGGTGTGAGCAGCCATTTTGAAAAAAAAATTTTTCAGCGAAATCTGTGTCTTTTTACCTCAGTTTTACGATCAAATAAGAATTCTTCTGACTAAATGGGTTTTAGAGGTCGGAAAATTGAAAAAACTAAAAAAACGACAAAAAACCGATATTACTGTACGAAAATCTGTCGTCAGGTCACTGACAAGTCATTTTTTGGGACATATAACCTCGGAATCGGATTCAGCGGAAATATTTACGATAAGAAAACAGTTCACGAACGTCACCCAACAGTTTTTACACTCCGGTATACCATTAATTTTCCGCCAAAAACCAAGTAAACGTAGTTTTCTTCCAGTTTTTGACCTTTTTCGACCTTAAAGTTGCAGAATTTAGAATCGTTAAGTAGAATATTTGGATTCCTTGGACAATTTTCGATGGAGAACATGTTATTACATTATTTTCTTAAATATTTTGATACTTTGGAAAAGCAGTTTGAAAAAAAGCTTTTTCGTAGCTGCAAATCTAGAGACTTCGTTTTTTTGTAATTTTTTGAGTTTGTTTCTTAAAACTTTAAATCGACTAAAATTGCGATCAAATGACTGATTTTGATGTAAAATTTCCCAAGCATTCTGATTCTGACAATTTTTCAATCCCACGTAATGACCCAGAGCCACAAAATTCAACAAAGCGCCAACAATAGGAGGCAAAACAACGAAATCGAATGTAAATTAGTGTAATTTAGTAATTTTGTGGCTCTGGGTCATCATGTGGGATTGAAAAATTTCCAGAATCAGAATGCTTGGGAAATCTTACATCAAAATCAGTCATTTTGATCACGATTTTAGTCGATTTAAAGTTTTAAGGAACATACTTCAAACATTACAAAAAAACGAAGTCTCTAGATTTGCAGCTATGGAAAAGCTTTATTCCTTTTTTTGACGCCGTCAAAAAAAAGGTATTTTGCCGAAAATCAGCCAATGGATAAAAAATGATGAGTTATTTAAGGAAACTGACTACTTGGACGTTTATTTATTATAAAATATGGATTTCTGGGGTTAAAAACAGTTTTTTGACATTTTCGTTATAAAACAACCCATAAAATTGGAAAAATTCATAAAAAACTTTTTAAAAGGTATTTCAATCTCTAAATGCCGGTAAACGCGTTCAAATACGATGTAGAAACGGAAAAAAATTCCCCGGCAAGTTCTGCAGACACACCCCCCACCCCCCCTCCCTCTGCCGTCTCCTTTATTTTAGAATTGCCCTAATATCAATAAACTTTTTACTCAATCGAATAACGAAAAGATGTGAATAATCTAGTATATTCGTTCTAATTGTTTTATGCATCCGTTTACATTCAAATAATACCCGAATTAACAGAGGTATTGTCAATGATCATTAGATGACTCACCTATAAAAAATAAAGGATGAGTATTCGAGAAAAAATAATTAAGAATAATGAATGACGTCAATTTGTTGGTGCATCAAATCACAAATGAATTAATCTAATTTTCAGTTGGTTGTGTTTCATTGTCGTTTGGGAATGTTCCTTAAACTAAATGTTTTTTAGAATATAATTAAATAAGTACATACGATTCCACGCTCTACTGGCGGAGAACTTTAGAATAGTGTACACGTAATTACACAAAATTAATTGTAATTAACTGGCAAATACACTTGATTCTCTTGTACTGCATAATAATCATTTTCCTCTTCAAATTATATTGTTTATTTTTTAAAAGTCTAAACTACAGTTAACGTAAGTAGTTATACCAAAATTACGTACATATTAAAAAGCAATTTTGTAACTTTCATGTAATGATAAATTTCTCGGTGAATAATTATTATACCGTTCCATTATTCGAAATGTTGCGCTAACAATAAAATAAGAAGCGACACAATGCGTGGAAATTGTTTGTGTGTGACACTCTTAATAGTCTCTATTATAATTTATTAAATAATGGGGGTAATGCATAATAATGTTCAATAAGTGTAGAAAGATATTAAAGATAACTGCCATTATGGGATCAATCTGAACGGACGCTTTCATAAAAGTGTCATTGAAATTGAAAAACCATTAATTCTTGCATTCGTGACCAAAGCGGCGCAAGCGTATCTTTTCCTTTTTACGAGGGGTAAAAAACTTCAATCAATACCTTAATGATTACTTTACGTTGGCATACGTAATGAGCCGTGACGTCATCCTAAAATTAGTGGAATATATTCTCCATCAGCAGGAGCGGCAAACTGAATTCTATTTCTTAATTTCTTTTATATTTTGCCGCTCGTGTAAATCGTCTGAATTGAATAAGCACATGTTAATTCTGTTTTGGCGGTTACTAGGAGTACATTCATTCAAATCGAACAGTTATATGGTAATAATACACGAATCATCAAATTCCTTGAATACTATTGATACAGGAATGATGATTCCATTTTTATATACACTCGGAGAGTATTTGATTCGGTAAAATACGTAGTTCAGTCAAAAGTGTGAAAAACATCTAAAATTTTATAGACAGCACGAAAATGCAAAATTCTTTTTGCGTCATGTTCAGAATGGCTTACACATCGTTAGTCAGATAAAACAAAAGGAGGCTGGTAATTATTATTATTGATAAACAATGAAAAACCATTTTCAATCAACAAATGGAATGATTTTTATAACAAATGGAATATCTCGGGCTCTTCTAATCAAAACTTCCTGGAATTTGGTATCAGAGGCTTTTCAGGTCCGCTGAACCCACATCTAAAGTCGGAAAATGGAAAATCCGTCATGTTTGCTGGAAAACCCGGTAACGTTTACCAAATCTTAGCATCATGCAATAGAAGTTTACGTAACAAGTCCCGAAAGTGGTCTTTTACTGGACGAGTGGGCAAATTACAAGCCTGCGAGTCCCTTTTGGGACGTATTACGTACAATATTTTTTTCAAAACGGGCATTGTTGTACCATAAACTTCATATTATTCAGTTTACATTTTTTACTTACTCTTTATTAACTAATTTTAACAATCGTTAATTTTTGGTTTACAAATATAAACATTATTTTTGAATAGTTATATTAAACGTACAATTATTAGCATTACTTATCTGTAAGCACGGTATTTCAAAATTATTCGTTGACGTGAGATTTTTTGAACTGCTTACATTATAATGAGTTTTTGAGACAATTTCTGTGTTTGAGTTACCTGCTTTTTGTATTTTGTTAGTTATATCAATCTTATTCTGAACTGAATCCTCAATGTAACCTTCGGCAACTTGAGATGAACTCCAACCACAATGTCGTTTTAAGTTTATGATCTCAGCACCTCCGTTAGCTAGCAAAGTCGCCGAACTATGCCTAAAGCAATGCCCTGTGTATTCCTTTGGGATTGGCAATCTCAAAAATCTAGCTATTTTGGAGGGAGCATTACCTACAGTATGTATGCCTACAGGTTGTTTATTACATTTTCCTTTATTGTAATTAATAAAGAGACGTCGATGAGGAAAGTAAATAAAAATGAGTCCGGTAAAAGCTTTTACCGGACTATCACAATAATTTTCTGGCTCAGTCCGACAAAATAAGATTTCTGACCTAAAAATAAACCGGAAAGTACTAATTTCTGGCCGGTTTTAAAAAAAATTATTTATCGGGTTGTGGTATTGAAATAATAAGATGACGTGATGTGTCTCGGTACAATTTTCACTGAAAGAAGGAAAATTCTGGAAAATTGGTGGAAAATTGTGCCGTTTTTGTTTCATTTTCCTATCTCGATCCTCGTCCAACGTGTCTAATAATATATGTTCGTGGTCGTTGAGTATTATTCCATGATCATAGAATCAAAACCGACTATAGATTTTCGGAAAACTCCGGAAAATGAAAATTTACCATTTCTACAGGACAAGCTTTAATTATTTTGTTTTCCGAGTAATTTTAGTCGGTGTTATTGGAATAATAAGGTACTGTGATGGTTCTCGGTACAAATTTCACCAAAAGGAAGGAAATTTTGGAAAATTGCGTCATTTTCCTTTATATTCCTGTGTAGGTCCTCATCCAACATGCCAACTCATAGGCTTTTGTGGTCGCTGAGTATTATTTTATGGTTATAAAACCAGAAGCCACTACAGCTCTCTGCAAAACTCCGTGAAATGAAAATTTGGTTTAACTTCAATATTTTTCACAAAATTGTAGTGAAAAACTATGTAATAACGATGATATAACTCGGTTATATATAAAATAGTCTCTTCTTTCATATTATCAAAATCAACTTTTTTTGAAAAAAAATCTTGAATCTTGAATTTACCACAAACCCGCTAACTGTTCGTTTTGTTGTGAATTAGGTTTTTAAGTTACTGAGCTGACAATTTCTTCTCCAAACCACATATACGTTAATTTAATTTATATAATTTTCGGTTTGTAAGTTTTAATACAAATCGATATTTCATAGAGTCCACGTGTTTTCTAAATTGAAATAGGAAAAAAGACGTCATCTCATCTCAGATACTATTGCCAGCATGTCAGTTGTTATCCCTCCACACTCAAAGACAGTTGTCAAAGCTGTATTCTCCGTACGCGTTAATGTGCCCACGTCATAGAAATATTGTGTATGAGATCTCTATAGTACACGTACGCCGCATCATCATTGGTGCTTCAAATACATCTGCTCTTCTTTTACCTGCTTTGAAAGAGGTACTGTACATATCACAATAAAACATACTTGAAATTCTTTATCATTAATTGTCTAAAATTTTTCGAACAAATTTTTCAGGAAAACTGTCGTCGGTTTTGATTTTATGATCATAAAATAATACTCAGCAGGCACGAAAACATATAATTAGACACGTTGGACGTGGATCGAGATAGGAATATGAACGAAAAACGACGCAATTTTCCAACATTTTCCTTCTTTTAGTGAAAATTGCACCAAGACACATCACTGCATCTTATTATTACAATACCACAGTTCGAGGGAAAATTTTGTTTGTTGCTAAGATTCGGTAAAATTTTCCGGGTTTCACAGCAAACGGGCCTGATTTTCTATTTCCGAACTTTATTTTATTTGGGTTCAGCGGACCAAAAAACCCCCTAATACCAAGTTTCAGAAAATTTGGACTAAAAGAGCCCGAGATATTGCATTTGTTATAAAAGACATTCCATTTGTTAATTGAAAATGTTAATTAATAGTAATAATCAAGAGTGCCTTTTTTTCTGACTAACGTAAGCGTGTAAGCCATCTTGAACACGATGCAAAGAGAATTTTGCATTTTCGTGCTGTCCATAAAATTTTAGTAATGACTCCTATTTTTTCACCCTTTTGACTGGTGTCTAAAAATAACCATCGTTTTTTTCCAATATAACGTTGCCTTCAACCCCGAAAACCTCCCCAAAAAATTTTCAAATTTTGATCAATAAATTTGATTTCATAAATTACGCAATTATTTAGACTCCGACGGCGGTTGAATATCAGAATTACTAATTTTTTTGGGGGGGAAGTTTTCTGGGTAGGAGGAGGGGTTATATTGGGAAAAGACATTGGCACTCATATTGATTATTCTTTGACACCAAATTAACGTATTTGACACGGGGCGAATGTATTTTGTCCTAATGCACCCGTTTTAGCCGTAAAGTGGTCAAAAAGTTCATTTTTGGTTCAAATAATGGCCAATTACTCGGAAATGCCCCGATGAAAACCCTTGGCATGGTTTTTTCAACAACTGGTAACAATAACAAACATTTTCCACCAGGTTAGAAACAGTGTTCGTCCATTCCATTCAGCCTACTAAATTAACAGGCCAGCTCCAAGAAATTGCCTCCATCAAAAACCTTGGCACTAGGTGAAAATGTATAAGAATTACATGCTTTTCAATATACAACAACTCCTAAAAAGAGTTCATGCAATAAAAGAGGTGGCTATAGCTTGGAAATGCCTGATAATACACGATTCGGCCTGTGAGAGCTATTGTACATTGAACTTTTCTCCCCCAAGACTATGAGAAGTGTTTATAGTATATCTTTTTCATCATTCAATTGCTTAATGCTCATCGGAAATTACTTCAAAAGTCACTATCAATACGTTAGTTCCACAATATTCCAAACATTGCATGCTTTTTTCCCATTGTAAAGCGAACCACCGTTGGAGTATGGGATTGGTGCAAGTAAATGTTCTCATTAGGTATAAAACGTTAAATTGAATGCGATAAATTGATTACAGAAACTGGCACGGTTGTGAAATTAATTTAATTTTGCACTTCGCGGATAATGACAATATCGAAGCACTGGTATTTCTTCCTAGTTTCGAATAAGGTTTCACTAAAAGTAGGGTGTGTAAGGAAATGGCTTTGCCGCAGAGCTATAAGTGAACTGAACTAGCAATCAACGTAATGAATGATCGGAGCTTAATTAATGAATCTGTCTTGCTAATCTTTTAGATTGAATAGTCGTGCAGACTGCATTGGCCCACGAATGGTTCAGATTGATAATGTGATTAATTTTTGTATGTATGAGGAAATGGAGTAGAGATCCATTTTTTTCCTTAATAAATTAAATTGTTCAGCAGCAGCTCGTTGTGTAAGACGTGCATAGAAATGTTTATTGCCTTCAATATTAATAAAATCTAATCAACACAACAGTGATATTTGTCGTTGAATACCGTTAACATTTGAATGACTTCATTGCCGACTACGTAAATGAACTTTTAATGTTTTATTCGAAACATTACAGTAAAGGTGCATAGTATA
Source organism: Endomychus coccineus (assembly GCA_958510875.1). NCBI lineage: Eukaryota > Metazoa > Arthropoda > Insecta > Coleoptera > Endomychidae > Endomychus > Endomychus coccineus. Next base: position 283,731,477 of record OY294067.1, read on the forward strand.
ATCTATATGTAAATTATGGCACAATCGATTGTTCATTTGAAGCGTTGAGAAGAAATAAATAATGCATATCTATGATAGTTATTAGAACTCCCTCTTGTAACCAAGTTGATATTATTATTATTCAAATTCCAACAATTATCGAAATTTCTGTAGTGGTTTGCCTTCAGAAGCATTCAATCATTTCAGATGAAAGATAAAGGCCAGCGTCAAAATGCTCGTCGGCAGGTAAAATTTTCAAAAAGTCACGTCCGAACTGCGAGACGAAGGCAGGCCCGAGTTGCTCGACAGAAAACACCTAAATGAGGGTGAAAGGGTATTAACATTATAGGTCATCATCATCAATTGAGAGGAGGGGGCTCACTTAGTTGGACCCATTGTGCGCCCCGTGGTCAGAAGCCTATTCTATTCAAGCAGGTTTGTGGTCCCCCAAAAACCCAGAATATTGCTAGTGCTGGCTTCCATAAATTCTTCTGGGAGCAGTTTTAATTCTCCGGAGTGTCGGTGCCTGACGGATGCTAATGCTGGGCATTCCAACTGATGTGAGAGGAAGTTTCTTCCACCTCTCTGCATTTCCTACATATTGGGTCATCTGTGATGGGGCGATGTTTGCTAAGACGACAGTGACCGGTTAGGATTCCAGTCATCTCTCTGATGTTCCTCCTGTTCAGAGAATGGAGTTTCTTTGAGAGCCTAGGCACAGGCTCTTTGATGAAGAGTTTTGCCTGCCTCATACGTGGTGATTCTCGCCACAGTTGAGACCACTCTTGATTCAGTTGGCCCAGAAGGGCGAGACCTCCTACGTAGTTTGATAAAGCGACCGTTGGCTCCGGCCCGATAGGGGCACAAGACGACCCTCGCCTGTCCAAAGAGTCGATCATTTCGTTCCCTACAACTCCGCTGTGTCCGGGGACCCAGATGACTTGAACTTCATTTCTCCTAGCTAGCTCGGCCAGTGTATTCCTGCATTCTTCGACAAGCCTTGATGTGACTCTGGGTGATTTGAGAGCTTCCAGAGCTGACCGGCTGTCTGTGCAAATATATATGCGCCTATTTACATAGTTTCTCACAGGTTTCCCATGGCAGAAGTCAGTATTGCGTAGACCTCCGCCTGAAAAACCGTGCAGTAAGTGCCTGGAGTCACTGAGATAGTGATCCTTGGCCTTTTTGGGTACACTCCCGGCCCAGAAGCCTGACCTACCTTGAACCCATCTGTGAACCATACGAACTCGTCTGGTGGCAGTAGGGTGAGGTTATCGTTGTTCCAATCTCGTCTATCCGGGATGAGGATTTTGGGAGAAGTGAGACATATAGCAGGGATCATGCTATCTTGCTTCTTTTCTAGTATGGGGCATTTAGAGATTGCCTCACTTAAAATCGATGAGAGTCCACGAGAGTGGTGAGTTTTGGTTCAGTGGCCTAGGTCCTTTAACCTATACGCCGTTCTCATGGCCTCAGTTTCAATGTATAATTGTAGAGGTAGTAATGCAGCGAGAACTTCAAGGGAACTTCGGCTCTTCGGAGCCGACCTCATGCCGCTCAGTATGCCTACGCATGCAAGCCGCTGCAGACGGTCAAGGGGCGCTGGGAAATACCAGTCCTTGTCCCTGACCACCACACTACCGCCGCGTAGGTAACCATAGGCCTAATCACAGCAGTATAGATCCAATAAAGAATCTTTGAGTGTAATCCCTATGTGTTGCTAAAAGCTCATCCGCACGCCCAAAATGACGCAGAGGCCTTTCTCACTCGATATTCGAGGTGTTTGCACCAAGTTTATTCAGAGTCTTGAGGCTTGAACTGAAAATGAAAAGCCTCAAGCCTCAAGCCTGCCCTGAAGATGCCACCTGTAATGGTTGGCGAAACGTAGGCATCAAGTCGAGCTATTGTGACGCGGAATCCATCCGGAAGCCAAGATTTCTCAATGTTTTACGTACATTTTGATAGCTCCAACATTCAACATGCTGCTTTGTTGAAATCCTGCAAATCGAGTAGCCTGAACAAATGACACTACTCAAAATTCATAGGCACCACCAAATTTGTCTCAAAAAAGAGCTCGAGGATGCACGGTCGGTTTTCTTTTTATAGCCCGAATATTAATACAGATACCCTATGAGGACATCCAATTCACCCTGTACACAATGGCGAATGACGACGTAATGATGGAGAACCTTTTTCTACAGCACAACCTATCTATCTACAAAGATAAATTGCTTACAGCGATTAATACGGAGCGAATTAAGACAATTGACAGAAAAAAAGTTTTCACATTTGCTAGAGGTTACTTTATGCATTTCATTCATGTCTTTTGGCTACGTGGGAACTATACTTCATCGGGCATTGTAGATATTATGCATTATGTAATCCACGTCGGTTGTTGTTAACTTTGTTGGTACATTTTGATTAACGAATCAGCCCGTTTTCCCAGGATCCCGGGTGCGGCATGTGTGACAACTAGATGTGACCAAAAATGTGATTATGTACTGACACCGTTATGTTGACGATGTGATAAATAAGAATAAGCCGACATTTTGTATCGCAAAATCCAAAGGTAGATATCTAATAGTCCAGGCAACGAACCAGAAAAAAAAAAAAATAGTAAGCTAGAATTTCAAAATTTTTTTTGCATTTTGTTCCTAATACCCCATAGATCATTCATGACTATCAAGACCGCGGGGGTCGACCTTTCTACCTCCCCAAAACGGGGTTTCAACCCCTCAGAGGTGCATTCTTATAAAAACAATCCAAAAGTTTAGAAAATTAATGAATTAAGAGCCGAAAATGACCCCAATTATGTTTTTTGGGTCCCTGATCACGATTCCGCAGTTAATTTTCTCGGAAAACTCACTCCAGATGGGAAATTTGAAAAATATTTATATAATATATAATTTATAATTTTGTTGCAAAAATGACCTCTAATAATAATACAAAAGTGACCCCCAGTAGGTTTTTTGGGTCGTTGATCACAATTCCGATGTTATTTTTCCCAAAAAACTCTCTTCAGATGGAAACTCCCAAATTTCCAATCTGGAGGGAGTTTTCCGAGAAAACTAACAGCGGAATCGTGATCAGATACCCAAAAACTAGGGGTCATTTTCGGATCTGAATTCATTAATTTTGGACTGTTTTTATAAGAATGCTCCTCTGAGGGGTTGAAACCCCGTTTTGAGAGGGTAGGAAGGTCGACTCCCGCGGAATTGGTAGTGATGAATGATCTATGGGGTATTAGGAACAAAATGCAAAAAAAAATTTGAAATTCTAGATTACTATATTTTTTTTTATTATGGTCTTTTTCCGTGCTTATTGCCTAGACTATAAATCTTGTCCCCCCTTCTCAATTACCGCAAAGTCCAGTTACCGTAAGATAGAATTACTGCAAATTAGAATACACAGTACATACATAGTGTATTGAAAAGTAATATAGCAGCAGTGAAATACCATAGTTGATAGAGGGAGCATTGCGGCTTAATATGACGAGACGTAATGGATTCTGAGAACGGGTCGTCGGTGTAAAACTAGCATTTAGTCGAGCACAATACCCGAAGTGCTGATAACATAGAAGGTTTGACCGCTCTTTCTTCGTACGAGGATCAATTCAGTCGCTTCACTGCACTAAAACTGAGCCTTTTAATTCTTCGCTTAACGTAATCACGCATTCAATCCACACATTCTCTCTAAATTTCATCATTGTCACGACAAATACCCACATACTTTATCAATTTATATCACTCGCGATCTGTTTTATTTCTATTCGTCCAGAGTGTACACAAATCTAAACAGTTATTACGACATGAAACCTTTTAACTCGGCTTGCTTTAATTGGATTTTGTTAATTTATTACTGCAAATCCAATATGTATTAACCTCCATTCTTGGAAGCTACATTACTCGCCAGACGTTTAATTTGAAGATACCCCTACATTACGCTTTTTTCGCTGCAAGAAAGATTGCTCCGCAGGTTTCTATAATTCTGGTAAACTGATTACTCCGAGTTATGTGTATTCAATTGATGAACAAGCCGATGATTTCGAGCTGCCGTTGGCTGTGTGTTTTTGTAGATCTGCAGTTTCATTACTTTTAAATTAATGATTGAAGTCACACTTTTGTACCACACAAAATAATAGAGAAATACCCCTCCCGAGGAAACATGCAACAAAGCAATTGATAACGCGATGTATACTAATAATATTACAGTAAATCTGTGAAATTTTGTGGAAAAAAATGGCCAGAGCTTTTTTTTATCCCTCGTTAGCGAGTTATGTGACGAGCTCAAAACCAAAATGTTGTGAACCCCTTGGGCATTGTTTGGAATACAAAAATAAGATTTTAGCAAGAACGGTAGATCGTAGGGAAAAATGTTGTTAACAGTATCAACTAAAATTCATCTCATTCGATCGCTGGGCTACATTCAAATGGGCAAAGAGCACAGGGCACCAAAGTTGCCAAAAATTGAATTTTCCTCTTTTTAGAAGTGAAAAAAATTTTTTTTGCTCCACAGTGAAAATATGGAAGTTGTAGAGTCGAAAAAGCCCTACTAAATATACGCGCATTTTTTTTTCTGATATCTACAACATAAATACCCACCGAAAGCAGGGTAATGAAAATTCACAAACTTTAGGTTGAAGAAAGTATTATTTATTTCTAAATCCAAATATAATTCCAGTGTAATTGTCCAGGCTATGTGGAAACCCAATTTGAGTTTATGTTGATATTGTTGAAAAAAATATGTATGTAGCTTTGAACAAGTTTTTATACGTGATATTTTACTTCGATTCGTTTCTTATAATTTTCTGGCTTCTTAATTCATGTTTTTTCTTTGGTTCTTCTTGCTCATTGTAGTCCGCTACCCTGGTTGATGTAGAGGGCAATCTCAGTTTCCTCTCCACAGCACTTGCAAGTGACTGAGTAAACAAGACCAGCTTTTCTGCATTCGTACGCTGCACGACAATTTTCGGTTTTACCTCAGCTTGTCGTTCTCCGATACTAGTTCCATTGTACTCATCTCTGGTTCAAGTCTCACCGTCTTTTTCCAACCCTCATCCAAGGGATGCAAGACATTGCCCAACCAAATCTGCACTCGAAAATAGACCCTACGGTTATTGAAATTCGCCGCATCAGGTGCAAGTGGTAATGAAAACAGATTAACTTCACTTTTAGTCGCAAATTTGACACAATTTTTGGAAACGGAGTTGAGGCAGCATATCTGTACAAGGGCCACCGTCGTCCAATGCCACGAAGATGACTTGTCATCCAATTTCAAAGTTGTGGATGGATACGTGGCTTCTTGAAAACTTCTACATTATTTCGTAAAATCTCATCCTTTGCTAGTAGCGCGTTTTGATTTGCCTTGCAAATAAAGGACCAAGGTGGTGTCGCATCCGCTAAAAGCTACGACTCGGTTGATTTTTCCGAAAAGGAAAGCGTAGTAGTACATCGTATCAAAAAAGTAGGTTTATTTGGCTCTACAAGTTTTTCATTCCCAATGTAGTGCAAAAATTTATATTCGCGTCGAGAAAGAGGAAATTTTTGATAAGGTTGGCGCCCTCTCCTTTTCGTACTTTTGATTGTAGCGCAGCGACTGCATGAAACAAATTGTAGATAATATTGTTCTCTACCGTTTTCGTTAACAAAATTTTTCTCTACGACCTACTGTTCTCGTGGAAAATTAAATCCAAAAACATTTTGATATTCTCAAAAATGCACAAGGGTGGGGGTTACAAGTTTTAGAGTTTTAAACTCGTCACATGCACCACTAAGGATTAAAAAATAGCTTTGGTCATTTCTTTCCACAAAAGCAATATTTTTTTGGCAGGCATACTGTCCTATAAACGTATTCAAATATTACGAATATTATGATCTATGGAATTTATTCAGTTCTCGTTTGAAATTATAATCAAATTCCCCCGAAATAAAATTTACTATAGAATGTTACTATAATACTCACGTGATGTGATTGGTGACCTTGGAAGTTGATTCAAACTCGATTCAGAACTTTCTGTATTAGAGTATGATATAAGGTGACCTCAAAAACTCAATATGTAAGCTCTAAACGTAGTAGAGGGTGTTTCATAAAGAGCGCAATAGTTGAATTTCGCAGGGTTTTCTTCTAATCAAGAATGAATCGCATCGCGATTATCAGTCAGGGAACGCTTGTTTAATCGTGAAAACCTAATTTGGATATTGTAAAGAAATAGCGGGAACAGTTCGAAAGGTGCGTACAATTTTTGGTCGACGAAATGCACCAAATTGTTCAACTTATTATTATAGCATAAGAGTGAGTTGTAATTTATAGGTCACTGAATAGTATAGATAATGAGAAACTAATGATAGTGAAATAAAATGAATGACATTCAGACAATTAACGTCCCGATCTTTGTGTTCAGTTTTTTCAGTAGTTCCTTGGATCGTTTCAAACAAGTCCATTTCATTGTTCTGCCATCATTGCGGATCTCCAACCGCCTTAATGTTTTAGTATGGTTATACTGGCCCCAGCATTTGCATGGAGTGTTAAACCTGCCCGAGCTGTCAAGAAAACAAGAACGACCTGATTCTTATTATGTCCGGGACAGTTATTGCTAAACAGCTGTAATTTTATAATATTATTATCAACATATATATTGCAACAGGAATGAGCAGATTTGATTTGGGTTTTTTATTTGCTTGGCCTACATGGTGCACAAAGAAGACTGCATTATTTGTTTTTCTATTTTGCCCAACAAAAACGCTAACAGTTAGTCGAGATGAATAGAATAAGTCTTGAGCAGGATATCTGGGCAATTGCATAATTGCTTCTAGCATTTGACTGCAGAAGCAGCTTTAGTCATAAGCTAAGGTCAGTTCTGCATTCAATTAATATTTCACTAAGATACTTAACTAAGATTGTTTCTGCTCTCAATAGGTAGACCTGCGTATTTCATATATTATCCAATATCTAGCTCGAATATTTATGCCTAAAAGTTGACTTTTTTTGGTATTACAGGGTATTTAATACGTGTCATTAATTAGAACTTTTCAAGTTTATGATTATGAGTTTATATGGAGATGTCCAGGTTTTTCTCATCCCCATCCAATCTTCGATTATCTATTCTAATGAAAATAATCACACTCTTTACATAATCATTACTTTCAATTGTTGAGTCATTACATTACGTCTGGTTCGTCTAGTTCGGGAATTTTAAATTCTCGGCAGCCTAATTTTTACATATCTGCAATGCGATGCATTAGCGTAATGAGACGCTAATTAAGTTCATTTCGACGTTTATAATTTTGCATATAAAACAGCGATAAAGCGAAATGGCACACATTTCAGAGGTAAAAATAAGAAAACTTTCGTGTATAAAGGATAAGATATTTGCATGTATTGCACGGGTAGCGTGCTTGCAAAATAAAGGCTTGATGAAAAATATAGTGTTACTTCTGCCCCAATAAGCTGAACTTGATATCTGTATTTCCTGCATAATTGAGTACTATACGAAGTATAATTTTTCCATAAGTGTGCCACCTATACTTCAATATCGGGAAGGGTGGTTTTCGATGTAATACGAATCCAGCAAAATACGCAAATATTTTATAACCACCTGAACATAACGAATAGTTTCAACTAAAATTAACTCCACATCATATTGCTCCATTTGAGGAGACCTTCAAGAGATTATGGCAGAGGATTTCATAATGGAATGCATTATTGAGTTTTTCATCAAACCAGGCAACTAGCGTCACATTTCTCAACAGATTCACGTAGTGGATTTTAGAAATCCGCGGATAGCGATTCTTGATATACTTTGTGTTTCAGATGAATTCCACGTCATTTTGACACAATTATGAACCGACCATGACGGGTGAGATCGTCAGGGCTGTTTCAAATTTTGAACTGAGACTAACTTGTGCTGAATTTCTCGAGCTATTTATATTTGGAAGCGTTGATTACTCGATGCGTGATCATGCGCAGAGTTAATTGGTAGACCAGGATTTTTGAAAAGGAGTTTCTTCATTTTGTGGACGTAATATCCTGTGTTGCGGTTCAGGTAATTGGAATATTTTCAGAATTCCTCGGGGGGTTTCTATTCCTTCGATGATTTTTCTCTGAGAGAAATATGGGGCTCATGCTAGTACTTTGGTGTGTTTGAAGAGGATTTGGTTATTGATGACCGGTACAACGCTCATATTCTCTTACACGAGTAGCTACTGTGAGCTTTGCGACTCGAGAGAACTACCTGTGTGTCGCCCCGGCAGTATCTTCAGCAACCAACGTCCTTTATGCGGGTCGCGAGATGAGTAACCCTTCGAGGCGAAACTAACTGCACTGAAGAAAAACCAGGATACCGTGCCTTCTCATCCCAGAGTTCTGGTCGGTTCAGATTCACGGACGTGGTAGAGACATGCGGAAGCCCAAACTTAAACGAGGCCGGCGATGCCTCGTGAACGTAGCTTAGTCTAACACTAGTAGGCGAGTGGGACTATACCTGGGCAGACGGTTGGGGATAGTCGGCAAGCATGATTCTCACTGGGCGCAGTGTCTCTTATCTCAGATGACTGGTCGAAATGGATTCGCGGCCGTGGTTGACATATTCGATAGACTATTTGAACGAAGCCGAACGGTTACTCGTCTACGTTCCTGGTAAAACAGGTAACACGAGGAGGTGAGAGTTGGCTATAGCCCAGAAAGGGTACTAATAGACTCCAGCAAGCAGTGCCCGTAGTGGGTACACCTAAAGTATCATCAACAATTTCATTTGACCGTCATTAATTGAAACAAAATATAAAACATTTTCGTGTTCACGCTTGTACCCCATTTATGGAATTTTTTGCAATTATTTATTTTTCACCATTGGCCATCGTTCGATCACTATTGCCCATAAATCTTGTTACTCTTATAGTTGAATTGAGTGATTATTTTCAAAAACTAGATGTTGTAATATAATTTTGATTTTGAGTAGTACTGAAAATAATGCAGAAAAGCACATACATTTTTTTATTTTGTGAATTTAGACTATCCAGATCAGCAATTTTGGGATTGAAATAGTGGAAAATTTGGAGTCGTTCAGATATTCAAGAAAGTTTGAGTGACTTTATTGTGATGGCGACTCATTCATGATTCCGTGAATTAATTGAATTCACTCCGACAATTCCGTTTTTTTTTCATGTTCACCAAGACTTGTTGGTGAACTCTAATATTGCTCCCAAATAATTAATTCCTTAATGAAGTGTAAATTTGTGGAAGTAAGGAACTTTTACGTACAACGCATTCGGTAAAGGTTGAAACATTACTTTAATGCTGGCAATTAACGGAGCTATAAATTAAATGAGAATAGAACGCACATCGATTAGCCACGATAATCTAATGTCATTATTTTGATGCGTTCCGCTTCACCAAGCACTACAGTAAGAAGCGGAAAGGCAACGTTATTAAACTTGAAGTATCCTCAAAATCATCAGTAAGGAGAAATATAACTACAACACAATGTGATGATTCAACTAGTGAATAAAGTGAATATTGCTAAAGAAAATAATAAATCATACATATGCGTTTTGATTGAAATAAAAAATCGACATCAGCCAACTGGCTATTTGGTTTTATGCGTTTTTGTTTCTTTGAAAAATTGAAATGAGCCTGCAGGTAAGACGAAATTAGCTTGAGTCGCGAGCCAGCCAAAAAACACTAAACCAAACCGAGCTATATGAATGGGCTTTGGGCTCTCCTAGTTACTCCAGTTTAACAAATGAGTAACTCCAGGGTGTTGTTCTGAGAAATTGATTATCCTTTCCATAGTTCGATAGATTGATTTTGATATTGGAAAAATCAAGAATATTAATACATTTTCTACCTAAAACTATCAACACCTTCTGATAAGAAAATCAAATGCTTCATCAAAGTTCGAAACTAAGAATACTATTTTCCATTATTCAACTATTCATATCTAGCGAAGTTCACTAGGTATTAAAATGGGTTAGTTCTTTTCCTACATTACAAAAGAACCAGTATATACTTTCCTGCTACAATTTGTATGTTTTCTGACCTATGTGATATATACATTTTGTTTGCCTTTGATGCTGGTGTTTTTCATCAGCTACACCTCAAGTACTATCTACTGCCTTTTATACATTCTGGTTGAATAATTTACACACCCCAACTCTAGTCGTCTGTAGTAGTCTGTACAGGTTCTTCACCGGTTGGCTGATGTACACTTCGGGGGATAACCTAGGTGGCCCGAATATTGCTCGTCTTCTAGACGGTATTTGACAGTTTCTGTCCCTTTCCCGCATTGCTTGTAGAAAAGATTTCTAAAGCAAAACAGCTTCATTTTATGCGGGTATCTTCTCACTGTACTTTGACCAGTGAGGAGGCATGTTATTGTTCGTACCTTCGGAACAAACAACATACCGTCGTTTGCGAAGTAATCCATGTCTGGAGATCAGAACAGAATATGTTGAAGCCAGGAATATGTTCAATGAAACAATGAACGCGTCGAGAGAGGCATATAATGCCAAAATAAGATCAGAGCTTATCGAATGTCCGAATGGCTAGTTCTTTTCCTACATTACAAAAGAACCAGTATATACTTTCCTGCTACAATTTGTATGTTTTCTGACCTATGTGATATATACATTTTGTTTGCCTTTGATGCTGGTGTTTTTCATCAGCTACACCTCAAGTACTATCTACTGCCTTTTATACATTCTGGTTGAATGATTTACACACCCCAACTCTAGTCGTCTGTAGTAGTCTGTACAGGTTCTTCACCGGTTGGCTGATGTACACTTCGGGGGATAACCTAGGTGGCCCGAATATTGCTCGTCTTCTAGACGGTATTTGACAGTTTCTGTCCCTTTCCCGCATTGCTTGTAGAAAAGATTTCCAAAGCAAAACAGCTTCATTTTATGCGGGTATCTTCTCACTGTACTTTGACCAGTGAGGAGGCATGTTATTGTTCGTACCTTCGGAATAAACAACATATCGTCGTTTGCGAAGTAATCCATGTCTGGAGATCAGAACAGAATATGTTGAAGCCAGGAATATGTTCAATGAAACAATGAACGCGTCGAGAGAGGCATATAATGCCAAAATAAGATCAGAGCTTATCGAATGTCCGAATGGCTCTCGTTTGTTTCGGACATTCGCCAAAGCAATTGGTTGAAATTTCACTTCTAGCTCATTCCCTGCCCTAACCAAAGATGATGGCACATCGATTTCTCATCTAGAGCCCCTGTATCATCCAATAAAGCCAGAGGACCGAGAAAGGGACAGGTTGACGCAATTGATGTAGATCTGGCGAAGATTTTGAAATCGGGATCTGATGATCTAGTAGAGTTTAATGCAGCAAAAACTCAAGCTTGCGTCTTCTCCAGGAAGGCTGATCCCACATTTCCTAATTGTCAGGTACAAATATTCCCATGAAGTGTTCCATATTCATGCTCGAGATAATCACCAACAGGACCCTCTCATTGGATGATCATGTGAGGTTCATTACGAAAACCGGTTCACAAAAACTTGGTTTTCTATCCCGTAACACGAGCTACTTTACATCCCAGCAGCTCACCATAATCTTTGGAGTTTGGCTCTCAAACATACGGTGACGGTCTTGTATTCTTCCCAGAAGAGAGCAATTCGTTTGAGTGAGTATGTTACAATGTTCAATGACATCTCTAGAATATCGTAGAAAGGTGAGAGATCTCCTTCTTTTCTATAAATAATTTCATAGCCTCGAGAGATTTCAGATAGCTGGACTAGACGAGCTCAACCTAGTCACCCCTTCATTGTCAAGCTCAAGACCTGCCTTCCTATCAGAGTTCATTTTTCTATCGAACAGCGAGATGTGGAACTCTTTACCTGGTGAGGTCTTTTCTCATGGCTATAACCTCCAAAGCTTCAAGAAAAATTCCCATCATTTTGCTTTATTCCAGCGCGCTATTTGTTGTTGTAATCCAGTCCTTATGCATCCTGGAAAAACGATTTTCATCACTCCGAGTACAGGTTATAGACCAATATATGACGCTGACAAGTCAATTCAGACCAGTTCATTTTTTTTTCGTAGCTTTGATGCTACAGTATCCTGAGACCCACATCAAAGTTACTCTGTTGGGTTGTGCCAGATCTCGATTGAAGCTTGTCAACTATTTCAAATTTATGGTAGTTCATTCAAGTCACAATTACTTACCATGGTGTACTAATTTGGAACATTCCGTCTTCAATCATTGATTCAAAATAAATTGAAATAGGAAATGTGTCTTTCGGAAATGGATTAATCATAGTGTTCAATAATTTTGACAATTCAACTTATCCACTTAGATGAACTATGGAAGAATTAACACTGTGAAGTTTGAATACATTATATTATAACACTATTAATGAAAAATAATCACTCTTATCAACTAAAAATAGTGTCTTAGTACTGGGGATCTTTGTTTACTCTGATGATGCCTACTTGGTAGCCGAAAGGTCATCGGTGCGGTGACAGTTTTTCTAGTGGATAAGGGTAATTACTTCTTATTTACAGCACCATGATGAAGCTGGTAACTCCTACTATTCTGGAAAGAATCACTTTAAGGTCTAGTCTGAATGCGTAAGGTAAAGTACAAAGGCATGACATGTTTGTTCCATAATGGAGTTAAATCGGTGGAAATAAAAGATATTCGTCAACGAATTTTCCGCATGTTTTACAATTAAGCCGACTACTGAGAGAATCATGTAATTTTTCAATGATATTTAACGTCTTTATAGTTACCCGTGGAAGAGAAATAGTCCGTGCCACTCCCAGAAAAGCATTACAAGGCATTTTGTGACCCATAATTAAATGGAATAATCGTTTAATTAGTTTGTTTATATATCTTCAAGGCATATTTCGTGCTAGCCAAGATGCAAATGTATGTAATTAAGCATGTACCACCACTATAGCAGATCAGATTAGATAAGATCGTGATATGTTCGTTCGTTTGCAGAGAGATGGCAGCTAGTTATTACAACTACTATGATTATTAATTCCTCTCATTTGTCTGTGAATTAATTATTAATCATGCTGTGTTCCGTGCAAGCCGCCTATCGTTTATAACTTATTCATTTCTACATTTCGACAATACGTGCTTTGGTAATTAAACGATTTGTTAACGGTCTCTGTTGTTAATGTTCTTATTGTAGTTGGCGAGATCTGTTGCGATAAATACTTGGTAATTGTGTTTCTGGACAAGCGTTATATTCATTACATTTTTCTTTGGCAGGAGGATGCACATTTATTTTGCAAACGAGGTTGTAGAAAGATAGAGGGGAGACATAGAAGGAGAGACACGATGATTGAAGAGCGACTGAGAAAGTATTGTATATGTCCCATAAAAATTATACTATGAACACACTTTTGATGCTGCTCACAAACATTAAAATCGAGAAAAGACCATGGCTACATACTGGACACCAAGGTCTTATTATCTTCCCACTAGACTTTTTTCCATGTGCTTGTATGGAAGATAGGGTTTATGTCAACAAACCTGCTATGATTCCAGAGCTAAAAGAGGACATTCCACGTGACATTTCTGAAAGATTCTTGAAGAACTCGGCTAAAGAAATGGTAACATGACGATCCAGTAATGACGAGCATTTCGTTGACATTATATCTTATACCTAACTATTTATCAGAAACAATCACTCTTATTAACTGAAAATACTGTTGAAGTATTGAGGAACTTTCAGTTAACACTGAAGATGACTATACTTGGTAGTATTTTTAGTGGATAATGGTGATTGTATCCAATTAATAGTGTTATAGTGTATCCACAATATAAATTCTTTTATAGTTTATTATACCCGACAGCTAAGTTTATACTCGATTTTGATTAAATTCGATTTTTTCCAATATTTTATTTTTATTCAGATTAAAAATACTACAAAATTCTATTTGAATCATCGTTCTAAAATATATGTAAGGCACTTGTCTCATATAAGATAGATTGATAGATATTTTATTCGTGTTATGTACATAATATGTATACACACGTCGAGGAAAATTACAATAAATTATGTTATTATATATATTGCATTATGTTATATAACTGATATTAAATTCAAATGAAAATAAATAAAGTTATCATAAGAAAATACATATAGTTAACAAGCATGATGAAATCACACTTTGAAATATGCATGTTTTGATCATACACATTGGTGTTATAACCGATCAATGTTTAGTATAGTACCATAGTAGGTAATTCCGGCAATTCATTGATATACTGAAATACTGAAAATTTGGTTCATTCTGAGATTTTTTTAATTTACGAATCTGTACGAATAATTCTCTCTACGATTATTGTAATCATTAAAATTCTCACTTAAGAAGCACTTCTCATTGCAATCATGTACATACTCAATGCATGCATGTATATACAGGCTTAAGAACATTAATATACCCAATCCTATAATAGATGCTTTTTTGCAGCATTCTATAATCCTTATCGTCTCCTTTGCAATCTAGAAATCTGATTTTGAATTGAAGAACAATAAAATATGTAGTCTTCGCCCAATTCTGTTGAGTTAAATCTGTATCATCTATATGCAGACCTACATCTTGTAATTTTATGAAAACCGTTTCTGCGCTTGAGAAAAAAAGGATTTTTATCTTCATTCATATGGACACCATTCCATGGGGCTATTCATGCTATCACACTCTGTTCTTTCACGTGATCAAGATCCTTTCCAGAACTTGACGTTGTTGGGGGATCTCAACACGGTCTTCCAAGCCAAGATGCTTGCATCTACAGATGTACGGTGAAGCTACTCGACTATGGTAGGATAAATGAGCCAATCTGGATCTGTTTGGATAGTCGAGCGGCACTCAACGCACTGAAAAGCCCGACTGTGTCTTCGAGACTTGTCAGGCATACCAAGGAGATCCTTAACAGGCTAGCCGGTGGAAAAAGGGTCAACCTCACCTGGATTCCGGGTCACTATTGTTGGAAAGGGAATGAGTGCAGAGAAACTGTCCAGAGAAGGGGTCAGATTGGACAGTCTTCAAGACCCCTTGCTGATATCCTCTACAACTGGGGTATAGAAATCTTGCGGAACCATATGAGGCCTATGGTCAAGCTAGACACTCTCGCTGAGTTGGCAAAGCATCAAGATAGTCTCCGAGATCTTACAGGTCACGGAAATCTGATGAAATTTCAACATACCGTAAGGAAAAACGAAGGGCACTGAACTTTCTATTAAGCCAGCTACCATCTCAACCAATCATCGGCAGATAATGCAGTATGCGTGAATGACATGTATTCCGACAAGTCATTAGCACAAATAACACTTACCAATGGTAAGTAATTTCTTTTCGGATCATCTGCCATCACGTACATTGCTTGATCACATTAAAATATAGGTAATTATATGAACAGTACTGATATCAAATTTATATTTCTCAAGTTTCCTGGAACGTACAGAGAGGACAACACAGTCAAAAGTCTTCGTTAGTGATAGTGAATATATTATAGTTTGTTAAAATTATCCATATTTTTGTTGATAAGTTCAAAAATTGCTTCTGTGGTGTTACGTTTCATTCTATAACAATACCGTTGTATCGACTACAGTTTATTCTAAAGTGATCAACAATTTGCATGCATTGCCTTTTCCACAATTTAAGAAAATTATAGTACTAATGCCATTGGCCTGTAGTTGGCTATTTCATTTATATCACTAGATTTATGTAGAGCAATTATCTTTGACAACTTCAGACAGTTTGAGGAAACACCTTCCTTAATACAATTATATGTATTAATGCGACCTATTTCCCGAGAATTTACATATAATTCACACTAAAAATCATTATTAATTCCTAAATACAATTATTGACTAACGTTGTGCTCGGTGATACAATGTCGTCTGTATTTAGGCCATGTACCTAATAAGGTTCATCGTCATTACCAACAAAAAAAAACAGATAATCTAGGTGATTCCCGAGCAACTTAGGTAAATATTCAAACTATAAAAACGTGTTTGTGTTCAGTCTTGAGGTAGAGCCCAAAGTACATATTTCCTTAACTTAACAAAAATGGTTCAACGAAGATATGAGTGCTATTTTTTTTTGGAGGTTGGGTGTGCAAAATGAGGCCGAGCGGAAGAAGCTTCAAAAGGATCCACCCCGAAACAAGAAAACCAGCAATACACAAAAAGAAGACCGAGAAAAAAAGTTAGGAATCTTGGATTCCTTCTTCTATGCCACAGGTACGAGCACCTGAGCAAGTGAGCAACCGTTCATATTACTCATACTCGAGGTATATCCGCGATCAAAATGTGGTTATGAAATTAGCTTCATTTGTCCTGACTGCTCCGACGGTAAACGCTTTTTCATTCACTTTTGTGTCTTTTCCATATTTTCATCAATCTTTAGATGTGGCCTTAAAAAGGTACAACGTGTGTCTAATAAGCCATTTATCACATTACCACAGACCAATTCTTTATCAACATCAATTTGAATTGAAATCATCTTATCACCATCATATTACAAAAACCCCAAGATGATGAAATATACAAGAAATCCGTTCATCTTGAAGAATAAGATTTATACGGGTCTAAACCCATAACGTGGCCTCATTTGGGTGAGGTACCTTATTGTATGAGGACAAGGTGAAAAGTCCCTGAAAAATAATACATCTTTAACTAGAACGCATCAAAATTTTCATACTGATATGTCATTTAGTTCTGTTTTAACACCCATCGAAAGCAAGTAGCCTTGAAACATGGAAAAAAGTGCATTTCGCGTCTTGATCAAACGTTATTCCTCACGTGGAAAAAACATTACGCAAGCCAAAGCATCGCTTGTTAAACATTATGGAGACTCTTCATCATAGATTGGAACTGATTTTCGTTATGGTAGCATGACACAAGGGACGCCGATCGTTTTGGTCATCCAATTGAGATTACAACGCCAGAAATCCTCAATAAAATCCATAGAATGATATTGGACGATCGACGATTTAAAGTGCACGAAATTGTTGAGGCTATGGGCATCTGATTGTTGAGGCTATGGGCATCTTAACCGAAGGGTGCGGAACATTATGCATGATTTTTTGAATATGAGAAAGTTATCTGCCAAATAGGTGCCGCATTTGCTCTCTGTTGACAACAAGCGCGACCGTGACGTGTGACATCTTCAATGGAGTGTTTGGCGATATTCAAGCGCGATAAGAAGTACTTCTTGCGTCATTTCGTAACCGTGGACGAAACATGGATCCATCAAAACACACCATAGACCAAAGAACAGTCGGAACAGTGGACTTGTCCTGGCAAATAAGGGCAAAATGATCACCATATTCTTCAGATTTGGCCACCTGCGATTTTTATTTCCAAACTTGAAGAAATGGCTCGACGGAGAGAGACTTGGCTCCAATGATGAGATCATCGCTGAATCAAACCCTTATTTTGGAGGATAGTCCGAAATCGTATTATTTGTAAGGAATCGAAAAACTAGGAAATTATGTTGAGAAATGAAATTAGTTTTGACTAAATAAATAATTTCTTGTTTCATTTCTCAGGGACTTTTCAACCTTGCTCTTGTATATTAGTTCAATATCTTTTCAAGGCGAACACATTCAACGTGAGAAAATCATTGTAACGATAATCGCGTTCTGATTCCATTTAGATCGAATATAATGTCGAACGAAATATCATTAGAGAACTAAATTATCTTAGTTTTAACGAAGATAATAATCTTTAAAGTAGATGTTCAAATCAACAGTTGGAAACATTCCGAATCCCTCTAATTAAATCACCGTGGCATACCCGAGACTGTCAACACATTTTAAACATCCAGCGGTATTTAGTCAGATTGAGAAGCAACAGGTCTCCATTAATTAATAGCGAGCATCCCCTTAATTACCCCTTTCGCTGGTCCATTATGCAAACCGGGAACGACCCTCGCGCTCTAACCGCGCTGTTAAATATATAATTACTTAACTTCTAATTGACGTTTATTACGAAAAGGGGTGTAAATGAAAGATTTAAATGTTTAAGATAATCGCAGTCTGGCTTTTTTCATGCTCGGGGGTGTTTCTTCAGATTTTAAAACCGTTTAAGCCTGATTAATTGAAAGGGGTTGGTTGATGTCTTTACACAGTTCATAATTGTTCTCTTTCATCAAATCTTCGTCTGCTAGAAGTTATCCTCAGATGAGACCCTGATTATTCAAAACCGATTAGGTATCTTGGTTTGCTTCTGTTGTGTTGACTATACCCTATTTACATAAAAAATAGATACCTACCATCATTGACAAATATTTATATTATTGGTATTTCAAGCACTTCATCATATGAATGAATTTGATGATGTTAACAAGGCTTAGAAAATACGATTACACAAAAAGATATTCAAATTTCACTAATAATGAATTGAAGATGAATTTGATTGATTAGCAGCCAACTTGTTACTGCTTTTGTGATGACCGATCACTCGAATATGGTAATGTTATCCCACTTTACTGAAGTAATCAGAAGTAAAGGGTGTAATGGAGTTATAGTTTTAGGTGTTGAGTTCTAACAGTGACGGCTGGTGACATGGGTATAGGGGTGCGTTTGCATTTTCCAAGGTCAAACTCGATGGACAGAAATTATCTTAAATAATATAATCTAAAGTAATATTTAAATAGGTATTTAATATTCAAATATCTAAAATTTTTAGTTACCACGCTCTCAGATCTTCAACTTCTAACATAAAAAGTGAACTTACAAGAGAATCCCTAGATTTATTCAAGCTTGAGGTTATTTATATAAAAATTCTGTTCGTCTATTTTTGGAATTCGCAAAAACTTATCATGGAAAGTGAATTTAATTGAACTCTTTAATCGTTTGAAAACAACATCAAATTTCAACAAATCATCTGTATGGTACAAACTAATTTTAATAATAAAACTGTGTCACTAAAACAACCCTTGAAGTTTCGATCTATAACGAGATCTTCCCTACTGTATATAATCGTTGATTCACTTTTCAGTTTACTTTGTCCAAAAAGCAATTATTCCTACACGTTTTTGGAAAAGTGTTGTCTGTAATATATTCTAGCGGAAACGCCTCATTGCGATCACTTTATCCTCGCCAAGGTGAATGCTGAACGACTGTCAAACAAACTCGGTCAGTGTGCATTGAGCAATGCACGCGAATTTCATAACGTAGGTACACTTATGTTAAGTTTTTTTGACAGTTGTACAAAAATGTATTATGTATCTACGGCTTGTAGATCGCTCTTCAATGGCAGCTATTGTTATATATAGCTGTTTTCCCAAATCTTGCAAAAAAGTGCATCGCCTATATGTAGGCTTTGTTGTAATCGGGTTTTTCTTTGAGTTAGCCGACCGCGCGTGTAAAATTTAATACTTCTAATGCAATGCACGCGGGTACCTATGCGTGCATAATAGGAATAAAAATTCTCGGCGTACATGAAGCTTGAATAAGGACTTCTTATTTTGTGTCAGTTTACCTAACCATATTCTTACATGTTGATAAACATTCGTAATGGGAAACTTGGTCGAGTTATATAGTCTAAAAATAAAAGAAATAGTTTTGCAAAATGAAAAAGTATCGTTTTTTATTATAAACGTTATTTTTTTTGCTGAAGAAAACTTTGCAATAGTGCCTTGGATATATCTTGCCGAAATTAAGTCTGTATCTTAGTAAACCGTTCTTTGAGGGTACGTAATTTATCGAAATTGGAATTTTGACGCTTGGGCCAGTTATGCATAACTACGTTCAATCATATATATGTGCCACGATATCCCGACATCAGACGCAGACCAAGTGGTATGCATTTTCTAGGCTCCACCTGGAACAGGAGCACTGTGACACCCGGTCGCATACTATTTAATGTGTTAATCATTTAGACCTCTGTAACACTCCTTCAAATTTAGATTTCTGTATGGATCCTACTATTCATCATATATATCAAATCTGACTGAAAGATTCTAAATAAAGTGGGAAAATAATCCTTCAATATATTGCATGCTAACCAGTAATCTTGTGAAGCTTCAAAGTTAATTAAATCCAATTCTGAAGTTTGACTAATTTGAATGAGAAAGGTGTTTTTAACAGGAGTATTAAAAAGAACTCCGGTGCAAAGCTTCCTCATTTAGAGGGCGTGTCAAACAGCGGAACAACCAGGGATGCTGGTAATTTTCTGGTTTGCATGTTAAGAGCTTAATTTGCATGTAAAGCTGGCAATTCTACGCCTCAAACAATGTCTCCATTAATCCCCTAATGAGCCGCTCTCAGATCTCTGCTCACTGTTCACCCTCTTTCGAACTAATTACTCTTAACTAAAAGAAATGATAATTATCACTTTGGAATTTAAATGCCTTGCTACGCCTTGTTCTTAGGTTAAGAAGTTTGAAATCATTTTATATTTTATGAACATGAATGAAAGCTGTGATACAATTCTTGAGTACCCTAGGAAATCGTCATCATTATAATGGCATCCATGAGTATAATATTTTTCACAGAGACAGGAACATCTTCATCACTTGCAAAACTACCATGATTAAATAAAATAGCTCTGTATTATCCAAAAATTGTGTAGTATTCGAATCATACTAATGAGCAAATTTTTTTTTATGTTTAGTGAAGTATAATTCCAGCAGAGTTTTCGCTGTTGAATTTCACATAATTTGTTCGTATACTCTTTATATTCCTCGTCATTTTCTTCACTCATATTTCATGCCCAATCTTACAGTATTTCGGTTATCACGAGTTGGGTTCATAGTTCATAATTCTTCTGCCGACAAAAAGACATAAATTGTTCCCAGCAGACCTTTTACTCTTTTGGTATTTTCTGGGATGGATTTGCTCATATGTTCACTAATTTTCGTAGGGGAACAAAAACCAAAACGAGACATTTCCAATTTTGAGTGAATGTTACGTCTAATTTTGAAACTTATACAATCGAACAAAATAATATTTCTTCATTCACCTGAATAGTCGATCATATTACATATTTATCATGTGACTAAATATATGACTTTTTATAGATGGAGCCACGTGTGAATGAAATAATCGATTCAAGTTTCTATTTTCCATTGTTTCAAATATTCATTTTTGTATGTTATGATGATAAGGTTAAAATGTTTGACATAATGGTGGCCTTTCGCTGGTTCATTATGCAAACTGGGAACGACCCTCGCGTTCTAAACGCGCTGTTAAATATATAATTGCTCAACTTTTAATTGCTGTTTATTACGAAAAGTGGTGTGAATGGAAGACTTAAAAGTTTAAGATAATCGCAGGAAGATTCATTTAATGCTCCCTGATGTTTTTTCATATTTTAAAATCTGATGGATAAAAGGGGTTGGTTGATATCTCTATACAGCTCATAATTGTTCTCTTCCATCAACTCGTCTGCTAGAAGCTATTTCCAGTTAAGACACTGATTATTCAAAACCAATTAGGTTGGTGTTGACTTACGATCATATCAGATCCATACTTATTAAATTTCATAAAAATAGATAAATTCGTTAATGGACAAATATTCATATTATGGATAATTTGAGACACTGCAATCAGAGGATGAAGTTGATTAACACATCACATTTACTATAATGATCATTGACCTATACCTATACCGGAAAACGTAGATTGAGTCCCGGGTTTCAACATAATTCTTTGAATATTTAAAAAAATGATAAGGTTAAGATTAGCGCGATCACAATATTTGCATTCTATATCAACAAAGTTAGGTTAGTAAGCTGGAGTAGGTTTTTTTTGGGGGGGCGAGGTGGTTGAAACCCTTTATGGGCACCTTATGGTTGTAACATCCCATAAGGTAGTGTAGGAGTTCCTGAGTCCCGAACTTAATCACCTCAGATATACCCACTAAACACTCCAGCTCGTGAGGTAGGCTCGATCCTGCAACCAGGGCAGTCACGATGACACTTGGGCTGGACAGCCCATTGTATCTTGCCGCACCAATTTCTCGGGGCATCGGAAAAATTCCGCGGTCGCTGGATTCGAACCCGCCACCGGCAGCCACACTGATTAGAAGATCGATGCTTCTACCACTGAGCTACCTGGCCAGGGTAGGTTAGTTTACGTTAGGTTAGGTCAAGTGAGGTTACAATCTAAGGGGGTACAATAAACAATCATTATTGGTTATTATGAAAGTGAAGATTAACGCGATTACAAAATTTGCATTCTACATCAACAAAGTTAAGATAGTAGGTTAGGTTAAGTCAGGTTAGGTTACAATCAACAAAGTTTGGTTAGGTTAGGTTACGTTAGGTTATGTTACAATCAACGGGGGTACAATAAACAATCATTATTGGTTATTATGAATGCGTTAAGATTAGCGCGATTACAATATTTGCATTCTATATAAACAAAGTTAGGTTAGGCTAGATTATGAAGAAAAGGGGTACAATACACAATTGATATTGTGGTATTGTGCAAATACTTCCGTACGGAAAGGTGGTTCACCTAGGCTGCAGGTACTACATGCTAATTATC
Organism: Endomychus coccineus; assembly: GCA_958510875.1. Classification (NCBI taxonomy): domain Eukaryota; kingdom Metazoa; phylum Arthropoda; class Insecta; order Coleoptera; family Endomychidae; genus Endomychus; species Endomychus coccineus. The sequence goes on from OY294067.1 coordinate 283,753,922, forward strand.
TGACCTGACAACCAGGTACATAACTGTGACTCAGTTTACGTACCTTAAAAACACCCGTAACTGAATTTACCTACATAGAAAGGCAACTGATGGATGCTTCAATTTACGTCGACTGACAGTCGCTCAGGCCACCTCTCCCAGAGAAAGAAGGCGAGAGAGATAGCCCACAAGGATCATCTTTGCTCTTTTTTATGTGCATGAAAGCATCTCAAATCTTCAAACCAAACATTGATTCCTTAATCTAAAAGAAATTTCAGAGAGAAAACTAATGTATGAATGTCTAGGTTGTAAGAATGTAAAAAAAAATTTTGAAATTATACGATAGGCCCGTTTCAATTCATTTATTATAATTACACTAGCCGACAACCATTTTGTCCTTGGGAATAGGCCGACATTTTTCGATTGTTTGGGTATAAAATAGTAGGAAAGTCGCCATCTAACCCCTCAGAGTTTGCTTTTGTGGTTAGGATACGTGAAAAAGCATTTTTGAAACTTTTTTTACTATAATTTTGATACAACGCAAAATAATTTGAATCTGATAAAACTGCTTAAAAGCTTATAAACAGAGCTACATTTTGTATATAAATGACTTCGGTAGAATGAACAAAACCCTGATAAAAATCAAAAATCATGTTTTTTCAACCACTTTTGCGGTTTTAATCGGTTATAAAAAAAAACAATACTAGATAGCTCAGATAAGTTTTGCTGACCTGAAAGCCTATTGAATGGGCTACAATTTCTGTATGGCGCACCTCTGTTACTTGAACTGAAGTCTTTTGAATAATGGGTTTTGTTTGAAATAATCGCGAAATTTGCATTCTTTCGGAACATTTTCTCTTTATATATGTATATATATGTGCACAACACACTTGAAATATGTTTTATGCGTTTGAATGTCTATAAAACGGGCTACAATTTCTACATGTTATACCTTTGCATCGTGAACAAGAAGTCTTTTAAACATTAATTTTTGTTTGAAAAAATCACGAAAGCTGCATTTTTTCGAACATTTTTTATAATAGAAAAATTAAACTACACCACGCAATAGAAATCCGCTTATTGCATATGAAAGACTATAAAAGGGGCTTCAATTCCTGTAACGCAAACATCGGTCACTTGAACGACGTAAAATAAAAATTCATTTTTCTTTCAAAAAATCAGGTTATTTTCTTTGCGCACTAAAAATGCAAATTTCGCGATTTTTTCAAACGAAACCCATTATTTAAAAAACTTCTGATCAAGTGACAGAAGTGTGTGAAACAGAAATTGTAGCCCATTTGATAGGATTTTAGGTCAGCAAAACTGACCTGATATCTAGCGTAGTTTTTTTTATAACCGATTAGAATCGCAAAAGTGGTTGAAAAAACGCGATTTTTGCGTTTTTTTGACAGAAAAGTTGATTTTTATCAGGGTTTCGTTCATTCTACCAAGATCATTCATATACCAAATGTAGCTCTGTTTATAAGCTTTCAAGCAGTTTTATCAGATTCAAATTATCTTGCGTTGTTTCAAAGTTATAGTGAAAAAAGTTTAAAAAATGCTAACCCAACCTAACCACAAAAGAAAAGTCTGAGGGGTTAGATGGCGACTTTCCTACTATGTCGGTCTAGTCCCAAGGACAGAGAAAAAATAAATTTTTGTCGGCCTGTGTTATTTATAATAAATTCACCTCGACACTTTTTGTAACGTTCTTTGAACTAAGAATATCGCTTTAAAAAATTTCAAACCACATAATAAATACTTCCACTCTGGTGTTAGGGGCGGCACATATAGCCGTAGTTGAAGCTGTGAAACATTTTTTTTTATTCAGAACTGAATGGCATCTTCTATATCGATGGAAAAATGAAGGCTCAAAATAGACCTCATTCGTAATTTCAGTTACTTGCCTCTAATGAATGAAATCCAACCGAATTGTAAACTATAATCAACAATATGTCAATCACTTTCTTACTAATTAAGGATTGCTTCTTGTTGTCAAGTGTACCTATCTATATACCAGAATATAAAATACCGTCAATGATAAATATCATAAAATACATGCACCAGGTAGTTAGCTATAGCAGTAGTTACGTTCAAATGGAATGAATTCTCAGAAGTAAATTAATGTGTGCACATCGATTTTTTTAATATTTCATGTTAAAAGGCCGCGTTGTGATAACATGATGAGTTAAAAGGCTAATAGCGCTGAATCAAAGCTGCTCACTCTACTTTTAATAATGTAAATGAATTGGAAAACGCTCGTCTGCATGGAATATCTACCTAAACTGATAATATGCATTCATTACTCTAGCTACCTTTGAAGAATTTATAAGCCAAATACACACCGCTCTCGATATTTATTTTAATTGCAAATGGATCTGGGAATAATGAAATAAAAAAATTCTTCAAACTTACTATTGAGAGAATAATATATGAGGGTGTCAAACTGGCGACCCCCGTCTTTCAGTTTTGAGGCCCTCAACAACTTGTAACTTATTTTTATTTGTTTTTTATTTTGCATGAACTATTTTCCAAATAGCCTTACTTTTATTATGTTATTATTTAGTGTGAATTTTGTTTGAACATTGCTTTGTTTGATCTACCTTGACTTTCAAGTATTTTGTAAACCGATTATATCTCTAGGTGGATATGAGTCCTTTACATTTTGATGTATACAACTTTCTTTTGATTTCACTTAGAAATTTTATTTCTTTTGTAATCCAATGTCTAGTAGCAGATATTTTTACTTCTTTTTTCCTGAAAACTGCAGTTGAAAAGTTGCTCATTTTTGATATGAAAAGGTTATATGCTTCGTTCGGGTCCTCCATGTTGAATAGAGTATCCCAAGATTCAGAGGAAAGAAATTGCCTAAACTGATTTAATTTGGATACACTGTAATGTATTCTGTATTCCACTTCTTGAATTGTTTAATTCACAGGGAGTTCCATGTACATTATTTGCCCTAAATAGTCTGATAAAGCAGGCGTTAATACGTTGCATTGTAAATTCCCTGATATCTTCGTGCAGAAAATATTATCTATCGAAGTGTTCGACTGATCAGATGGTCTGGTGGGTTCGAAAATCGTCTGTTGAAGATTAAATGAACTGATCAAATCGAAAAATAGTTTTGTATCAATGTTAGATACTAATAGATTTATATTGAAATCACCATACGAGTATAATATAATATTATATTTTTATATTGTTTTGAGATATTATGTAGCAACTCTTCCACATTTTCAAAAAATACGTCAATGTTACCATTTGGAGGTCTATACATACATGTAACTATTACTTTGAAGGACTTACTCACAACCGACGAATACTCAAAGTGATTTCCTCCAGGCGGAATACTCGGTGAAGCAATATCTTCGGCAGCTTGGTCTTGTCTAACATGGACACTTGATCCCCCATATGAAATGTGTTATTACTGTATGATTTTGAGGTGGTCATTGCAGTACATTACAATACAAAATAAGAAAAAATACATTCCTACAATCATTGATTTGACTCGCAGAACTGTTCGAAACCTATTTTGCTTACAAAAGTAAGGGATCTCACGTGATGAACCGAGCACAGTTTTTTTTGTTCATCATATCTTAAGATAGGAACTATTTCCTAGGAGAATTTAATAACAATAATTAATGCAATATAATTGGTTCATTGATATTACCAGGCACGAGTTGTTTGATTTTTTGTACAACTTCTAAGTTACCCCAGATTATTCGATTGAGATGCCCACATAGTCTTACTAGAACAACAAACCACAATACTACTCATATATCATCTAATGTAATGTCCTTGGTTAGATTACCATCAGGTTATATTCTTTCAAAGTGGCTTTAGCTCTGACGTTTCAAATGATTGGTGATTTAATTGGTGTGCAATATCCCCGAAGCCATCATATCCATTCCTAGACGAACAGGAAGTTCCCAATTTCGAATAGGCCCGGGGCTTTTCATAGCATTGCTCACATCAACGTTAATTAGTTTTCTTTTTCCCATAAGAGATGTACCCACTGATGAGATCGGTGGAACCATTTTGTTTTAATTCGTTCTTATTATGATGTAATTGTTCGACAAAATAATACATCAAGTGTATTGCCGTTCGGTCATGCAAGACGCGACTAAGAAAACCGCTTTTTATCGAAATATACGTTTTGTTATTCTCCATTGTAACAGATGAACGCGCAGGCATAACTCGAGAAATATTATTACGGGCATCATATGTGGATGACTTTTTGTTCAATTCTCAAAGCGTTACGATTTATACCAAGATGGCATCATTACTCATTAACGTTCTTCATTTATGATTCGATTGCTCATTGAACGTGAGCTTTATCTGAGCAGAATATAATCATGAAAGGAAAATGATTTATTCATTTCCTAAAAGGAAGATGATTGGGATATTTGAACTGTGCCTAGAACAACAGTAATTTTTTTAATTATTTGAATATTAATGATTATGAATTTATCGATTTTAATATCCATCTAACATAATCCCAAATGAAGCTATACAGGGTGTCCCAGGTCTTAGTAACAGAACTTTGACAGTCGATAGAAAATTTTATTTCGGGAAATAAAATTTCTGTAAGCATATATGCAGACGCTCAATTTTCAAGATACAGGGTTGTTGAATTTTATAACGAATTTCTTAATTTTGTACGTATCTCCGAAGATAATTGAAATGTCTCAATTAAATTTGGTACCGTGGATGCATAGATAGGTTACTAGATTTGCTCTGCACATAATTTCAGACCGGTATTGCATCCAGTGGCGTAGATATAGGTATTTAGTAACAATAAATTGACCCTGACTGTCACTGAATAATTATGCAAAATATATCCTGTTGTGTCAATCGCGACTATAACATAATACTGTGTGTATGTGGTGTGCGTGTTCTACCTTCACCAATAATGCCGTTCCAGTATTCTACAGAACTGTCATTGCAAACACCATATACAAAATTCATATCGGCATATTCTTCATTAGAATACTGGACCGTCAGCCATAACCACCTATTTTTAATTTTATTGGTTAAATAGGTTGCAACGCCCACGCTATAGCAAATTTCATTACTAAATTTTGACAAACAGAAATGAACTTGACAGCCAGCCATGCCTATCTTACTTTATGTGTTGATAATGACTAATTATAGATTTCAATAAAATAGCATTTTAAGTTTAGACCGAGCTGTAAATTAGATAGTGAAGCAATAATTATTCATATTTTTATAAAACTGAACGCTCTATAGGTTTTAGGAGCAGAACTTCAACAGTCGATAGAAAATTTGATTTTGAGAAAAAAGTTCCTATTAACATATATGCACAGAAGCTTAGTTTTTGAGATACAGGGTGTTGAAATTGAAAAAAAAATCATTTTCGTTTTTTGCAAATATCTCCGGAACCGTTCAATGTACAGAGAACAGCTTTCGCGAGTATTTTCTACTCATAGTAAGCTATGTTCTGTGTGATAAAAAATTTTTTTTTAGTCATAATCGGTGAAGATTTTGAAGGGGTAGTGGGTGTTTTTTTCCCCAACTTCTACGCCACTGAAAAAAGTACGGTTTTGAGGCAACTATTCAAACCGCCAATGTTTTTACACCACAAAGGTACTTTTGGTCATAAGCTCTAAAGTTGACCGTTTTCGAGAAAAATCAAATTTTATGTTGAAAAACATGGTCAATTCTTACTAATTATACAAAATTTATTCAAACGTTAAAAAAGTAACAAAATCAAAAAATTTACCATGTTTTTCAACATAAAAGTTGATTTTTATCGAAAACGGTCAACTTTAGAGCTCATGACCATGAGTACCTTTTTTGTACAAAAAACATTGGCGGTTCAAATGGTTGTCTCAAAACCGTACTTTCTCCAGTGGCGTAGCAGTTGGAGAGAAAAACACCCACTACACCTTCCAAATCTTCACCAATTATGAGAAAAAAAATTTTTTTCATCACACAGGACATAGCTTACTATAAGTAAAAAATGCTTGCGAAAGCTGTTTTCTGTACAATGAACGGTTCCGGAGATATTTGCAAAAAATGAAATTTTTTTTTCAATTTCAACACCCTGTATCTCAAAAACTAAGCGTCTGTGCATATATGTTAATATGAACTTTTTTTCTCAAAATCAAATTTTCTATCGACTGTTGAAGTTCTGCTACTAAAACCTGGGTCACCTTGTATTATTGCAAATAAAGAATGTATAAGCAGAGGATTAAAATCGTCATTTCATTGTTGTCGGTCAACGACGTTTTTTAATTTAAGGTTCCTGTTTTTCCAATTTTCACAAAGATTACATTTTCCGTGAAATGGTGCCAGGTACAAAGAAATATCAGGTGATCACATTTGTTTGGATTTAAGTTCTGCATCGAAGTTGGTTCCTGATGAGAAGCCTTTACAGGGTGATAACTTTTTGCGGGTCGATTTATTGCTACTAAATACCTATATCTACGCCACTGTACGTAATACCAGTCTGAATTTATGTGAAAATGTGCTTACCAATCTATTCATCGACGGTACCAAGTTTCATGGAGTCATCTTGATTATCTTCGGAGATACAAACAAAATTAAGAAATTTTTTATAAAATTCAACACCATCCTGTATCTCAAAAATTAAGCGTCTGTGCATATATGTTTATAGGAACTTTTTTCTCAAAATTAAATTTTCTATCGACTGTTGAAGTTCTGCTATTGAAACCTGGGGCACCCTGTACATTGGACAATGTGTGGCTCTAAAATATGATGAGGTTACATTTTTAACCTGTTTTAATAGCACAATGGGTTTGGGACTCAAGCTTTATTACTTTTGCGAATTTAGAACGTTAACCTTTACTTGACATTATTTTTGATCTTGAATGATGTTCAAACAACATAACGCCGGGCAACTGTGATTTGCTAGGAATGTCCCCGGTTTGCGTTAAACTGAACTATTGTTAACGTCGAATGGTACAACGTCTAATCGACTGAACGAAATTCACGAGTGAACCGAAGTTTAGTTGAACTACTCGATTTACGTAAATCAATCTATAGAGCTGGTTTTTATGATTTTGTGTAGTGTGTTACAGATTCTATGCGTGTGAAGTGATTAAATACGTCACCTTACCATTGAATATATGATCCATATTCGAAGGCTCTGCTCTGCAATATTCCAATGTTATTAAGTTAGGGGTAATTTAATAATGACACTTATTTTTCTATTCGTGGGTTTGAATTGTATGGTGAGACAATACCTCCCCTGCCTACCCGTAGAAGCCGCCACTGATATGAGACAATGTTAAAGTGGATACTCCTTGAATTCTGCATTGACGGATGAGATAGGGAAGATGTTTATAAAATTCCAATATAACGTATTTGAAATAGTTCTCATTCTTATTCTGAAGAATATAATCGGCTCTCAGGACCCTCCAGTGATGTTTGGAAATTTCCATAAGGAGCGGCTTATCAAAGAAAGACGTGTCAGTGTAAAACCGGAAGACAATATGAGTCGTGGGTCTCATTCGCGTCTCTGATTACATCAGGGAATGTCACCACCTAAGACTTGCTAAGTAGAATTCAAAATCAATAAGTATTCCATTTCTTGTCTGTAAGTGTTTACTTCGTTGCTGATCGGAATGGTCGGAAGAATTCGTTCATGGATTTTTTTACATAGCCGACGCCTTGATTTGCATACAAGAGCGCTTTGTCAAGATGAGTTTTAAAAATGCTCGTGATGGTCTTATTTGCATTTTAACTTCTTTTAGCAGACGAAAGGATTCTAATGATGATATATTATCTTATTAGGAGCATTGTTTGATCACTTTAATTATAAATTGATTCTTCTAGATGATAATTAAATCATTCTTCCCCGCGTAGAACCTCTTCAATATGTTAGCATTTGATTGTATTGAATAACATCAACAGGTCAAAGAAAATATGTATTTTACTTATTATTTGTGATTGAGAATTATACTATGATATATACGAGTTTCAATCTAAAACGGTCGAACTAGTTCTCTCCAATCATAGACTAATAATTACTTACATCACTTCGTATTTGATCCTTGCTCTAAGCTATCTTCGTAATTGAATATCTGTCGAAGGAGTAAGTAAAGCAGTAGTAATTATACTTTGCTCCTATTTTAGGAAAGAATAGTTATTTTTTTATTTATTTATTCATTTATATCATGAAATCAAAATGCATTACATGTTCTTCAGCTTTAAAGAGGTGAAAATAGAAACCATATTGTTTTTGGGCGCGGTAACCCCGTTTCGAGTGGTTAGTTTTACATCCATATTGTTTTTCGAATAGAATTATTTTATTGAACCATAATTACAATTTCTGGTCATAAATATATATCAAACGCATATATTGAATTTAAAATGCAGAAGTGTGATGTCACAGTCTATTTTATGTGTTTGCTCAGTTTTAAATTCTGATAGTTCATGTGACAGCAAGTGTCAGTATATAACAAGGTCATGGGCCAGGTAACTCAGTAGTAGAAGCATCGATCTTCTAATCACAGTAGCTTACGGTCGCGGGTTCGAATCTCAGCGACGGCAGAATTATTCCGATGGCCTGAGAAAGTGATGAGGCAAGATACAATGTGCCGCTAGGCCTAAGTGTCATCGAGACTACTCTGGTGCAGAATCAAGCCTACCACACGAGGTGAAGTGTTATTGGGTATATCTGAGCTGATTAAATTTGAATTCAGGGACTCCCAAACTATCATATAGAATGTTACAGGCCCATAATGTATCCACGAAGGGTTTCAACCACATCCCAATAAAAAAAGGTCATGACTCATGAAAACTCGGAAACTGCTCATGAACAACTGCTTAATTGTAGACTTTGCCATAATAATATGTATTACTCAAAACCTGAACGGATAAGAAGAAAGTGATTATGTGCCATACTCCATCACATAGGACTTGATGAAAACTCGGTTGAATTGGTTAAGAATTATTTAACGGGAAGAACTCAAAAAGTTAAGCTCGATGATCAAATCTCTACATCACAAAGCGTTGCCGCAGGAGTTCCCCAAGGATCTATTATAGGGCCAATGCTTTTCAACATATATACCTGCATGTTTCAGAGCTACATAGAACACTGCAAATCACACAGATACGCAGATGACACGCAAATGTACCTTTCTTTCTACCTTAAGCAACTGAATTCAGCAATTTCTAATATTAACTCTGACCTGGCTTCCGTCGACTCTATGGTAAGAAAACATAGCTTATTTTTAAATCCTTCCAAATCTAAAATTATAATATTCGGTCGAAAACCAGATGTAAATAATTTAAAAGCGCAACAATTTAATATACACATTAATAATATAGAAATCCCCATAGTAGAACACTCAACTGGTTTAATTTTAGATAATACTTTTAGATATAAATTACAAGTATCACATTACGTTAGAAATTCAGTAATGGCTTTGAAATTGCTATATCCGCATAGAAATTATTTTCCAATCAATATCAAAACTATGCTCTGTGAAAGTTTGGTCTTGTCACATTTCAATTACTGTTCTCCGGTTTATTCACATGGCTTAGATAGTGTTAATCATAATAGAATTCAAAAAATACAAAACTCATGCATAAGGTATGTGTTCGGAATAAGAAAATATCAACATGTAACTCACAAATTGAAAGAGCTAGGCTGGCTTAATATGAAGAATCGTTTCTTATTGCAGTCTAATTGTTTATATCATAATATTATTCTAAATAAAACACCACCGTATTTATTTAAAAAAATTTGCTTCAGAACTGACGTGCATCATCTTAATCTAAGACATAAAAGTTCTATTACTCCACCTCTACATTATACTTCATTATACCAGCAATCTTTCACTTACTGCATATCCAAATTTTATAATGAACTTCCCATTCAGATTAAAAATTGTACATATCCCCATTTTAAAAAACAAATCTTCGAGCATTACTTTAAACAACAACTTTCAACAATTTTCCTCTCTTCTTTTTGGCGCAGAAAAAGGATAAAAGATTAAAAATTTTGAAAATAAAACACTTATTATGTTACAGTTAATATGTTATAGAATTTAGATTAAGCTTAACTTAGGCAACCTTTCACTATTTATATATGTAGTATGTAACACAAGGTTTAAGTGGTAGAACGAGGGATAGGAAACTATCTGCTTGAACTTCACCTTGAGATTTTTGAATTGTATACATTCTTATTCTTTCTTGTTATTATTTCTTATTTTTCTGCTCTGGTTTCGTAAGTAGATTTATGTAAATTTACTACAAGTAACAATTTCAAAAATAAAGCTATATTATTATTATTATTATTCGTAAATTTTAGGTAATTTAGGAATTTCATCATAAATGGAGGATAAATTAGAGATAGCAGCCTACATTGAAATAAACAAGTATGTATTTCACTACAAGTATCATAGATTGAAGAGAACGAGAAACAAAAGTATGTATGAGATGAAAAAGTAAATACATAAATAAGTGTGTAGGCACATTTTTATTGCCTCACCGTTTCAGTATAGGAAGTGAAGCAATTAGTGAACATTTTGGAAATTATGCATTGAAATAAATGAACTAGTGAACAATTAAAAATAAATAAACAAAACTCATTAAGAGGGCAAAGAGAAAAGTTTCTGAAAAATGAACAACAAATGATTTATTTGGTCAAAATTCATCTTATTTCTCAACATAATCTCCTGGTAGTCCGATACACTTCGCCCAACGTTTTTCAGATTTTTCGATCCCTTCAAAATAGTACCATTTCGGCAATCCTTCAAAATAGTCATTTGCTTCAGTGATGACCTTATCGTTGGAGTCAAATCTCTTTCAACTGGACCATTTCTTCAACTTTGGAAATGAATGATCATCGCAGGTGTCTAAATCTGGTGAATATGGTGGATGACGAACCAATTCGTAGCGCAATTCATGCAATTTTGCCATTGCGACCGCCGAGCTGTGCGTCGGTGCGTTGTCCTGGTAGAAGAGCACTTTATTCTTTGCGAAATGCAGCTGCTTCCCTTCAAATCTGCGTCGAATCGATCCAACAGATCTGCGTAATATACGACGGTGATCGTTTTGCCCTTTTCAAGGTAATTGATATGGACGATACTGTGTGCATCTCAAAAAACCGTCGCCATGACTTTGTTTGCCCATAATCCCACTTTGACCATTTTCGGGTTCGATTCGCCAGGACAAGTTCACTGTTTCGACTGGTTCTCTGGTGTGTTGTGATGGATCCATGTTTCGTCCATGACTACGAAGCGGCTCAAGAAATCCTCCTCATTACGCTTGAACTTCGCCAAACATTCCTTTGTAGTTGTCACACGGGCGCGCTTGTTGTCAACATAGAGCAAATGCGGCACCCATCTGGCAGATAACTTTATCAAATTCAAAAATGTATGCATAATGTTCCGTGCCTGTTCGGTTGAGATGCCCATAGCCTCACCAATCTTGTGCACTTTAACTCCCCGATCGTCCAATATCATACCAACAAAAATCAGTAAACCACTTGTGGATCGTTCCAATCGATGGTGAAGAGTCCTCATAATGTTTGCGTAATGTTTTTTCCATGCAAGAAATAATGTTTAACCGAGGCGCGAAATTCACTTTCTTCCCTGTTTACAAAAGTCTTCAAGACTGTTCATTTCCGATGGGTGTCTAAGCATAACCGAATGACATATCAGCCTGAAAATTTCAACGCGTTCTAGTTAAAAATGGTACTTCATAAATGTCAGATGGGATTTTCGATTATGCTGCCATCTGTTTTATTTTTCAAGGACTTTCCACCTTGCCCTCGTATATACATTATTCGTAGTTAATTCATATTCTGTATCACTATACCAGTAAATTAGGCTATTTAAGATGTTTCATAAAATAATATGTTAAATGGATATTGATTCTTCCTACCTGGCAGGATATAACGTAATGAGATGTATATTCTTTTGTATACATAAGAACTAATGAAGAATCAATAGTACCCGCCTTCAGGAGGAAACTACGTTCATTCAGTTGATATAATTTATATCGCGAGTTGTGTGTGGTAATAAATAATATGTCCAGTTCGAAAGTGGATGACTGGTACCTCAGTAACAGAGCTTTGGTATATTTATCTCGAATAAATATGGAAAATGAATGGTATTATCATTTCACAGAAAACTGCAATGAATACGAATTGATATAGAATATTTCAGGAAGAACGATTGAAAGGGGAAATTCACATAATTCAATAGAAATAGTGATGATAGTTCATGAGTTCTATGTGGAAGTTTGCCAAAGAGGGGAACGTTTCACAAATTCGTCATATACTTACTGTACATTTCTCCCTTAAATTAAACCCATGTTCTGAAGCATTCTTCGGATCATGGGTGAACAAAGTCTCACCCAATGGATGGAATCTGTTTAATTTTACAGCGTTGCCGATATTACTGAATGAGTATAGTCTCGATCAACTTGGAATTGAGGACAAGGAATGTGGAAATATTTTCAAATGATTTGCATGATAACATGACTTGTTCAAAAGCTTTTCAGATCTAAGCGACTGTTCCGATGGGAAACCACCATTGATGATTTTAACGACCTAATAAGTTGCGATTAAGAATTAGGAAACAATTCAGCTTTTAGAGTTCATATCTGGGACTTGCTACGAACATTTCTATTGAAAACAATTGAAAAATTTCTATAGATGCTGAAACCCACGAAAGATTATATTCATAATTTCAAATTGTTTCCTGGAGAACAGCTTAATTATTTTTCAGGCCCATCAGATGAAACATGCACATACTAATGAATTCAATTAATCCATGCAGGCATAGAATGATAGGAGTTTGGTTTGCCTCTGGTGACCTTCAGATGTCTAAAATTTATAGTTTTCTTTTTTTTACTTTCCTCACTATATGTAGTGTGTACTTCCCAAAAAAAATGATAGAATGGAAAATCATAGCGTAAAAAAATCAATTTCATTGATTTCGAAGAAATTTTGTCTAGAAAACAGCTAAATTCACATGCTTTATATCGTAACTAGTGAAACTTCTTAGAACGAATTGCAGCATTTTTGAAAATAAAAACAGGATAACTAGGACGATAGTTGAAAGCTTCTAACGAACATTTTTCAAACGACGCAACTTTCAAACTATTAATTATTAGGCAGCAATAGATTTACAGATGGTACATTCTTAAAATAAATAAAAGTAACCGTTTCAAAAGATATTCTCAAATAGATTACGCGTGTGTCATGATTTTCTTTGATAGGATTGAATAGTTGAATCTAGTATGGTCTTCAAAACCGTTTTTAAAGGGAACGCATTATTGTTTCAGATAGCAAAAATTATATAGTCATAAGTATTTGAAAAATTATTAATTCTTTGTGAAGAATGTAATATAGAATGTAGCTGTGAATGAGCGTCAACTGTGATATGCATTTTTTACATTAAATTCGTAATCAGCACCCTCAAAAATCTCTGGAGTGTGATTTTTGACAAAAAATCACAAATGGTTATGGAGTTATTCAATTTGTTATATAAAAGTGCACCCAATGAGCGTTACTTTCGGTTTTAAGCGAGCGCCATCTATAATTTTGTATTTTTGATTCCATATTCGTAATCAGCGATCCAAAAAACACCCTAGGTGTGATTTTGGCAAGAAAAGCACCTATAGGTTTTGAGTTATTCAATTTGTTTATTAAATTGTCTATTTATTGTTTATTAAGGGTAAGGCGGAATTTGCCCCATATCTCACTGGGTGCATTATATTATGTAGGGATAACTTAACTAAAACTTGTATCCCAATTTTTCTTTATTCGACCGTTTTTTGTACATTTTTGACTCGACTATTATCATCAATACGTTAGTTCAAGTAACTCAACGACTTTCTTTCAACAATTCAGCGCCACCGCTTCACCGGTCGTCCTCCCTTCCCTCTCACTTACGTCGCTCGTTTTTCGCGGCTGCTAAAGATACTTTGTGTATCACACCAAAGCATCATATAAATAATAGTTTAATAAAACCTCAGTTTGCAATTAATTTGAAAATAACGAAACTTGGTAGAAATCATACTATTATTATGGCGCTATGAGTACTTTCATTTTGCCGCCTTCCCGAACATGCCTCCCGTTGTCGTTAACCCTTGCTACCCCCCGTAGATCCGGCACTGTCTTTTTGCCTCGAAACCGAAATAAAAGAATCGCTTAATTTCAATATGACTGTTTTGACGTGTAAGTGTGTAGATCGAATCAGATAGCAGCGAACACGGTGATTCATTTGGAGAGAAGAAGAACCCGTATTTGTAGCTTTAATTAAGTAACGACTACTTACTTCGCCGATGATATTTATAATTGGAGGAAACAGACGAGGTGCATTTACATGGGTATCTGTACACCGGAACAAATTGCTCAACTCCTAAAAACAAGCCTAATTACTTGAATTTCCATAAATAAATAAAGCATTTGTAAGCAACACCTTGAGTGTGAATTTAAATACGCTCCGTTGACGTTCATCATCTTGATACTCTAAGGTATAACTAGCGTTTAAGTGCATAAAAGAATGAAATTAATTAAATTTTTTGAATGGTGGTGAAAGCTTTCATAGAACTATAATTTGTTGCGTTAGATTTTCTTGATAAGTATTAGTCTGATGTTCTTCTGAACAAGCTACGTTAATTGACATTATTATTGTCTGAATATTGCCCATTTATGTTATTTATTTTCATTGTTTGAATTTACATTTCTGCATCTCTATCGATACGTAAACCTTTTCTTTTTTGCCTCCGTGAAAAATAGTATGTTACACTACAAAGGAGGTAGATAGATTTTACCAGTCGGGGACAAGTTTGCGCTCAAACTTATCGAGTGCTGGCAACAGTCCGAGACTTTTCAAAGCTACTCACCTCCTGCGTGGTGGATATAGTTTTATACGCTAAGTAATTTTTTTGACATTAAAGGATGTTACATAGTAGGGTTGATTTTGTCGTTACCGAAGCGTTAAATAAACGGTGACAGGTCTCCTCCAAGGACACTGCTATCTGAACAGACATCTACATTTAATGAACATCGTTGATGACCCAGGTTGTAGGAGATGCAGAGAGGGGAGCGAAACTTCCTTTCATATCCTTGTAGGATGGATGTCCAGCACTGGCTTCTCTTAGGCTAAACCATCTAGGTAGTGCACACATGCGGCCTGAGAACTTGAGAAACTTCAGTACATGCAGAGTCCTAGCTTTCGGAGCTGCCTTAGGCCTGCTGGACTGAGGGGCGCACAATGAAACCAATCAAGGTTCTAGGTGCTCTGGACCAGTACACCACCGTTTTGATTGATTAATTGATTGATAACATTTAGGAAAGCAAGACTGCATTTAGTCGTTACCAGGCAACGAAAAATTGCTGTTAGTAAATATTTATTTTTGTACTGTAAGAAATAGTACATTGTGCAACGAGCATGGAATGACACTCATTTCTCACGAGTATGAAAATTACGGTACGAGCCTAAGGCGAGTGCCGTAAATCATACGAGTGAGAAATGGGCATTCCATGCTAGTTGTACACTATACTTTTTCTACGACCATAGCGACATTTCACTTTCAACAAGCCCCACATTATATGATGACGTTATTATAAAATATGAACAAGAACATCGATTATATATTTCGAATCATATATTACTATTCAACATTAGTTTATTTATTATTCATAACATTAAATGTTACATTTCCACAATGACTGACAGTTATATTTGGACTTTTATTACTTTCAATTTCTACAGTTAAATTTTCCTGATTTTTCCAAGCCTTAGAAGTTGAAGGTAAATTTTCTCTATTTTCTATTGAATTCCTTATTCTATTCTCTACGTCGAACTTATTTTTCATCGATGTATCCTTCCGCTACTGCGGTTGATTTCCAGCCACCATGTCTTTTTAAAGGGGTGATGTCTCCCCCAGCATCTACAAGAATTGTTGCAGAAGATCTGCGGAAACAATGACCAGTATACAATTCAGCATTGGGTAGCTTCAGGAATTTGGCAATACTTTTCCCCATGCTTCCAAATTTATTTATTCCAATTTTTTGTATGGTGCATTTGCCTTTCTGGTAATTCAAAAAGAAGGAAGAGTCCTTGACATGTAATGGGCGAAGATCGGTATATTTTTTTATTATTTGGTGAAATTTTCCAGTAATCGTAAAATTTCGAACAATTTTTGTTTTGGTGTCTGGTATCTTTATAACAAGAGCTGATCCCAAATTGTTCAAATCATCAATTTTCATTTGGTGCAATTCATGCCTGCGACAAGCACCCATTATTCCTATTATCAAAGCCAGCTGCAAAAAAATATTGTATTAATTTATTATCTAATTATAAATTTAAAAAAAAAAAATTACTTAATGGGATTTGAACTACGGATCTTTTGCTTGGTAGTCCGATGCGTTACCACGGCGCCACGGACTTGTCAGTAAAAATGAACTGATAGGGACACTAGTATGCTTACTTGAAGAATTATACAACTAATGTTTCAAATGCAATTTTTTTTAAATGTTATGATCGTATACTTATGTACTTACTTTGGTCATTAGGAATTCATCATCCGGTGCATCTTTAATAAAGTTGTTTATTTCCTGAGATGTGAAAATTTTTGATTTTTTTGTTCGGTATCCATCGGATTGTCTTTTCAGGAAAACTCGTAATTTAATGTATTTGGAAATATCCACATCATCATTCATGCTGAGAGTTGTCCGTAACATTGAATATTGTGTCCATAACGTTGTGGGCTTGAAAACTTTTGATTTCTCAGCAAAATATGCCATCAAAACGCTCTCGGAGAACGATGATGTTTTCATACAGCTCCTCCAGTTCATGAATAAATGGTAGGCGATTTCGTACTTTTTCTTCGATTTTTCTGGCAATAAATTTATAGAAGCCAGTTTGGCATTCTCCAAAATCTCTGGAGGAGTCAAACTCAATTCGCTATCACTTGAAACTTCCATATTTTCAGATAAACTTCGAATCATTGTATTGTGACTTTGTTGATAAAAGATTTCTGACAATATTGACAACTAATTCATGGCTTGCTTCAATTGAGCATTAAAAATCGAGAATTTGGAATTGATTCGAAGTCAAAAGTTCAAAATTCATACTCTTGTTTAATAGACTATATTTTATTTATAATGAATGATATTTGATTCACATTATTAGTGGTGAATTTATTTTTTTAAATTATCCTGGGCGAAATCTTACCGGACTGGTCTATTTGGGCTTTATATTTCAGCAATACCTGTACGACAGCCTGTATTGAAATGACCATTACAGTACAGTTTGTGATGTAGAAATGAAAAAGTGTTTACAATCGGCCTACTTTCTTGATCAATAAAGCGCATAAAATGGGCATATTTCTATGCGGTCGTAGAAAAATATTATTTCCTTACTTTTTATAAACGTTGAATAGTTCGCCCACAAAGTTGAGAATTTCATCTTGAAACCAAGTTGGCTTGGTTGTCATGTGATATTAGGTTCTTAGGGTGGTAGAGACTTGAAAGCCCTTCATGTTACTTTGATGAATTTTATTCAACTCTCGACCTAGATTACATTTATGCACAATGTTGACTTATCCTAATCTGAACAATGTATGTTACAATATGCTGACCTATCAGTTTCTATCATTACAGTTAATGTTTGATTAGATAAAAGAATGTCAGGTGTACTGTACAGCTATTCCTAATATATCACACCACACAATATTTTCTGAATATTCCATGAAACCCATTGTATGCATAGTTATACTTGTCAGCCTCCGTGAGTTCTGGGGGGGTTCCACAAATGGAACAGTTATCACCACTCATCATTTTGCACTTTAATTTTGCTTCTTGGAACGTTCGAAAACGCGGAAAACGCCTAAAATACACGCCATGCGTCAAGTTTGACAATGCAATATTGCTTTGTTTCCATAGTTAACAAACAAATATTTCATAATATCCTCTCTTTGTGAATAAAATTAATAATGCCTATTTGAAAATTGTAACAAGTTTATTACAATAATTTTGATTTTCGGAAAAATAGTATATACACCTCGTAGGAAAAGTCACATTCCCGAACTCTGTATCACGAGTATCGACTTGCGCCTCTAAAGGCTATTTTTACAGTCGTCTGGGATTGTTCAGCTTTTCCTACTAGGTACTATTATTGATTTTGAATTCGAAATGAGCGTCAAATAGAAAAATGCTGCAAATGCTGCTTGTGAAACTGTATTGCCCGAAAACTCCAAAGGGAGCTTGTTGATAGCTTACACCTCGTTTAAGGAATGGTTCCAGAGCAAAGATACTGGTATTTCCGGAGTGGCGTTGCTGGCAAATCATACATTTCTCCATCAAATTAAATCTTTAATATTCTGAAGCATTCTTCGGATTATGGGAAACAATAATACTGCTGAATGAGTATACTCTCGATCAACTTGGAATTGAGGACAAGGAAGGTGGAAATATTTTTAAATGATTTGCATAATAATATGGTTTATTCGTTGTTCATCCTTTGACTGTTATTGCGGGTTTCATTAGGATTATATGGAAGGAAATCTAAGCCAATGGGTTCAGGTCAATTTTAGATACTTTGTCAGAATCCCGATCCTACTCTAAGTAGGAAATCATTAAAGTTCGTTGCCAAAATGTTACAATTATTCCTATAGCGTCAGAAGCTTATCAGATCTAAACGACTGTTCCGATGTGAAACCACCCCTGCTGACTCTAACGACCTAATAAGATGCGATTAAGAATTACGAAATAATTCTACTTTTAGGGTCCATATCTGGAACTTGCTACGAAAATTTCTATTAAGAACACTGGAGCAATTTCTATAGATGAAGAATCATCAGCAAAATTAAACTCACCGGCGAGTTTGCGGTGTCAGTACTCAATAATTGAGTCAAGTATTTTCATACAAATGAATATATCAAAATATCCTAAACTGAAGGTTTTTGAAACGGAAGAATGATACATACAAACCCAAAAAAATCGAGCGTTTTAACACGGAATCAAGGCAATGATTTCCTCGTGCAGGCATCTAATGTCACATATTACCTTATGGAAGATTAAAGCGAAATCATTGTTGTTAATCTTCTAGATTCTAGAAATGTTATGTCACGTACGCTTACAATTACTTCTCGTCCAGGTAGTGTTTGTTGAAATTGTCGAGGAATATATCACGATTAGATTACAAATTAAAACTGACAAAACACGCTTCTTTATGCGTTATCAATCAGGCGGATGCTATAATCAACCATTCGGCAAGAACACCCTCTCTGTGATTCCTAACAAGATAGTGCTGTTTTGGAATCTAGAAAATTCCAAAACATATGCCGGTCATTTATCCAGGAGAACGTCGGCAACGTTACAGGCTAATACATGAGTCGATGTTTTAGCGATCAAGACACACGGTGGGTGCAATTCCTCGACGATTGCAGAAAGTTATGTTGCTGACAGTGTGTGTAACAAAAATGAAGTAGCCAACATGATTCTTCACAACGATACTTCATCTTTGGCTTGGAGTACTCCTATGGCGCATCAGATTGTCCCAATAGATATTAATCAATGAGTAATAAAATTTCGAGATCAACAGATCTTTTCATCTGCATTTATAACTGGAAATCACTTATTTACCCAAGGGAGGGAAGCTGCTCCCAGATAAAATTGACATGATATAAAACAAAGTAACCCAGTTACCATAGCGGAAGCAGATTAAAGCCTTCATTCACTAAGGTCGCGACACTTTCAAGAGACACGGTCCAGCGACTACAGTCACGGGACAAGGTGCTGGGCTAGCGAAGCAACTATCGCTCAATGCAGCTCTAGTTGGAATCGTAACAGGGAGCAATCCTCGTCGGGTACTATGTGACGCCAGAAACCACGTGATCGTGCAAAGCGTCTCATCTACCTTCTCCTCATATGATATGCGAATCGGTCGTGTTGCAGATACATAAAGACTGCGCGCTGTAACTTTTACTTTCACTCTAATTTGATTGGCTCAAAGTAACGTTTGAGAATATACGATCAAGACTATCAAATGGAGCTATTTTATAATAAATTGGTGTAACTGGATTCGCAGGAATTAACTATTTGTTTGAGTGGGTTTGCTGTTTATGTTGAAATCCAAGTGATAACTGTTTTTAATAATGCTAATATCAAGAAAATGCTCTTGAAAAGCGGTAATATCAAATCTCTGGGTGGTTTAGAAGAGATGGAAATATGTAAACGAAAAACCAGTTGAAAATAATCCCTTCTTCGCTCTTTCAATTCGATATAGTATTTGAACAGGCATATTTTGATTTCTAATTTAGTTTATTCTGATAATGCTACTACTTGGTAGCTGAAAGATTCTCAGTACTTTAATAATATTTTTTGGATAAGGGTGATTGTTTCATATTTATAGTGTAATAGTGTTATAGTGTTTTTTTATACTTTAACTACAGAGGAAGGAAAGCTATAATGTTCGAAGAACATCGTGTGAACCAGCAGTGGAATGTAGGGAAAGGAGATAGGCAATAGTGGGACCTCACCAGGTGAAGAGTTCCACAACTTAGCTGTTCGATGATAAAGTTTGCCAGGTCTTGAGTTAGACAATGAAGGGGTGACTAGTTTGAGCTCGTCCAGTCTACCTATCTGGAATCTCTCTTGGTGTAATAACCTACGACATTTCTGATGAACACCGACCATGGAAATATTTATAGAGAAGTGAGAGGTCTCCCACCTTCCTACGATGTTCTAGGGAGGTACATGAAATCATGAGTGTCACATCATCAATCAAACGGATAGCTCTATCTGCAAAGCTGGACAGGTGGTCACTTCCAGCAGATCGTTCATATGAAGCAGAAACAAAGTTGGTGCCAAGGCAGATTCCTGTGGAACACCAACGTTGATAGCCATTGTATCGGAGGATACTCCGTCAACCACCACATTCACACTGGGATATTTTTTATAGTCAAATTAGAATGATTTATTTTCTACTTTCATTAACTAGTCCTACATGATGCTACACAGCTTTAGTTGAGAGATTCCTGTTCTCAAAAACAAATTATTGTATGTAAATGCAAGATGAAAGGAACATTGAGGGAAAAATCAGTGATGCAAATGAACTTTTTTGTAGTTGGCGTTTGTCATAATTTCTAAGTATTTACTCGGATGTCGAGAGCTCTTTGTTTAATTAATTAATACCTGTTCCGGCAATTACTGCTGTAATTTACATTCGCTGGATATTCTCAGCGCCTTCTTCGCGTTATTAATTTTTAAACGACTCAGAAGGCCGGAATGCTTTATTGTGGGTGTCGCATTTAATGAATCGTTTGCTCCTTCGTGCTCAAATTACCTACAATAATTGTTATTCCCTTCGATTTTCTGGCCTCAATTAAGAGTCGTAACTGTATAAATTATAAAGCTGAAACGTTCTAAATACCATTCTGCCAATCTGTAATAACGGGCGTTCATATTCTGCAATCGGAAATCATTTATTTGCTAGATCCTTGTTTCCGTTTTGATAAATAGTACCTATATTCTAATGAATACAATTCAAGTATGATCCTATGACAAAAACAACGCATACATTTGTCATCATTCTAGGTAAAAAAAATCGATGACAATGATTGTTTGGGCTGTCATCATCCACACACTGAGAAGCTTTTTCCAGTATCCAGGAAAAACATATATTACTATTTGTCTTACATCAATTTTTTAATCGCAAAACTATCCAAATAATGTGATTATAATTTCGATAAACTTTGATCATCTTTGTCTGGGTGCTGGTAAAATCCCGTTCAGCAAATATTATGCAAAAAGGTCGCCCTTAATTGACCCCAACTATAGGTAAACTGCGTGTCAAACCTTTCTAGCTGATGATGTAGTAATTTCCCTCATAATATTAATTTTAAAGTTCCGTTTTTCAATTTGCTCAGTTAAGAGGCTTAATATTTTATAAGTTAAATATTCGAATCGAAAATTCAAATTATGAAACATTAGGTGTTTTAACTGAGGAAATTGAAAAATTAATATTATGATAATTAAGTTAATAACTAAATAATTTGTGTAAAATAGCCAAGTTTTATTTAATAGTAATTAGATTAAGATTAATTAACTGTAAATCATCTTTTTCTAAACTTTGCGGCCTCATAATAAATCACAAACAAAATGCTTCTATCCGTCCCGTAGTGTCCTATGTTGATAGCCATACATATAATCTAGCGGTAAAATAAAATTCAATTCTCAAAAATTTAAATAACTTCAAGCCAAAGTATGCAGTAAAAAACTCATTGGAACTTTCAAACTCAATAAATAGATTAAGGTTCGCTAAAAATGGAATTTTGGTATCTTTTGATGTTTCAAATATTCCCCCAAATGAACATAAAATTATGATGTCGAAAATTCTGGAAAAATCACATAAAAATCCGGTATTAAAATCCGAGATGGAACAAGCTTTTGACCTCTGTCTTAGCCAAAGTCATTGTCATTGAGGGATTCCCATTAAGTCTTCTTTTTTTTAATTTTGTTTTACCATTGTGGTGTTAAAGATAAAAAATCAACGTTTTTGTTTGTAAATGTATATGTCTATATAAATAAGTAGCTTAGGTTCAGTTTATACACTTGTTTTTTCCGATACTTAACGGAAACATAAGAAAATATAGTATGTGCACCATGTGGACATCGATTTCGTCGGTTTCGCGTCGAATTGTAAATCTCACAGTCGAAATAACGTCCTGCATAATGCCTTGTAGATGTTGATATTCCACTAGACGATGGATTTGTACATTTTCAAGTAGTTTGTTACGAAAAACAAATTGAAAAGAAGTCGTCATTGGAACGGTTGAAAGATGTACATTTTTCCCGAATAGCGAAACAACCTATACGAATATACAAAATTGATTACCATTGCACTAACAAATTTCAATGCTGAAAGATCTTTTTCGTGCTTTTAAAGAAGAAAAAACTATTAGCGTTCCACAGAGGCAGAAAATCGTTTTAATGATTTAGCAATTTTATGCATCGAATCAGAATTATTCTGAGGTTTACATTTTGAGATACTGATGACGCACTTTTCCAATTTAAAATCCAACGATGGTTAGTTTGAAAAACTTTTGATAGTCGGAAAGTTTGGAAATATATTGTTCAGTGGATAAAGTTAATAAAGCTGACTTTGAACTTATATTCTAATAACTATGAATATTCAGGAAAGGGAGGAAAACTGTCTGATAAAGATAGAAGGAAATTAGGTCTGCATCTGAACTATTTATTGGAAAAACTTGAGTGGACTTGCAATTTTTCTTCGAATCATCCCGTAGGAACAGTTAAGTTGAATGTGCAGATCAATCAGCTTCATTCGAGGAAAGATAAAAAATACAACTGGATATCTCTGACAGCTATTATTTTCGTTAAGTAAATTTCGTTTCAAATACAATTGATAGAAAAACTAATATAAGTTACAGATAACTATATTTCGAGTAAACTGTGTTACATTTACTATAAAACAGACGCCTACGGTACGTCTACGCTGAAAGACGGTGAGGTGCCGTCTATTTATAATAGCAGCCGCAACAAAACACATCTGACCAGAGTGATACGGGCGCCGCGTGGCTAACATATGCGTCACGACGCCTCTTACTACTTCTACTACACACTAGATGTCTACAATTAGAAAAAAAACAGCGTCTTAAGTAGTTCCGAGCGTCTCCGTTACGTGTCGACACTCATTGTTGCGTTCAAAGGACGTGTGTACAGTCCGCGTGAAAGTTTCCAAAACTTTCGTATAGTTTCACATGAACTTTGACGGAAAATGATCGAAATGCAAAACGTGCGTCACTGTTTACGATATATTCAATCGTTTCGTGAAGTTCATTCACATTCATTAATAATGATCAAAAAGTATTAGGGTATAAGCCAGGGGCGTGCGTTCTATAGAACCAAGGGAAGCGTTGCTTCCTTAATTTTACAGGTAACTCTCCTACGCTATTGTCACTAAACGCAGCTTAGCTAGCTGAAATTTCCCGACTTGGACTGGTGAAGTGGGAGCTGGTCGTTGGAAGCATATAAACATATTTCAAGTGTCAAGCAAATTTGCCCCAGCATTCATTTACAGCAAGGAGGTAACCTCTCTCAAGCATACCAGGAAGCTCTCGATTCTACACCGCTGATCCTCCTCTAAACAAAATGCCTCGAAAGATCAAGTGAAATGAAGTGTTTAAATAATTCTAGCGCACAGCATAATAACTTGTGACCGAATACAAACCATCGCGAGTGAATAAATAAAGTGAGATTCTAAATAATATAAACGCGTAAGTTCTAAATTAGTGAATCGCGTAAATCAAGCAGGAAGAATCGAAGACACTGGAATCAAGAGCCGAAGTCCCAGAAATCAAGAACCGAAGACAAAATTAAAATCATTGCTTTATATCTTTTAATGATATACCCATCTTCCGAATCCGAGTTTTCTCGAACGAATAACAGGCGGTGAAAATTGTTGTTGCGCTGTCTGCTATATACAAATGACAATGTTATTTTGAACAGAAGTGGATTTTGTGCTTGAATAAGTAAGATGAAGTGATGAAGAGATACACGATATCTCAGACTCATTTACGTCTAGATTCGGCACCACGCGCAACAATTGGACCTATGTTCGTCAACTTTGTAGATTTTTTTTGCAAAGATCTTGCTTCAACTACCAAGATCCAACTTGTACAAGAATGAAAACATATCGGCCATCGTTTGTGTTATTTCTTTGGCGAATAGGCTGTAATAAAATGCATGTGGATCCATTGTTCCATAGAAAAAGTTGGTTTTATCAGGAAGCGTTTGTATATTGTGCTTAGTTTTGAGTTCCATGAGTATTTTATTGGTTAATTAACAAGAAAATATTATAGCAACGTTTCTAACCTTTGTGCGCTGTGTCGCTAATGTGGAATAGCATAGGTCTGGATTGTGAAATATTTCCTAATTTATCCAGCCTAAGTATTTGTTTCAATAAATAATATAGATAGGTTTGCTAGTTTCTTTTATTGACGCAAAATTATCTGTTTTTGGAGATACATAATGGGTATTCCACATTACCCTACCAAACACCTACACTCAAAAGTGTATCATTCTAGAACAATTTTAGAGAAATAATTAACTTTTATATAATTAAAAAGCTTTAATCATATTTTAAATGCCCTCAGGTATTCCACAGAGTCATTTGAAACACTTCAGTACACCAATATTTCATTTAAATTGTCCGTTTTCAAGAATTTTGCCCATGTTTTGCCAAAAATTGGCCAAATCGTCTGAAATTCACCTTCATCAACTTGTAGTTTTCATGGTAAAAGAAAAGCTTGTGTGAGTATCAACATTTTCTTTCATGTTTAATCCCTGGTCAGAAAGTGTTATACCACGTTCCAATTTTGGTCATAGCTAAAGTGCCAGTGCTGCCAACTGCATGGAAAAAAAGGTTGGCATTTATTGAGTATTGATCGCCAAGGGACCCTCTTCGACTAGCACTAAACACCAAAGGGTTATAGCCCGTTCCAAAATTGGATATTTTCTGAGGCGGCTACCTCAAACTGGGGCGGGGTGGGAGGTCCATCTCACATAGAACAAAATACTTAGACTGATAATTGCTAAAACAAAACACATATTCCAACATGTTATATCTCAGGCCCAAAATATGTATCTATCTCATAGACTAGAACATTCTAACTCGGTATAAAGAACATTTTGGTCATATAAAGAAATAATGGTGGAAAACCAGCTTTAAGCGAACATATTTTGAATACAAGTCACAAAGTTTTTTGATAAAATTTATCACTCTTGAAACACAGAAAATTACGAAGGTTATTCCTGTGCATAAAAAAGGATCTACAGACGACATGAGCAATTATAGACCAATAGCTATTATTCCACTATTACAAAAATTTTTGAATCGTGCCTGAAATATCAGATAACCAACTATTTTGAAAATTGGAACATTCTTTATTGCAATCAGCTTGGCTTCCGTAAAAATAGGAGCACCAATGATGCTGTAAATAAACTTATAGAGATCATTGTAAGCTGTATGGAAAAAAGGTTCATCGTAGGCACATTCTTTTATGACCTGGTTTCTTCTTCCATTCTTGTTGATAAACTGTGATTTTAAAAATTTTTCATGACAACAGCTATAATTTAATTTACTTTTTTTTACCCAACCGAAAACAGTTTATTGTCATCAATGGAACCTCCTCGAAACATGGTGAGGTTGTCAGTAAAGTTCCACAGGGGTCTGTCCCTGGTCCGCTTCTATTCCTTATTTACATTAATGATCTGGTTCAGGCGGTGGGAGCGGCTGATCTCCTGCTCTTTTCTGATCACACCAGTATAGTTGTGCAAATGATATGTCCGTAAACCTTGACAAAACTGGTATAATGTTATTCACACACAGAAACATTACTTTTGAAAACCCTGACTATATAAAGTTTTTGGGTATCTTATTTGATCCAGTTCTCAGTTATGAATGTCATGTTGATAGTGTAGGTAACAAAATCTTAAAAAATATTTTCTTCATAAGAAATTTAGTAAACTACTTGCCCGAGGAGGCGTTGCGCATGGCATACTTCTCCCTTATTCAGTCGCATATGTCATATGCCCTGACAGGCTGGGGTAATTCACCTCATTCGGATAGGATTTCTCGCCTTCAAACAAAAATCCTAGCAAAAAAACGTCTTAGAGATGACGTTAGAAGCAGTTTTATTGATTTCAAAATTATGACTTTTCCGTCACTATATATTTATAATTGCCTACTAATGGGTATGTCGTCTGATACACATGTTTTTAATAATAATCTGCATTATTATAACACTAGATGTTGCCATAATATTCATATTGACTACTTAAGATTAAACTCGAGTCGCTGCTAACTATTATAGTAAAATATTTATGAACAAGCTACCCAAGAAGCTAAAAGAGTGCACCGTCAATGTTTCTAAATCCACGTTAAGGAAGTTCTTTCTTGATCATGCATTCCACTCGATAAAAGAATTTTTGTTGGCCCATTGGCCAATTGATTGTTTTAAATAGTTTTGAAAGGGTTTTCATAAATTTTGTATGGCATGTCATACATGTGGAATCAAATTTGTTAAATCCATTTTGTGTTTCATATAAATTATTAACTACATTAACTTACAAACATTTTAAATCTTCTTTTATATACATATCGTAGTATATAATTTTCATATTTTATTCAACAAATGTAAACAATAGTTTATACATGCAATAAATACTCTTACTCTTACTCTTACAGTAATCACAAATATGTAGGTAATATAGGAGGAATGGAGTACAAGCAATTTAAGTTAAGGGTTAATCCTTTGTAACTGAAAGGTCCTTTAATAGTATTTTTAACGGATAAGGGTGTTAATATATCCACAGTCTTTTATAGTTTATTAAACAAAAAATAGTCCATCCACCTAACTGAATAATTCGAGTGTTACTACTAATTATGTTCTTCGCAAATGAATAAATGAAAGTTACGTCTGGACATCTCATGACTGTTTTTGGCTGCGTTTAAATAATGAAAACAATTGATAAATAATGCACCGTCTTGTGTCTTGGTGAAACCCCTTCGATTACTAAGCCATGTTATTACCAAAACGGCATTAAAGTCACGCACCGTCGGTATGAAGTCGAATAAGTGGATGTTTGATATCGTCCAATCTCGCGTATGTAACTCATCTATAATAGCAATATAAATATTTTAACATGTATCGGTTGTTAGTTATTGCCACTATGGCAGTACACGAGTTCACAATGCTATTATTTACAGAATACAGAATTCTTTACATTTCCCATCTACTCGTAAAGATATATACCTTGCTGACTACGAATTCCATAGCAATGCCGTGCCTTGTATTTGAGTCAATGTCTTTCGTTTTGTTGCGAACACTTTTACATTTCGTTCGTCTAAATATCACAACTTACTCTGTTGCTCTTTGTGAAATATTAATAGATGAACTACTTTCTAACTATATAGATATTCATTTGTCGACTTGTAATGTTAATTGAATTTATTCATTATTTAATAGGTTATTCGTTCTTATTTATATCCATTATTCAAAAAATGAATTGGACTCCGATTGAGAAATAGAGTGATGGCACTTTTATTGTTATTCTATCTGATTAACGACTTTTCTGAAATTCAGTCTCTGTATTCCTTCGAGAATTGGCAATAAACTGGAACATTGCATAAGATATAAGTTTGCTAATGCAGTCACGTATTATCCTCAATTTACATCTGGCATCAAGGCCTTCTTGGGAATCATTCATCATATGGTTTGCACCCCGACTCTCAATTAGATCTATATGGTAGTTCACGGACGCTTCTCCGATGCAATGACTACCAACGCTGGTGTTCCACAGGGATCTGTGTTGGCACCAATTCACACCGATTTAGCATCTAGAGCTCCTATATAATCCAAAAAGCCAGAGGTACAACACAGAGCCAAGTCGATGCAACAAATGAAGACCTGGCTAGAATTTTGAAACAGTTATTCGATAATCTGATAGAGAAGAAGTTCATACAATCCCCAACATGATGATGTCAGGTATCACCACCATCAGCACCCTTTCCTTGAACAATAGTGTTAGGTTCCTTGGCAAGATCTACTTTACATCCCGGTAGCTCCTCATAATCTACAAAGCACAGATTCGACCTGTCCTGTACTGTTCACATGTGTGTAGTGATGTGCAAAAGTAAGACCAAGACGCGTATGCAAAACTTTTGCATAGGTTATTTCAGCATAGCAAATGCCTAATATTGATTGAAGGGGGAGGTCAAAATGCAAAGGCATGAAAGGTCTTTTTTACACCATGACTCAAATATTTTCACTCTGTTGACGTCATATTCGACATTTCCCCAAAGTGAGAAAATATGGAATGACGTCCACAGAGTGAAAATATTTGAACCATGATGTGAAAATAAAACGCCTTTAATGTTCGCTTTGATTCTAAATCTTCGATTTCACAAATAACATTTACCAACTCAAGAGAAAAGTGAGATTACAAAAAAATAACACAGGACCTATGCATTTTTTTGACATGTCTATTATATATTTAAATTAGTAGTTTAGCTATCATTATGGACTATCAAAAACCATTTGGCTATTGTGAAAACTTCAGTCAAATGTTTTGTGAATCTGTGTGAATATTTGTGATATTTTATTTGTGAATACATGAAATTTTTCTTTTATAAAAATAATGGACAATTTGTTATCACTAAATTTCATAATTAAGCTTTCATATTTACTACATGTTTAGATTTATTGCTCATTAAGAATTACCCACCCCTCATGATCGTTCTATCGGCATATTTGCAGATACGAGGGCAAAGTGAAAAATCTTTGAAAAATTAAACAAGAAATGATTTATTCGGTCAAAACTATTATTTCTCAACATAATCTCCTTGTAGTCTCTATACACATCGTTCAACCTTTTCCTAATTTTTCGATGTCCTTCAAATAATACTATTTCGGCAATCCTTCAGAATAGGTCTTTGTTTCAGGGATGACCTTAACGTTGGAGTCAAATCTTGTTCGAACGAGCCATTTCTTCAAGTTTCGAAATGAATAAAAATTGCAGGGGGCAAAATCTGGAGAATACGATGGATGACGAACCAATTCGTAGCGCAATTCATGCAATTTTGCCATTGCGACTGTGGGCCTGTGCGCCGGTGCGTTGTTCTGGTGAAAGAGTCCTTTTTTCTTTGCCAAATGAGGTGGCTTTCCTTTTTTTTGCCCATTCCAAGGTAATCGATATGGACGATACCGTGTGCATCCCAAAAAACCGTCGCAACGACTTTGTTGGTCGATAAACCCACTTTCGCCTTTTTCGGCTCCGATTCGCCAGGACAAGTCCACTGTTTCGATAGTTCTTAGGCCTCTGGTGTGTTGGGATGGATCCAAGTTTCGTCCATGGCTACGAAAGGAACAAACATTTTTTTTATCGCACATGAACATCGTCAAACATTCCTTTGAAGTTGTCACACGGTCGCGTTTGTTGTCAACATAGAGCAAATGTGGCACTCATCTGACAGATAGCTCCCTCATATCCAACAATTTATGCAACGTGCCCAATTGGTTGAGATGTCCATAGCTTGAGCAAACTCGTACACTTTAACTCGCCGATCGTCGAATATATACCATGGATTTTATCGACGATTCCTGGCGTTGTATCCTCAATTGGACGACCAGAATTATCGGCGTCCTTTGTAATCATACTATCACAACAAAAATCAGTAAATCACTTGTGAATAGTTCCAATCGATAGTGAAGAATTCCCATAATGTTTAACAAGCGATGATTTGGTTTGCGTCATGTTTTCCACGCAAGAAATAATCTTTATTCAAGAAGTCACTTTTTTCCATAATTACCAAAGTCTTCAAGGGTGGCTTGCTTTCGATGGGTGTCACAGCAGAACTGAATGACTTATCAGTCTGAAAATCTTGAAGGGTTCTATTTAAAGATGCTTCATCACAAATGTCACATGGGATTTTCGATTGTTGCGCAATCTGTTTTATTTTCCGGAACTTTTCGCCTTGTTCTCGTACAACAAATATTTAATATAAAAGTTATAAGGCTATAATAAATGAATTATTTGAATATATGGTGCAGAACACAATGGTGTGTGTCAACTAAAGTATTCAATCAATCTCTTTTTAAATAGAACATCCTGTATTATTATAACATTTTGATATTCCCCTTGAAGGGCTAATATTCGAAAAAGTAAAACACATGAGTTGAGTATAATTAATGTTAAATCACTGGCTTACATAAATTTTTTTCAAATCAGCTCTTTAAAAGGAATACCAGAGTGCTATAAAATACAGAGTGTGCTCAATAAATATTAATTTTTCGTCTCCTTTGGATATCACAGATCAATGTGTTCATTATGATTCATTTAGGACAAATTTCGATGAACCAGTGTTGCTCCTTTTTCTTCTTCAACCAATATTAATATTATTACTTGAATAATAATAATACTCTAATACTAGAAAAAATTATTTAAATATCTCTATAACGTTCTCGCCATAGTTCTTATTAAATGCTTTCAATAAAACAAAATCTAATCATTCATTCTATATATAATGATCATCTTAGTTGTCTATTGCAGCTCCGTCAGGATTAACAATTATATGTATTTTCATTCGAAGTCAAATAATCTTCTTTCCTTGATCTTCGATAATACTCGCGTAATCTGCTTGTTAAATATTCTTATGCATTTTGATGTGATTCGTTATTTCATATCTACTATAAATAATAGTTAATCCTTCAACCGTTCCAGGTTTATCTTCACTATTACAATAAAATTACACATTCAAATAGTCATTATGTACATATTAATAACAATGAACACGTTTGTATAATATGATGATTCCAATAAAACCAAATATCTTAAAAAATGTGATCGATACTAAAATGCTACGCAATAGAATAGAACAGTGAATTCTTTCATTCCATATTTATTAAACGTTATAATATCTAACGGTGTTTAGTTAGGTGTTGTCATTTTCACTGGAATGATTGGCCACACAAAGACCTAATTCACAGGAATCACATATTTTTATCTGTTTGTCCTCCAAACTAAATTTTAAAAAAACTAAGGAAATATTTTCTCACTTTAGCAACTGTAATGATTTGAAATTTATTATATATAAATTCTCGGGATATAGGTCACACTAACACATATGCTTATTATAAAAAAGAGTATTATAAACAGCCTCACGGATCACGCGGTTCTGCATAAAAATCTAAAACCTTTAATACCTAAAGATAAACAAACTCACAAAGTATACTAATTGAATTGCTTACATTGCATGGAACTTATACAGGAATCTCTCAAGAAGAATGTATCGTCATAAGTATAGTATAAGGAACAAAAACTTCCACCGTCCTTGCTAAACACTGTTTTGACTATAACCATCAATTCGTTTACAAAAATGTTAATATTTTAACTAAGTAAACCAATTCTGGAGATGATCACATCAAACGTGAATCCAAGTCATCAAATCTTAGAACAGACATTCAATTAATAAGTCAGACTTATACTAATTCAATTAATTTAAATCCTTGCAAATCCCTACATGCGTTTTTATAATGTCAAAAGTATATTTTGGGTAGAATACTCAAATAGCAATATTTCTAATACAATCTGACGACTTTTTTCTATTACCTCATAAATCTTCAACATCTGGTCTGAAAGTGGATACATGAGAGTTATATTTATCGGTTTCAGTCATATACAAACATTGTTTGACATGACTACGAATTTCCATATAATTTCTTATTTCCTAATGTTTTGTTTCTTGTTCCAGGTAAGAGAATAGCCGAAATAATCAAATTGCTGATATAGGGCATGTAAGTATTTGGTGGATCATAGAGATTTCCTTTCCATAGAAATCCGCTGCTGAGTTTTTAGACGACACGAGTTTTCGTATAATAATGAACCTCTGCTGCCCCGATGTATTCTCGTTGAAATACTAATTTATTTGTGCCTGAAATCAGGCTGAATCGTTTGTTAAGACGGAGCGACGTAGCGAACGAAGTCGTCTCTTGGCTTATATGGTGCAAGATATGTAATGGTCTAGCGGTGAAATGGAAAATGCAAATCCTTTCGAAATTTCGATAAAAACTCGAAATTCACTGACATAAAAATTTAATGTCATATTTCATGCCGTATTCGAGTTATTGAGCACAGCGGTCCGTCGAGATACTCGACGCTATTCGCTTTGTTTCGCGCACTGTTCGGTGCGCTAAGTGTCTGGCCGATTGTAGAGAGAAATACACAGAATGGTGGTGTGGGTATTTCTTGCATGCAACTCAAGCGACCGCCTCCGTTCATTCACCGATTTTCTGCGAACTGAATTGCGTTATTCATTGGCTCATGCGAAAGACGGAGTGAGCGTAGCGAACAAAGTCTTTCCTCCTTTCCGCTCATACGGCACGTTGTTGATTGCTACATAGTGGTCGGTGTCTCCATTTTACTGTACCTTACGCCGTTTTCGAGTTACATATTTTAAACGCACATCCAATCATTTGGCAGAGCTAACGAATCGAGCTCGCGGAACTGAACAGACAGTGGCTCACGCTGTTGGTCGGCTTATGTGGAAGATTGAGTGAGCGTAGCGAATGAAGTCTTTCATCCTCTCGGGTCACTTGGTCTCAACCCTTCGGGCATATTAGCAGCGTACTGATCGACCTCCTAGTATGATTATCAGGACATGAAGGAAGATTCTTTGAGTTGACTAGACCAAAAAATAATGGTCCCGAAGAGCTTGAATGTTTATTTCAGAAGCATCTGAACTTTTTGAAATATAGGTAAACATTTCTTCGTAATAAGAGGATAGTTCATTTTTTACTTCAATTTCGAATAGTTTGAATCAAAATTGGATGAGTACTTACTAACATGGTGCCCTATGCCTAATTTGGTACAGCTATCAGGAAATGGATTGAAACCAACTCGACTTGGACTCAAACTTAACAAATTGCTCTAATTTATACGTCCTGACACACGAGCATTTCTTAATTTCTCAATTGAATATCTTTCAATTTTTTTCGTTTCATTAGACAGATTGTACTTACTGCATAATACAAATTATTCCTTATTATAATAAACTAACTATTTTTACGAAAGCAAGTTATGATGAAATAATTTGTTGGCATTCTTCAATTTTTTTTTGTCACAAACAATAGGGCTTTTTCGAAGATATGTTTATAAATTTATTATTGGAGCCTATAACTATTGCATTTAACATGAATTTCAGTCCGAACTTTTGAAATAATTGATATATAGCGTGGCATAGAAACGCGTATGTTTATCAATGCTCCACTTTCTTTTCCGAGGTTTATATTATTGTCTATTTGATCTAACCTCAAAAGGAACCATTGTGATAAGTATTGTCTAACAGATTTTTCAAATTAGTTTCATAGAATTTGTCTTGGTTACCTAAAAATGTAATACAGAATAGGTAATAATGATGCTTGGCCCAGGTATGAATTATATATACATTTTCGAGAAATAGGTCACACTAACACATGTGCTTATTAATTTCGTCTTCACGTACGTTTCAGCCATCATCAAACGTATCAATGTCTAAAACGAGATCTCTTAAAACTAATTGTATCGAGCACAAAGCGTCCTTTTCGCCCTAATTTCAATTAAAAATGCTCACGTCGACGAAACGGACAGAAACATTAGTAATCGAAATAGCAGCAAATTAAAGTATAATAATATGTATCAAGAATCCACTGTTAGCAATTTCTTATAATATTTAGAGTCATTCCAAGCAATGTTTCTATACGACTGAAACCAAAAAATATGGAGCTCAAGTATCCACTTTCGAACCAGATGTTGAAGATTTATAAAAGATTGTCAGACCTTATTAGGAATATTGCTATTTGAGCATTCCACCTAAAATATACTTTCAACATTATAAAAACGCATAAAAGAATTTGCAAGGGTTTTAGTTAATTAAATTAGTATAAATCTGACTCAGTGATTGAGCGTCTGCTCTATGATTTCGAAAATTATGAGCATATGTGTTAGTTTGATGTATTTCCCGAGAATTTATATATAATACTGAATAGTGTAACAGGTATTTAATTTATACAAATCATATTTAAATGTAAAACATAAAACAGCAATAGTTTTTAATTGATTAGCATCATAGAAGCTAGTTTCAATCTATTTCATAACTCGATATATCGATTTGATAATTGGCCATTCACATATGCTTCATGTAACCGCAACTTTTTCACATATTATTGGTTCAATGTTTTCTGCAGTTTTAATTGGATTTTAATACATAAGTTACCTGCAGACGCATTTCTCATTCGATTTGGTAAGGGGTAAACTCAATGTTCGAACACTCCAATCACTCATCGACGTAGTACAATAAAAAAAACCTGTATGAATAAAACTCTTTTGAAGTAATATGTTGTTATCGGTGAATTAAAAACATGGATTAATGGACATCCATTAGTAATATTCAGTTTGATTCAAATTGTAGTTCACAGTGTTTGTTCACATGAACACGCATTTATTAAAAGTTCTGCTCAACAGAGGATTCTTAATATTTTATAATTATAACATTGAGGTGTTGCAGTTTCGATTATTCGTGTTTCTGTTCGTTTCGGCGACGTGGGCATTTTAATTGGAGATTGGTGCGATAAGGACGCTTGGTTTGATACAATTAGTTTTAAGTAATCCAGTCTTAGACATAATAAGTCTTCTGATGATGGTCGTGAGACCGAAACGTACGTAAAGACAAGAAAATATAAAGCATAAGTGTTAATGTGACCTATTTCCCGAGAACCTATATATAATTGTAGTGACATACAGGTACATGTATCAAAATGCAGACATAACTTTGCCATTGAAATTTATTCAT
The DNA here is from genome assembly GCA_958510875.1 of Endomychus coccineus. Lineage (NCBI taxonomy): Eukaryota > Metazoa > Arthropoda > Insecta > Coleoptera > Endomychidae > Endomychus > Endomychus coccineus. The sequence goes on from OY294067.1 coordinate 283,789,270, forward strand.
TTCTAAGGGTTGAAATCAATTTATGATTTTGTGGGTAACCTGTTATAAAATTCTCCTAAACAATGAATTATTTATATTCATCGTAAGAACTACTTGAATAATCAGATAAATATTGTTATCAACAAATCAGTATAGTATCAAGCTGTGTTGGACAAACACTTTCCGCGTGAGATAGGGTGCAAGCAGAGCTTGTTGATATGGAATTTCGGCTACGTTTTTATAGTTTTCAGTATCCGATAGAAATGCAATAAGTTTGACATGAACTGTGGAGTTTCCCTTATTCAAAATTCACCTATAAACTAAACCGATTTTCATCTGCTCATAATTCTACATGTTGCAGTATCCTTTATCTAATATTTGAACAAGGACATGCAATTGTTAAGCTATTAAAGATTAAAACAATCCTATATTTTGAACAATCTTCAGTCGAAATTATTGATGTTTCCGCAGCCAAGTAAATAAATAATATCGCGGGAAATTGATTCGGCAAAATTCACTGATACAAATCTCAGTCTCGAGTACCTCCTTCTAGTTTGAGACAGATAACTTAATTAGAATTTAGAAGAGCTGTAATATGCTTCATAATCAATTCCCCGATGAAAAAACTTTCGTTCGAAGAACTCTCATCAGTTCAAGAAAAATGAAATTGTTGCAAACTTTAACTCTAAACTTCTTTCGAGAGCGTTCAACCGCTCGTGTCCCCACTTCCATCCCCTCCGCTTCAGGTGTGCCAGAGTGGGGGTGTTATCCCCTCTTAGTCCCGCCCCTCATTGGCTGTCAAGTTTATGCACAAGCAGTTGAAGCTCAAACACGGAGCGCTCATGTTGTCCGCGCCAAACAGTCACACGTTTAATTATAATTTATGAACACCTGTATTGTTCTATGTCCATTGATTTGTGCCCATTTCTTCGAAGGGATTTCAAGTGTTGTGTTTCAACATTTTATGTTGAGTGATTGTGAATAAGTGCATTTTTTTTTACTTTTGTGACTTCTGTGTTTGAGGATACTATACGACTGTAGGAATGCTTACAGGTAATTCGTTGTGCATAGTTTTATGCAAATTTTTACCAAGATTTACCCTTCCAATTTGCATATCCTGGTATCTGCCACGTGATGCTGAATAGGCACGTTTTTGATGGTTCGCAATCTACTTTACATACTTACCTTTGCAAATACAGATGATGATGACTTTTTAGGCGCTCGTGTTGTGAATAAGGTTGTTCATGTATGCCCTCGCACGTGCTTTGCATAATCCATAATAAATATCATTGATAAAATATTCAAATTACTCTTTACCTGAATCAGAACACTGATTTCTAAATTCATTGTGAAAGGATCAAGCAAACCATAAGTATTGGAGGAATTCGAGACTATTTGTTTCTAAATAAACATTTCGCCCTTTTGGTGATTCTGTATCAGAAGTTTTTGTTAACATCTCGCATCAGTTGCGTTTTGTTGACAACAATCTACTATCAGTTGCATTGATCAGTTTTATCAGATCTAGAATCAAAACAATAACATGAAACGTTTTTCAGTGGCACGGTTAGATAAGAATCTTATCTTGATCAAAACAATAATATCACTCGTATCCATATGAGATTTTCAATAATAAACCGGTTATCGGTGTTAATTGCGTATCCAATTCTGAGATGCATGGAACCTCGTGGAATTTGAGAAAAAAAATGGCTCCGGTTGATTTATCGCTTCGTTCACTGGCAATAGACTGGAAAATAATTATTTTGGTTGAGTTTGCCAAGAAACTCAATTATGCCATGAAATTTACTATTGGAATTAGATACATTTTTATTAGTATGGTAATAGAACATTAGGATTTACTTCACGTTTCCTGGAGCTGGAGAATTATTCAAGGTGAACCATCATCTTCATTTGGATAATTTTCTTTCAGAATGCCTCATGATGTACCTTATTTTCGTCGCATGATCACTCGGTACTAGTCATCCTCGCCGTTAACGGTCAAAATAGAAACTTTCATTTAATGTGACTCTTTGATGGTATATTGTACCAAATTATATTGGAACTTGTGTATCTAGCGCTTCTAGTAATAACAGACCACCCACAACAATTCAACGCACCACTGGGATAATTATAAAGCAACATTTTCCGATGTGGTTAGAAAATGGGGTTTACTCTCACACACAAAATACTAGTTTTATCATGTTCATCATGAAGGAACTTATAAATGGTAACGATAAGATAGAACGAAGTAAAATTGTTGTATACTATTCAACTTCAATCATTTGGAGAATAGCTTAAATGAAAAAGCCGAAAGAGCGTATTATTTATTTATTTATTATCAACGGGACGAACTCTTTTGAAAAGAATATAAAATAAAGAGTTTACATTGCAAGTAATTATATAATTCATCTATGTTGAGCCAGTTAAAGCCCTCCCAAAATCAAGCACAGAAGTATTCCAAAAATTAAGATTATTTGAATAATGATTTGCGGTAGTTAAAATACGAGAAAGTGGAGGATGCATTAAGTAGTTCTGCTATATGGTATGTGAAATATATTAATACAAGCTGAGCGGGTATTTCATTGGGGAATACGGAAATAATAATATGTATAGTAAATCAGGACTAAGAGGAGTTGAGTTAACTAACCCATTAATAAGCTTGAATACATTTTATTAGATCATTATGATTTCTGCGTAATGTTAATTTTTCAATATTTAGAATAGATTCAACCAAGTCGTAATTGAATTTATAGTCACGAAATCTAATATTCATTTTATAGGCGACAAATGTTAAGAACTTATGTTGAGCCTTTTCAATTCTCATGCGATGAACATTATAAGGAGACCATATAGAAGAGCAATACTCAAGTTTCGGATGCACCAATGCTGTGTTAAGATATCTTATAGAAACAATATTATAAAAATCTCTAGGAACTTAAGTGCTTAATTAACTATATAACCACAATTTGCATCAAAAGTAAGCTTTCTGTCCATATTAACACCAAGATCCCTTTTTTTGTTTCACTAGCTAAGATGTTGTTATAGCTATGATTATCGAAATCCACAAAACTATTTATTCCATAAAACCTCATTACAAAGCATTTATCAACATTGAGTTCCATCCTATTTTCATTGCACCATATATAAAGTTCTGTTAACTCTTTCGAACTGTTAGAGCATCTAAAACAGATTCAATGACATAGAAAAGTTTCCAATCATCGGCAAAAAGCAAAAGACATACCTTATATCTTTGATGAAAAAAGGAAACAGCAATGCTCCTAAATTTGACCCCTGAGGCACCCCCGATGAAACATTCAGATCTTCAGAGAAACAGTTTTCAGCCGTACTATTTGTTTCCTGTTGGTAAGGTAGCTTTTCAACCACTTCAATAAAGCTCCTTGTATACCTACTGAGTATAGTCTTGAGATGATCTATGAGGTCAAAAGCTTTACAAAAATCGGTGTATATACAGTCTACTTGATCCTTTACATGTATAGCCTCCAAGTTTAAAAAGTAATAAATTAGTCTCAGCAGATTTTCCCTTTATAAATCCAAGCATCAATTATTATATGTTTATAGACTAGAGAAAAATGTTCCCTCACTATGCTTTCGAATAGCTTTGGTATATATGATAAAATAGAAATTAGTCTGTAATTTTTGATTTCAGTTTTGTCACCGCTTCTATAGATTGGGGTTATAAAACTAAATTTCCAATAATTAGTAAAAATGAATACCTCCAAAGATTTATTATACAAAAAATACAAATGTCTTGTTAAAATGAAAATGCTATTTGAAAAAAAAAAGGTGGTATTCCATCAGGACCCAGACCCTTGTTTGAGCCCAGCTTATGTCTGAATAAATTTGACCAAGTGAGATATAAAGATTACTTGTTAAAACATTAGTTGAATTCAATATCGGAATGTTATTTTTTTATTTGTATGAACTGAAGAAAAGCGTCCTGCAAAACTATTAGCAATATCATCTCCATGAGGAAGTAGTTGAAAACATATTCAATCAATATTCGAGGGAACATTATTTTCTGTATCACGTATATGATTTTTGTAACATTCCTCTGAAGTTCATTCATATATGTTCTTCATCAAATGTCATAGAATACTAATTTAATGAAGTTATCGATTCTCCTTAATTCTATGACTCGAAAATTCTTGCCAATAGCATTCGGTCCCTTCTAGCTTCTGCAAGTAAATACTCTGCCTACCTTCAATATCGGCCCCATTATTCTCAGTTCCGAAAACATTCAATTTTAAAAACTTGTAAACCACAGAGATATGGCAAGTTTCATACGGCACAACGCTTTCAAAAGTGACTAAGCTTATTTGCAGATTATCCCTCAAAGTAAACCAATACTGTCATAAATTGCTCTGAACCAATTAGGATAACAATAATAATAGTTGATAATTCAACTGTCTTTGATATGTCACTGTGTGATGAAACAATTTTCATAGAGTAAACTTTGCAGTTCGTGTATATCTAATATTATGTTTTATTAGACTAGCTTAAGTACATATTTTTGAAATTTACTTTCACCAAGTAAACGCCGAATTCATAGAGATAAGAATAATAATATTCATTTTCCGTGGGGTCACATGTGAAAGTAGTATGGCAAACAGAATAGATGAAAAATAGGATATTATGTAATACTCCAAACAATTTTGAGTATTTTAATCAATATTGAATTGATATCTTTATCTCAATTTTATCTAGTTCAAAATACGACTCTTGAAGTAGCATCGAATGTACATGAAAAACAAACCAAGATATTCATACCATCTCACATTCTGTAGTTAGTTTACGTATCTTCCTCACTGATGAGGCTTATTCTATTATGCGCTAAAAGAAAAAGACCTTTGTCGTATCGGCAACGCGCTCAATGATAACTGAATTGCAACCCTAATGTCGCAACAACGCGCATATTGTTTCATAAGCCTCAATTATGTGAGGGTAACAACTAAGGGGTGATGTATCTCATTTTCGATGTCTATACACCATGATTCACGGCCACTTATATATTCTGTTTTATCAACGATTTCATCGAACTGGCTTCCATTTTTACATTAATGAAAACAAGCGTTGCTGTGACGGGAAGTATGCATTCTTTTTCAATTCCCTCGAATACTGTCATCTGCAAATGTATACGATGATTTAGTGATCATTTGTGGTTACTTTTTGGTAATTTATCATTCAGATTAAATGAAAGAAGAATTACTTTGTTTTTACACCACTTTTGATAAAAAAATGTTGTATCTATTTGATAATGGCACTTCGATTTTGAAACTGTAGTAGGGTATTCACGTTATTATTAAAAGTGTAATTGTTGTTTCATTTAATCAGAATATTCATTTCGTGAGAAAGAAATACTTTAGTTCCTACAGAAATCAAAGCGATCGCACAAAGACTATGATGATGACCTGATCTATCGATGGATCTAGGAATAAATATTCATTATTACCTTGACAGTTTCTATTAATTTTAATATTTATATCGTTTATTCATGCTATATATCTACGTATAAGGATGACATTAGAACCAAGTAACAATAATGTAAATTTTATGTAAAATATGTCCAACCTCTAGACCGTTTTTATAATGCATCACTGTGATCAAATGACAAAATGCACTCATTAAAACTCAAATATATTTCATGACATTCTTAAATCATTGAGATAGATATATTATGCAGTTTACTTGGTATGTAGGTTCTTATTGTATACTGGAAAGAAAATAATCTTAGGTTTGACGTTTTGATATTTTATGAAAATCTTTATCAAACATTGTTCTGTTTATCAGTATTTCTATGTAATTTATAAAATACATAGGATGTCTATGAATAATAGAATGCGCTGTAGAATACTTTGAATATGTATTGGGGGCAAGTGTATTATGTTGAGGTACAATTTATATGTGTATATAAATTTGTAGTTCATAAATTTTATTTTTTCATATAAGTAGTTGTAGAAATAGTAGAAATATATGTGAATCATATGAATATTGTATATACTTCAATTATTGGAATCGAGAGGCCTACAAACAGTATGTTACTTTCACGTTAAGAATAGGAAACATGAGATATATAGTAAACCTGGAGTAATCTAATTTATTTTGTCTTGTATCTGGAAAAGATTCTCGATAAAGAATTGAAATCTCAAGTAATTTTTCTATTCTAAACATTGAATAGGAATTTGATAATTTTTATTCAAAAACTGAAAAATTACATTGAGGTAGAGAAACCACAGTACTACATATGCAACTACTCGTAGACGCTATTAGAATGTTTTTAAATTCTGTCTCATCAACTTATCTTCCTCGGAAGAAAAGTCAGATATAAAAAAACAACAAATCATTCACTGATATGTCTGATTAGTTTAGATTGATATTTCCACATGTTTGTTAAACATTCAAAATGGCATATTTGTGGAAATAGTAGTTTGTTTTATTTGCATCTGTATATTCGTAAAGTAGTTGAACATGAATAGTGAATTATGTTTCAGTATCAGTATATCTATTTGCTGGATCATAAATTATCTATACAAGGGAATAATAATTCACAGTGAGGAATTTTGAAAAGTATTTAGATTTCGCTATATCGCAGCAATGATCGTCTGAAGAAATCTCATTTGTATATAATCGACCATTTATAATGATTTTGTTCCAATTGAAATTTATGTCTAGTTCGATTATTGATTAGTTGTATAATTTCCAAGAGAAACATCTAGCAGGTTAACATCTCCATTTCATATCATAATCATGTAAGAGAAGATGAATTACAAAACGCCTAATCGTGGAAGTAAAATAGAAATCGAACATCTTCATTTCATATCATAATCATGTAAGAGAAGATGAAATACAAAACGCCTAATCGTGGAAGTAAAATAGAAATCGAGATAGAATAAAAATTTCCCTTCAACTATCTATCAACTAATTTTTACATGTTATATCCAGTTCACTGATATTCTCATAATAAAACTCGATTAAACATCGCGATACTCATTCCAGACTACAATAATCTCGTTTCAACATTGAAAAACCTTTTAAGTAAATGAGATACAATTATATAGCATCATATAGATACACAGCAGAATACAAAGTTAGAAAAAAAAATTGCTTAACATAAAAAACTCTGTTCCAGTCATGTTCATGTCGTATCGCCAACTGATCTTTGAAGCTTTTATTGCAAATCTTTACAACTGTTCCTCCCTTGAAAATATTCTGATTCGATAATGAATAAAATTGCATATGAAATACCTTTTACAATAATTGTTAGTATTATTTAATTTATATTAGATTCATACGTAGTATTGCCAAAATGATGCTGAACCAGCCTACGGAAAGCGCTTTTATTTATTTACAAACGCTATTGGGAAAGACGAACTTTGTCTGTATCATTATTTTCACAATCTGGTTGGATAGGTCCATACGCTTAACATTGAATAGAATTAAATTTGATCTTTGCCTTAGCCAAAATTATTGTCAAGCTTTTAACACAAAATGATGGATTAAGTCCTCCTTTTGGCAGATATTTTCATGTCTTATATTGAAGAAACTATAATGAGTTATCCTCATGTTAAAAAAGTATTCATTGCTGGTTTAGATATGTAGATGATGTCTTATCCTTCTTCAAAGGTACATCACGACAATTGAATGTTTTCTTATCCTTCATTAATAACATCCATTCTAACATAAGTGCATTTTAGAAACAGAGAAAGAAAAATATATTTCCTAGACCTTATCCTCACGCACCATAATAGTATCATCACTTTCCAAAATTTATAGAAAACCTATATTCACAGATACAACTATTGCCAATTCATCTTTCAGTCTCTGCAGTCACAAATTAGCATAGATCTTTTTCACTTCCTCTTGATGCTGAAAACGTGAATGAAAAATTGAATATAATCAATTTTATAGCCATTACAATGATTTTTAACTTCAAATTATATCGAAATTAATTGACAGAAAAAAGCACAAAACAACTTACTCGAGTATCTTTTACAAAAAATTCAAAATCTTCATCGAAATATGTTCCCTTCGCTTATTTTGGTACCGTAAGTGAAAGAATTGACGACATTTTATCGACACATAATCTAAAAGTTAGCTTCAAACCACAAAATAGATTGTCCTATTTTTTGTTCAATGCTAAACATAAAACAAATAGGTTTAATAAACCTGGAGTAGGTATATAAGATAACCTATTCAGAGTGTGATAACTTTTACAAAGTAAAAGTGTTTTATTTTATCATATCAATATGATAAATGAATCATCACAAAGTGATGGCTTCCACCATTGAATTTATAGAATTAATTAATTGAAAATTAACTCGAAATGGTACTGAACTAGTCTAATGGAAGTGCTTTAGTTAAACACAGTTTGAAGTTAGTTGCCTTGCTAGTAGAAGTTTCAAAAAAATACATATTTTTTATACTTTTCACATTATAAAGAATATTCTGAGTAATAATAAACAACTCATTTGCCAGCTGAGGCACGTCCATCATGACACGATTAACCTCACTCTCCAACGAAAACATCGTATTCAAAAAGATGCATTCTAACTAATCAACGGTAACCGAAAATATCATTGCTCAAGTTGGAAGCACATGTTATTACAATAACGTCTTTCGAAAATCTTCATAATTTTGATTTTTCATCGTATAATAGATTCCATCTGTCCGGCTGCTTAAAACTTTCATTGTCTGTCGTATATTTTACGATAAAATTTATGGGTAAAACGTGGAATAGATGTGAAGCTACTTTACTGTTTCTGTTGGGGTGACGTCAGTGTGTTGCTTTTTATTTGTAACATACGCCATGTTGAACTTTTATAGATGATTGCTCATGCCGGGATATCAATTTGAATTATAATAAATGTGCTAAGCCAATAGCATTCTCCCCTGATCATTCTTGATCTATGCTTAAGTAACACAATAATATATTATTGTCAAACCTATACTTTCGAATAAGTAAATTAGAGTAACACTATAATTTCGTAGTCCCACTCTATAGTTATTTCAAATCTATCCGCACTGCCTCCTTTTCGATCCTCGTATACTATTTTGTATCACAAATTTTTTTTAGCGGTATGAAAAAATAAGAGGGACGTAGATCAGTCTCGTTTTAATTGAAGAATTTCAAGCCTCTACAGATTTGTCTCCACAACAATACCAATATAATGTTTAATTTCAGAATCGTTTATTTTTTTAGGCATTCTATTGAAATATTGCAATTATGACAATTATATATAGTCAATTGAGAATCTTACTAACACAAAACCATAGGCGCCCGCAGGATTTGTCGTAGGGTGGGAAAACAAAATAACAGGAGCTATATAAGCAGGTATATAAATAAATATAAATTTTTTATTGCACATTACTTTATAAAATTCAACAAAAAATAAAAATAATAATAATAAATATAACACCTTCTTAAAAAATAGTTATATATAAAATTATCGGGAAATAGGTCACATTAACACACTTTTAAAACTTGAGTACTTAAAACTAATTGTATTACGCAAAGCGTCCAAATCGCGCCAATTTCACTTAAAATGCACCACGTCGCCGAAACGAACAGAAACACGATTAAATGAAATTGTTTCTGTTAATCGTGTTTCTGTTCGTTTCGACGACGTGGTGCATTTTAAGTGAAATTGGTGCGATTTGAACGCTTTGTGTAATACAATCAGTTTTAAGTAATCAAGTCTTAGACATATTAATTCTTCTGATGATGGTCGTGAGACCGAAACGTACGTAAAGACGGAAATTTAAAACAGTGTGTTAGTGTCACCTATTTCCCGAGAATTTTATATATAATTCATACTGTGTCAAGAATTTATTAAAAAATAGTAAAGCAATGACAAAATTCAATATGATAAAGTTATTACGAATGAATACTACATTCAATTACTGAACATTTCCACAAGGCGGCTTCTTCAGATGAACAAATGGTACTTAAACTTAACTTAAACAAAGGTATTATAGCTGTATATTCACAAACAGATAATAATCGAGGGGACTGACTTGATTATTAGGACATCAGATTGTTTGAGGCTAACTTAATGATTATAAGAATACAGTTTTTACAGGGATTAAAATCTAATAATCAGTTTGCGACCGGTTGTTTGTGTGGAAAGAGATTGCGAAAAGACTCCACCTGTTTATTGAGTGAAATACTACTGTGCTTATATTTATCATAAATCTACCTTTATTTAGCACATGTAACATTTCACAGTTTTAATTGAATTGGTGGTCCGTCTCCTAACAAATGTACATAATGGGAGTCAAGTTTTCTATTTCTATAACTTCTAAAATGTTGACGCTCTCTACTAGAGGAAGACACTTTGACCTACATACCAGTTTGAACAAGATGCACAATTGAACTTATAGACTCCAGGTTCCACTTTTCTCTCTGACTGTTCTTTGATATTTTTTGAATTTTGTCCTAGTGTGTTGGTACTTATGACAGAAGTAGTTACATTCATATTGTTCAGATCAGGTTTTATATCCTTCGAGATTTACAAAGTATGTAATTCTTTTTTTCAACATATCATCTATCAGTTTTCAGCGAAATTATTGTTAATACTTTGAATTTTATAATAATAAGTTCCTTTTGTGAATTGATAAGGGTTCGTGGACCAGAAAAAAATAAGTAACGCAGAGCCGGCATCTCTGACTTTGCCCAGGGGCGTCATTCGGGCTAAATCCTGCTCTGTCCATACAATTTTTTTATGTTTTCATTCGATTTTTCAAGTGAAAATGTTGCAGACTTACTCGATAATCCCACGATAGCGGCGCCCTGTAAGTCATCAGTTTACTTGGAAAATCCGTCATGTTTACCTCGAAAATGATCGTATGCAGATTGACCAGCTAGCCCGGGTTGTTCTCGTTCACTTTGTATTTCATCTGCGCCTTTTCGTCGTAGAAAATCGGATTGCCGAACGGACATTCTCGTCGCTTGTACTCGTTATAACAGTGCTCCACGTCTCGCACGTTGAGCTGCGACGACCTGAGGAAAAACGCGGAATAGAAAACGTCGATTTTAAACGTAGCAAAACATAGAAGTGAACTAAAAATAATAGAACATTCAAGTTTTCTCAAATGGGTGACAAATTACTTAACACAAGAACGTGAAGAAACAAATGCTTAAGTTGACTTGATAAAGACGAAATTAAAATTTTGACACATTAATGTTTTAAGTATATGAATCAAGAATCCACTGCTAGCAATTTTCGTATAATGTTAGCAGTCATATCAAAGCATAGTTTGAACTACGACTGCACGACTGAAACCAAAAAATATAATGATCAAATTTCAATTTTCGAACCAGATGTTGAAGACTTATGAAGTAAATTAGTATAAATCTGACTTAAGGATTGAACGTCGCTCTATGACTTAGAGATTCGGAGTCACGTTTTATGTGAATCATCTTCAGAATAGATCTTTTATAATAATTGGTTTTTGAAATTAGTGAGTAGGTTTATGTGCAACATTTATATCATACTGTTTAAACATTTCTTAATTTTCTCTGAGGACTCCGGAATGTATGGTAATGTTATAAAATTATCTGTCTTACCGTTTATGTTATTTATTTATGACGTTCCATTATAGATTTTGTTTATTCTTTCTTCAATAATGGGGTTGAAAAATATTTTTGAATAGCCATTAATTTCCAGTGTATAAGAAGAATTTTGAAATTTTTAGGACGCTCCTCTGGGCGGTACAAGTTACCAGCACGATCTGTGATGCTGTTTATAACACTTTTTTCATAACTTGTTGGTGTAAGTAAATTAAAGTGAAGATATCGCTGAGACTAAACTTCTTTGGTAAACCACCAACTTTTTATTTTTCCATCCGACTGATACCTAATGTTCATATCTAGGAAATTATTGTTTTTGTTCATTTCTATTTCACAAGTAAATTGAAGTTTACAGTGGAAATTGTTAAATTTATTAATCACGTACTGAATGCTATCATAGGGAACACATATTAGGCAATCATCTACATACCGTTTGAAGAATACATCTGGTTCGTAAGTGAATACTTGAGCATTATATTTCTTGGTTTCTGTCGTTCAGTCGTAGTTCAAGCTATGCTTTGATATAAGAAAATTGCTTAGCAGTGGATTGTTGTTCGATTACTGTTGTTTCTGTTCGTTTTGGCGACGTGGGCATTCTTAATTGAAATGAGTGCGATAAGGACACTTTGTGATGATACAATTAGTTTTAAGAAATTCCGTTTTAGATATTGATACGTCTTCTGATGATGGTCGTGAGGCCAAAACGTACGTAAATACAAAAATTATAAGCATATCTGTTAGTGTGAACTATTTCCCGAGAATTTATAAATAATTCATACCTGGGTCAAGAATCATTATTATGCTAAGGATAAATTATCAAATGAATTGAATTGTGTTGTTTTTGCATAGCCAAGTAAACTTAAAACCTTGGTTAATTATAATTGAAATTTAAAACAATCACAGATTAAGTAATTATATAATTATATGCCTTCTCTGATCTAGAAATAACCCCAAAAGGCCCTTCAAAAGGGACTATCACGCCTGACAAATTCAAAAAGTACGTATTCTGAATTCCGAAATGCCTAAATTTGCAATTAGATGGTACGAAAGTCTCACAAGGAATCTTAGCGGTTGGCCATAGGTTAATTCTGTGAGGAACGCTTAAGATCATCTTTCAAAGCAGAACAAAAACCTGATAAGAAACTCTGTGAGTACGCCACATATGTAGGTAAAACAGGTCGAACTTTCGTTCAACTTAGAAATGTATACAAAATAGCTCAATCAAGGGCGTTGTTTTCCTATACGAAGACTTATTACTCCGCCAGTATTTTTCTCTCTTTAATCCAGGGGCAGAATTTTCAACATCTAAATTTATGAATTTGGAAGGCTCATGTTTTATTCATTAGGGGTTTTCAGGTTTCTGATTGTTTGCAGAGCCAACTGAATATATCGATTCTTAAGTTAACTTTCGCATTATTTTCATAGTAATAATCTGCTCAAGATCTGTATCTCACATACTTAATGAGGAAAACAATGACAACAACGTTCCAATAAATTGTCCGAATATAACTTTACATTTACTGGCCATTGTCTTATTCTATGAAAAGCGTCCTTTTAACCGAGTCGTTTTTATAACGGTCGGTGCAAACTAAGAAAAAACAAGTGACAAAACCGCCGAAAAAGAAATCCTAAGTAGGCTATGGTGCGAAGTGTAGACAGCAGTGCGGCTGTTGGAAACCCAAACAAATGACGCGTCAGTCGCATAGCACCCTACGACCATCGGCGGCAACCAGTTCTTCTAGATTCCGATCCGATAATTATAAAATTTGGTATTGCCGTTTTCAAAGATGCAACTTAAAATTTATCTCTGAAACACGTGTATGGCGCGAAATTAATTTCGCTACAATCGCAGCTCATTTGTTTGCAACGGGAATGTCATACTTTCACGGCGTACTGCGTTCTTTGAGGTTTTCTCGCCGTGTAACGTTAAAGATAGAAGGCAGGATTGAAAGCGTTCGGGGTCTTTTTAAATGATACCATTTATCTAACTCGGCGGAAACGGACTCGCACAACGTCATACATTATCAATATTTACATCTTTGAGATCATAACACTACCATCTGCGCGGAAATTTATCAATAAACAAGCATTAATTTATACCTAGCTTACTAATATTCACTCAAGCATTTATCCACTGATAAATTCCGAAAACTCGACTGCCAGCTGTGAATTAGAAATCCATAAATTCCTTTTATAATAATTCATAAATAATTAACAATACTATCTTTGGTCATGTGCATATATCGCTTCTATATTAGTTCTAATCTTCTATTCGATTTCACAATATCTTTATAATAAATACCAATAGTTGTGATGCGCCCGGAATTTCGAATATCTAGAATAACTACAAGAATAACTTATCTTATGAATTTTCAAAGAAATGTTAACTTATTTTATTGATAATATTGAATAGTTTCATTTTAATCAGGAATGAGAAACAACTGGATTCACAAATATCAAAAAATGTATTTATTAGATAAAGAAACCAGTCTTGGCATAAACAACTACATATATTGATAATTAATTAGGAAAATGATTAAAACTTCTATTAAAGCTTTAACTATATATTAGCACTAATTAATAGTGAGTAAAAACTTATTCATAAAAGGAACAAGTGACGCATTACCCACCAACAGAATGATCTGATACGTTGTTACAAAGCATGAAATTTAGCTCTTCTTATTGGACAATCAGCTTAATATGAATGGTGGCATATCATAATTATGCTGAATTTCGTACCAAACCCGCATAATTCAGTAAAAAGCACAACCAAACTTTATTCATATATCCTTTATGAAATTTTTGTTTGTAATATTATTATTAACTCAAAGATAATAATTCTGTTTATCTTTTTGTGAAGTTTCATTCATTACATTAACTATCTAGATTAAATTATCCTAAACATTATTCTGTTACCTTGTCAATATAAGTAGAATAATATTATATAACACAATTTCCAACACCCCATCTTTATGTAATATTACATTAATCCTTGTATTCCCATCTTCTCCACATTGAGATTTAGTTTTTCACCATTCAGAGCTTTGGTTAGACAGTCTGCAACCATATCTTGGGAAATTAGCGAGATACTGTCAAAATCCTGGAAAAAGTCATTGGAAACCTCTCAACACAAACTGGTATTCGGAAAATTGGACGATTTTGTGACTCTGATTGGGGCCGGATATGTTGATGATCGCAAATCTACAACTGGATATGTAATTATTCTTCTACAGTAGCTCTTCCAACTACAGAAGCTAAATACATGATCCTGCGTATGGCAACTCAAGAGGCTATATTTTTGTAAGAGCTTCTTCGAGACTTCATGCCTGACTCGCCGAAAACATTATCACTTTACTGGAATGAAAAGGGACCAGTGGATTTATGCAAAAATGGCGGCTACCGACCCAGAACGAAACACTTGGATGTTAAGCATCATTTCATTAGAGAAGTACAAGAAAAAAAGCGATATTTAACCAAAGCTATGAATGGTGGAAAACTAAATCTCAATGTGGAGAAGATGGGAATACAAGGATCAATGTAATATTATTATTACTATTATTATTAATATAAAGAGGGGGTGTTGGAAATTGTGTTATATAATATTATTCTATGTACCTATATAGACATGGTAACAAAATAATATTATGTAACACAATTTTCATCAGTAACTAGGTAGCTATAGGAGATTCAAAAGATGGAAGTCACATTCTCTTTTTATACAAACTCACTGGCGGTAACGAAATTTTGCTATCGTCTTTTGCTTCCGAGTAATAAACAAAAGTTTGATTTTTCGAATTATAGACACATCTGAATATCGTGGTTATTTGTGAAGTTAAGAGGACATAACTTTTACATTCTCAGGGCACTATTTCTGTATAATTCAGTGAAGTCGAGAAAATTTGAAAAAAATGTGCAATTTCGAGTTATGGCCTAAACTGTTTTTTTTCAAATGGGAATCATAATTGGTATGGCTTATTCAAAACGGATTTCTTCTATCTTTCTAACTATGTATCATATGTCGGGTCGCTTTTGATGTGCTTTGATGTGTTAGTCTTTAATAGAGAAAATAATATTTTACTATATTACTTTTGCGTTTTTTTATATTTATTCCAAACAGGGGGGTGTCATCTATAATAGTGGTTACCCGATTGCCAGTAAATTGCGTATTAACGATTTTGTTTCCGACGTAATAACAGATAACTCATTTAATCATAAAAGTGAAGATCTTTTACTAAAATTAAGAGAAATATGATATGAAAAATCTTGTCTTCTGGATGGATTCCGCGTCACAATAGCTCGACTTGATGCCGACGTTTCGCCAACCATTACAGGTGGCATCTTCAGGGCAGGCTTGAGACTTGAACTGAAACTGGTTCTACTGATTTCTGTAGCCGTATTTATTGTAGGAAAAATCCTTCACGCTACATAGTTCACTGCCTTTGTTCCGGTGGTTAACTTCGTTCTGGCACCTGACCCTGCCGTTGTGCGATCATGTGCGAAGTTGAATTTTCGAGGATGGGTTTCCAAATGTTGGGAAGGTAATATCCTGAGTCACGGTTTATTACCTTCCCAACATTTGGAAACCCATCCTCGAAAATTCAACTTCGCACATGATCGCACAACGGCAGGGTCAGGTGCCAGAACGAAGTTAACCACCGGAACAAAGGCAGTGAACTATGTAGCGTGAAGGATTTTTCCTACAATAAATACGGCTACAGAAATCAGTAGAACCAGTTTCAGTTCAAGCCTCAAGCCTGCCCTGAAGATGCCACCTGTAATGGTTGGCGAAACGTCGGCATCAAGTCGAGCTATTGTGACGCGGAATCCATCCGGAAGACAAGATTTTTCAAGATTAGCTGTCCGCGGAAGTCTACTATCCAAGGAAATATGATATGTTAAAAATCCTTATTCAAAGTAATAACAATTGTGATATTGCATCTAAAATATATTTCAATCACTAGGCAGAAAGAAGACACCCTGATAAAGCTATTTTTAAGAGGTTAAAGGAAAATCTTATTAATTATGGATCCTTCAACAAAATCTATATTTATATAGATATATTTATAAATAGGTCACACTAATAAATACACTCATCATTTCCGTCCTTACTTACGTTTCGGTCTCACGACCATCATCTGAAGATGTATTATGTCTTGAATGGAATTTCCTAAGACTGATTGTATCAGCACAAAGCGTCCTTATCGCACGAATTTCAATTGAAAATGCCCATGTCATCGAAACGAACAAAAACACGAATAATCGAAACCATAACACATCAATGTTTTGAGTATATGTATATGTATCAAGAATCTACTGTTCAGCAATTTTCTTATATTATACGAATTCATGTCAACAAAGTCTGTATACTACTGAAACCAAAACATATAACGCTAAAGTATCTACTTTTGAACTAGATGTTAAAGATGTATGAGGTAATAGAAAATGGTTGTCGGACCTTATTACAAATATGGAGCATTCTACCTAAAATATACTTCTAACATTATAAAGACGCATGTAGGAATTTGCAAGGATTTTGGTTAATTAAATTGGTATAAATCTGACTCAATGACTGAGTATCTGTTCCATGATTTACAGACTTGGAGTCACGTTTTATGTGAATCATTTTCAGAATAGATCTTTTATAATAATTGGTTTCCTCAGTTAAAATATTAACATTTTTATAATGGTATTGATGGTTATTTATAATCAAAGCAATGTTTAGCAAGGGCGATAATATTTTGAAAGTTTTTGTTTCTTGTTTTGTTCATATCAATTTTATAATACATTACAACTACAAAATAGGAATATAAATCAAAGCAAATGTTCGAACTGATGTCCGTTATGTTCGGTATATAAATTACACCTCTTCATAACACTCTGAGCTGCATAATAAACATGAAGATTTGAAACATTTGTTGGACAAAATCCCAAAAAAGTTGTTCTGAAATTGAGCGAATTTAATGCCGTCCTCACCCAAAAATTGCTGCCTAGTGATCAATCATGGAAAATTACATATGAAAAAATATAAGGATAATAATTGACTGAAAAAGAATCTATACATTAAAATGGTTGCCCTTAAGTATTTTACACCTTCCATAAAATATGTAAACTCACCTATGTATATTGTATACAATATAAAGTACACAACACATGTTGCGGATCTGTATGAAGGAAACTATGTTGAGTGCAATCCATAATATCGGCTTAATAATGAGCAAACATATACACTGGAACAAAGCTACAAAGATGATGTCAAGTGTCCTCTTATTCCCTGCATCCATTCTTGTAGAGTTGTATCGTAGGTTCTCCTCTTGATGCAACGTTGAAGTTTCTTTTCACAAATTGTGAACCACTGTAGTGGTTTATCTTACACCTACTTCACACATATAAGTCATTTGTTTAATCATTAACATAACAGAAAACGCGATCTCAGACATCCAAGTATACTCAGAGGAATGAAAGCGACGATTAGAAAAATTTGAGCATTTTAACACTGTACTGCAGATTTATTCTATAATTCGCGAAAAGTTTGGGAACCTAACAATATTGACTATGGAAGGTGAGATATATTATTTCATACTAGAGCTATAATCCACTTAGGTTCTTCTCAACTGCTCAAGATATGATGAGAACTGGTTTTCAAATTGTAGTTACAGTATATATGATATGAATAAGGAGCCCGCAAAGATCCATGCGTTAGCATGCATGTTGTTCGGTAGGTACAGGATATCCCTGGCCACAGATTGAAGTTCAATACGGAGTTCATGTAGTGTATTTTCTAGCCATGAAAGCAAGCCCCGTTGAAAGATGAAGAAAGTGCGCAGTTCATGGCAGCCCCAAAATTTAGAATTGGGAATGTTGATGTACTTAATAATGTTTTGATAGATTATTCTAACTAGCTTACATTCCTACCCTAGAAGAATCATTATTGTTAAACAAAGGCATAATTAATGAACCAATCGCGTTTTAGATCATTACGACAACCCCAGGCTCCGATCACTTGATTTTGCTATTGTCACATTACATTACATTACATCTGACTATCCAGACATCTGTATAGATAGGCAACACGTCTTGCGTAACAGCTGTTTCTCCAATATCTCAGTTCATAGGTGAATTTCAGAATTCGGGCTCCGACACAACCTGTATCAGGTCGAGCTTAAATAATGTAAAAAATTTCAAGTCTGTCAGTTGGAAGACAACTGAGAAAAGCTGGTCGCTATATTGATCTATTCTAGTGATGCCAAATCGCATATTCGCTTCGCTCGTGCGCTTCAATCAAAACAAATTAATTTTTCATTTTTTTGTATTACTCGGGAGGTACCTCATGTGACCCAGAGATGGAATATTGGGAGAGGACCTCAGACATTTTTCTTGTACGTTTGGAACTTATAGACATAAGGAAAGACCTCACTAGGCAAATAGTTTTACAACATCGCTGTTGGAAACAATTTCGGCTGGTCTCGAGCCTAACGATGATGGAGGAGTGGCAAGCCTGAGCTGTTTAATCTGTGTGCCTGGACCCGCTCAGGTTGAAATAATATAGAAGATGAGTACTGAGCATGAAAATATCTACAGATACAGAACAGCAAGACAAGATTTGGGCTTTGTAGATCAAGTTTTCGCAATGGACCTCATATAATCGTCCCTTGAGAGGGTGCTGTTGGTGATGATACTCAGCACGGATATTAAGGGTTTCATTCAAATAGTAGGTAGGGATTGTGAGATGCGCCTTCCGGAGAGAAAAGGTTTTGAATGATGCACCAAACTCCAATAGATTGTCAGATCTTCATTTATTGCATCAACCTGTCGCAATTTTGCAGCTCTGCCTTCATTGAATGATAGAATAGAAGAGAAAATGGTATGAAGTGTACTATCTCATTTGTAACCCTTGGACAAGACACTCAAGACAGGAAAGTCACTCCCAACAGATTGTTGATATGAATCAAGAACAAAATTAATGCCAAGACAGATCCCTATGAAACACTACCATTGATAGCTATTGCATCGAAGGAGGCTACGTCAACCATCACATGGAGTGTTGTATCCGAGAGGAAACTTGTTATTAAATGACAAACTTGGTGCAATAAACTAAAATTAAAGTAACTGAATATTATACGAATGATCATAGGCGCATATATCATGTGGCGCCATCCAAAGGACTTCTTCAATAGCGGAGCACTACTAATCTCCAATCATCGATCATAGGTGGCAGCAACGTTCCAAAAGTTTAAACTGCTGAACTGGCATGACATTACCAGCTCCCGCTTGGTTGGAATCACGAAATCAACTAACATATGTGTGGTCTGTACTGTTTGGCGTATAGACCAAACTGATTTCACCGTTATGTTCAAGTGAACTTCAATAACAATCAACCGGTAACGATTTGCTTATGTTTTGCTAATGACTGGATATATTTTAATGGAAAGGGCCAACCAGACTATTCTATATGCTTGTTTTTTCAATTAAAAACGTTACTGAACAGTATACTCGACTAGGTGATGATAATGAACAAACACAGTCGTAATTGAATTAGTGAGGTCTTGTTAGATGTGGATCGTTATGGTCAATAGTCGTTCGATTGTACATTCGATATATAAGTGTTTGAGGAACGTGAACGGTTCTCATACATATCACTTTCTAATGGGACAGGCCATAAATATAGTAGCAACGAATGTGTTAAGCTATCAAACCTCTAAGTCACGAGAATACCACTTATTTTTGTACTCGCGGATTCAATTAAGGAATTATCAGCTCATGCATAATTATACGCGTATATCATTCTGTTAAAACATACTGCATATGTAGCGGTGCATTCGTACGGTAAAGGCAGTATGCCTCACAGATCCTGTTCTAGGCGTTATTCTACATACTTCGTGAAATGCAAGTTGGAACGCACAAAGATCATTTCATATCCAACCCTGAATCAAGCGAGAAAATAGCAGGCACCGCATTTTAAGTTGAAATGTATAGTCGATATTAGAGTAAAGTACAGTGACAAACGTCATCTAGTGGATGTACTCATTACTAACGGTAAAGATCTCCATTTGTTACCATCATCTTGATCATGACATTGACCTCAATATGGTGTTTGATTATCAGACAGGGGCATTTGTACATCTCCAATGATTTGCTTGAAATATTAACATCGGTTGAATATTTCGGAAATGGAATAAATACGGGCATGTAGAATTGTTGTGTGAGATATAGAAAGTAAGATGCTACCTACCTATATGACAAAAATAAGACTGACTGATTCATTATCGCCAAGCCAAACCAACTGAAGCTATAAATATGAAATTAGCTCACTGAGAAAGGATTTTGTGGATTTCGACCCCCGAGGCCTTAATATGAGCTGTATATCCACCATAGCTCTGGAACGCCTTGGGCCATTTCAGCCAAATTTGGTACTCATATGACATACTATATGGAAAAAGTTCTGTGGCTGTAGTACATCTCTAGCTGTACTAGGAGTGAGGTGGGAAGGTGCTGACATGGAAAAATCAATCGAAAACGACTTATATTAGTGCAGATTCATTAGTTTTCAGGGTCACTGAGAATAATAGTGTCACTGCTGATGCCGTTTGAGTCCAAGTATGACCTATAGGTGTGCTAGGGTATTCTTGCACTATTTTGTTTATTGAAAAACATGTTATGTCGATACGTTCATTTTAATTATCCCTGTCAATTGAAACAAATTTTTCAGGTGAAGTCAGTAGGTAGTATGGTCGAGGAAAATTTTGCATTGAAAATCTGTCAGTCGGCCCGAACTGATCTTTAGAGGGCGCCAGCCGCCGCTAGCTCTGCCACAGACAATATCTGCTAGAATTAGATATAACTTTTGCTGTTTGTTCTATTCCCGAACATTCAAACTATTCGGTACAATAATTTCTATATGATATATATACCAACCTAAAGTTTTTAAAGTTGAGTTTTCGAATATAGTAGTAAATAATGAGTCAAAAGGGTTGTGAGGCTCTAAAGTCGGATATCTATTCTTTTGACGAATATTGTATAGGTACGCTTCTATCAGCATACTAATGTATGACATTATTTTGGAATAACAACTTCAGATTTCAAACTATTTTAATACTTTTTCCCGCATAACATCAACACGCTTTATAGGTAACACCACCGATTCACAGCGGTAGCTGCAATACGCATTGAAAATAAGATTCCCTATAGAAGCGTAGGTTCGAAACCTACCGAATACCAACACACTTTTTGCAGATTGTTTTATATATTTCAAATCACATACTAGGTGTATTAAAAATGTGATAAAATTACTTTCTACCACATTTTCAACTCAATGTGGTTAGTACAGCAAGATAGAAGTATTATACGTTAACATTACAACAATATACGCATTCCAGCAAATAGCTTGCCATTATTTGACATGAAAGAGGTGAAGATGCATTGGTCAATGATTCAAAATATATACTACTCAAATGGTCTTCAAATTATCTTCCAGGTATATATTGCTCCAAATGACACATAAATTTCCTAGATATGAACATTAGGCATGATTCAGATGTTAAAATAAAACTTCGTGGTTATATTTTTTGGTATCAGTCGTATACAGACTTTGTTTGACATAAGTTCGTATATGATGAGAAGATTGCTAGGCATTGGATTTTTGATACATATACATATACTTAAAACATGTGTTACAGTCTCGATTATTCGAATATCTGTTCGTTTCGGCGATGTGGGCATTTTTAGTTGAAATTGGTGCTATAAAGACGCTTTGAGTTGATACAATTTGTCTCAGAAAATCCCGTTATAGACATAATACGTCTCCTGATGATGGTGGTGAGACCGAAACGTACGTGAACACGAAAATGATAAGCATATGTGTTAGTGTGACCTATTTCCTGAGAATTTATATATAATTCGTACCGGGATCAAGAATCATTATTAAGATATACGTTTGGAGATTAAAAAAAAAATTCAATAAGCGAAATAGATCCTGATATATTTAATTTCGAGCATTGAAGGCTGAATATCATAGGATCCTAATCAATATTCAAATTCAAATTATATTTTTTGTACCTGCAATATCAAACAAATTACCGATCGATCGAATAGCTTGTAAAAGTGCTATTTAATCGAAGACTGTCGAGACTCTGCCTCAGTCCATCCTCTTCCGATGAACTAAATACTTTCACTGTTAATCATGGGTGATATCCATCAATTACTTTACTATATTGGTTGTGTGGAATGTGAGAGTACGCAATCGTCTGAGGATGCTATTCTTTATATCATCTCGTAGATTATTGAGCCATGAGTCACTTATAATCGAATCACTCGGTAAATCTCAGTTTAAAATGTTGTTTCAAATATGAGTCTAGATTTCAAGTGCTCTTTATCATTCATTCATCGATGGTAATAAATAATGCGTCATTTTCATTTTTTATTTTCCAACCAAATTGATAAAATGATATTACTACAAATGGGGTAGTTGATATTTTTTCAAACGAATGAAATTATATTGATACAAAAGAGTCAGATGATATTGCCGTGAAAGAGTGAAATGATGGTTAACGATCGAAAGGGAACAACCGAATATATAATCTTCACGTGTAGAGTATACAGCATATAATTTGATGTTCAATAAATGCTAGATAAATTACGTTCACCATAATTCTTGTTAAGATTACATTCTGAACATTAATAGGAAGTTCGAGAATATATGATGCAAGGATGTGAGGTCTGTAATCTTTAGGTATCTTCTGAACCAAACCAAACATCTAATTGAATTAAATAAATGTTAATACCTTTACAATAAATTTAGTAAAAATTAGTTCCGTGGATAAATGAAGAGACAGCTATTTTATTCTTCCACATGATTCAAGAAATTATGTAATATACTTCCCCATCTAAAAAGTTTTCCTCCATGAATGAGTATACTACCTAGGGAGACATTTGGATAGATATATGAATTTTCAAATATATTCTAATTCGCAAAGATTGCCAATGCTGATAACACTGGCCTGAAGGATAACGAACCTCTAATACCTGAAGATAAACGAACCCACACAGTAAACAAATTAAATTGCTTAAATTGCAATGGAACTTATACCTCTCTAAACAATATTTACAAAAAAGAACGTAGAATGTATGGCGATAAGTATAGTACAAGAAACAAAAACTTAGAACATTCCACCGCCCTTGCTGAGCACTGTTTTGATTATAACCCTCAATTCGACTACAAAAGTGTTAATATAAAGATCTTTTCTGGAGATGATTCACATGAAACGTGACTTCAAGTCTTTAAATCATAGGACAGACATTCTATACTAATTTAATTAATTAAAACACTTGCAAATTCCTGCATGCGTCTTTATAATAATGACTGGGAATTTTATAAAAAATTGCTAAGTAATGGATTCTTGATACATATTCATATCATTAGAACATTAACGTGTTACAATTCCTATTACTCGTATTCCTGTTAATTTCGGGGACGTGAACTTTCTTAATTGAAATTGGTGCGATAAGGAAGCTTTTTGCTAATACTTTCAGTTTTAAGAAATCCCGTTTCAGACATTGATACGTCTTCTGATGATGGTCGTGAGACCGAAACGTACGTAAAGAGAAAAATAAAAAGCATATGTGTTAGAGTGACAATTTTCCGAGAATTCAAATATATATTCAAAATCTCTCTCATGGTGAATGGGGAACACTCTTCAAGCGGGAATAGCGATATTTAAAAACTTCTTATTCAAGTAAACGACGAATCCATAGAGAGACTATTTCTTGCATTGGGTAAATTTTTTAACTAGTCAATATCCTAAGAATCAAGAGAAATGTTTTATTCAATTATAAACTTATACGAAAGATTTTATGTAATATTAAATTATTTCATTTGATGACATAGTTATTTGTAGCTTATACCCAATGATTCGTGATATGTCATCTAGCTAAGGAATAAATACCTAACACCTGGCCAAACAAAACACAATTCATCACTGCAATTGCTCGTAGCGATTAACGCCTGAAGTCTTCAGTTACAACATATTCACATGGAGCATGCCGGGACGATGGGTCCGATCACGCGATTCCGTTCGTTATATAAATCAGATCATTGTCGACTCATGTTGGAGTATGAATAAATAAATTGATCTATGTAAAAAAATGTGATAAACGCGCACATGTTTCGAAATTCAAACAAAGATGGAACTGAAGTTGATTATAGAAATGTGAAATAGAACTACTAGCAAACGCGATGCTTCAATTATTTATATTGAGAGCAAGCAATCAAGGTCAGTTAAAAGAGTAATCGTAACAAATGAAGAGTGAAATTAACTAGGATCCATAGATCCACCAATAACTAATGTCGTGGTAAGACGTCAAATTATACTCTATGTCATTGCATTAAAAACTTATTCGAATTGACATCATATGTGTTTTACAACTCTATGTTTCATACTTATAACCAGAGAGGTAATTTCTCTTCTTCAACGTGTCAAACATAGTTATTCCAGAAGTGAGTAGGAAAAATGCTTGAAGCTTGAAGACATATTCAACCAGTGGTTATCAGATTTTCCATCTCTTCTTCAGATGTGCTGGTTATAATACTTCTTTGATATTCGCCACAACATATCTATTATATTGAAACAGCAAATTCATTGATTAATCATATATAAATTGCACCAAGAGGAAGAAGTTACTTACGTGTTCAAATTTGATGATATGCTGTTTAAACCATTCTTATTTATATTCCCTCAGGAACCGAATTTGATGATTCCATGGGACCTCAATCATTTTCTTTCTTGTAATAGAAGCCAATGTTGCAAAAATACGACTCAATCTGATCCATGGCTTACTTTCATGATACTGATTCAGTACCCACAGAGTACGTATTTCTTCTTAAAAAGTCTGCAGCGTTGTGTTCACTTATGACACCACCTCGAAAATAGTCTAGAACGATTAAGAAAGCTTCAAAAATTAGGTAAAAGACAAATTATAATACTTCCTTTATAAGTACTACTTATATTGAGGGAACTAAAAAGTAAAAACAATAAATGCAAATTTGAAATCTCTATTAGAACTTGATCTGGGTGAAGTGGAGATCTTGAACAACAATACGTTGATCTCATAAGTCTAACCTTAACAACAGTCACAGCTTAAATTTTGAACCCCGTTTTTTATGGAGGCGATCTAGCTACTTTGTATAATTATTTAGTTCTGAACAAACTCTTTTTCATTGCTTGTAAAAAGTGGTCCGTTAACCCAAGCAAATATTCATGATTCACAGAGGCGTCTATTATTTATTTAATTAATATTTAGTCGCTATTATCAACGCTCGAGTTTTTATGGTTTTCCCAAATGAACTCCGTTACATAATTATATACTTCAGGCACTAGAAAGATCGAAACAATTAAAATATATTAACAGATCAATAAAGAACAATTAGAATTGGTTCCACGTGGATTTGTCACCATTTGGACATGTACAAACATCCATTTCAATAGTATTCTCGTAACTCCATCAATATAAATGAGGCCAATAAATTTAAAACGGACGTCATAAAATAAATTAGTATATTTAAATTTCTTATTTGGTCTATAATTAAAACGATTTGTTTAACCATAAAATAAGTTCATCGTGCTTCAAACATAAGTATGCTAATAAACTACATAGATCATTCTATACAATTCATTAGATCCTACGTAAAATGTATCAGTTCCCAAAAGAATGTTCAGTGATCATCCAAAAGTAAAGTAATACTGAATTAGTTTGTCCGTTACCGTGATATACTTGGTCAAATATCTAACCGATATATAATGAAGTAATTCTATTTCTATTTGTTTAATACTGATTTCATTGGTAATTGCTCCGTTATGAGAAATATATATATACGTTATAAAAAAAGTGTTATAAACAACCTTACAGATCGGGCTGTTAAATTGTCCCACGCGGAGGACCGTCCCAAAAATGTTGAAATTGTTCGTATTAAACTGGAAATGAATGGCTGCACAAAAACATTTTTTAATCCTATCATTAAAGAAAGAATAAATAAAATCTATAATGGATCTTCATATATAAATAACATAAAAGGTAATACAGACAATTTTATAACATTACCTTACATTCCGCAGACCTCAGAGAAAATTAAGAATTGTTTGAAAAATTACGAGATAAATGTCGCGCATAAACCTTCTAACTGTGTTGGAAAATATTTCTCAAATCTAAAACCTTTGATACCTGATAAACAAACCCACACAGTATACAAATTAAATTGTTTAGATTGAGATGGGACGTATACTGGAATCTCTAAACAATATTTACAAAAAAGAATGTATGGTCATAAGTATAGCACAAGAAAGAAAAACTTAGAAAGTTCCACCGCCCTTGCTAAACACTGCTTTGATTATAACCATAAATTCGATTACAAAAACGTTAATATATTAACTGAGGAAACCAATTATTATAAAAGATCTATTTTGGAGATGATTCACATAAAACGTGACTCCAAATCTGTAAATTATAGGACAGATACTCAAAATCTAAGTCATTTCTATACAAAATTGATTAAATAAAATCTCTTGCAAATTCCTACAGCCTCTTTATAATGTTAAAAATGTATTAGGTATAATGTCAATATCTCCATAAATAACAAACCTTTTTCTATTAGCTCGTAAATCTAACATCTGGTTTGAAAGTGAATACTTAGAACTGATGGTCCTCTAATAGTTCGCTGTCTCTGTTGACATGAACACGCTTTTATTGAAAGATCTGCTATGCATTGGATTCTTGATATTTTTCAATTATAACATTGAGGTGTTACAGTTTCGATTATTCGTGTTTCTGTTCGTTTCGGCGACGTGGGTATTTTAATTGAAATTGATGCGATAAGGACGCTTTGTTTAATACAACTAGTTTTAGTAATCCATTTTAAGACATAATAAGTCTTCTGATGATGGTCATGAGACCGAAACGTACGTAAAGTCAAGAAAATATAAAGCATAAGTGTTAATGTTCCCGAGAATTTATACATAATATATACGAAATAAAAACAAACAAAGAATTTGGGAGGAACTACAATTTTCATTCTAGCTTCTTCAAGTTGCAATGTTATGAATGTTACATCTGATGATTGATACTGGACTGTATATTTCAGTATATTTTGTTGTTTTTTGTTCCAAGATATTGAAACTGTTTCCGTCTTTGCTGGGCATCGTCAGAATGTTCTTGGTTTTAGAGAGTAGTTTACATAAGTCTCAATTTGCTCTAAAAATATCCTGTCCACTTTGGTGGGGCTTCCTCAAAAGATTATGTATAGTAGAAATATAGACAGGGATCTTCATCTCCTCTTGTGGATAAAATCCTGAGAGCAAATACATATTTGCTTCATCCTTAGCTCTGATTCATCATGGCATGAATAATTCAACACTTTCATTTTATTGATGTTTTATTTAATATTAGTATCAGCAAACCAAATATCAAAAGTATTAAGACAGTTTAATATTTCCGTCTTCATTTTGGAGTATTATTGATGTATGTTATAAATAGAAGAGGGCCTAGTGTTCTCTTCCGAGGAACCATGGCATTTGAAGCATCAAAGTGTGAGGTTATGTAATTATCTTATTCAACTTCTACTCATTGTTTCTACCATTCTGATATGGAGATTTATAGCAACGCCCCTGACTCTATACCATTCAACCTCACACAGTCAAAGGCTTCTTATAAGTTCCCGAGAATTATCATCTTCATCCGTAGCCATTAGTATGCCAAACACCACCTGATGACTACTCGAAATTGCTTAATTCATTATTATAAAATAAGAAGCAATCATCTTCATTCACTAGAAATACTATTAATGTCTGATTACTTTTCAGCCACCAAGTTTCCATCATCAGAGTAATCAGATTCAGCTCTAGCTGATAGTAATCCTTTGTATACCCCACTAATACCAGATATTATTTAATAAGGCACATTTTCATTTCCAATCTAGTGTACTCTGATGATGGCTACTTGATATCTGATGAAAGGTACTCAGTACCTTAACAGTATTTTTAGGGAATAATGTTCCTCATTTATAGTATCATAGTGTATCAAGAGTGTGGACTCTTTTATAGTTTATTAGCTTATAAGCCGTGGA
Organism: Endomychus coccineus; assembly: GCA_958510875.1. Taxonomy (NCBI): domain Eukaryota; kingdom Metazoa; phylum Arthropoda; class Insecta; order Coleoptera; family Endomychidae; genus Endomychus; species Endomychus coccineus. The sequence goes on from OY294067.1 coordinate 283,817,940, forward strand.
TTGCTTCGAAATATTTCTACAAATTGCTATGTGGGTCAAACTAGAAGAAACATTCGATCTCATTATGAAGTTTAACCATATAAAGAATAATAATAGTGAAAATCAACATTAACTGAACATGTTTTAAATACAGGTCCAACCATTCCTTTAGAAAGTTGATCATTTTGAAAATAAAGTACCGACAAATTTCTGGGTAATTTAAAAGCTAAGGGTAACCCTCTGTTTGCATTATCAACCCCAAATAGTATTTAAGCAGGTACATTTTTAATTCTAATTAACTTTGGTAGCTAAAAGCTCTCTAGTATTTTAATGGTATTTTTAGTGAATAAGGGTGGTTATCTCGTATTTAGGGTTATAGTGTATCTACAATTGTGAACTCTTTTAGTGTATCTTGAATGGTAGACTTCCGCGGATAGATAATCACAATAGCACGACTTGATCACGACGTTTTGATAACCATTACCGGAGGCATCTTCAGGGCAGGCTTGAGGCTTGAACTGAAACTGATTCTTCTGGTTTCTGTGGCGGTATTTATGGCTACATAATTCACTGCCTTCATTCCGGTGGTTATTTCCGTTCTGGCACCTAACCCTACCGTTGTGTGACCATGTGTTTTAATGTATTAGAACAACTGTGTAGTTCAAAGTTTTGTATGAAATATATGGACACATATCTCACTATTTGCTGTTAAAGTTTCAGTGTTTTTATTACAGTAAGCATTATATTTATACACACTTGACAAAGTCATTATGCTCAATTCCTTGAAGTACTTCTTGCCTGATCCAAAATGGAATATGTCGATGTATTCAATAACTCTTCGGAGATTTATGAATCAAGGCTTTGTTTGATATTGAAAGGAAGATATCTCCACCAAATCTACAACTCCATATGTCTTGTTCCGCCATATGTCAATCAATTTGTGATTCGGATCCCCGTTAGGCAATACCGATGAGGGTTCCCACACGAACAACTGAATCTTTGCGAAGACATTGTAGAACGTGCGTGATCCGGTTCGCGTGCATTCAGATAATTATAAACGTAATCATTTCAAATTGTCATTAGTTGTATTAAAACGTATAGAAATGCATTGGTTAATGTGTTATACATCATTTTTTATAGTGATTTTCTGATTGATTTAACGAAACCATATCGCCTTCGCCTTCGAAACAAGATCAATATTTTATAATAATTACGAGCTTGGTTATAGCGTTCACAGACTGATTTAAGCGCGTATTATTTGACATTTATTGGTTAATTATTGTGTTTGTTTAGGTCAATTGGAGATTAATGGACCCTCGCCTTAATTCTTGATTAAAGTCCGGGTAAAAATCTGTTTGTGCATTTGATCAACTTTTGCTCTGTGTCAGCTTGCAGATGTATGAGTTTTAATTAGTCAAATTATGGCTTATTACAAAACGTGAATCAACTATAGCGTCGGACAGCCAGCCAACTTCATTGAACTTGTTGTTTGCGACTGACTTACGACTGGATTACAATAATCTGGTATAATTAAGTTAGTAAGTTACTTGATTTATTCTCTATTTCATTCGTATAGAACACTAGGTACTCAGAAATTGTTTCAATGCCTACAAAGAAATGCGACTGATACAAAATGGCACGCAGTTCCATTAATATCTAGATCAATTACTGATACATTAACATCTTGCTTCACAATAGCCAGACCGATTGTCTGACCTCTCTAAATCTTGTGATATCTCGAAATTTATGCTGATTGACTACCTTACTACAATAGACCTTGTTGGGCAATTACTAAGTTCAACTTTTTTCTCCCATTGTGAATGAAAATGATGTTTTTCTTTCATGAAAACCATAATTATATGTTGTGTTACTTGAGCGATAATAAATCCTACATATTAGATTAAATGAGACTGAAGAATGTCAAATCATTGATGAAGCCAGTTACATGATACGAAGAAGAGTTCAAAATATTTTCGATTACATCCCATTTTATCGAGACTTATCAGTTCATCTTCGAATCTTGTGCGTTCTCGCATAATACCTACACCTCTCGCCAAACAAGTTTTAGAGTATCTGATGATAATATTTCCAATATGAACTCATACCAAGCAATACCCTCTGATCCTGGATTAGAAATCATCTACAAACTAAAAGAACATCGTTCTGAATAGTAGAATATTAGGCGGATATTAAGGAAATTAACAGGCGAATGCCCACCGAAAATTCCGCTAATAGGAAAACCTTTCTGCAAACTCAGGATATATAGGGAATTAGAATTCGGAGAACAAAAACCGGGTTTCCCTTCCGGGGTTCTGATAAACCAAGATTGTACTAAATAATTTGAGGAGTCATCCAATATCCAATTGTAATGCATGAGAGAAATCAGGAATGGTCATATACGGGAATATGTCCTAGTAAATGATGGAACATGTAGATGCTGTAATGAAACAGAAGAAACCTTGATACATCTGCTGACTGACTCTTCCGCAGAAGCAAATACTTCTGGGAATGCAAGGCCATAGAAGAAATTATACCATTGAAGTCGGGAAAAATGTCAATGCTCTTGAAGCATCTAAAGCTCACCGGCGTATAATAAAAATGATACTGATCGAGGTATAATAGTCGCAGTTCACCAATACAATCTAATCTAATCTAGAAACGAGGTATAAAACCAAATTACTATCAACGTAAAAATACATTTACTACAGCTTCAACAGTATTAGTTACTGGTTTCACTGATAGAACTGGTTTCACTGGTAGAAATGTATCCCAGGAAAAACTCTAACTAATTTCTGACGGTTGGTTACAAAATTATGAATAAGGTTGCAAAACGTTGATAACTTATCTCTGGTCTAGATCGATCAGTTACATTACAAACTAATAGTTCTAGACTGCTGTTTCGTTCTCTCATGAATCTCATCAGCTCATCCTCTATCGAAGGTATACATAACCGACTGTTACAAGGGTAGAGATAACCAAAAATATTCAACACCATCTACGAGTCCCATTAGGAATCAAACAATGTACGACATTAACTAATAGTTTTTTCGAACCTTACAAAGTTAACAATTATTGAGAAAGATTGTTCTATATTGGTTTTCAGTAGGACATCAACTCGTAGATGGCGGTTGGTTATCTCTATCATTCTATTAGCTAGTTATGTTATAATACTTTCGACAGAGAATCGTTCAGTAACATTGAAAAGTTTCTCGTCTGCTGATGAGCTTCATGAGAGACCACACTGATGTCTAGAACTATTATTAGTTTGTAATGTTGATCAATCTAGACTTATCATTGTTATATGGCAAAGCCATTAAGAAATAGATGAAATACATTCATTTAGCACTCAATTACATTGCAATACGGTTTCATCCACTTCATCCTTTTAATATTATTTTGAAGCTAAGAATGAACAACACATGTAAACCTCTTGGTTTGATCACAGTTTCTCAAGATTATACTTACTTCACAGGCTCGCAGGGGAAAATAATTGTGCCTGAAAAGAGACCTATAAAAGCGATTTGACCTAATAATTAAAGACCACTTCGGTGGACATTGCCATGTAATATTTATCATACTTGTCCCGTGTTCAGATGTAAGAAGTGGTTTATACATCATTTACGTTATTTGGTTTCAGAACAAAATTCGATCATCAAATTTTTTGCCCTTCAAGAAATGAAATATTAACTTGATTTGAGTCTTTTTTGCGGATCATTGCCAGCAATCGTTTTAATTTTGGTTTGTCAAGAAAGATACCTCATTGAATTTCAAGTAGATACATAACGGAAGCTACAATTTAAGTAAAGTTGAAATTCTGTTTAAGGAAATAAATCTTATTAATTTCATCAAGTCGTACGTCCAAACAGTTATTTAATTTCTACTTGCAATAAACTACATTTTGTGTTTTCACTTTCCTCACTAAACGTAGAATATAGTGCGAGGGAAGTACTATAATACGGTTCAGAAAAGTTGACCTCTGTTGTAATCAGAGCGAATTCACTGTCTGCGTGAGAGTAGGAAAAAATTACGCCAACTCTCTTTATCATCTTTCAAAATATACCAATTCTGATGAAATTTTGCACTCTTGACCTTTAAAACAAGAGAAAAGTCATTGTCTACGTAATATTCCTGAGAAACTACCCCATTCCCCTTTCTCGCCCCTTGAATCATATGAGTAGCGAGCTTGATGTTTGTTGTTTCCTGTCCAGATGGAAAGTTTACGAATCTGGGCATGTTTAAATTATTCTACTTTGTAAGTTCCCTCCAAATTACGCACTTCCCAATGTGTTGTTCCTTCAGCTGTACCCAATTTTCTGTTATCACAGAAAAATTTAACTCTGAATAAATGAACATTTGCAAATATCAGATTATAATATACAGCTCGAGTTTAACGAATCGGTACGAGAGTCTTGTTAGCTGTAGCTTTACCTGGTTGTACAAGAAGGTTGGACCTGGTCATGTATATATGAGCGGTGCTCACTTCCCCTGCATAAGGTTGGGCAGAATGAAGTTTCCATTCTCACAATTATATTATTTAATATTAGAATGAGATATATTTTCAGATCAAGTCGCCATGCGTTCGCGATAAATGGAAATTTGAGAGTTATCAGAGCGTGGTGTAGTTGCGAATATGTAGCGTTAGTCGAATATAAGGTAGTTATGTGATTGGAAACGCGTTTTAAAACTAGAAATCTTGCCCATCTTATCTTTATCTCTGTCGAATCTTTATCGCAATTTTCAAATCTCATTACACCAAGTCTGTTGAACTCAATCTGTAGATTGTTGAAATAGCATCGTACTAAGTCAATCAAAAAACTTAAGAAGGTACCAGGAAACCAACTTTACTCTTCAAGTTGGTTTCCTGTTACCTTTTTCCTCGGATAGCTAATCTTGAAAACTGTTAGCTTCCGGATGGATTACGCGTCACAATAGTACGACTTGAGGCCTACGTTTCGCAAACCATCACAGGTGGCATCTTCAGGGCTGGCTTGAGGCTTGAACTGAAACTGATTCTTTTAGTTTCTGTAGCGGTATTTATTGTAGGAAAAAACCTCCACGTTACACAGTTCACTGCCTTTATTCCGGTGATTCTCCAGAACACTCCGTTCTGGCACCAGGTCATGGGTTCCCCATTTCTTCATGTCTTCATGGAAACTTTTGAGCACTCATCTGTTCTCAAGCCGCAATGCTGGCTTAGATTTGTCGACGACACATTTGTTATTTGGCAACATGGTCGCGAAAATCTTGTTCCCTTCCTCAACAATTTAAATTCATTACATTCCAATATCATTTTCACCATGGGAGTTGAATCGTAAGGTTCACTCCCGTTCCTAGATCTATTAGTTAGTCGACGGACTGAAGGTACTTTGGGACTTTCTGTGTTTTGAAAATCCACTCACACCGATAGATATGTCAATGGCTTTTTCCACCACCACATATCAACAAGTGTGGGCTAGATTATATTCAACAACTAGACAAGCTCCAAATTAATTCACTAAAACCATTAGTAGATAGTATGTGAAAAAGAGAAGAATTATATGAATTTTCATCATCTCTTCCTATGTAAAATCTTGTCATCAACATTTGCCATAACAAAGTTTGATCAGAACCATGAGCAATCGAAAATGTAGATGCTCGAGAATGAATTTCAAATGTTTATGCTCTTATCATCAGAAAGGTCCAGATATAGCGAACAAGTGTTTTTAACATTTTCACACTCACGTTCCTAAATCCATTCCACAAGAGCATGTACGTTCATAAGATAACTTCAATTTAATACAAATCCCATTCGTTTACCAACAGCGGAATCAGTTAAGTGAGTTCGTGATGTGAACTCGTGTCAGATGGCGGCAAATGCTCCTTGAATAGCGATCTACATACACACTAACGCCCGATACTATCTAGATTGTTTTTTAGATTATCGTTTGTTTTATGAGTGCAAATGAAATCAATGCCTTTCTTTGTCTTGTCTATAATTTGAGTCCGGATAATTTGGAATAATTTCTCGAATTATCAGATCGGGCACGATATTTGTTCATTTTAAAACATTAATGCCCCGGCGGTGTGTAATTGCTACTTTTTGATTATTATAAAAAGCACAATTAGTTCGTGTTTTGTTATTTCTTTGTAGGTGGTAGAGTCTAATGGAACACGCTAGAGTTCGACTTTCATTCCTTTGTCGCAATTAGCTGACACGAAAATGATGGACTGACGTCGGATACTTTAATTAAATATGGATGGATTCGAAAGCATTACAATTCGAATTAACTCTAATAGAAGTCGACACGAAAATATATCCGTTCAGTTGTTTTGGAACATATCTTAACAAAATAATTTATTCACCAAAAGATTCTAATCATTGATAAACAAATTAGAAGTTTCACGATATACAAAGAATATCTGATGCATTTAAATTTTCTAATGTCCACTTTATGTCACTCCTGCATGCTATATCTAGGTGCCTTTCAATGCAAAATTGCTTTTTTGAGAGCAGTTACTTAATGTTTGCCTCGGGGTGGGCAGCCAGAGGAAATCCGACCGAGACGGAAGTGAACTAACAGGACGGTACCTTCGTCATTTTTTCCTTTGCTAAGATCCTCATTGACTTTCAGTTAGACTACAAGACAAATATTCACAGTGCCGAAATATGTCTCTCTTTCCGTAAATTATTATAAACAAGATATACTTCATACAGGAAGAAATTTCGTCTTTGAAAAATGAGGGGAATTTGAATGACAAGCATTCTAATGGATTGGTGAACTCGGATTCTTATTATAACAGACCCAAATCTATAAATAAATAGTGTGTTATATTAGTTTTGCATATATATTCTGTATTTGTACATACTAGGTTCTATTATGTGGTAATAAATGCTTCTCATTGCTATTTTCATGTATCATGACTCATTAATTTATACATACATTGGCACACCTATCTATAATCTTGATTAGTTTGTCCGGCAACTGCACTCTAACTCCAATGGTTCATCTCTCAACTGGGCCATCCTAATTTGGGACCCCCAGTGACAAAATCCGAAGCATGGTGGGCTAGAAGCAGGTTTGATGGGTAGGACTTAAAAGAACGCAGCACAAGCCGTTTTCCTTTCAAAATTACACCAATTTATTGATCACTGAAAATTCCCTTGTAGTCTGAATTGAATTTCTGGCGAACAAATTGAGTGTTTCACTGAGGTATCTATCTGGACTTTTTCCTAGCGGTTCTGTCCCCGAATATTCTTGATTTACAGAAACTGTAACGTGTAATGGAATTATTTCTGGAGAATAATGAATAAATAATATTTTCATTGTTATAAACTTAATTAATGGCTTCATGAATGAAAGGATTAATTTTCTTCAGTGTGTTCTTATTTACAACGTAATAACATGTCTTGTTTGTATTTATGAAATTTTAATATAACAGAATGACTGTCTATTTTATATAGAGCTTGACGACAAAGATAATTAGTGAAAAACTCATTGTTATAATGTAGACATAGTACATTCACACTTCAACACTTATTGTCTATAAAAAATTAAATTTCGAACTACTATTTCCGTGAAAGGTTAGTCACAGCATCATGGAGATCTAACTAAAACCTAGAACCTGATTTTCTTTTCAGAACAATTTGTGAAAGATCCATTTCGTTGTACAGTTTGTTCTTTGAAGGATTAATTGAAGAAATTATAAGAGAATCCTATTCCTGTTATGCATATTAAGTCAGATCGAGCGGCGTATAGGCTTGATATAAGTGTATGAGAGAGCAAGACGCATCGTATTGTTAATAAGATAAACAACGGAAGAATTCGTATTGGACGATAGAGAAAGGGGAGTGTGCATTACACAGGTCGAATATGAAATGGAGATGGGTTGCTATCCAGCGATTTGTTGTTATTTACCTACTGTTGTTTCATAAAAACAACTCCTTTGTTATAGCATATTCTGTCTAATATCGAATAAGAACTGCTTTTTTGTACCTCTCATTTGAAACGGTTATTTTGAAATTTCAGATAGAAATAACAGTAAAGTCGAGTAAAGTAAAAGTAAATTCATTTTCTCAATAACAGTTGTTGCAAAATGATAACAAGATATTAAGAAAATAAGTCAGAAGAAATTTAGAATAAAATGCAAAGACAAAAACTTACTTATTCAAGTATTCATTAACCGTGTATGGTTCATATTGTACCAACTAATATTGAATATTTTATTTTTAAATTCACAGAAATTCTTCATACATAGAATATCAATTGGCAAGTTGTAGAAAAATTTGATGCCCATATACGGACAATTTTTCTCTGTTAGTGTAAGCGTATGTGCTGGATATATATATGAAATGTTACGTGCGTTGTAATTGAAAGATTTTTTGAAATCTGCAAAGAATCTTCTATGTTCTATGAAAGTTAAAAGAAGGGATTGATAGATGTATATTCCAATAATAGTTGGGAAGTTGTTTTTCTTGAAAACTTCTCCGCAATTTTGTTTATACCCTAATCCAAAGATTACTCGTATTGCTATTTTTGCTGCCTGAATATCATCTCAAGCTGGTAGCTGTTACCCCAAAAAATTACTCGAAAACTCAACAGAGATTGATTGTTGGCTTAACAAAAAACTTTTAATGTATTTTCCTCAAGTTGTGGTTTCATGACACGTAAACTATAAATGATAGAATTCATCCTTTCACATCGTTGTTCGATTTCTTCACACCAGTTGAGGTTTTTATCTATATTTATTCCAAGACATTTATAATAATCCCCCATTACCAAAATGTAATTATTTAAATTTAATGTATCTAGTATTTGCAGTCTACTATGGCTTGATGTAAAGATGATGCAGTTTATCTTTTGTTTAACGTGAGTTTGTTATTCATACACCAATGTTCAATCTTTGAGAGCGCAGAGGCAATATCAGTTTCAAGAAGGGAGAGGTGATTTGCAGATACTTCAATTTTACAATCATCTGCATAATTCATAAGTAACTTTCTAGCATCAGCAATAATTTCAGGTAGATCATTAATAGATTAAGAACAAAAGTGGGCCAATTATGCAACATTGAGGAACTCCTTTGTGTATTTCTCCAGGTTTTCAAAAAGGATTCTATGATCAACAGTGTCAACAGCCTTGGAGAGATCAATGAATTTAAAAACTGCTGTTTCCGAATTATGGTCCTTGAGAAAAACGTGTTGACTGTCACTGTTTATCTTGTATTTTGTGAAAAAATCCAACAATCCATTGCATAGTAGCTTCTCATACAATTTGGAGAATTAAGAAAGCAGACTAATTGGTCGGTATTTCCTTAGATCTTCTGGATCAACGCGGTTTTCAGAGAGTGAGGAAAATTCCACATCTGAAAGAACTGTTCGAAATGTTGCGTAATGGACTCACTATATTCATAATTGGCTTCTTTAAATTGATAGAGGTATTTCGTCACAGCCAGAGCTAGTTTTATTTTTTAGAAGACTAGAAGTTTTAATTATATCTTCCTCTGTTACTTCAAATAAGTAGAAAGAGTTTTTTAATTCTGGTATTAGTAATTTGCCTCAGAATTTGAAGAAAAATTCTTCCATAGTTCAGAAGCAATGTTGACAAAATGAGAATTGATAGAAGTAGACAGTAGAAGAAAAGCACTTGGTATTATGATTATAGTATTTCTGTTGAGAAATAAGTTTTGCCCATCTCTAATAAAAATACTGGTCTGTGTTAGATAAGTGGTACTAATATGTGCCTTTGACGCCCGTTTTCTTTTAGGTTGGGGATACATGCTAGTTTCATCTGCATTGATTCTTTATCGCACTTATTAACTAGAGATACACCGGGCTACTCAATCCAATCTGTATAATCTATAGAAAATCTTATGAATGAAAGCTGAAATAATCAAACTGTATCAATATCTGATTAATAATATTTATTAAACCCGCTTGTCAGTTAAAATTCCCCGTATCGAAATCTTTGAAATATTTTATCGCGGAGGTCAGCAAAATTTATGTAATTTTTGCTGTGCACAACTATTAATCAGTCAAAAACGTAAATATTGATGTGAATCCTAATAGACACAATAAATAACAATGCGGCAGTGGATAAAAAGTTGTTTAATGATTCACAAAACAGTTGAAGGTTAGCCACACAAAGTTTCATCGAATGTTTGTATTCTCTAGTGATAGAAATATCATTTTACACATGTTTCTGAATGAAATTTTCTTGGTTACAGGAATTTATATAGGAAGGATAAATCGTTCTTATGCGTGACATTTACTGAGTATATTTTATTCGGGCAATCGTTGTTTCACTCCGTTCTCATCTTTTGGTTTAATAATTTATGACTCATGTCACACGCGGAAAGCAAGGATTAAAAACGAGAAAAAATAAAATTAATGGAGACGCTTTAAATACCGTTCTCCCAGAAAGTATTATTTGAAATACAGTTTAATTGCATCATCTCGTCTAGTAAATGTTACTTATCATCAAATAATGCAATAAAGTAGTAAAAAAAATGCATAGGTAGTACCGCAACAATATCCTCAGCAAGCTCACGAGCCCGATTCCTATTTTATCGATTTTGTTCGGCTATATATTTTCGTTCAAGGACGACGTAATAAATTTATATGGGTATTTTATTTGATTTTTGGTATCTCACGAACACTCGTCTATAACAAATTCCTCTTGCGTTACAAGCGGTTTGCTGACACTCCTTTCAAACAATATAACGAAAGCTATTATGTCTTTCATGCTATTTATTCACCAATTACCTACTAATAAAAGATCATATTTATCGAAAAATGAATTTACTCAACAACCAATCGCTGAATAATCTTCTGCGAACTAAATCAGGAACTTACATAATTGTATGACTCAATTTCTTTTGGAAGATTGATTAATTGGAGAACAATAATGGGAATAGCAAATTAGTTTCACTGCAATGTCTGTAGCACAAACCGAGCTGAAATTTCGTTGCGAGAAAACTTATTGACAGTAATTTTTATTCGTTTTTGAAGCAGTTCACCTAAGGAGGTGCAAGTGCGATTCAATTAAAAAAATTCTTTTTCAAGAGCAGATAGCATCAACAGCCTTTATGTTATAATGGTCGACGAAATAAATCACTAAAATATGCCAAACCTTCCAAACTTGGCTCAGTTGGATGGATTGAGATGCGGTTGTCTGCATTCAATTCAGAAAATGATTTAGAAATTTTGTCCAGTATTTTTTTCTTGCGGAAAAAATTTATTGCATTTCTACAATGCCAAAACGACTGGTGTATTTGTGAATAAAGAAACAAAGTCCAAGGAAATTAATTCATAAGCTCTTCTGAATGTCCTTCACATAAAATTCATTTATTCCTATTATATCGTTGATAGATTTTGATAAAAAAATTGTTAAATTGTAGATAGGCGCCCCAATATTACTTACAAGGGATCTTAAAGGTATATCAGTTTTATGCAGCTTCGGAAGTCCTTAGATATAAGGTTATTATTATGGCAATTAAGTCAAAAGGGATTATTCTATTTTTGTACCATTTATTTATTAATTTATTGATGTCATTTTGTACCGATAATGTAGGGGCAGAATTAAATTTTTGTGAGTTGTTTCATCTTTTAATAGATTTCCCATCTCCATTCATTATGACGGTTTTATTACATTTATCCGCGTTCAAAACTAATATTTGAGAGTTAGCATCTAAGTACTCATTTATCTTTATTGTGTGATAGTTAGAACGATTTCTTGTTATTCCTATTTCTGCTTTCTGTACTACTAATACTGAGAGAGAATTATTGTTTAGAACGTTCTCACACTGATTAAAATAATGCTCGCGAAAAATGCTATCGAATAATAAATATTTACTAGCTAGCGATTATTATAGCTATAGATCGATGATCTCTTTAGATGGAGCCGACTGAAAAGTGAAAACGACATCCTATCGGCTGATGTATGGTACGTTCTGTAAATACAATTGCCTTACTCAGGCTGTATACTTATTGGGAACGGTTTATAACGCGCCGTACAGTCGTAATGTTGATGCGGATAGTCGTAAAGTGGGCACACAGACGATTTACAGTAATTAACGATTACTTGTTTACACTTCACTACCGTGTGCCGACTCTACTCACTTCAATGCATAGCTACATAGATTCCACTATTGTATCGTCACCGAACCATCCATCCACCACCTTCACCTCGAGCTTATTTGTTTGTTTGATGATACTGTAGACTCACGGGAAGTTGATATCGTATGTGTTTACTATATATTTTATTCGTCATGACAATACCCAACTGCATCTTTTAACACTTGATGGGTCACTGCGCAAATAAAAAGTTTCATGATTTCTGGGAATAAGTATACACCTAGAGAGTAAGTGATATCATTCACTGAATAAAAAAGTTCTTAAAGACAAATTTATCATCTTTGAAATTCTATATGATTTTATCTGCAATGACATTTTACTCATTTCTTGTTCATTCACACTATGGCATGCCACTTGAGGAAAGGCATCTTATAAATATTAATTCATTATGAATGACTATCCGACTAGCCTGCGAATATTTTTGGAATATCAAACGTTTCCCCCAAACTTTGTTAAAAGATCTAGTAACAACTTTATACTGTTTACTATTTCTCCTCAATTTCTTCGTAGTGGATTAAATGTTGTACCTACTGTTTGAAAGAGTTAGTTTCCTCATTATTACCACACAATTATTCCGAAAGAATAACTACTGTCATCTTTTTTTCACATGTCATTGTTATTTTTTGTACGACCCTGATATTTCGTGATATACGCTCTTGTTATTCCGTGATATATGCAAAATCAAGCATACTATCTGCGCTGTGATAATAATTAAGGTAAGTATCAAGGGTGTTATTATCCTTATAATACTCGTGGTGTCTTCAACGTTTAATGTGCTATTAGTCTGTTATTTAATTTGAGAAATTTAGAATTTTCGAGTAAAAACAACATTTTGTCATTAATGAGTAATTAATTTGCCATCTATGAATTCGATAATAGTGAAGAGGATTATCTGATATAAAACAAGAGTAGTCTACACAATGACGCTAGCAGTGGCGTAGATTGCGATGGATGAGGATTTCATGCAAGGGGGTTGGGAATTGACATATTATTCTAGTTGGTAGTATAGCTATTAAGCAATGATTTCAAACATATTGATAACTTTTACCTCATATTTTAGCTGATATTGCATTTGGAATCTATCAGTGTATAGAAATTTCGTTCGTAAAGTGTTAAGAAGATCTGAAATCTAAAAGGGTACTGCCCAGTTATTTTTGAACTAACGTGCTTGTTCATAAACACTAAGAATTAATTGTTGTGAATAATCTTGATGTTTCAAGGTCTTCCTTAAATTGGACAATAATCATGAAATACTAATATTATGTCAACACAGCAATACACAAGAGTCGTAAAAAAGTGCCTGTGATCCCTGCCCCGTTGTAATAAAGCGTGGATCGTTTTTTGAGACGCTCCGCACGCCTGTTCGATTTTTACCACCAAATTTTCAAAATTAAAATTCTTCTCGTATTGTTACCTTCTGCCATTCGAAAATTCTGAATTGCCGTCAAAATTTCTACCTGACTACATGATCAATAACATGACAAATGCAAAAGTAATATTCTGCTCGTTGTACGAATTCTTCTAATTGGTGTTTATATGTTGATTATGAATTGTATTGTTTGAAACAACAATTGGCATAAAATTCACCATGACTGATTTAATATTATTAGCGATTATAACACCCAAAAAAGAGATTTGTTGACCTAATATTAAACGCTGAAAATTGGCATAATTGTTACCAGGGATCGCAACAATGTTGGCATATTGGCAGAATATTATCTACCCCACGTTTTTTGTATAACCCCCAGGGTGATAATTTTTTCGTGGTATTACATTTGTTAATAAAAAAGGTGGATAGATAGGTAATGGCTGTCCATAAGCAAATATTGTCATAATCTTTTAAAACAATAATTATACTAATGCTTAGCGTTTAATATACACTTTTTAGCTCTTTACAATATTTAATATGCCCATTTTGGGGTCAATAGTCGCTTATAATATCAAATCGGTCATAGTGACTTTCCAGCCAATTGTTTTTTCAGACAATACAATCGATAATCAACAAATCGCAACCAACTAGAAGCGCTCACAAAACGAGCAGAATATTACTTTTGCACTTGTCATGTTATTGCCCGTGTGGACAAGTTGGCCGTTCTATCAATTTCGGTATGTAGAATTTTCGATGACAATTCAGAATTCACAAACGGCAGAACTCCACAACACTAGCAGAAATGATAACTCGAACATACGCTGTATTTCAAGCATGCCGCGTCGAAGCACTACAGAACGGTAACAATCACAGTCTTTTTTCATGGACGCTGGCTCTTGTACTATTAAACTTGCTGCGGCTATAAGCAATATCAAGTAGTTCACAAAGTTACGATACAGTCTCCCTTGTGACTGGTTTCATGTGTTTTTCTAAGGTACCTTTATTTGTAGTCACAGCATCCTTGAATGAAGTAGCTTCTAGACCTCTGAAATAAACCGTCAATCATAGAACATTTGATATCGTGAACCATTTGTAGATGTATTTTCCGTTTTCTTGACATTCTGATTCTTCAAAATGACTAAAAATAAAATAAGACTTCTCTTTTTTACGTTTCGATAATATATTAACATTTTTATCAAACATTTTTGTACAAGTATAAGCAAGTTTAAAGTTTCTTTGCCTAATTGACCATAATTCTGAGATGCTGTCATCAAACGAGTACTGCCAGAGTAATTGCCAACCATAGTAATACTCATACCTACATTCCTGAATTCAAAACGATTGAACTTAAGATGAATGTACATGAATAGTTGATCTATGGCGGGGTTTCGAATCGCATTTTGATCATCAATGATTTAGTATCCTTCCAGAGGTTTATATTTATAAAAATATGATATAAAGACAGGATAACAAATCTCGTTGGCGAACACGTGAGATGCTCGGCAGTTTGATATTATTTCTATGGTCTTCATCAGCTTCGCGGTAACTTCGTGCTCACATAAGATTTTCGCGTTAACGATGACGAACCGCCTAAAGTTCTGCCAGCTAAAGTTGTTCCTCAAGGTAAGGCTACGAACGGTGACAAATTCATAGGCGTATGACATTCCAGAGACCGTTCTTCTCTTCTGAGCCGAAGACTCTACGTCGGCTCCGAATTTCAACTCATAATAATTCCAACACGGAGTTTGGTACTCTCTATATATATATGTACTTGCATTTATTGCTTTTAGAGGCCTAGGAATTTCAAATGATAAGACAATTTGGCATGATGACTGGGCGTATTTCGATTCTTCAAATACTAATATTCAAACATGAAGTTCAATTTGAAGAATAAACAAAATAAACACATTAATAATGCCATTGCCTAAACTATTGGTGTTTTTATCATCAGAAGTTTCATAAATACTGATTCTATTTCAAAAAGAATCGTCTACCAGCTAATCGAATTTATTCAATCTAAATATAATACAATATAGTGAAGCAAGCTATATGAAAAAGCACATAAATGTTTATTATATTCCGTAAGTATAAATAATACTAGAATTTAAAACACGCGAGTAAGACAATTTTCATTTTTCCTATGTATTGAATTAATTTGTTCTGTTGCAAGACTTTGATAATTTTAAAAATCCTATTATACTTATGCAATTAAACGTGGAATTATTTATTTATAATAATAACTCAACAAATTATGCTATATCATGAAATAGAGAAAATACCAATTTAATTTTTTTACGCTCGTTACACTTACGTATTTTTAATACGTTAATGACACGAAAACCTTCATTTAAGGTCCCTATGGCGTTTAATATGTGACTCCATTGTGTAATTATAAAATTACTCGTTCTATTCTTTCATTCATTGTATTGAAAAACGAGGATGTCGTTTTTATTCAGCGGTAAACAAACAGAGCAGCTAATTAGCTCCCGGATGGGTTTTAAATTGCGTAACAAAACTTTACGGCGTTCTCGATTACTTAAACTACCTGTAGGCCATTAGTCTGCGAGTTCATAAACAGTTTTCAACATTATCCCGAATTTTTCAGTCAATAGCGCTAGTTAAGATACAGGATTACCTAGGACACATATGGTTCACATCATGCAACCTCATAACTTCTGAACAATCCAGTCAGGAGCGGTCTGCTAAATCAGACACAAGCAAACAATTGCATACTATTATTTTCATTTGGAACAATTACTGATAGAATTGGAACAATTTCGGAATTGACTCCGATAGTGTGACGTCAGAACTCCACCTTTCACTGTTGTAAATTCAAATCAGTATTTTAAATCTTTATCAAATTGGTCTTTATATCTATAGGTATATTAATTGGTACGTACGAGAAGCTTCGTTTACTGTAATTTCAGAGCTGAAGAATTTGTACTTATTCTGACTGTAAAATAATTCTATTTCAAGTATAACACCTTCTAGTATAGGAGCTAGAGCGATATGGTGGGTCTGAATGAATACACCTTGGCACTACTGTATATTATAGTTTAGTTCATAGATTATTGAACGTCCATTTGAGCCATCAAAATTATAACGACGAAGTTGAGAAACATCAGCAAATTACGTTGGACAATGGTTGCCACAAATTGATTAATAATTTAATTTCTCAACAGAAAAGGAAATTGGAACATAGCCAACTAACTAAATTATGGACAAATACTTCAATAAAATTCAAAAGTTTTACTTATCATTCTTCATTAATTAATAAACTCCACAGTCCACAGTTTGTTTTCTAAATTTGCAATACAACAAGTTTATGAATGTAAGAACCAGCTGAAACACCCTTTCGGCAACACCTTTGATAAAGTTTCCGATTTCGACAAATCCGAGACTTACAAAATCAATTGTGAGTCTTGTTCGTGGTCAAACTAGAAGGAACATTTTAACTCGTTATAAGGAACATTTTGCCCATATAAAGAAAAATAATGGTGAAAAATCAGCGGTAACTATTTTGAATACAGGTCACACCATTTCTCAAGAGAGTTTGTCACTTTTAGAACACAGTACATTCAAATTTCTAGGTAATTTAGAAGGGATGGAAATATATAAGGGGTAAAGCAATTCATTGAATTTCGACTTATCTCCAGCTGAGGGTAACCAATTGTTTACCTTATTGTCCCCAACTAGTATTTAAACAGGCACATTTTGATTTGTAATTTAGTTTACTCTGATGATGGCTGCTTGGTAGCCGAAAGATCCTCAGTAGTTCAGCAGTATTTTAATGGATAAGGGTGATTATTTCTTATCAATACTGTATATTATTGGAGAAAGTTCAATGTACAATAGCTGTCACAGGCCGAATCGTGTATTGTCAGGCGTTTCCAAACTACAGCTACCTCAAATTTTGAACTTTTTTATTGCACGAACCCTTTTTCGAAGTTGTTGTATATTGAAAAATATGTAATCCTTTTACACCTACTGCCAAGGTTTTTTGGAGCTGACCAATTAATTTAGTAGGCTAAATGGGATGCACGAACACAGTTTCTAACCTGGTGGAAAATGTCTGTTATTGTTGCCAGTTGTTGAAAAACACATGCCAAGATTTTTTATCCGGGCATTTCCTAGTAATTGGCCATTATTAGGACCAAAAATGGACTTTCTGGATCACTTTACGGCTACAACGGGTGGATTGCCACAAAATACCTTGGCGTCTTGTCAAATACGTTAATTTGGTATCAAAGAATAACTAATATGAATACCCATGTTTTTTCCCTGAACAACCCCTCCCTCAGCTCCGAAAATCTCTTCCAAAAAACATATCAGTAATCTTGATGTCAATAAATTTGATTTGATAAAATACGCAATTATTTAGACTGCGACAGCGGTTGAATATCAAGATTATTGATATTTTTTTTTGGGATGTGGTTTCTGAGGGTGAGGGAGAGGTTATATTTGGGAAAAAAGTATTGGCACTCATATTGGTTATTCTTTGATACAAAACTAACGTATTTGAGACGGTGCCAAAGTATTTGGTTGCAATGCACCCGTTTTTGCCGAAAAGTGGTCAAAAAATCCATTTTTGGTCCAAATAATGGTCAATTACTCGGAAATGCCCAGATAGAAACTTTGGCTTGTGTTTTTTCAACAACTGGCAACATAGTCCAGGCAAATGAGACATTTTCCACAGACCTCTCATTACGGCGGGATTTTTTGGTAGAAAAGTGTTTTTTCAACAGCTGGCAAAATAATACAAACATTTTCCATAAGATTAGAAACTGTGCTCGAGCATTCCATTTAGCCTACTAAATTAACTGGCCAGCTCCAAGAAATTGCCTCTATAAAAAACCCTGGCCCTAGGAGCAAATGTTATAGAATTACATTCTCTTCAATATACAACATCTCCAAAAAAAGGGTTCGTGCAATAAGAAAGTTCAAAATTTGAGGTGGCTGTAGCTTGAAAACGCATGACAATACAAGATTCGGCCGCCTGTGAAAGCTATTGTATGTACATTGAACCTTTCTCCACCAATATACAATAGGGCAAAGGTGTATTCATTCAAGCTCACCATACAGCTCTAGCTCCTAGACTATTCGCATTTGTTCTAATGCAGAGATTAAAAAGAATGAAGGAAATATACTCTTCAAATTTATGAATTTACCGAAGTGTATTACGGGCACAATTTGAATAATTAGAGGGATTCTAGTTTTGAGTCAAAAAATTTAGAGGTTTACCACGGGACTGGGAGGTGGTGGGGATTCTAACTTATTCAAAATTTGGTGGTTTACTGTTACCTACAACGTCCTAGAATTACAAATCAATATCTTCGATAGCGACGATAACAATATAATATATCAATATAATTAGTTTTTGCGACCAATCAAATGCTATTTCAACTGCAAATCCACGTTTCGAAAACGATGGTGATATTATTTTTTGGCTCAACCTTGAGCTAAATGCTCTAAGCTCACTGTTGTATCCGAAAAATTGGAATAAGAGGATCTAATCTTTTATTCCAATCCTTCTGATACAATAGTGAGCTTAGAGCATTGAGTCAAAAAATTATGTTACCATCGTTTTCGAAACGTGAATTTACATTTTATAAAATAGCATTTGATTGGTCGCAAAAACTAATTCTAATGATATACTATATTGTTTGCACTAATTCCCATATATTCGAATACAACCTCTGAATCATGATGGGTGTGGAAACTAACGGGATATTTATATAAAAGCATCAAACCTACAAACTTATTCCATGAAAACTTCAGTAATTTTCCGACCATTTAACTAAATGTGGGCTATCTTCATGAGTAAATAAATTGAATATTCATTAATTGACTATTGTAAGTCGTCTAATACGTCTTCGTTTTATTAATTTTCAAACCACAAGAAATACACACACTAACATTGAATTCAATTATTTACGCAACGAATATTGACAGGCAAATTACCTGCTCGGACATGACATATGTAATTTTCTAGGATGTGCTCAGCTTATATTGAAAAGTTTCGTCGTGCTTTCTATAAAACCATCGTGTGTCTATCCCCATATAAAATAAGGATAAAGACGATGAATGAGACATCTATAATAATTATATCTAACGTTATATATTAGTTGTAGGCAATAATTAACAAGAATTAACCTTGAATAAATTTGAATAATGTACTTCTTATGGCATTTTACTCATTTCTTGTTCGTTCACACTATGGCATGCCACTAGAGGAAAGGCATCTTATACATATTAATTCACAGTTCTTCCATTAATCGATCAATAACGTATCATTCTGAATGTCTATCTGACTAGTCTGTGAATATTTTTGGATTATCAAACGTTTAACCCAAACTTTGTAAAAAGAAGTAACAACTTTATACTGTTTACTCGTCCATTTCTTCGTAGTGAAATGAATGTTGTACCTACTGATTGAAAGAGTTAGTTTGCTCATTTTTACCACACAATTATTCCGAAAGAATAACTACTGCTCATCTTTTTTTCAAATGTCATTGTTATTTTTTGTACGACCCTGTTATTTCGTGACATACACGAAATCATGAATATTATCTGCCCTGTAATAATAATTAAGGTATCAAGGGTGTTATTATCCTTATAACACTCGTGGTGGACTGACAAGCCCAAGTGTCATCGAGACTGCCCTGGTTGCAGGATCGAGCCTACCACACGAGGTGGAGTGTTTAGTGGGTATATCTGAGATGATTAAGTTCGGGACTCAGGGACTCCCACACTACCTTATGGGATGTTACAGGACCATAAGGTGCCCATAAAGGGTTTCAACCACCTCCCACCGAAAAAAAAACACTCGTGGTGCCTTGAACGTTTAATGTGCTATTATTCTGTTATTTAATTTGAGAAATTTAGGAATTTCAAGTAAAAACAAAATTATGACATTTATGATTAATTAATTTGCCATCTATATGAATTATATAATAGTAGAGAGGATTATCTGACGTAGAACGAGAATAGTCGACACAATGGCGGTAGCAGTGGCGTAGATTGTGATGGGTGAGGATTTGATACAAGGGGGTTGGGAATTGACATATTATTTTAGTTGGTAGTATAGCCATTACCACAATAAAAATTAACTCAGAGAGCGATTAATTCTCATAATATACTATTCTAAAAACAGACAAGGTAAACAAATCGAAAACTACTATGGTTTCATGATGTTCTACAATTTCTACGATAATGTAATGATTGCTCTGTGGCATATAAATGTATACTAGTTTTGTATGAGGCATAATCATAGATGAAACTTAAATCAACAGAGAAATATCATGTTCCCTATGCCCACGGTCGTATACACAGGTCTGGAAACAGTGAGTCCGCTACGCGTCGACTTTCGCATAGTGCCAAAAGACGCCACGTAGGGGAATCATAAAAGGCGTCAGGTAAGAGTATCATCTTGATCTCTATGAAGAGTATTCTGTGACAAATTAATTAATTTGAAGTTTCTAAAAGTGAGAAATTATACGAATATTGTAACACTCAGAAGTCTTTAGCGCTTTGGACTTTGGATTTTCACGTGGTCTATCGAAATTAGATGGTTCGAATTGTATAAAAACATAATTGCATGAACGCCCGACGTCCTATGTAATTAGCTACGAACGAAATCATTTTGACATATGCCTCGAGGAGCTCGCTGCGCGTCAGTTGGAGTTTATACATTTTATCTCGATCTTGTTAATTCGGGGCCGTTTTATACCCCGTGCGGCCAGAGCCAGTTGTAATGAAGTGTTTTCGGCTATAGGCCGCTAGCTTTTACCCGCTTTGAGTATATTTTAGTAGTTAGAAAATTCCCTTTGGTACATCGCACGTCAGACGCTAGTAGCTGACATCTGAGAATACCTCAAACTGTTTCAATTGAATTTTCCTATTGAATCGACATTTTGGGGCCCAAAACTATGCTATTTAGTTGGCCCCGTTCATAAACTAACGACATGGAGCGGAAAACGCATGCGAAAAGTCCCCTATGTAGGTACCGTAAATTTGCACTTTTCTAACTCGCGAGCTAAGCGCTCCTCACGTGAACGTCATTCGATTTATCGAAAATTAACCAATTCAAAACAGTTTTCGGCCCAGTTTGGGGCTATCACGACCTTTTAAAAGGTTCAAAGTTAACATTTCAAAAATTTTAAGCTATGCTTAAACGGTGCAACTGGGCATTAGTAACACTGCTTGCGATTCCGGAAAGAAATCGTTTTACCCCCTCTTGATCCAAGCGCCAACTGGTGGCTGAGCGAGAGACTACGAGTTTCACGACGCGTAAGCGACTCAAGTCAACCATAGGGTTCCCAGACCTGTATGTACGACCGTGCCTATGCCGCATATTTGAAATTTCGATAACCTTAAAATGGTTCGAACGTCAATCATAGATATGACAGAACATAGAATAATATACCTAATTTTATTTTTCAGGTAAGTGAACACCATTTAGATATTAGCTATTTGAAATTAGGAATATCGATTAATTACTGAAACATGAAAAAGATCACACAGGTGATATAATTTCTGAAGACATTTAATTGATATCCTTCATTTTAATCAGTTGGACAACTTCATAAACTGTGGAACAAAGAACTCAAAGAAGATAAATGAATAAATTAATATAATATGTTCAAAGGAACTGTACTGTCCCACGTAAGACATAATGTTCTTTGCGAATTCATTTTTTTACTTAACTAGCGCGACTAGTTCGATACTCCAGATCACAAGCTATGTAGTTTCCGTAATCGTATCGCACTGGACTGCTTGGGTTGGCCTCGCCGTGAAGTTGAACCGATCGCGATCATTCTCATGCGAAGGAATGCCGTGATACACACTGGTGAGATAACAATAGATAGAACGTTCAGTTCAGGCTATCATGAATGGTCAGTGTTTGAATGGGGTTGTAAACCACTACATCGACCTGAACTAAGGGAGAAATACCGGCTAGGGGCGCGACCTGAAATACAATCCAGGTGCCTTTCCGTCGCTTAAACAAACGGGTCAGCTATTATTTGCGAAATCTAACGTTAATTTGCTTCTGAAGATTAAACATATTTTTTTTCTCGAAACTTTGCGATAATTAGATGATACATTCGTAAGAAATCGATGGTGAAAGCCGTTACTTTCTGATAATTTATCATATTGATATACGAGGGCAAGTTGAAAAGTCCCTGAAAAATGAAACAAGAAATGATTTATTTGATCGAAACTTATTATTTTTCTCAACATTATCTCCTTGTAGCCCGATTCAAGCGTTATGCTAATCTTTCGATCATCTTACAAATAATACGATTCCGGCGTTTGTTTAAACGATGACCTCATCGTTGAAGCCAAATCTCTTTCCGGCGAGCCATTTCTTCTTTTGGAAATAGGTAAAATCGCAGGGTGCCAAATTTGGAGAATATGGTGAATGACGAACCAATTCGTAACGCAATTCATGCAATTTTTCTTTGTCAAATGCCGCCGCATTCGCTCACAAACGGCGTCGAATCGTTGATTGCTTTCGATGAGTGTCAAAACAGACTGAATGACATATCAGTCTGAAAATTTCAATGCGTTTTAGTTAAAGACGGTACATCACAAATGTCACATGGTATTTTCGATTGTGGCGCCATCTGTTTAATTTTTCGGGGACTTTTCACATTGCCCTCTTGATAAAAGTTACTTTGTTTTTGTCTCTTACATCCATAGAGATCATATATTAGATAGAGGAGTAAAGCCTGTGTTTAAGGTATATAAGCGGTGCGTGACATGTTAAAATTTCTTAGCGGTACCTCCCCTCACACTCTCCTCCAACCGCTTACATTGATGACGGCGAACGTTACCTTGAGCGAGAAGAGTGGGGACCGCTAATAGAGAAAATTTCATTCGAACCCTGCATGGCATTACGGCCCGCTTTACTCCTCTAGCCAATATGATCTCTATGCTTACATCATAGAAAAACTTACATCACTATAGTTTTGACAACTAGTTTATCATTTTCAAAACTATACTAATCCATGAATAAACATCAAAGATCTCAAGATTAATAATCTACATAAGATACAAGTAACGACTGGTGGTTTGGTTTAAATATGGGGAAATACATTGCTGGGATTGAATAATTGAAATAGGATAATAAAATAGAATTAATGATGTAATAAGGAAATTTTAATGCAGCGATGTACTAGGAAAGTACAAGTAAGTAGATAACGGGAAATTTTATGTTATCAAGACCAAAACCAAATGCTGTAGTACAAGTCTCATTGATTCTTTAAAATTTTATTGTTTTCATTTTTCAGACCTTTAAGAATGTTCTACTGATTCTAGCGTCTTTTATTTAAAACCTCTACTAAGATTATGCAAAATTCTTACTTCATCTAAATTTGGAAAAGTGTGCGCTGCCTCTGAAATATGATTGAAAAAAGATGAATATGGTTTTTTGAGTTTAATAGATCGACAATATTCCTTATATGTAATTTCTATATTATGGCTTGATGTACCAATGTAAAGTTTATCTCACTCCGAAAGGGTTAATTTATACATTCGAAGTTGGTTAAACATACTCGTTTTATCTTCAGCAAGCAAAAGCGTTCATTCAATAATCGGTATATATGTCCCAACCGATACTGCGAGGGCAAGGTGGTGAAAAGTCCCTAAAAACTAGAACAGATGGCGCCACAATCGAAAATTCCATGTGTCATTTGTCATTTTGTCTATCTTTAACTAGAACGCATTAAAATTTTCCAGACTGATATGTCATTTAGTTCTGTTTTGACACCCATCGAAATCAAGCAACCTTGAAGATTTTTGTAAACATGGAAAAAAGTGAATATATGAGAAATGCTGCATCATCGAAAAGATAGATGGGAATTGTGCGACGATGAAACTTTATCCAAATACTGCTGACGGTTTTTGTAGCGAAAACTTTACAAATAATGATTATTTATGTCATGCTCATGGTCTGGAAACATATCGCAAATAGCTAAAATTTGATGATGTGATTAGGTGGTGATCAAAAGCACAACTCTGCAAAGCAAGTTACACACTTCACATTCCCCTTATATCTCAGCTTCAGTTGATTTGAAGGAACTAAATATCGCTTCACAATTTTTTCTTTCAGAAAATAATTCTATTAGTAATCACTATAAAAATCAGAAGCTGATGAATGAATATGTTACATCTTACAATATGAATTACTTCACACAACACAGCCCTTCAGATCCAGCTTCATAGTGTATCCCTCGAGGAAGCTGGATATCCAATGTACATCTTATATTATTTTAAATAATAACATACAGTTTCTTTTTTCTTCGAACATTTGGTAAACATTACAACTGTTTGATATATTTGAGATTACAAATAATTTGTATTATTTTATTTAAGAAGTAAGTAGAAGAACACAATGTTATTTGTAACACAATTCATCATTTAACGATGCTGCAAATCTGCAATAGCATATGATATCCTGTTGACTGTTCTGTAAGTATAGATAAAACTCCAATGAAATCACCAACGACAATTTGCATGTTTCCAGTATAATGTTATTTGAGAGTTGAAAGCAGTTGAAAGTTGAAGTTGAAGGTAGAATGCAACCTCCGTGGAAATCAGTCGGATATTATTTAATATATCTCATGTAGTCACAGAAGTGACTATTCTATTCGTTTACTCTGTGCTGTGGCAAATATTGATAGTTTATGTGACAGCAGGCGTCAGTAAAATACAATAGTAGACTATTCGAATAAAATTTTTTCTTTCATTACCAGTTTCTAAATCATTTCAAATATTTTGTCTGTTCCTAAAA
The DNA here is from genome assembly GCA_958510875.1 of Endomychus coccineus. Lineage (NCBI taxonomy): Eukaryota > Metazoa > Arthropoda > Insecta > Coleoptera > Endomychidae > Endomychus > Endomychus coccineus. Next base: position 283,843,191 of record OY294067.1, read on the forward strand.
TCAATTTTAGTTTAATTAATTTGTTTAAAAAAGTAGGGAAGTCACATGATCAATTGATCACAGTTCTTTCTCTATAGCATGAGATCTATTGACCTTGACCTTGAGATAGCTATCGTCTATATAATAATGAGTCATCATGCTCAACTACCATCTTCAATATAACTAACAGTTTTCATTTCAATGCGTAGGAAATGTGTCTAAATCATTTCTTATTTTTTTACAGGGGACATCCTCAGGCCGACGATAATCTACTTAGTAACCTGAAGCAAAGAATGAAAACATTACATCATAGGTGAGCTATAATTTCAATCCATAAAATCACGATGATATTCATTAATTTACATATAACTATAGGGAATTATTATGGAAATATCATCCCAATATTTGAACCGCGTGAAGTAAGCACCACAAAAATGAAAAATTTGCGATTTTGAAGCGTCTTCGATAACTGATGGGCAGTAATAGTCAATAGAATGCTTAATTTCTTCAGTGATGCTAACTTCACGCAGGTCAATATTTCTGATATCCAGGTATTAGAAATGTCTAGATTTAAAATAGAAACTGAAATATAGGTTCATCTTCAGTATTAACCTTATAAGTCATTAACGAGTTGTTGATTATCTGTTTTTGAGTTTCAAGAGATAAATAATCAAATATGTACCAAAAAAAATGTTCTTCAATCGCAATAACAGTTTGAATGCTCTTCTGTAGGCACATGTCGACATAGAGAATTATGAGTTCACGGAGGTCCATCAGAATTATGAGCCAACAAAATCTCTCCGAATTCATTCAAGTTAAAGCTTTCACCTTGTTAACATGGTGCCTTGTCTTTGACCTTTCATTTGTTTACGTACAAAGTTTCGTTCGCGAATTCAATCATATATCTTTTATGCTATTTTTTGTGGGTCGGAATATGGCAATACTGCCGTAACAAAATGAAAGACGCCCTCTTTCAATGTTAATTAGTTGCTGAAGTATTGTAATGGTGTTAAGTGGTGTGTGATGTAATTATGAACAAATTAATGAAAATAAAATAAATAAAAGGTCACAGTGTGAAACATTGATAGGTTATTCCCAACGTATCCGAACAACCTCGTACCTACAAGTAAATGCGAAGCAATTATAGGATTTCGTCATAATGTTGTGGCATTTGTGTAATTAATTAACACTGGCGATAATTGAATTAAGCGTCAGCGGTGTTAATTACCTTGCACAATTCAAATCTAATTAGTAAAAGTTTCCTATACTTATTCGAAAACGGTATATACATTTGTGAGCTAGGCTAAGAAAAGCTAAACATTTTCTGTTATTGTTATTACCTACTTATCTTGTCTCTTTAATAACGACGATGATTAAATTCAACTATCTTGTATCTACAAGATGAAATGATAATTATCACTTTTTGATAGTTGTATTAGCTAGTTGCAGGTGAAAGGAAAAAAATTTACTGATGTAACAATTTTAACGACGTTTGTAACAATATCCAGATTTAAGTCACTATCTCGTGAATCTATCGGGTCATAGATGCTCTGATGCTAGCATGTAATAATTATCATTACAAGAAGTTCCCAGCTAGGTATGAAAACACCTTTTTAATTTCAGAGGACTCGAGTCGATCACCACTCCTTAATTACTACTTACGCGTTTACTAGATTGTATCCCAAATATGATTTGACGAAACATCAAATCTTTTCCTAGGCGTGTGTTTATTTGGTGTTTAATTATTTTGGGGAGCTTACTGAAGATGAACATCAAGGAAGCTATAATCTAATACGATGTTTGTGGTCCATAAGAACTAAAATAAAGATATCGATTCTCTTCTACAACATGACGAACACAGTTATTTCAGAACCGAAAAAAATTTAAGCCGTCATCAATAGATTTTCCATCTTCCGATATGCTGTTATATTTATAATACTTTTTCAGAATTCCCACATCATTTCTATTACATTTAGATACAGTGATATGGAGCTAATTCAATGATTACAAACATCTTCAGTGGATTATTTCTTGATGTTTCGATGATGATGTTAATATTCTATTTCAACTATTCTTCTTTATAGTCCCCCAATAACTGAATTCTTTCCGTAGATATATCTCATAATACCATGAGACCTCTATGCTTGCACTGGTAACCAATTTTACACAAAACGATTATATGCAGCCTTTAAATAAATTGGATTCACGTAATTCTTCTTGAAAAGTCTGCAGCGTGTTCTACGAGAATGATACTTTTTTTATACTTTGACTACACAAGAGGGAAATCTATAATATTCGAAAAACACCATTTGACAAATGCGGTGAATGACGAACGAATTCGTAGCGCAATTCATGGAATTTTGCCATTAGGACTGCAGACCTGTGCGCCAATGCGTTGTCCTCGTGGAAGAACACCTCTGAATAATATATGCCGGTGATCGTTTTGCCCTTCTCAAGAAAATCCCGAAAAACTGTCGCCATAACTTTGTTGGATAGACCTACTTTGGCCTTTTTCGGCATCGATTCGCCAGGGAAAGTCCACTGTTTCGATTGTTCTGCAGTGTCTGGTGTGTTGCGATGGATCCATTTTTTATTCACAGTTACGAAACTGCACAAAAAGTCCTTCTTATCGCTCTTGAACATCATCAAACGCTCACTTGGTCGCGCTTGTTGTCGTCATATAGCAAATGCGTCACTCATCTGGCCGATAGCTTCCTCATATTGAACATTTTAAGCAAAATGTTCGGTACACATTCGGTTGAGATGACTATAGCCTCAGCAATCTCGTACTCTTCGACTCGCCAATCGTCCAATATCGTACCATGAATTTTATCGACGATGCTCAACTTTGAAACCTAAATTGGACGACCAGAACATTCGGCGTCCTTTGTGGTCATACTACCACAACGAAAATCAGTAAACCACTTGTGGATCGTTCCAATCGATGGGTGACGAGTCCCCATAATGTTTGACAATCGATGCATCGGTTTGCGTAATGTTTTTTCCACGCAAGAAATAATGTTTGGTCAAGACGCGAAATTCGATTTTTGTAAACATGGATGTTTACAAAAATCTTCAAATCTTCAAGGCTGCTTGCTTTCGATGGACGACAAAACAGAACTGAATGACATATCAGTCTGAAAATTTAGTGGCTTCTGTGAGCCGGAAAAAAGGCCGAAAAAAGCAAATATTTCAGAGCCTAACGAGACTCTGTACACCCGCCCCCTCCCCGTTTTCGAGGATGCTGAACACGATGGCGGTGGTTTAAACTCTTTCCGAGTTGACCGTCACCCCCAAACGGCCAAAAACAACCCCCAAAAAGGGTGAAACGCGGATATATCGACATATTCCGACAAAAACCGCGTCACCTCCCGTTTTCGAGGATGCTGAACACGATGCCGGTACTTTGGAATTTCTCCGAGTCAACCCCACCATTTAAACGGCAAAAAACAACCCCCGAAAGGGTTGAAAAAAATGTTTTATATGGATGTATAGTGGATATGTAGTTATATGCGTCAATGAAACAGTTTTATATTTGTATATATAGTTAATAAGTAATTGTACGCGTGAAATAAAAATGTTCATGATTTAATAGGATAAAATATGTAAAATTGTACCACTGATTCCATACAGGAGATTTTCTCACCTAAAAACCACCAAATAACCTAGCCAGACACGATGTATACGCCTATTTTTCAAGGTGAACAGTCAGTCAACAAATGTGGAAACATCATCCGGTGTGTATTCAATGATTTGTTATACATTTTCTCTTATCAGATTTTTCTTATCCACTTCATAAATTCAGGGTATCAAAGGGGTAGTTGTTGTCCGTTTCAGCGGTTAGTTTGCTTCGGGGACAAGATCCATAATCACCATCGTGTTTAGCACATTCGAAAACGGGAGGTGACGCAGTTTTTCTCGGAATATGTCGGTATATCCGAGTTTCATCCCTTTCGGGGGTTGTTTTTTGCCGTTTGAGGGGTGGGGTTGACTCGGAGAAATTCCAAAGTACCGGCATCGTGTTCAGCATTCTCGAAAACGGGGGTGACGCAGTTTTTCTCGGAATATGTCGGTATATCCGAGTTTCACCCCTTTCGGGGGTTGTTTTTGGCCATTTAAGGGGTGGGGTTGACTCGGAGAAATTCCAAAGTACCGGCATCGTGTTCAGCATCCTCGAAAACGGGAGGTGACGCGGTTTTTCTCGGAATATATCAGTATATCCGCGTTTCACCATTTTAGGGGGTTGTTTTTGGCCGTTTGGGGGTGACGGTAAACTCAGAAAGAGTTTAAACCACCGCCATCGTGTTCAGCATCCTCGAAAAGGGGGGGGGGGTGACAGAGTCTCGTTAGGCTCTGAAGTATTTTCTTATTTTTCCAACTCACAGAAGCCACTAATTTTAATACGTTCTAGTTAAAAATGATACATCACAAATATCACATGAAATTTTCGATTGTGGCGCCATCTGCTTTATTTTTCACGGACTTTTCACCTTGACCTTTTATGTTTAAAGTGTCCAATGATGAATGTAATGTAGTTTTATATATTATTCACATTTTTAAGTTCAATCAGAATGATGAAGTAGTCAACGCCGAAACATGTAAATAATAACGAATTATCATGTGAAATTAAATCAATAATGATCGTATTCTATAGTGAAGCTCTCATACTAATAAATTCAACTATTCCGCATTCTTTATCTTTTAAAAGATTTCAAATTTCCCTTCGCATATATTCCTCGCGAAAATTTCATTTGTAAGAAAACTATTAAACAGGGTTCTAGCGGTTCAAAAAAGTTGTGCAGCTGCAAGACGAAACGTATGAAGAATATTTGATGCGGACGAGTATTCAGAATGGAGCGTTACAATATACAGCGAGCGCATAAGTTATGTATGAGGCTGCATATGGGCTTCAAATGAAGTTGCCCTCGCTTTCGTGTTCCTTATAATAGAGCTAGAGATATTGTTTTGCGAAGCGAAGCCAGTTTCTCATGCATTGAGTTTCGTATAATTAAAAAAAGGAAAACGTATTTCCTCGGAACTCGTATATTCAAAAAGATTACTGGAGCAGCAGCGAGCTATTTGAAAGTCAATCGGAAAGTAATAAGAAACTATCAGCTTTGTATATGGGATATACAAACATATTTTGGATCCGTTAATTATCACTAAGGTTCTATTGATACGACATGAGAAAGTGTATATAATTTTTGCGCAACGGATATTCAATAAGTGGCAATCCTGTACCCATCTTTTGTAGTCCAACTTATCGACAGATGGCAAATCCTGGTCCTTCATGGCCTACTGTGAAGGTGTTATTTTAGTCTTCTTTTGATTTTATGGTTAGTAACCGAATATAAATAACTGTGTCCAATTTTTAGTAGTAAGAATCTTCGAAAGGATTTGTCACTCCTTTTTGTGATGTGAATAGTACCTTCTCCTTTCTCATCGTTGATATCTATTATCATCATTGAAGGAGAGGAACGGTGAGGTTCTTTACGCGTAGACAGAAGCGCTTGGTACCTCTTATTTCGTAACTGGATGGTTCTCACAATATCCTCCATATAGAAAACGACAGGGACCCAAAGTAGTGCAAGTTTGCCTTTATTCTACTAAGGTCGTTTGATATCTGATAATAAATAATCAAAAATGAGGTTAAACAGGCCAATAGTTTTCTATATCGTAAGTGAGTGTATTGAAAATAATGTAATGCCTCATATGTCGGGCAAAGAGAGAGATCATTCGGACATCAGAATTTAAACTCAAATTTTGCTAATCATATTTCATAATCTCAGTATAGCTTCCATTCGATTGAAAATCTGGTGAAGGTGGAAATAAATCTTCAAATAACACAACCACTAACCGCCTATGAAACAAGATATCTTAATGCTTTCCTTTCCCTTCAAGCATTTTTATTGGCTTCCCTTTCTTGTATCGTCCTTTCCATCTAATCTTTCTAGAAATACGAGGACACGGTGAAAAGTTCCCGAAAAATGTAACAGATGGCGCCACAAACAAAAATCTCATGTGGCATTTGTGATGTACCATCTTTAACTAGAACGCAATTAACTTTTCAGACTGATATGTCATTCAGTTCTGCTTTGACACCCATCGATAACAAGCAACCTTGAAGATTTTTGTAAACATGGAAAAAAGCAAATTTCGCGTCTTGATGAAACGTCATTTCTTGCGTGGAAAAAACATTACGCAAAGCGAAGCATCGCTTGTTAAACATTACGTTCACTCCTTCACCATCGTTTGGAACGATTCACAAGTGGTAGTAACCGTGTAACAACTTCGAACGAGTATTTGGCGATGCTCAAGCGCGATAAGGAGTTTTTGCGCCTTTTCGTAACCGTGGACGAAACATGGGTCCATCACAACATACTAGAGATCAAAGAACAGTCGAAACAGTGGACTTGTCCTGGCGAATTGACGCCGAAAAAGGCCAAAGTGGGTTCATCAGCCAACAAAGTCATGGCGACAGGTTTTTGGGATGCACACGGTATCGTCCATATCGATTAACTCCAAAAGAGCGAAACGATCACCGACGTATATTATCTAGAGCTGTTGGATCGATTCAACGCCGATTTGAAGCGAAAGGGGCCTCATCTGACAAAGAAAATAGTGCTCTTCTACCAACACAACGCATCGGCGCACAGGTCTGCAGTTCTAATGGCAAAATTGCATGAATTGCGCTACGAATTGGTTCATCATCCACCATATTCTCCAGATTTTGACCCCCTACGATTTTTATCTATTTCCAAACTTAAAGAAATGGATCGGCGGAAGGAGATTTGGCTTCAACGATGAGGTTGAACGCTAATTTGAAGGATTGCCGAAATCGTATCATTTGGAAGGGATCAAAAAATTTGAATATCGTTGGACGAAGTGTATCGAGCGACAAGGAGAGTATGTTGAGAAATAAAATAAGTTTTGACCAAATAAATCATTTATTGTTTCATTTTTAGGGAATTTTCACTTTGCCCTCGTATGTGTCACAATGTATATTTTGAAGTGGAACTGTATAAGTTCGGAATTTCACAATTCAACAAACTAATGAAAACATCAATAATATTTTTGTATCTGTATGATTCTAGAATAATACGTTCATCAAAAAAGTGAAAAGGATCATATAAATGATAGTATGGAACCGAAAAACAATTTATGGAACAAATTGATCACTCTTGTTATCTAAGAAATTATTTATTCCATAATGAGAAATTACTTCGCTAGTGAATGCATTTTTTGCCTCTATAATTTCTCAAATTGTCGGTCATATGGCGATATAGATTATAAAGATTATCAGCGTCAATTAACGTCATAGCACGTCAGAGCAGCCTATAAATTCTGCTTAATAATGATTAGGTTAATTATCTTCAACCACATTCAATCCAACTAAAGTTGTTTGCTCGTGCTCTGAACCTAGATGGCTCTCTAGAAGACTGGTCTCCAAACTCGGAATGAACTTAGAAAATAATCGCGGAGAAGGGTTAACATAAGAGACTGATTCACGTAGAAGCATTGTCTCTGAAAGAACTAACATGAATGTCAAAATTAAGCGTTTATACCTCAATATTGCTTTCAGATATTGTTAACACTCGTGAAAACATTTATTTGGTTCAGAATATTGATTTTAGGAATCAATACGCATCCATCTTCTTCAACAGTCGTGGTCAATTGTCATCTACGAAACGAGACGAGACATACATGTATTCTAAAAGGAACTTTTTGAATTTCGGATTATACTTGCTTGATCGTCAACTAATGATCCCTCTAGGAATTCATTATAACCATCATTGAAGAGAAAAAAATATGGCATATACTTTTAACTAATTTATGGAGAATCTCAAAATCATCTGTGATTCTTTAATATGGCTTACAACTTTTGAATCTCGTTTGTTCAAATTAAAATGTTCTTTAATTCCAATTTTGACAGCTCTTCCTGTCTGGCCTATATATAATTTATCACAATCTGCACACTGTACCCTGTATACTCCCGAATATTGATCTTTTTTATTCTTATCTTTGTTGCTTTCAACATATTTGCCTACCGTATTATTCGTTCTAAAAGATGTAGTTACATTGTGTTTCTTAAATAAATTGCATACAGAAAGTTAACCTACAATCTATCTGCTATCTGTTTATAATTGAAAATTCCTTATGATAATTTAATACTGACATGACCTTACTAAGTCTATGTATCATTCTTTGAAGAGCAGCCAGTTCATGTTGTATGGGATGTTTTGAATTTTTGTGGATAATAATGTCCGTATGTGACGGCTTATAATATATTGAAAGGGAATGTTTACTATCTAATTTATTTATGGTTAGTTCCAAAAAGTTAGTAGTTTGATTGACTTCAATTTCAACCGTGAATTTAATTTTGGGGTGTAGATTATTTAAATGTTGAATGAAAGAATCTAATTGTCGTGTTCCATTAAAGCATTTTAATATATCGTTAACATGCGGATCCCAATAAATGAATTTTTTCATAATAAGGTGTTTGTGGATTTCCATAATTCTATTTCATAAATTAAAATTAGAAATTCATAAATATTGCTAATTCGTCTTGAGTAATGTACACATTGTTATTGAATTGAAAATAATTCTTGTATTATAACAATGTTTGTATGGTTCTTCCCAAGATACTTTGGAATATCAGTAATGTTTCCCCCGATAGGCAATTATATCAAAAACAACAAAGATGAGAATAAAATAGATCAAGAATCAGGAGTATACAAGGTAGAGTGTGAAGATCGTGATAAATTCTATATAGGTCGGACAGGGAGATCTTTCAAAACTAGAATTAAAGAACATTCTAATTTGAACAAAGGAGATTTAAAAGTAGTAAGCCATATTGAAGAATCTGATCAACATTTCAAAGATGATTTTGAGGATCTCCATAAGTCAGAAAAAAGTAAAGTATTAAAGAACTTACAGAAAATTGGAATCAATAAGTTTAAAAATACAGGAATCAGAAAAGACCTTACCAATTCTTCATTATTCAATTTTTTATTTGTAAGTAACTCTTATCCTACTGTACACGTACCATGGTTTGTAAAGCTATTGTTTGATAAAGCCACCGTATGGTGAAACATGTCACCTTTTGTTTAATAAAAACGAAGTTTGTGAGAATTTATTGCAAAGGTATTTTTTACTGAAACAATAAAAGCTGAATATTTAGTATTGCGATTGCGAGGTATAGCGACATTCCACACTTTGAAGCTTTTATAAAACTCTTGAAGGTATGTCTAAGATCGTGTGATTTTGAATCAAATAAGAGTAATGCAAATGATTTATCAGACAACGATAATTATAATTAAATGATGGAGATAATGAGTAGATCGCAGCCTGTTAGACAAGTTAATGGCTCATTCTTGAAACTGTAATGTTCTCAAATTGTATATTGCAAAATTTGATTTTCGCTCGGAGCTAAAGAAATTGTGCGCGGCTAAGGAGACTTTGCGCTTATACTTTTGTATTAATGGTAGATTATTTGCGTGCATACGATATAATTTTTGAATTTAATATTCAAAAGCCAATATTGTTCGGAAAAGTGATGCGAGTTGTAGGGCAACAGCTTGAATATTTAAAGGCTAGATCGTTCTTGATTGCACTGCCCGAAGATATCAATTATATAGATCGTTATTCTCGACTAAAAACGGAATATTTAATGCTCTCATTTTCTCAGAACAAAGGAATGTGAAACGTTTTAATAGACAATACAATTCCCCGCCAACAACAACAACCAGCACTGCATGTTACACTTAATTCATGCGGCATTTCGAATAAAACAATAAATAATCGCAACAAGTTTGCGTGTCGCGCAGAATTTAAATCTTTAACACCTTCCATTAGCAGTTTGGCAAGAATACTCGATATATGTATCACCCCTACGTGTTGCAACTATGCATTTCGTGATATTACATGCTTCACAACAGTATGTGGTCGTATTAAATCGTATTTGGTCGAGATTTTCAAATTTTCTAACATGAAGATATTCCTTTGTTCATCAGATATGAACTATATATGGTAAAAACTGGATCGCCTCAGTTGGATCAAGCACCTTCTCCAATTGGTGCCAACTTCCAAGAAAAGTAGGGAGTTCAATTAGACCATCATCATTCATATAACCCGCAGAAGTGACATTTAGGGAAGTTAGTGATCCACCGATCAGTTAAATTTAGCCTAGATCATCATGTTTAATTATGCTTTGGCTATTCTGTCGATGGTATACCTTCATAAATTAACGCGATCGATATATCGAGAATTAAAAGTAGCTTGACTCTGAACATTTGCAGAAAATTTGAAGGAAACCTTCAGAATTCGACCTAAATATTTTCGTTATTGTAACAATTTCGGTTTTTTCGGAAGTGACATCAGATTTTTTCTATTCTATTTTACTAAATGTTTGAATTCTTCTCATGATTCTGATGCAAATTATTGTATCATACTTTATACGCTGGTGTTCCACAGGATCTCTCTTGATACCAGCTTTATTTCTGCTCCATATAAATGATCTGCCGGAAGTGACAACCTGTCATGTTCACAGCTTTGCAGATGTTGGTACACTTTATATCGCTTCCTCATCTAAGCTTCTATACCATTCATTGAAGCCAGAGGAGCGAGGCAATTAATGGAGATATGACAGAGATTTTGGAATGGGGATCTGATATCTAGTAGAGTCTATTGCAGCTGGCGTCTTTTCCAGGAAGGTGGATCTCGCAATCCCTAATATGATGATTACTCATTAATAATAACAAGAACAGTAGAGGACCAAGGTTTGAGCCTTGAGGCACACCGGATTTAGCGGTGAATGAAGTTGATCTTTGACCGTAATACTGCACAAACTGCGATACATTGATGAGGTATGAGCAAAAAACGCTACTAAGGAGGTACTAAACACAACGGATTTGAGCTTGCCTAGAAGAATAGTGTGATCAAGTTCATCAAAGGCCTATCTCACGATGATCTTCGAACATTATAGGTTTGCCTCTCGTATGGTCGCAGTATATGAAGAAACCATTTATTTTGGGTGCGATACATGGATTTGAATTAGAATAATAAGAGGAATTTGAAAAATTTGTGAAATACAGGGTGTCCCATTGAAAATAAGAAAGGTGACTTCAGTTCCGCAGAAACCTTGATAGTCACAGTAACGATGTAAATGATAATGTCAATATGTTGATGTAAAATAACTTATTATCTTATTATTTCAAAAATAAAAACAAAGGTAAATGTAAAATGCGCTTGCTTCAAAGATATATGTTTCATGATTCAAGTGATTTAATGTTAAAAAACTTCATTGAAACGGGTGGTGACGTCTTTGACAGGCGATTATAGTTCCTGAACTATGATCGCCGGCCGATGAAGTGGGAGCATTGATGAGTAGGAAGCTCTGAATACACTTCAGCTTATCCTTCAAGTTCCAAAGTTCTAATGCTCATTACTTCTGGTGCAACTTGAGAGACATTTATTTAACCTCAAATTCGGTCTAGTGCGTGGTTCAATTAAAACACTCCTTCATTTTGATTGGTTGACAGCTCAGTGATTAACCACCTGACACCTCATATAATGGCTACCACTATGATAGAAATATGGCATTATAGTTATGACATGAAGCATTTCATAGAACGATAGATTGAAATGTATGAATTTTGTGCTCTACTAGTCGAACCCTCTCATTTGATAGCAGTAGAGCTATAGTAACTATAAAATTCTCGATTTTCCTATGTATATCTGATATACTGAAGTTTTACTATTGAAAATTTTAAAAATTCATGTCATTTCATACCCGTACTATATTTCGAAGAATAAATATTTCAAACACTTATCCCAGAAAATCGGACTAGTCGATCGCTATAGAAATGGTACATTATTGTTCAGAGCATCAACTAGATTCCGAATAGGCAATAATATAATCCCTCCCGGTTTTGTTTCCGATGTAAAAATGTGTCGAATTTATAACTCACATCCGGGTTCACCCTGATGATGATGCTAAAGTCGATGAAAAACATTCTAACACGTGACAGAATACGTCCCTGGCGACTTGATTACGCGACAGACGTCATGAAAGTTAGAACATGTGATAAACGACTTGAACACGTGACAGACGCCATGAAACCTCTTCCAGAATCTTCAGAAACAGCCTATATCTCAAACTTAAGCTTCTCATTATAAGCAACCTGTATAGTCCATATAGCCACAAACGGCGCACACAGTTCATAGATTCGCCCGCGAGGCTTCATAGATTCAGAATGACAGTTTCACCATGATAATTCCGCCATGGCAGTTCATCGTTTGACATACACACACCATGATAGTTCAAACAGACGCCATGACATCTCGTCGGAAGTCATGACATATCCTACAAACAATCTCTATATACACACCACCTTATATATTTTCTTCACACTCGTAATCTGTGAACTTCTATACTCTCCACACTCAATTGTTTGGTAACAATGTTTCCTTCATCGTCTCTACAAATTTTCAGAATCGTGTTGCTTATAATTCCCCGCATAGAACACATAAAAATATACCGCGTATAATATGAGAGTGAACAGTAACAGATATTCGTACAATGTCACTAAAATACAGCATTTCAACACAACAGTAACATTGAATATTTCAGATATGTGAACCTCTTGATATAATCATTACATGTGGGTTCTGAAGAACAAATACGGCATAACAAAGGAATACAGTAAAAAAATGCAATTATTTACTTTTAACGGCCCTTTAAGTGGTATTTTAGGCAAAGCCTACTCACGCAAATAAGTGCCGCTCATTATAAGCAATGAAACAAAACTAAACACTTGAAATATTATCTTCGACGAGCGAATATCCAAGCAAAATGAGTCTGCTCAAATGCCAACAAGTACCAATTTAAAACATTTTGTGGAAAAATTTTATAATTATGTGTAATTTTGATTGTGAGCGAGGGTAGGGTTTAGTCAGGCGCCGTTACAGTTGACCAATTCGCTTCTAGATGCTGGCGATAAACCGAGATCGATAGAAGAATATTTTGTGCCGGCGCGGTACTTGTAATTACTAATTCCCACACTATGTTACTCTAATCACGGTAATAATTATGGCTTTTTTGTTTATTTTCGTTTTTAGCTTTGTGTAGCTATTTTTCCCATGATTTCTCACGATTGATTGTTGTGTTGCTCCGACCAGGGAGGTTTCGTTATTATCTGCAAAAATGAACGAACTTATTCGATTAGTCATCGGTAACATGTTAACGTATCAATTTTATTAATTGTATTGTGAGCAATTCCGTAGCGTTTGTGAAAACGGACCACATGTTTTGTTTTGAAAATTGTTTTCTACGTTAATAACCATTTTTGAGAAAAACCTCTAAAAAGGTCTATTCTTGTTTCCAACTGCACATTTTTCCTGATAGTGTTACGATTCTGAATTCACGATCATTCCGGCGATGACTAGTTTGAATTTTGAAAGAAAAAACAATGCGGTGGAAATTTGCAAACAATTCGAAAACTGAACAGATTTTTTCAATATAATTTTTTTATATATAAATTCTCGAGAATTAGGAACACTAAAAGTTATTATTTTCGTCTTTACAAACGTTTCGGTCTCACGACCATCAACGGAAGACGTATTATCTCTAGAACGGGATTTCTTGAAACTAACTGTATAGTAGAGTATGTGAAACATTTTGATCGAAAATTTTTTATGATTCAACGCGACCCCATGGAAAATATTTGTTTTGGTGTATGAAACAAAAGTCTAAAATTTCTACCTCATAAATTGACCACAACCCCTTTTTTTCGCCATTTTGAGGTATTTTGGACATCTCGCTGTTCAAATTTCAAGTTAATCCGACCTCCCCCTTTTTCGCAATAGATGTATATATATACATAAATGCATGGGAACTTGCGTGACGGCTAACTCGGGCAGTTTTCAACCAATTTAGCTGAAGGTAGTTTTTATGCGCTCAAAATTGCTCCCCAAATTTCAAGTTAAAATATTGAATAATTTCAGAGTAATTCTAGTTTAAGTCAAATTTTATCTAATTTTCAAATTGAGATATCTCATGTCCTTTTCATCCGATTGACATCTGCTTTACGTCAAAATATAGGTATTTGCATATATTTTTACGTGGTGATCATCGTTTTTATACTACATTAGCAATATACTATTTTAGGTGATAGATTCTGAAGCAAGTAGTATTTCCAGCAGTACTTCCAGTGTATTCAGCGTGGCGAGTTCAAGTGGTCGGAAGAGAAGACAGCAATAATATTGAATAAATATGTACAATAAAAAAAAAATAAAAAAATTAAAAAAAAAAGAAAACAAAGCACTCTGGGACGAAACGATTAATTAAAAAATTTCATAGGCATCTTACTGATGAGTCCCCCTTTTCTCATTTTTTTGAATTTTTCAATTTTTTAAAATTTTTTTTAAATTGTACATATTTATTCAATATTATTGCTGTCTTCTCTTCCGACCACTTGAACTCGCCACGTTGTATACACTGGAAGTACTGTTGGAAATACTACTAGACACAGAATCTGTCACCTAAAATAATATCATATTGCTAATGTAGTATAAAAACGATGATTACCACGTAAAAATATATGCAAATACCTACATTTTGACGCCAAGCAGATGTCAATCGGATGAAAAGGACATGAGATATCTCAATTTGAAAATTAGTTAAAAACTGACTTGAACTCGAATTACTCTGAAACCATTCAATATTTTAACTTGAAATTTGGAGGGCAGTTTTGAGCGCATAAAAACTACCTTCAGCTAAATTGGTTGAGAACTGCCCGAGTTAGCCGTCACGCAAGTTCCCATGCATTTTTGTATATATATATATATACATCCATTGCGAGGAAGGGGGAGGTCGGATTAACTTGAAATTTGAACTGGGACTTCCTTAAACATTGACAATGAAAGGGTTCCAGTTTGGTTCCTTAATTCCTAATACAACTGAAGATAGCAATTTTTTTTTTACGATATTCCCCTAAGAATGTCCAAAATACCCCAAAATGGCAAAAAAAGGGGTTGCAGTCAATTTGGGAGGTAGAAATTTTAGAGTTTCGTTTCATACACCGAAACAAACATTTTTCGTTGGGTCGCGTTGAATCATGAATTGACCGATATCACTTATTTTTTGGTTTCACATACTCTACTAGTATCAGCACAAAGCGTCCTTATCGCATCAATTTCAATTCAAAATGCCCACGTCGCCGAAACGAACAGAAACACGAATTATCTAAATTATAACACATTGGAATGTCAAATCAGTGACACTTTTGAATTTTGCGGAATTTCATTGGAATGAACTGATCAAACAATAAGGTAGATAATCAAAAAAATAAAATGTAATGAGATTTAACGAATAAGAGCTAAAATCGATGATAGACTCTCGGATAATATGAATAAGAAAATTAAAAGTATGATCATTTATTATTGAATTGAATCAGTCATTACGTGATAAAAGTCCATAAGCTTTTCATAGTTATTTTATTTTAATTCATTATTATTGATATTATCATCGAACAAATTGAAAAGTTGTCGAAACAATTAACTGTATTTAAACTATTTTAACTAGGTTCAAAATTAATAATCTTATAAAGAATGCATATAAATAATTTTCTTTTTTTAAATTTATTAAAAATGATTAGGTTATCAAAAAAATTTATAAATAAGATTAAATAAGTACTTATACAAAAATAAGTTCAAGAAAATTCAATGGAATAACAGAATGAAAATTCTGGAAACTAATATGGATGAAATAAAGTTTTAGCTTAATGTAGCGAATTGAAAATAAATGATCGTGTTTCAGGGAAAATCTGAAAATCCAAAAACCATGTCTACATTGTTTTGTTCTGGCAGCTCAATCAAATATTGGCTTTGTGAACAAAAAAATTAACCAATTTTAATGAGGCAAAAGTATTCAATTAATATTAATTAGAATATGACACAAAATTATATTTATGTACCTTCTAATGAAGAAAAGATTTGTAATTTACATTAAAATACAAAAAAAATAATCTTTAGTAAGTATTAGTATAAATCAAGCTGTTTTTCGGATCCAAAAAATATAACGAACAATTTTTCGTAATACACTGAAAATGAATGCCCACCCAAAACATGATCGTGATGATCAAGATACCGAAGCGTACGTAAAGACGAAAATAATAAGCATATGTGTTAGTGTCACCTATTCCCGAGAATGTATGTATAATTCATTATTAAAGCTAGGCTTCTTTGTATTTTATGCTAAATTATATTATGTTATGTATCGAAGCCGGACGGTTTTCAATTACTGAAATATTAGCAAAGCATCTATTTCATTATTGTCGGTCTACAACTAGAAGAATTTATAATTTTCAATTTTAAAAATCATTTTTCATTCACGATACTTTGTGTTAAATTATATTATGAATCATAGCCAACAATATTAGTAAAGCAGCTATTTCATGATGAAGAAGAAAACTAGGAAGGCTTCTCAAGAGATCTTGAAAATTTCCAATTTTTTTATAACGGATAATTTATTGATTAGATTGGAATTTTCAGAATTATCTTCAACAATAACTACTTTGTGGCAGCAGTGAACTGCTGTTAGAACCGAAGACAGAGAATATCCTCTTATTAATTACCAAGTGAAAGTACTCTTATAGGTACATACTAAAAAATGTACGAAACTTTCCAACTAATCGAAGTCTCTAAACAAAGGCGAATTAGTTAATTATTCTATTAACGATATACCAACACAAAAACTGAATGGTATTACCAAAGAAAGTTTTATTGAGTTCAATAGACACGACGAACTTATACGTCCTCAATAATGTGTTCCGATTGAAAAAGCAACTATGATTTACTGGTTCTTTATCTCTACTAATATTGTGTCCATCTACAATTATCATTGGCGTAACTAGAGCATTTTCGTAGGGGGGACCACGACACCCATATACCTAACATTTATATTTTATCAATAGGACCGTAAAATTTGGAGTAATTTAGTACAATTTCAACTTTTAGATAATATTGGTTCACAAAATTGAGTAATTAACTAAAACACTGAAATTAGAACCGCAGAACAGAACCGAAGCCCTGTGGTTCGTGGAGCAGCATTTCATGGTCGTCGTCTCGCCGAGAGAGGAATGAGAAATACTGCACATCGAGGCATGGCACAATTTGGTATACGGATGGCTCTAGACAAAACCCAAAAGTCGGACCATGGTTTTGCGGTCCTAGATATATTGATGGGTACTTCGTGTGATTGGGAAACCTCAACGCAGTCTTCCAAGCCGAGAATGCTTGCCATCCATAGATGTGCGGAGAAGCAACTCGGCTATGGTAAGATAAATGAGACCATCTGGATCTGTTCAGACAGTCAAGCGACACTCAACGCCCTAAAAAGCCCGACTGTGTCAACGAGACTTGTCAGATCCTTAACTGGTTAGATGGTCGAAGCAGGCTAAAACTGACCTGGATTCCGAGTCACTCAGGTTGGAAAGGAAATAAGGGAGCGGACAAACTGACAAGAGACCGGGCCAGATTGGATATTCACCCCTGCTGGTATCCCCCTAACGAGGGTATACAGATCTTGCGGAACCATCTGAGAAATCAACATGCCTCAGCATGGAGAAGCATTGGTGCCTGCCAACTGTCAAAGCGCTGCTTGGTAATGTGGTAGGCCTAAGGGCAAGTGGAATACACTCGTTGAGTAGACAAAGCATCAGAATAATCTCCAAGATCTTCACAGTGTCACGGAAATCTGATGGGAAAAGCTAAACCCTCTTCTGTATGAGATGCGAGAAAAACAAAGTGGAGTCATCAACTTTCTTTGTGAACGTTCTGTGCTCATTCGAATCACGTTTACCTGGCTATGTCCGGATATCATCACTGCCGAAGACATAAATGATCTAAACGTAAAACAAATCTTTGAATTCTGTCAAATACTCCCTCAAAAACGTAGCAGGGGATAGTGTACAAGGTTCTTTTGCTAAGTGCACTGAACATTCTATTAAGCTCGATACCATCTCAACCAATACCAATTGAAATACAATGAGTTGTTCTTTCTAAAGGAAGTTCAATTTTCTAA
This sequence comes from Endomychus coccineus, assembly GCA_958510875.1. Taxonomy (NCBI): domain Eukaryota; kingdom Metazoa; phylum Arthropoda; class Insecta; order Coleoptera; family Endomychidae; genus Endomychus; species Endomychus coccineus. Next base: position 283,861,252 of record OY294067.1, read on the forward strand.
TGCTTTCACAAAAAATGCTTACAACATGCTTTATAAAAAAATATCTATATTCAATAATGCAATACATGAAAACATATCTTGGTTTATTGTGCTTCTTAGCAAAGTTCCTATACGTCGAGTAGCAAAAAAACTTCTTTCACAACCAGCTGAACTGAACCGGTAAACCAACAGCTACTTCTAAGGAAATTTCGAAATATTCTTTTTCAGCATGTAGAATAGTCGTAATTTTCATAAGATTTTCATAATTATCTATAAGCTCTACTTCTTCTATTTCTAATTTAAAGTAGGAATCAACAGAAATTGCTAAAGGAAGGCAAATCTACATTTTAAATGCGTTACAATATTGTCTAAAATTTGGTTGTAAATTTGTATGTCCCAATAATCAGCCGCTTGTGTATTTTCGGGAAGCTCTATATCTTTACCATGCTTAAAGTAGAGTTTTATTAAAAAACTATTCCATTTATGCGTTTGTGTTTATTATCTCTTTTTAGAAACTGACTCTGTGTATAGGACAAAGTATGTACATGGAATACCATAGACTATTTCAGGTAGAATAATAATAATTATATTTCACTAAACTATTATACTAGATGTGCTAAATAAACTAAAATAGTATTTCGCTTTTGCTTATAAACCAATAACATTCAATTTTATTTTTGTGGGGCTTACCAGTTTACCACTGCCTCTACCTAGTTAAGCCAATGACTATTGTCATGATGATGACCTCTCTTCATCCTCAGATATATGTATGCAAATCTATTTTCAAAAAATCACATCAAAGTGACTAGTCATTGAAAATATCGAATAAGTCTTGCTTTTAAAATGTACCATGTTCGTTTAAAATTCATAAATCGTAATAGAAACTGAATGAACAAGTTGGTTGAATAACCATCGCTTATGATAAATGAGCAAGGTCAAATCAGTTTGATCCGAACATTGTGAAGAGTGACCAATCTTCTGAGTTACAAGTCAGGACGTAAACGCTAGTGCATCTATGAGTTCAAATTGTGAAGGTAGCCATGTTCTGTCTCGTAGTTGTCCATGGTCAGTCATTTTCTTCTATATTTATCAGCCAAATTCGGATTATGTCGCGAGTAAAATTGAATAATACCTAGTTCATGACATACTGTTTGCAGTTGCAGCAATCGTTCTTCATATTGGGAATTGTTGTTATTTTAGATCCTCAACATAACCATAAATATGAATTCCCGGATTCCCGCTCCTCATAAAACTGATGCGAAGGTAATTTCAAGGAGGATTTTGATTGCACCACTTCCTAATTACTCAAGCACTGTGATATGAAAACTGTACGAGTTTATTAGGGACTGAGTTTTGGGCCTAATTGTCTAGGAGTCTATCGCTGGTAGTCAGCGCTCGCAGCGACTTTAAAGTGAACGAACGGCCTTCGCGCCTTCAGTTAATTCACTGCGCGAAAGCATGAGAACGTCATCACATCCTGATCACTCACTGTCATGAGAAATTGAGGAAATTTGAAAAATTAACAAGTTTTTTCCAACACGCTTTCAGAACCTATCTATGCTATGACTAAACATTCAGTATCAGTTTCCGACCAGTTGGAAACGGCTGAGCTACTTTCTTGAAACAATTAATTATCTCGATCCACGCCTTGTCGTTGAATACAGCGTTCATTGACGACCTTTGTTTCGGTTGCTATGGTTACATATTGACATTTACGCCCATCGCGTTTATTACGTTCACCGTTTCAAGTAACAGTTTGCACTGCTTGCGGAACAATAAGTTTGACTATTATCATTGAAGTTAGGTTTATGAGTTGGGGGTATCCCCTTTGTTTCATACCTAATCTAATGTACAAACCTAACTTTGATATAGAATGCAAATATTGTAATCGCGCTAATCTTAACACTCTCATTTCTAGGAACAATCTGAGAATTATATTGAAACCCGGTACTCAATTTCTTTCATTGATTCATGATTTGAGGCTAATCTTAATAAGAGCGTAATGATTGTTACTGAAATTATCCGAATCACGAATTATATAGTACCATCATCAATTGAAGCCAGTGGTGGTTAAATGAAAGGATCATTTGCTTAATGTGTTATGTATACTGTGGTTAATTTCGTTTAGTTCAAAGAACAGTATCCACACATTTTCTTAATACATGTATGCAGAACAGAATGTATTCGAACGAATGCAATCTGAAGAACACAATATTCACCTAGCTTCGGACATGAACATGTGACACTCATAATCAACATACCGTAACATTAATGTGGGCTTGAATTCAATTGTTTTTTAAGAACTACTTCCGTTAGAATATAGTGTTAAGAGCATTGACGTGTTTCATTCGTATCATTTGTATCAGTATTGTTCAAATAAAATATCTTACATAATCTTATTTGAATGATAAATTACGACTCAGACGCGAATATACATTTGAAGAACACAAATTAGCAACATGTGGAAACTCGAAATTTAAGATATCTCACTCAGTAAATAGTATTAGTATGAACTATCATTTATTTTTTACTATAAATAAGGAATATTCATCCTTATCTACTAAAAATACTCCTAAAATACTGCGGCTTTTTGGTTACCAACTTAATATAATTAGAAGAAAATGTGCCGTTTTAGATACTTTTTGGGGAAGATAATGCAAACAAGGGGTTGCCCTCAGCTGGACATGAGTCGGAATTCCATAAGATAATAAATTGGTTTTTCATTTTTACATTTCCATCTCTTTTGAATTACCCAGATATTTGTCAGTACTGTGTTTTAAAAGTGATGAACTTTCTTGAAAAATAATGTGACCTGTATTCAAAATATATTCGACTAGCACTGATTTTTCACCATAATTTGAACCTTTATTTAACAAACTCAATTCCGTTTCATTGAAATTAATATCGGTTCAATCGTGAATAAAGTTTATATTCTTCTATAGGAGATTTTAGTAATTTTTTTTTTTGGAAATTAATTGTTGATTGATTTACTATTGGTTTTTGTCGAAACTGGTACTTAATAATGTTGAATAAAAGGACTCGAATTTCAAAAGGAAGTTCTTAGTTACTTTTCATTTAATAGTTCATACCAATATAAATGTACAATGAATAAACAAGCTATCAATCAAAAACGTCAGGAACTCCTTTTGTTCTAGCTAACTATCAGGACGTTCCAAAATTTGACGTATTTGTAAAGACGACATACCAAAATGTGTGTATAAAATTTAGAAATTCGTTATTCTTTCTGAAGATAAGGATATATATACAACAAACGTTATATCTAAGGCGATATTAATTTACGGAGTCGCAGAAAATGCATTTGAAAAAGCTTTTTTTACTTGGAGATGTGTAAATATATCTTCATAAGGATTCCCAGAAAGTTTCACTGATTACTTTATGTTTTGACGAAACTAAGTACTTGGAAGCATTGCTGGACAATCTGATCTGAGGGAAATAAAAATGTTTCATATGCGACGATATAAGACCATCTCACAAGTATATTTTCTACTTAGATATAATGAACCGTAATACTCTTATACTGAAATATTATATTCAAATTTATGAAAAAAAATCATTGATCAGCTTGGCTAGTCACATTCTCATAACATCGAGAAAAGACATCCCATATCCTTACAAAAAACAAATTGAGTATATCGCGCTTTAATTGTTCCAAGATGCAGTATCGATAGCAATTTAAACATTTAATTTTTTGAGAAGATTTAATTACACGTTCATCTGATTTTATTGGTTTGTTGGAAATTATGGACTTTGTTCCTAAGTGGTTTCAATTTGATTCTATTATCAGTCATATGAACCCATCCTAATCATTTTCCTGGATCTTATAATTGTATTAGGGAATTTGCAGATTCAAATTTGCCAATTTCCAAATATTTCAAAAGTTGGTTCCAAATATCCTATGTTAATTTAAAAGCCACAAATTATTTTTTTCAAATGTTATTCAAAGCAGAATATAGCGCATGGCAGCTAGTAGAGTCGGCTTGAGTTGGTCACATGAGAAATTCTAATTCTCTGGTAGGCTATGGATTATGCCTCTGCTTTTATCGAACCCTTCTATTTACACATCTTTAATCTAATCTGTATTAGCTCCAATTTAATGATGGTAAGTGAGAAAGAACATGAATAGATTGTGAGAAGAAGTTCAGCGTATTGTTCATTTTTGAACGTAGAACATCCTGCATCTTAACCTCAGTAGTTTATAGACACGTGATATATCAACACGCTCGCGCTCTGTTAAAGTACATATACATTGTAGGTTTGTTTTTGAACTATACTCTTTTTTTAATATAACTGTTAGATTAGTATTTACGATTTCAAATTAATGAAGAAGTTATATTCTAGAATGCAATTTACAATTACTTGGACGTACAAAATTATCACCTCGCTATTTGGAAAACCGTTTGATTTGAAAATTGTAAATTAACAATAAATATCAGGAAAATGAACTAAATCGATAGGAAATAGCCACCCAGACAACGTTATTTTCAAATTGAGAAATTTCAATTTATAGTCAAATTGAAAATGAGCATGTGAATATTTTTTTTTTGTCCAAATTAATGAGAATTGAATGCAATAATCGTAGTCAAAAATTTTCAAAAATAAGAAATTTCAACGCCTATACTATACTCAATCATTCCATGAGCCCATGAGCTAAAAAATAGTTCATATTCCACTATACAATAACAATCACCCTTACCCACTAAAAAAGCTTTCAGCAACCAAGGTGCCGTCATCAGAGTGTGAACTCTTTTATAGTTTATTAGTGACGATATAATAAGTTTTATTTCATTATGTGGAACTTATGAACGAAATTTCAGGAACAGTATATCACATTTGTTGATGCGCTCGCCGTTAGGGGCCGCTCATATATTGCGGACCCCATATGCTTAATTTAACAAATTGGCATATAATTTAGTTAATTGTTATATTTTCATAGATTCAAACATCTAACATGTGAAAAATTTAACTATCTAAAATATGATAACATTGCCGCTTGGAGTTTCGAACCTACGCTATATGAAGCAAAAATATATCAAACTGGGATCTTCCTGTCTGTGATAAAATCGCTATTGCAGGATTGAATTTGAATTGCCACGCCACCGGGAATGTTTCAGACCGACATCCCCTAGCCACTACTTTTACTGTACTTTACATCAGACTAAGATATCAATAGGTTATATCAGTATAAGACTGTTGGCTAATAACAGAGCACATGTTCTGTCAAAAAATCCCAACATCATTCGAATGTTATGTTTGTTATATATGCAATAACGATTTTCTAAATCTCTACCTCACCTATCTTAGTGCAATTCAAATATCAAAACGTGAGACCGGATCATTATTTAATTTCCCAGATGATCAAAGTAGTTACATAGCAAAGCTTGTGTGTACACAAATTGATAATTTTGTTAATCTATTTAATTCAGTTGCTTATTTTGAATCTTAAGAAATACCTCATGTTTGTAAAATGATTCGCCAACGATAAATAATGATAAAGCTATTTGACTAACTAACATGAAAAATTGAAATAAAAGATTTATAATAATATTAAATTATTATAAATGCATTAACATTGTTATCTCGCTAACTCTAAGAGATGGAGAGTTGATTGAATGGCGATAAAGTTGCGCATTTTGATGTTGGATAATTTATTCGAAAGAATTTAAAAAAATTCCGACTACTCCCGGAGATATTCGAAAAAGCTACAACATCAATTTTCTTTTTATTTGTTACTAGTTTATTAGTGATTATTTTAAAACAAAAAGCACATTTTGAGGCACTTTTTTATGCTCTTCAATCGTTTTTTGAATACCCATATCAACTTTATTTTTTTATTTATATTATTTCATTTTTAAGTAGCTTCTGATCTACCAAAATTAATGATGTATCATACTTGTCACTTAATTATTTTTGTATAGGAGTTAAATTATTCACAATTTTTAACAATTAACATACAAAATTATATGCCAATTTGTTGAATCAAGTAACAGCGAGCGCATTAACAAATGATATACCCTTCCTGAAATGTTGGTCATAAATCCCACATAATGAAATAGCACTTATTATATCGCACTAATAAACTATAAAAGAGTTCACACTCTGATGAAAGCACCTTGGTTGCTGAGAGTTCCTCAGTATTTTAACAGCTTTTTTGGTGAATAAGGGTGATTGTTTTTTATTTATAGTGTTATTATATAGTGGAATTTGAACTATTTTTATCTTATTATTTATAAATAATAGGCGTTGTAATCGTTTGTTACGATTATTGCATTCAATTTTCATTAATTTGGACAAAAACAATTATTCACATGTTCATTTTCAAATTGAATATAAATTGAAATTTCTCATCAACTTCATTTTTTAATTTATGTTATTTCATTTTTAAGTAGCTTTTGATCTACCAAAATTAATGATGTATCATACTTGTCCCTTAATTGTATTGGTATAGAAGTTATAGATTTTTTTAATTGGAGACTTTGAAAGAAAGCAAAATGTGCTTTGACAATAACAAAGATTCTTTTATAAAGGCGTCCAAAAAAATAATTTTGTTTTCTGATATACTTTCCATTATTTGAATATCATCAACATGTTTCTTTTTGAATGCTTACCACGCGTATGTACAATCCATTATTAAATATGGCGTAATATTTTGGGGAAACTCATCACACATAAATAGAATAAAAGTGCTTCAAAAAAAGTGTATACGTAACATTTTCAGTTTAAAGCGGACAGACAGCTGTAGACCTTATTTTGAAAAATACAAAATACTTACCTTAACTTCTATTAATATCTTGGAGAGTGCATTATTCCTTAGTAAACACTATAATTTTTTGAAAACAAGGAAGCGACACACTCATATAAAACGCGGAACAGACACTTACTGAAAGTTGACCAAACGCATCTTACTCAGTATCGAAAAAGTACAAATACTACAATAAGAAAAATATACAACCATCTTCCGAAGTACATTAAAGATTCTTCTTCTGATGGAAAATTCAAATTAAACTTAAAAACTTGTTTGATTAATTATTGTTTTTATGATATTGATGATTTCTTCAACACAGTGTTTTAAATACTTTATATCTTTCTTTTTAAAATGCTGCTCATTGTATTTATTGTTAATAATAGAACTCCTATGTTTAGTATATCTTTAGCTTATATGTTTCTGTAGCTAATTATTCTTTTATAATGTACCTATATTTTAGATTTTATATTTTACTTGACATGTTTGTTGCCCATTGTGGATTTTTTGAATAAAGTTGCCTTATAATTACCATTATTGTTATTATTATTATTTCATCACAAATTATGAAAGTAAGGTACCAAAAAGGTTCATAATAGCCACATTTGTTTTATTAGTATTTAATTGCTTCCAGATATAAATGTCGAAAGCTTAAGAGAAAAAAAAACGTGTGGCACTCGGGGACTGCCACGGTGAAGCTATTGCATAGCATGTTTCATCAACTTATGCAATTATAATTATTTATTTATTTTTAATTTATGCAGTTTTTTTTTCTTTGATATTAATTCAAGTTACACTTTTTGAGCGTGGTGACCTATAAGAAAACAATTTTTTTTCTTTTATTGAATAAATGAGAAGTTAATATCGTTTAAAATATTTTAATTATCTTACAATACATGTAGGTTATTCAGGAATTTGTTATCATTGAAACTATAGGTTTATGGTAACTGAAATAAGAGACATAAGTTTGAGACTTGATATCCTCTAAGTATCTGGAAAATACCGCGTCAATGGTGGCCCCATATTTTGTTGTGAATTCTTGTGGATCATTATTCATTTTCAAATTCAATTTTTCCGAAAGAAAACTTGTCAACCGCTCTGATTTTTCATCAGCGAAGTTGATGTTGAAATTGCCAGCCAAGATGAGTGGAAATATATCACCATTTGTACCAAGTATTTTCGACCCTTCTTCAGTGTACTCCAGTAAAGTGCGATGAATAAAATGCTCTACCTCGTCCAATTTTGGATTCGGAGAAATGTAAATTGCTACCATGACTATGTGTAGGCCATTTCTAAGTTTGCATAAGCACGCACAAATATCTCCAAAAAATGAGCGCTAACGTGTGCAATATTTATTTCGATATTCGGAGTCATAATATTAGTTACATTATTATTATTTTGGTAAATAGCTACTCCACCTTTTGGATTATCATGCGCCATGCAAGATTCGGTAAGAAGTAACACATTTGTTTGTCTCGTAACTGAATCTTGTAAATCGTATTTGTGACTATTTAGACTTTTATTATAAAACTTGAATGTAGAATTATCGTTTTTTGTCGTGATATACAATTTTTCAATATTAGTCACCCGAGAGAGCGCAACATAAACGAGTTCCTGTTATTTTTCGTTACGGAATTTCTTGATTCGGTCGAGCGCTCAAATCCCGCGATAAAAGCTATATGCAATATATGCAATAGCTTAATAGAAACAGGTACTTTCAGGTCTCTGCTACGCGCGTCTAACGTATAAACTCTAACTGACGCGTAGCGAGCTCCTAGAGGCATATGTCAAAATGATTTCGTTCGTAGCTAATTACATAGGACGTCTGGAGTTCATGCAATTATGTTTTTAGATAATTCGAACCTTCTAATTTCGATAGGCCACGTGAAAATCCCGGAGTCGTATAAAATAGCGAAATTTCTCACTTTTAGAAACTTCAAATTAATTACTTAATTTGACACATGTTAGGTGTTTAGGTCTCACATTATTTTTCGTTACGGAATTTCTTGATTCGGTCGCCGCGCTCAAAGCCCGCGATAAAAGCTATATGCAATAGCTTGAAACATGATTTATAAAATTTAATTTTCAAAAACTAACAAAAAATTTGTATGATAATTTCTAACAAAGTAATAATGTCTAATTTTTTAGATGTTCTGAGAGATAGCCATTAACTCGAATACACTTGTCGATTCTTTTTGGTATTTCATTTATTGCCCTTTGCACAGAACGCCTTTATACGAAAAGCATCTCTAAAGCCAAATTTTAGTTATTTTGGGTTATTCAGTTTTTTTTTGTAAATTCTCAAGCGCGCCCAACAAATAACAGTGGAAAGGTCGGGTGACCGTCAATGGAATCATCATTTCCAACTGTTGTCTTTATTCTATTTCAAATACTAATATTATTCAATTTAGAAGAAAATCAAATAATTCCTTTGACAAACAATTCAGCGACAAGTGTGATGCATCGTTTGTATACGAATATCGACAATATTACTTCTGAATACTCATTGAATTTTGTTTGTTTCAGGGCGTCCAGTTGGCAAGCATGTGATGCGCCGCGATGCCCACTCTGTCCGCGGCGCCTGAAGTGAATCCCGGTGGCCGCAGCGAGCGGCAAAAGACTCACGACGTCGCCATGAGCCCCGAACAAGAGGCTAGCCCGCCCCCCGCAGCGCCGGGAGCTTCACCACCCCCACAGCCCTCTACACGACTGCCTTCACCCGCTATGTCTCACACATTGGATACCTCAGACGTGGAACAATTCGCTGGTAAAATAGTGTACAATCCTGACGGATCGGCTTACATCATCGAAGATTCCGAAAGTGAAAGCGAACTCGGCGGTAGTCATCCTTCTATCCCGGAGATAGTACCACCATTGCAAGCGGTTTACGTATCACGTCTTCTGCGGCAAACCACCCGTGCCACCGATCTACCGGCAGTGCATAGTTATCGTGTGGTATCTCTTAGGGACGCTCGACCCCCACGACCTGCTTCCGTGCCCATCAAACCCATTCTTATGTGTTTCGTATGTAAGCTGAGTTTCGGTTTTGCGCGATCTTTTGCCAACCACGCGCAGTCCGAGCACGGCGTTAACCTCAAAGAACCTGAACGTGAAGTACTGGCCGCAGACTGTTCCGCCATTTTACAGTGTGTAGGTGCTGACAAACGCCCAATGGTGTCCCTATTAGAACCTCTCGGCCCCGCGCCTTCGCCCGACAATCATGGATCTCAGACGATGGTGGTACCTGTCATTCGGCACGAAGGTAACCATTCTCCCCTCGGCGATACACCTCCCGGTTCGTCTAGTCGAACTACTCCGGGGAAATCTCCATCTCCTCCATTCGCACCGCCTCCCGCGTACATGACGGGCACAACAATAGGCGTTTGTCCCGAACATCTTCAAGGAAGACCGTCTGGGGTTGAATGTGCGCGATGTGAAATGATACTGGCTTCAGGGAGACTGGGTCCCGCAGGCCTAGCAAATGTGCATAGTCGTAATTCTTGCAAAACTCTCAAGTGTCCAAAGTGCAACTGGCATTACAAATATCAAGAAACCTTAGAAATTCATATGAAAGAAAAACATCCAGAAGCAGAAACTAGCTGTATATATTGTATAGCGGGTCAACCGCATCCCCGGTTAGCACGCGGTGAAACCTACACCTGCGGTTACAAACCATATCGCTGTGAAGTATGTAACTATTCTACAACCACCAAAGGTAATCTCAGTATCCATATGCAGTCCGACAAACATCTGAACAACATGCAAGAACTCCAAAACGGAGGTGCACCAAATACCGAGTCCCGTCAGTCTTCGCCCAAAGCTCCTCCACTTCATCATTCACCAGTTAGTAGTGGCCATAAACCTAAACCTAGTTTTCGATGCGACGTTTGCAACTACGAAACTAATGTTGCACGAAATTTGAGAATACACATGACGTCCGAAAAACACACGCACAACATGTTAGTCTTACAACAAAACGTAAAGCACATGCAAACCCTTCAGGCGCTACATCATCCACCGCACGCAGCTCAACAACACATGGAGAGCTTATACGGGATGTATCCAGGATTGGGGGATAAACCAGAAGCCGCTTTGGCAGATATGGCCTACAATCAAGCGCTATTGATCCAGATGATGACCGGGGGACAACTTCCAGGGCACGGTGCGCCAGCAGATATGACACCGCATACAGATATGGGATTGAATCCTGAAACGATGGAACCACCTCCGGAACCGGCGGACCCTGATCCAGAACACACCTATCAGTGTTGCGTTTGCAATATCTTCGCCACCGATAGTCTAGAAGATCTTGGTCGACATTTGGCGCAAGATCGGACGAGATTGCGGGAACAAGAGATCCTCGCTGTGGTAGCCGGTCATTACGTTTGTAAACTATGTACCTATAAGACCAACCTCAAAGCTAACTTCCAACTTCATTGCAAGACTGATAAACACCTCCAAAGGTTGCAACATGTCAACCACGTGAAAGAAGGAGGTCCTCGCAACGAATGGAAACTGAAGTATGCATCGGCGCCTGGCGGAGTACAAATACGATGTAACGCTTGTGATTACTATACGAATTCGGCGCACAAACTCCAGCTTCATGCGGCCGCAGGCCGACACGACGCCGGGGTGGCGCTTTTACGACACCTGTGTGAGCGATGTTTGACGTTAAGGCCTGATCAACCTCGCGTTTACCATTGCTCCTTGTGCGGCTTCTCCGCTACTAACAGACTACCTCTACTTCAGCACGTCAGGTCTCTTAAGCATCTTCATATGGAACAATTGCATCAGCTACAGCGACGTGCCGAAGGCAAAGATACGTCGCCTGAAATTGGAGAAGTCTTTCATGTCGTTCCTGGACCTATGGAACAACAACATACTCCAGGTAAGAGACCCTTTATGACAGCTCTGTTTGTACGAGAATATAAAAAATGCTCACCACGCATACATCATTTTTCCAGGAAAAAATTCGTCTATCCATGATTTCTCAAGAGAATAATTGTTATCCTGAATGAATAATTTTGGTTAGAAAACAAGAACTATGAGATCAATTATTTATTTCTACAAATGGAGTCAAAGGTCATTTTGAATAACTCTTGAAATACCACCGGATGTCCCATCATATTTACCGGTTTTCATTGAAATACTTCGAAACGACACAAGTTTTGTTTGGACTCATTCACTTCCTTACCTCACTTCCGGCTTGCGAAAAAATAAAATAGCAGTTTTTCGAATTTTTATTCATTGATTTTTTCAAATATTTTCTGATAAGTCGAAAATCACTTGTTTCAACTATCTGTCGGTATAAAGTTTTTTAAAATGGATGACAAATTAATTGAGCAATTGATGTTTGAGCAGAAACCTGTCAAATGGAAAAAAAAGAAGGCGTATACATAAATACAGAAAAATCATAAACATTTTACCAAATAAACAAAAACAATAATTGAATCAATATAGTAAAATGTTTTGCAATAAAAAATGCAGAAAATAACACATTAAATAATTGTTCACTAGACATGTTATTTCAACAAAAGTTCTACATGACCTCCATTTTCTTTAACAATTTTGTGTAAGCTAAATAAATTAAATGAATAAATTACTAAATGCTTCTGCCAGCATAATAGATGAAGTCAAAACCTCGATTTGTATTAATTTTCATTTGTTCTAAATTTTGAGGTGCAGGATTGTGAGTCCGAGTAGTAACATATTACCCTATAAAATAATCTGTTACCATCAAATCTGGCAAATTTGAAGCCCATTCGATAGGTTCTCCCAATCAAATCCTATAATTTTTAGAATACAGATTGACCAACAACCTGCGAAAATATGAAGGTGCTCCATGTTTTTGGAAATAGATTTAATTTTGATATAATTGCGCATTCTGGTTTATTGGGTGGGGGATAACTTCAACATGTCCGTATAGATTACAGCAAAAATATTAAATTTACCGCCGCTATAATTGAACTGACTCAGATGTCGGCACAAAATGCCAATAAAATCCTATAGTCCTGAACTAAAGTATACGAAGTCGTAGAATGACAATACTCTTGCTGGAATCTTATTTGTGAAAAAATTAAATTTAAAGATACATTATACACGTAACTTGATCTATTCTATTCGGCAAGTGGGAAGCAACAATATTGCGCAATATTCCGTTATGTTTTAAAAACGAATGACATACGTTCCTGTTCCACTTCTTTTCAATAAGTTCATTAAATTCTTTACATCGACTGTTTCTCCTTCAGTTTTCAATAAAATGTATATAATTTTATAAGTTCGCGTAATTTCATACTTTCGTATTGAAACATTCGTGTAAATAATTGGGCATTTCTTTAGAAAGTCCTTAATATCGATGTTATTCAAACAAAGCTTCTCGACAAAAGCATCACATCACGGATAACTGTATCGTGATAGAATTCTTTTGTCGAATCGAGGGTTGTTAATTATCATTTCAAAGAAGTTCGTGATATAGGCGCATGCATTTACACCCTTGGCGATATTTTCGGTGCCCTGCCATATGTCTTGCATAAATAATTGTAGGGATTTTTATTAAAAAACGACTATCCGTGTAATTAGGATTATTTTTATCGTGTACAAGTCTGTTGTTAAGGCGTTTACTTTGCCCTAGGCCAATCGGTACAATAGCGGCTGCAACCCAATTGTTCTTATTGTCGCTAGTGAATCGGGACTTCGATAGCCATATTACCATTCTCAGATATAAAAAACATGCATTGACTCAGCAACTGGGCATACAATCATTAATGACTTAGCAATAATCAATCGTAGCCCTTATGCACTAGAAATACTGTTAAAGTACCTACTAAGGACTTTTCGGGTACCAAGGATCCATCAGAGTGAACTAAATTACAAAACAGAATCAATCAATATCTTTATTGCCATAAGAAACACATAATAATAGTACGTAGGGAAACTAACACACCACCATGCATTTTTTGTATAAATAGAGTTGCAATAAATAAGGAATACGAAAATTCCTCCACAGAATAAAATAAATGATTTAATAGTTCAACCTTAATTGCCCTTTTAAACACTTTCCCATTATCAATAGCTCTAATACAAGATAATGGTAGATAGCTGTATAATCTTAAAAGCATAACTAACGAACTGTTACTGGTTTTTACAAGATTATGTACAGGTACAAATAATTTGGTATTTTCTCTAACCAACGCCCCTGGACGAAAAGATTTTACATAAGCAATGGATGTCAAAACAAAAACTGAGACAATTGTTAAAATTTACAAATGTTCAAATATGCCTATTTTTACAAGAAAATGATTGCTTGGCTAATGATTTTGCCCTTATCATTGACTTTTGCGCTTTGAAAACACTCTGAATATTGGATCCGTTACCACAGCAAATTATTCCGTAGCTTAGAAGGCTATGGGCTTGAGCAAACTAAATCAATCTAAAAATTGCCCAAACTGCCACAGTATACATATATCACAGAATATAACTTTTTTTGAATAATCCGAATATGAATAATGGAGTCATTTTAATTTTCACTAACGGGCTGAAATTAGATGGGATTAAACAAAAAAATAACAACTGAGCTTACCACGTATTTATTAATACACCATTAGAAATATGGTTAGTATTGTTAATGAATAAATCAGCTTTTAAACCAGAATTTTCGAGGATGGGTTTCCAAATGTTGGCTAGGTTCAGATTATTTGGTGTTTTAGGATTTCTATAGTTTCAAGAATTTCTCGCTGATATAAGTTTGGGCCTCGTGCTAGGATTTTAGTGTTTTCGAAAAAGATTTGATGATTAGTGTCAAACTTGTGTTCCCCAAAAAAATTTCAGGCGGAGTGTATTTCTTTATGGCATTTTGAATGTTATGAAGTGAGACATTTTTCGACAACAGGACAGATGAAAGGTGTTTTAATTCTGATTTTAAGGATTGGGGGTTGGAATAAGTTCTGTGGACCAAGCAGTTTATGACAGATTGCTCATGGGCAGTTTGGTAGTAGGAAAGACCATTACATCCCAATATCCTTTTCACCATGGAAGGTGAATCGAAAGGCTTGCTCCCGTTCTTAAATGTATTAGTTAGTCGGTAGACTGACGGTATTTTGGGACATTATGTATATCGAAAACCCACTCACACCGACAGATACCTCAGTGGCCTTACCCACCACCACCCTGCCCAAAAGCGATCTGTCATTAACTTCTTGGTCCACAGAGCTTTCAACTTATCCCAATCCCTTAAACTCAGTATTGAAACATCTTTCATCTGATCTATTATTAAATAATTTCTCACATTATAACATTCAAAAATTCATAAAGAATTACCCTTCGTCTGAAATTTCAAATCAACCTGAGCCACAAACTCCCTCACCTCAGTAGATCTGCAATTGCGGAACACAACTTTGACAATAATCATCAAATCCTTTCCGAAAACACTAAAATCCTAGCTCGAGCCGAGCCGAAAAATTCTTCAAGCGATAGAAATCCTAAAGCATCCAAATAATCTAAACCGTGGCTCAGATATTAACTTCCCAACATTTGGAAACCCATCCTCGGAAAATCCACTTAACTTCATTGTTACAATTTTTTCAGCTCAGAGCGACTTAATAATCTATGAACAAGATTACTGCCTGAGTCTACACTACATTTTTCTATGTTTCCATGTTTGTTTGTTATATGAATAAATATTATTATAATCAATTGGTATACTTGAATCCGCTGAAATATATGTTTGTGTAGGTTTTCTTCATACGTCGAATTCCAAATTGTGATTTCTGATAATGTTGAATCAAGAAAAGGAATCTGGTCATTTCTTTTTATATGAATCAAATTGGCTATCAAGCGTGTCCAAAAACCATCTAGATTTATAATATTCACTAATAATAGCGAAAATGTCGATATATCTGTGCCGCACTCTTGGAAACGGATTTAAATTTGATTTTAAGAAGAAAAATATTGGCCAAGAGAGGGGAGAGTGTATCACCTATTATACCTACATTCGTTTGTTTACTTATAGTAATTTATAGTAACATAAAGACGTAAGGGTCAATTAAACTCTATGCAGTGTGTATCGGGGATATTAATATTTGAAAGACATTTTTCAAGCATATGTTATACATTATCAACGTACAAAGTGTTTCATAATCTTTTTTGTTCCTTCAATAGAACGAAGAGACAGCGTGAACTCGGAAATGAGTCAATCCGAATCAACACGAGAACAAGTCAAATGTGAACCTCGCGAAGACAACGAAGAAACGAACTATCCGGAAGGTGGATCCATACAACACGGATGTCCTTATTGCGAATACACCAGCGATTCAGAAATGCGAATTCAAGCGCACGTTTTAGCCCAACACGGAACTTGCACCACAGCAAATCAAATGTACCAATGTCCGCTCTGTCAGGACGCTTTCAAAGAACGGTCGAGTCTAGAACGACACGTCATGCAAATACACTCGGTTAACAGCGAAGGTCTTCACCGTCTATTGTTGCTAGTCGATCAAAGTCACTGGTTAAACCAAGCAGCATCACGAACGCCCACGCCCAATAATTCTAACAATCAGATCGCGAACTTGACAGTCTCGCCGAATTCCGTATCGTCGAAAGACTCGAACCGGCACGAAAAAAGCGACGCTACTAACAACGAAGCGGAACGTGAAATTATGTCACCGATCAGCGACGATAATTCGGAACACGAAGCGGAGAGATGCAACACTTGTTTCAAAACGTTCAAAAACATCGACGAGTTATGTTATCATCAGAACGAAATGGGACATTTGGAAGTCAAACAGACCCCTAGCGGTCCCGGTTATATGTGCTGGAAGAAAGGTTGTAATCAATTTTTCCCGACCGCGCATACGTTGCAGATGCATTTCAAAGACTCGCACGCCAAAAATTCAATAACCAACATGTCGGTGTCGGAGAAACACGTGTACAAATACCGTTGTAACCAGTGTTCTTTAGCTTTTAAAACGTTAGAAAAATTACAATTACATTCGCAGTATCACATGATCAGAGACGCTACCAAATGTGTTTTGTGCGGGAGAAGTTTTCGATCGCTTGTTGCATTACACAAACACGTTGAAAGTGTTCATTCTGAATTAACAGATGAAGAATTAAACGCTTACAAACAAAGTCTAATGAATAATCCTCTGCTACTCGCTGGTCTCCAAGGCCAAGTTTTAGATAGTTCAACAAACGACATATTGAAAAAAGAATCGTTGCGAAACTATGATGCAGATTTAACCGATTGCGATGAAAGCAAAGAATTGAACACTAGTCACGATGAAAGTAATCAAAACGACGGTGAAAATTCGGACGATAGTATTATTTATAAAGACCAACAATTCCTAGAAGACTACCTGAACAGTCAAGCAATTGCCGAAGACAGTTACAATGACCCTAATAGAAAGTACAAATGCCACCGTTGCAAAGTAGCTTTTACAAGACAAAGTTATTTAACCGCCCATAATAAAACCCTTTTACACAGAAAAGGCGAGAAACTAAGCTATCCCATGGAAAAATACCTGGATCCGAACAGGCCGTACAAATGCGACGTATGCAAAGAAAGTTTCACTCAAAAGAACATCCTTTTAGTTCATTATAACTCTGTCAGTCATTTACATAAATTAAAACGGGCGATGCAAGAACAACAGAACAATAACAACAACCCTCCGATCTCACCGGTTATCGGCACCCAACCCCAGAATTTGACCTTAACACCTAAAAGTACATCGTCGGAAGAAGACGACAAGAAGCGATACCGTTGCAATATTTGTAAAGTAGCGTACACGCAAGGCAGCACATTGGACATTCACATGAGAAGCGTTTTACATCAAACGAGGGCCAGCAAATTGCAAGACTTGGCGATGGCCGGACAGATTGACCTGTCAAAACCGCTAATCGAGCAACCCGAAGCCATGCAGTCTCCGAAACAGACCAGCCCCGTGCCAGGTGGTGGGGACAAGGCGTCTCCCACCCCGGTGTCACCCGGTCCGACCGCAGGTAGCCAAGGGATGATGGGTTGTTCGAAGTGCGGCGCCCTGTTCAGTTCGCAAGATCAGTTGAGTACCCATCAGCAACTCTACTGCATGTTCGTCGCACCGATGGCTATTTTCCAAGCGGTGCAAGAGCCGGGACACGCGAAAAGTCCGCCACCTGGCGCCGAACAAGATACGTCGGGGAAATTTACCCTGCCGAAAAAGAACGACTCGCACATGTACAAACACCTGTTGGAGAGCTTCGGTTTCGACCTGGTGATGCAATACAATGAAAGTCATCAGCGCCGTCAACGGATGCGGGAAGCGGCCGAGGGGAAGCTTCAAGCGATGACGCCGCCGTTGCCAGTCTCTGAAACGATCGAGGAACCGGTAGTCGACGAGCCCAAGGCCGAGGAGGAAGCATCGGACACCAACTTGCCAGAAGTAAGTAAATCTACGTGCCAACATTGCAATAAAGAGTTCTCTAGTGTGTGGGTGTTAAAGTCACACTGTGAAGAAGTACATAAAGATTTAGTGCCACTAGAATTCTTAGAAAAATATGCTCAACAGTTCAAAAACGAGTACGAAAAGAAAACCGTGGTGGTGACGGCGGCGACATCATCGACCCCCAACAGTAACCCGAGAGTGACAACACCCGGAGTTCCTACTTCTACGTCAGCATCCAGCCCTGTTGAAGTCACTCCCGAAAAAGATGACGAATCCAAAGAAGTACTACATTCCAAACTGGAGATGCACACGCCGCCAGAAGCTACCTCGACAGCACCTTCAACTCCAACGTCATCTACGACGCCAGTCAGCAGCACAGATTCTTCGATTCCGGCAAATATTCAAGCTATGATTGCTCAAAGCATGGCTCAGAATCCGATGGCTCTAGCGCAACAAATTTCCGAAATGCAAGCCGCCCTCAACGTCATGCAATTGCAACATCTGAATTTCAATCCTATGATGCAAATGATGGGCATGGGAATGCCACTGGGTCTCAACGCGTTGGCAGCAATGAATTTACAACCGCCGTTGGTGCCTCTCATGATGCCGCCTCCACCGTATGATCCCATGAATCAGTTTGGACCCCAAGATCAACAAATGATGAATAAGCAACAAGCACTCATGCAACAACAAGCGGTAAGTGTTTTTTAATTCATATATAGTTCTCTCTGTAAATAAGTTCTCTGTAATATTTTCTACGTTCATGAAATAGCATTTTTTTCAAAATTGGCAAGAATTATCACAATCTCAATGAATTTGACATTGCACGTATGTTAGTTCATATCATACAATTAGAAAATTTGAAGTTTTAAGCTTACAATCCTTTGTACTGTGTTGAAATATATAATTTTTTGTTGTTGAAAGTTAAGATTTAAATTATTAAATTTCTTATATAAACAAACAAGTTCTTTTGATCGGTCTTGCAAAAATTAATTAAATATAGTTACTCACGTTCACAACTAGACTAACGTAAATAGTTTTTCAAATAAATCCTTATAATGCATATTATTATTGTAATATCATGATGAATGAATGTGAATATCCAAATACATCCAATTATTGATTACAATTGTATCTCAAGACCCACCAGAAAATACTTGTTCGTCTATCTACAAAGTTTGTAATTTAAATCTTCATTTTTAACAAAACCAACAAAAAACTTTTTTTAAATACTTTGAAACATAATTTTTCAAAAAATCGATGGTGGAAGCCGTTACTTTATGGTAATTTATCATTTTGATTATATGAAAGAATAACTACTTTCTTTTTATACCACTTTTATTAATAATAACGTGAAAACCTAACTATAGTTCCAACACCGAAGTGCCATTATCAAACATAATTTTCTAATTGTTTGATAATGGCACTTCGGTGTTGAAACTATAGTTACGTTTTCACGTTATTATTAATAAAAGTGGTATAAAAACAAAGTAGTTATTCCTTCATATAAACATAATTTTTAATTATTATGAAAATGTCGGAAGATGAGGTAGAATAGTAGACCCCGAAACAAGTAGTGCATATCTATAAAAAATTAATGAGGTGATTTTTAAATTATACATCACAATTTGATTTAAAATCGAGATATTTAGAATAGGATATCTCAAGTAACGGACAAAACAATTAGTTTATTGTTAATGAAACTAAATAATCCAACACAATCTTGATGTAGGTGGTTAACCTTAATAGCTTAGGATCAATATCATTTAGCAATAATTTCATGAACTATAATTAATTCATGTTATGTAAATCTTATCGTTGACCTCGAAATTTATTCCATTAACACCAGATGGAATTTGTATTGTTCTCTTCACGAATGTTGTATTTTACCCTCAGACTTATTATGCTGAGATCGAACAATAAAACTGAACAATGTGTCCTACCTAAATATCTACCTGAGATGTTGAAATTAGTGACAAGAATCTTGTTGCGTCGATTCTGAAACAAATCACCTATCTATTCATTAATGAATGAATTCAGGTGCTGTAAATATTTTAAGGGCTTTCAGATAACGGACCATCCGACACATTTTGGTACAGGGTTTCAGCTAAAATTAAAAATAATCCTGGTAGCACGATGATCATTCAACTTCGCTACCTTTGGCTTCGTGAAATGTTCTTCGATAAATCATATCTTCAAGCTATGATCTAATATCAACACTTGCAGTAAATCGTGGCATAACCTTGAACTTGGAGAGCTAGCGTGTAAGGAACCCGACATATCGAAAGATTCAGTTCAATCAATGTTACTTGAAATTCAATTCGCAAAATATTTTATCGTTTAGAATTGTGATAAGGAATTGATCATTTTGGGTATAAGAAGGTGTCGAAAGGGAGAAATATGTATAAGTGTCTATAAATCCACTCCAATCAATACACACAATTTGAGACCGCATTCTAAGTAATTCCTCGATCAGGGTTAAATATTCACCGAACAATACAAATAGTCCAGGTACATTTCAGCTTCATTTGTAACAGTACTCTTGATGTTCCTAATAGCCTTGGGTCGTCAGTGGTGCAACCAAATTTCCTTCACTTCGGTTTCGAGAGGCGCGTGAATTCGGAAATTCTTGTTTTTCTGCCAAAATGTTCAAGTAAAACATTCATCAAAATAGCTCCTTTGTTTTTAATAATAATTTTCCTATGATAGGAATCAATTTTTAAAACACCTCGACCAATTATTATTGTCCTTTCACTTGAAAAAAATTTCCATGACCAAATATTTTCAAACATTTCTCATTAATTTGAAACTCAAACCACGGTGATCTTGCAAATGCTGCAAATTTACGACACGCAGTTTGATTAATTAAATTATTGTAAAATATTCGCCTGGTGAATTCTGCTCAAATTCACAGGGGAGCTCAAGTCTATCAATAATAACAATTTCCCAGGAGCTAAATATTTTCAAACGAAAATTATTCGCATAAACATATTATTTAACTTGAATAGTGTAAACTTCCGCGGATAGCTAATCTTGAAAATTCTTGGCTTCCGGTTGGATTCCGCGGCACAATAGCACGACTTGATGCCGACGTTTCGCCTACCAATATAGGTGGCATCTTCAGGGCAGACTTGAGACTTGAATTGAAATATCGGCATCAAATCGTGCTATTGTGACGCGGAATCTATCCGCAAGCTAAGAATTTTTATATTATTCAACTGTTTTGCTATTAAACAAATTGAGTGCGGAATTGCTAATAATTGATTTTTATAGAAATCGAAGCATTTTCGATGATCATTTTAGTTTTCAAAAGTACAAAGGAAATATCAGGATCAATTTCGGTTGCACCACTTTATAATGGTCTAAGGACTATCCGAAAAAATTGACTAAGCTGTAAGAATTGTGTTACTAATGAGGTGTTTAGTGTCTAATTTGCCTGGACTTGCTGCACTGCAAGAAATTAACACGTTTGACATAAACTGGTGTATTAATATTCTCCCTAGATCTCAAGTAACCTCATCTACAGTGATATCATTTGCGAACTTTGTGTTCCTTTCAAAAAATTCTAAAACTATCTCATTATACCAGTACGACTGTGCTCTAAGCGATGATGGAATCATTTGATAATGAACAAAAAAGTAATAATCTGATGAATACCTAATTATAACTAAATTTATGTAAGAGTCGAATCTAACCTAGCTGGAACAAGTTATTCATTCATTTTCTACCTGTTAGGTATGAATATTCATCACAAACTGACCAAATCTATCAATGAAGTCTGAAGTTTCATTGTATTATGAATATTGATGTCGTAGAATGGTGTTCATAAAACCTCTGAATGATAATTAGTAACGAGAATATATGTATTTTGAGAATGATAACAATGTTTCAAGATCAACTTCCTCTAAAATTCGAATGAATCATATAGCGACGTGAAGTATGAACCTACTGGAGCTGGATAATATATCTTTATTGTTCTCGCCATTACTGGTATAGTCTCTGGAATTACGAACGAAATACTCGATATGATGCCATAAAATTATTATTTTATTTAAAATTATGTTTCTCTTCCACTTCATAGTTTACTGTATCTAATTTTTCCATTCCACTAGATGTTCTCCTATCTGGAATCTTTCTCCAATATTCTCTCTCAGCTGTTAATGCTGTTTTTCAATTTAAATAAAATAATTGTGTCATATTGATTTCTTGTTTAGTATAGCCCATTTCATACTGATTTATTGATAAAATTCATCTTACATTTGATGGGTGAACAATAAAAATGGAGGCCTGTCATTCTCGATTGTCTCTTGAGTGTAGCTAACTATCAATATTTTTTTTATATTTGAAGGTTTATGTTTTGAAATCCGGCTTATGAAATATAGCAAAAATACGTATTTTTGTAATCTGAAAAAGCTCTTTTCACATATCAGATAAATATAGCGTTCCATTTAAATAATAGACAACATTTAAAAATTTGACATTTGCCGGGTTAATTTTACATTTTTCACTGAAAATTCTGATGACTCATTCATATATTGATAACTTTCAAATAACCCCTGTAGTTGGTCATAAAAAGTACAGGAAAACCCTGTACAAAGAAATAAAGCCCAATTTGATGAAGGTTCAAAATACGAATTTAATTCTACGATAGTGGATGGTAGGGTTGTATCGTAATACTATCGGAGTCAATTATTAGGTGACACATTTCAAGTGAGTAACGTTTCTTTCCCAGGATGATTAAAAAAATACTAGCTCTCCCTAGTTGGAGAATTAACCTCAAAGTTACACAAAACTGTAACATTTAACTTAGAAATAATGCTGTCAAATTGTTTCACCACACTGTGGCATTCGAAAAGCTAGAAGCTATGAGCTAAAGCTAAATCTAAAATTATTCATCATAAACTAACCAAATATATCAATGAAGTTCGGAGTTTCATTGTATTTTAAATATTGGTGTCGTAAATGGTGTTCATAAAACCTCTGAACGATTATTGATAACGAGATGTCACACATTGATTCCAAATTCGATCTGTACATATGAATATTTGAACCAATCAATCCGTTCAATGCCCCTTTCATTTTCATTTCATTTATGCTCTAAAATTCATTATGCAATTGAATAAAATTTTTTAGAACAATTGTGAAAGGTTTCGCAACCAATCAAGCATTTAAGTAAGAATAATTTAATGAATAACAATTTGGTATATCACGTTTCATATTTTCAACTAATCAATTCAATGTGTAGGTTGATCCATTTTCATTTCCTAATTGCACAAGATGCTACTGAATTATAACAGATATCGATTGTTATACCCGTTCTGATTTTGACCTTATATCTTGCAAATACTTTAACAACTGTTTTACATCAATTTTGAAGTTAATTCTATGGTGTGCCGAATTTTAAGATTACACGTGATTGTTTTTCATTGTGACTATTCAATTTTTCACCTGAAAACGATTAAGTTAAAAAAATGAGAATCAAATAAAAAATCCATCGTTTCTGTGAAATATTTGTACAATATTGTCAATTATTCCTTAAGGTCTTGGAAGAATTGATTTCATGTTTGTGTACGAGGAATGTGAAGGAAACGATGTGCGTCTGCCTCATCAATTATTTTTAACTAGCGATATATCATTTAATGGAACGTTAAGTGTACTTTACAAGGTACGCTAATTATTACATTCCAACTAGAGAGATATATGGGGTGTCCCAAGGTAAAGTAATCATCCCAGTTTCTTGCTATTAAGATTCGAAATGATGCTGCATTGTTTCCGATATAGAAAATCAAAAAATCAGCGTGACTATACCATCGGTCCAAAAATATAATATTTTCTGCACTTTCATCTTGTATCTATAGAATAGTAAATACTATGATACTGAAAGACTTTGGACAGGTCGTTTTCGAAACTGCGGAAATATCTCCTATCCAGACACTGGAAGCAGTTATACGGTTTTCTCGACATTCGCCAGTTTTTCGGCCAAGCCGAGGGAAAAAATCCCAAAGGCACGTGAATTAGAGCCTTGGGAGCAAGAAAATAAAAAATATAGTCGAAATGTTATTTTTTTCAATGCTATTTTGTGAAATTCAATCTCAAAACAAATTCAATACATGATTTATCTCGGGCTTTGCAATTTCCATCCTAGACATTTAATGTATTTTATTTACATTTGCTCGTACAGTTGATATATAACTGATTTCAATAAATTTCGTAGCAATAAATGTTTCGAATCATAAAAAGGATACAAAGAGCGAGGATAATTTTGAAACACTCATAAGCTGCTAGGTTGAAACAACGTTAATTCATATGCATTATTTTTCAAGTTCATAGTAGGGGCATCCCACCATTCTTTTATTGAAAACTTAATTTTTCATTTTTCATAAAAGTAATCAGGTGAGCTTTACTTGTTCCGGAATAATATGACATATGGAAAATAGCTAAACATAGGACGAAAAATCTTTGAATCACATCCTGGAAAATTAAAAACTAGGTTACCCGCTTATTCAAGCATCGGTATCTCTTATTCCTAATCAATTATATAAGTATTTTGAGAACGATAACAATGTTTCATGATCAACTTCCTCTCAAAAGCGTATGAATCATATGGCGACATGAGATATGAACCTACTAGATCTACAAAATATAATTTTATTGCTTATCGCACTTTTTTTTTCTCGTCCTAGTACGAGTAGGTACAGTATCTGGAATTGAGTCCTATAGAGATGTCGTCTTATACCATTACCATTCATTGTTTTGAGAATTTGAGTGAATTGCGAGCTTTATATTGAAATTCATTGCAATAGAAAATAAAGGCTGAATGAACTCTTTTTTCCCTTCATAATTATTTAATTTCTCTCTTACAACAAATATTTAAGAATTTTCAATGCGAACTGTTACCTATCAAATATAAGTTGTGTCAAATCTTATTAAAAATCGGTATAAAATGGGCTAATCTGAACAAAAAAACTCGATATGATGCAATTAACATTTTATTTAAAATATCGTTCCACTTCCACTTTATTGTTTATTTATCCAATATTCTCATACGGGTGTGTGTTCCACTATCAGGAATCTTTCGTTGATATTCTCTCTAAGCTGTTGATGCATTTTTGGATTTGAATAAAATAATTCTATCATATCGATTTTTTCTTGTTCATTTTATACCGATTTATTGATAAGTCTCGACAGAACTTACATGTGATGAGTAACCAATAGAAACGGTGCTAGGTCTTGTCATTCCCGATTATCTCTTGAGTGTAACTATTTTTTAGTGCACAACAATATATATATTTTTAAACTATTTGATCTCAAAGTTTTGAAAACCAGTTTATAAAATATAACAAATATATAGATATATTTTCGAAATCAGAATGAATTCTCTTTTCACGTAGGTATGAGATGAATGTAGCGTTTAATAAAAAAAATCGGCAACATGTCAAAATTTGACATTTGCCGGAATCATTTTGCAATTCTGGAGATTCAGAAAATATACCTATAAAATTTTGTATTTATCATTAATTTGTGTGATAAATTTCCAAACAACCCCTATAGTTGGAGTGTAGAAATAAACACAAAGACTCTGTACATAGAAATAGAGCACAATTTGATGAAGCTTGAAAATACGAATTAAATGTAAGATGTTTTGTGACCTTGCTGGTTAATAAGATTTAGAGTTGGTTTAACAAAGGTCAAATAACTAAAACTACTTAAACTCTGTTGCCGACGTTTCCAGTTTTGTAAAGTCATCCTCTGGGCATTACAATAAGGATTTTGATAACTACTAGTTTTAACGAAGAAAAACAAAGAATTGTGGCAAAATGGGGTTGATAATTAAATGATGAAAAATACATTGAGGATAATAGAATACATATAAATTTACATTATAAAAAGTTCACATTATGTGTCAGCTTATCTATTTCAATACGTGTCAGTAATTGACACATAATTTGAACTTTTATATTGTAAATTTATAAGTATTTTATCAAGCGCAATGTATTTTTCATCATTTAATTCACAACATTCTTTGTTTTTCTTTATTAAAACTAGAAGTAATCACAATCCTTATTGTAGTGCTCTGAGGCTAACTAGAAAAGTCGAAACCTTGGCAACATAGTAGTAAATGGTTTTAGTTATTTGACCTCTCCCCAACCAACTCTAAATCTTTATACGAATTTAAATCCACCATAGTGGAAGGTATGGTTGGGACTTCATACTATCGGAGTCAATTATTACGTTATAGATTTCAAGTAAGTAAGGTTTCTTTTCCAGAATGATTAAAAAAATGTTAGCTTTCAGAAGTTAAAAATTAAACTCAAATATAAAGAAAACGTGTGAAATTTAATTTTGAATTAATGGTGACAAATTGTTTCACCACACTGTGGCATTATCAAAGCTGAGTGCTATGAACTAAAGCTAAATCTAGAATTAGCCATTACGTGATGAAAATCAGTACTTTGTAATAGTTGTTTGAAGAAACTACTGAGTTAGCCATAGCCACATTTATTTATCAAACTAGTACGCTTAAATAATAGGAATCACTCTGAATATGGTACAAATTGAGGGATGGGAGTAGACACTGGTTTGGGTGGGAGTTTATTTATAACATTTGATGCAAGTTCTGCTCGGTTGGATCATTTAAAATCATTTAACTATTGCCTTATGAATGTTTTAAATTTTCTATAGATTCTAGAATATTGAGTTTGTGTCGTTTTTCTTGAATATGATGTGAAGTATCATTTTTTTCACAATAAATTATTACTCTCTGTACTTATCTCCATCGAAACACAGAAATTTATCCGTCCTGCACATTTGTTACTTCGTCCCCACCTGTGACCCTCATCAAATTTAATGTTGCTGTAAGCCAACTTTATCACACCTGCAATTTTAAATGATCTTCAACGGCTCAAAATATCGAAAAATCTGAAGATATAATGGTATCAGAGTCATGACCAGATACTAAAATACCGTGATATTAAAAACACTGTCTCACGAATTACTAATTAAAGGAAATTTACTAGCTCTCCTGGAACTTAATTATCGAGTAATGCTCTGTTAATGAAAGGTTTGAAGACTCCGTTTGAAGTACAATTTGGGGCATTTTTTTCTTAGGTTACTTCAAATTACACACATACCCAAGTACTAATTATATATTCTGAGATCTGACAATTATTAGCGGCTGTTCAGATCTGACTGTTGATTATTTTAATTGCTGTTTGTGCATTGCAGCCTTGCATTGTGATAATTATCGTAATTGATTTATTGCCAATTTGTTACAATTTATTAACGCTGTATATATTTACGGGTCGCTTATTGAGAACTTATAAATCTCTATAATATTGACATTGAACTAACGTAACATTTTAGCATACATTTTTATTCTTCAGGCCGTTAACGCCGCAGCAAACCAGAAACGGGCGAGAACGCGAATAACCGACGATCAGTTGAAAATTTTGCGAGCTCACTTCGATATAAATAACTCACCGTCCGAGGAGCAAATTCACGAGATGGCATCGCAAAGCGGCCTTCCGCCGAAAGTAATAAAACACTGGTTCAGAAACACGTTATTTAAAGAGAGACAACGCAACAAAGATAGTCCGTATAATTTCAACAATCCACCATCTACCACACTTAACTTGGAGGAATATGAGAAGACGGGCGAGGCGAAAGTGATGCATTTGAACAGTTCTGGAAGTAGCATCGAAGAAACCGTCAAACAAGCTAAAATCTGTTTGTCGCCCATTCAACCCGAAATTAAAACTGAATTGAAGGAAGAACCCAACGAAGAACAGCCCAAATATTGTCACGAAGACAAAATGAATGACAGTATGGACGACAAGTCGAACATACTTAACCTTACGGGAAGCTTGCAACCACCTCAGAGCCCAGCTACTTCCATAGCCAGCTCTGAAAATATGAGCATGTCACAAGTTTCCGCTCCTAGCACACCAAATAATTTAACTCTCACCTCCATAATAGCGTCTCAACTGGGCGATACATTTACCACTAGCACACCTACATTAAATCTTTCCACACATCACGGTTTAACGAGTCCAATGCTACCACCGCCGAAACTAAGTCAACAAAATTTCCCTAATCCAAACAGTTTGCAAGCAATGCTACCTTTAACACCCAACAGATGTCTTAGTCCATCCAGGGAATATAGCAATCCCGGAAGCCAAGGATCCTGCGGATCGTCCGGAAAAAGAGCCAATAGAACTAGATTTACTGATTATCAAATTAAAGTTCTCCAAGAATTCTTCGAAAATAACGCTTATCCAAAAGATGACGATTTAGAATACCTATCAAAACTATTGAATTTGAGTCCACGTGTTATAGTAGTTTGGTTCCAAAATGCACGACAGAAAGCAAGAAAGGTATACGAAAACCAACCGGCCGCCGAACCATCTCCTGGTATTCCAGATGAAGCTGGCGCAAATCGGTTTCAACGGACTCCAGGATTGAATTATCAATGCAAAAAATGCCTCCTCGTTTTCCAAAGATATTACGAATTGATTAGACACCAGAAAACTCATTGTTTCAAGGAAGAAGACGCTAAAAGATCTGCCCAAGCTCAAGCAGCTGCCGCTCAAATTGCTGCAGTTCTGAGTTCGGAAGATTCGAATTCCAGTACCACCGTCGAACAGTCTCAACAACAGTCCAACATGCAGCAGAATCAACAAATACAAAATCCCGCTCTAAGTCCAATACAACCTAATCAACCTACTACGCCCACCCCAAGTGGAGGAAACTATCCACTTTCACCATCGGGATCAGAAACGAAAGAGGGAACATTCCAATGTGATAAATGTAATTTAGTATTCCCGAGGTTCGACTTATGGCGGGAACATCAACTAGTTCACATCATGAATCCCAACCTATTTCCGGCATATCCTCCAGATTCTCCGTTCGGAATCTTGCAACAACATGCCCAGTTACAACAACTGAACGCTAATCTAGGCGATATGGCGAAGAGTAGTCCCGTTCAAAGCTTACAACATCCCCTGATAAATATGTTGAACAATGTAACGGGACAGAAGAGGAAATTGGAAGATTTCGAAATCGAAAGTGATGCCTCAGATCAACCTAAAGATAAACGATTAAGAACGACAATTTTACCAGAACAGTTAGACTATTTATATCAGAAATACCAAATAGAAAGTAACCCCTCCAGAAAAATGTTGGAAAACATCGCGCGGGAGGTCGGATTGAAAAAACGGGTAGTCCAAGTTTGGTTTCAAAATACCAGAGCTAGAGAAAGGAAAGGTCAATTCAGAGCACACGCTCAAGTCATCAACAAAAGGTGTCCCTTTTGTCCGGCATTGTTCAAAGTTAAATCAGCTTTGGAGTCTCATCTTACGACCAAACATGCCGATCAATGCGCTCGAGGAGAGATCAATATCGACGCTTTACCTGATGAAGAATTGAGTCTAGATTCCGCACCTAGTATCAGTTCTGTTGGAGAAAACAAATTTCAACAGAATCCTAACATGATGCCCCCTATGTTCACTTCAATGCCTCCCGATGTTGAAAATTCTATTAAGAAATATTACGAAGACAGTATGAAACGATACATTAGCGAACTCCAAGCACATTCGTCGTCTTCGAACGGCGACAAAAGCGAAATCAAAACTGTAAAAGAGGAAGGTGAAATTCCGTTAGATTTATCGAAACCCGTCGACCTATCCAGGCCGATTAAAGTAAATTTGGATCATGATCGAAACGTTTGCGATCAGGGTCCATTAACTGATCTCAGCGAACGATCTCTTTGCGACGAGAGGAGCGATACTATGTCCGAAACGACCGAATTCTATGACGACGAAAGTAATCCAACTTCTCCTGCCAGTAGTACTCAAAGCAATAGTCAGCGAATACCAAACAGTGGTGGCGGCAGCAATAGTGCTAACAAACGATACCGGACTCAAATGAGTTCTGTACAGGTTAAAATAATGAAATCTCTGTTCGGTGATTATAAAACGCCAACGATGGCAGAATGCGAGATGTTGGGAAGGGAGATCGGTCTTCCTAAGCGAGTGGTACAAGTGTGGTTCCAGAACGCAAGAGCGAAAGAAAAGAAAGGCAAGGTGGCTTTGCATAAAGTCCTCGGTGGGCCAGATTCCGATTCTTTACCTCCGCTGCCGGACGATTGCAAATTTTGCAATTTCAAATATTCACACAAATATTCTGTCCAAGATCACATTTTCACCAAAAGTCATATCGCCAACGTTCGAATATATCTGGAAAATGCCAGTAAAGAAAGTGAACCGACAGAATTTACCGTACCGCCTCTTCCGGGGGCATCCGGAACTGTTTCTGCCGACTCCACAACGAATCCTCAGCAATCTCTGAACAACAATACCCAACTGCAACTGCTTCAGATGGCCGGGATGCAGCTAGCGGCCGCTTCCAAAACTGAACAGGAAGAAAACCAAGACGCCCTCTTCCAACAGCTCTACTCCCTCGGAAACAACGCCAATTATGGAGTCCAAAACCAGTATATGCACCACGCGATGTTCAGCGCTAACGGTGAGTTGATTAACACAAGTTTCTTTCGGCATGAAAAACGAATTTAGCAGCTAATTTTGTCAAGTGATTAGTTCCAAAGTAATTCATTTGAGTTCGTTTATCATGTTATGCATTTGTAGTTCAGTATTCCAAATAGTATAAGATTGCATGTTCCACAGGTTATGAGTTTTGATTATAAAACATACTTACTATATTTAAAGATTAAACAATTATGATCACTAGGGAAATCAACCATTTTGATCTCATTACTATGTTGTCGCGTACAAGATGAAAGGAAGAACTTTAAACAATTACAAATTTTAATTTAGGAATACCCTGATAGGTTTCTTAGGGTTACCATCAATTAGTTCTTGGACCATTGGCATTTTAAAATATATGTAATCTTCATTACAGATATATGGCCCAGGTCACTAAAATGTTTGGCATTAATCCTAGAATCATTATTTACAAATTCGATATAGCCAATATTGGGAAAAACATTCCTCGAAATATGGCTAACGAAAATATAGATCAACTAAATTTATTAAGAACTTGAAATTCACACAAAACCCAAGAAGATCACAAAAAAATTTACTGTCATAAATGGATTTGAATTTCTGTCTCAGGATAAACTTGTATAATGAGTCCATATAATATGGAAGCCTCTAGCTATATGCAACTCTAACAAATGAGCGAATACACAAATAAACCATTATTTCATCCAGTTGAACTTAACATCTGTATATTTGTGGATAAAGTATGTTGCTTTGTTGCCCTTATGCTTGAATCTCTTCCCTAAGTATCACTCAGATAACTCCAAGAATGTTTTTTCATACCTTCACATAGGTACTCTATTGGTCCTTTACACATATTTGCTTGGTGGATTCAACATATTGAATTCAGAGTGCACAATGTCACTCAAACGGTGACCTTTGGAATATTGAATATGAAGTTACCGAGTCGTGCCCCGTAAAAATAATCCTACAGTCTAAACGACAAAGGTTCTCAGTTGGTTCTTTTGTCTATGGTATATATAGGATTGTATTTGCATGAATCGCCATTGTATCATAAAATACAAAGGCTGTTACATTTTTATACTTGCGTAGGAGTGTTGCGACATGAATTGTTATCCTATTTAATGAGAAATGGGGATAAATATTTCAACCTCCCCCAGTGTTTCTCATATGAATTCGTAATGCACCGCGGCATCATAGATGGCTACGTACGCGTCTCTTTGTCAATAATATATGACGCACGTCTGGACTGCGACTTGATGGAATATGGTGAAGATAACCTATCACCCAAGTTCACCTCGCCATTCATTTGTCATAGATGCCGCCGCGCGTCACTGCTATCCTAATTATGATCAGAGGCGGCTGGGCTCTTAGAAACGTGAACAGGGAATCTGGTTGAATTAAACCTTCTGCTTTGCGATATGTAAAGAATTCGGTTTTCTTCACAGGTTATTTCTATGACTAGAAGTTCCCACAATTTCAACCTTGAAACAAACGTCAACTGTTTCATTAACGACTTATATCATTTTATATGTGGTCTGGATATCAAATTTGGACAGCTGATAACTGGTTTATAGCTAGTGTACCCTCAAAGTCTCGCTATAACTTGAAATAGGTACCCAAATCTGGGACGCAACTTAGATTTCGATATTGTTTACCTTCATTTTCAACCAATTTAGGCGCGCTCAATTATGTATTTTGAATATGTATATCGTGAAATCAGGATAGAAAAGGCTTCCTCAGCGTCCAACCGAGCTTGACGTTATTTCCAATAAAACATCTTGTACATGGGTTTCATAGTTCGTTTCAAAGGCAGCGGTTTCAAAATTTCTTTTTTGTACTTCGTAATTCACACTGGATGCACTCTAACACTATATATAAGGAATAATCACCCTTATCCACTAAAAATACTATCAAAGTATTGAGGACGTTTCGGCTACCAAGTAGCCATCATCTGAGTAACTGAGTACTGAATTGTAAATCAAAATGTACTTGTTTAAATACTATTTGGGGCAAATAATGCAAACAAGAGGTTCTCAACTAGAAATAAATCAGAATTAAATGAATTGCTTTTCTGTATACACATTTCCATCTCTTCTAAACCACCTAGATAAATTTTTTTGAGAAATGGTGTGTATTGAAAAATACAAGTCCCCATTTTTTAAGAAAGTTTATCATTTTTAAACAAAGTACAGACAATATCTAGGTAAATCAGAAGGGATGGAAATAGATATTTGTCCGTACTGTTTTGAATTTTCTTGAAAAATTGTGTGTATTTAATACTACAGGTCACACCATTTCTGAAGAAAGATTATCACTTCTGAAACGCAGTTCGGATAAATATCTACGTAATTTAAGAGGGAAGGAGATGTATAAAAGAAAAAGCAATTTACTACATTCCGATTTATCTCCTACTGCGGGTAACCTCTTGTTTGCATTATTATCACCAAATAGTATTA
Organism: Endomychus coccineus; assembly: GCA_958510875.1. NCBI lineage: Eukaryota > Metazoa > Arthropoda > Insecta > Coleoptera > Endomychidae > Endomychus > Endomychus coccineus. The sequence continues at coordinate 283,894,382 of OY294067.1, forward strand.
AAACAGGCACATGTTGATTTTAATTTAGAATTTGGTTTACATCAATCATGACCAGTTGGTAGCCAAAAGGTCCTCAGTACTTCAACAGTGTTTTCAATGGATAATGGTGATTATTCCTTATACATAGTGTTATATTGCATTCACAATGTTAACTCTTTTATAGTTTGCAATGATCTGTCAATCCAGCGCTGGACTTATGGAGGCCCAAAGGCAGTTGAAATCTCGTGGTCTCCTTTGTGAATTGTATCCTAATATGTTTCTAAAAGCAAAATCCTAATGAATAAACCAAACATTGGCAATATGTAGTATTTAATACAATATTATTAAACTAATATTAAATTGTATGATTTGTGATAAACTGACAAAATTTTACCAATTCATTTTTCTCAAATGGTTTGAGGCAAACTTTTGTAGCACATACTGGAAATTCACCTCAAAATAGACGGCTACATAAACAAAACAGTATCGCACTAGCAAAGTATACCTTTAGAATTTGCAAGGTTATTTTTGGGTGCAATAACATTAACTGAAAATATTTTGAAAGTAATCCCTCTGAAAATAGTCTGGCAATTTAGATATATTGCTTGCAACCTTATTCCAATTTTATATGTATAAATGAATGACAAACTGCTGATGACACTTCTTTGGTTGGAGTGCAATATAAATATGAACTTTTCGAGTCCAGGCAAAAAAACCTTTCCCGGTATGCAACTTCGAATGAGCCGATCAACTGAGTCTTCAAGTGTGGAAGAACGATAAGAGCCACCTTCCGATTATTTATAATCAGTAAACCATTAGTCTGATCCTTAATAATCCAGTCCATTACATTTTTCCATCTGTTGTAAACAATTGAAAAATTTGATTTTTTCAAGCCACAATATGTGGGGTAGGGTTCCAAAGACCGGTGCCTACTTGGCCTATTAGATAATCCGGCACTGCGACAATCAAATAAATAGAAAGGGAGTTCTTTTAAGTAGATTATGTGCTGCATAATGACAACCACAACTTCAACCAACTCGGAGTATTTTTAAAGTTGTTCAAAGTATCGTAAAGTACCAAACAGCTTGACATAGACGAGGCGCCATATATGTGGGGGTTCAACCCCAGAGGCCTGCATAAATCGGCGCCCCTGATTGGAACCGTTATTGTCCGTATACGTTAATTGTAATAAATAAATAATTTACGAGCGAACATCCATCGGATCAAACGTACGTGATTGGCCCGCGTTTCTCGTTTGCGATCCGCCATAAATTATCGAACAAAGGCTCATGTTCATAACCAATTTCTACACGTGTCATTTTTTATGGGAACTTTTACAATTGTCGCACATAAAAAATAATGTCGATATCCTGGAGAGGTTCGGTCGTATTGTTGTGTTTTGTTGAATATTAATTGCTAGACATTTTTAAAGTTGATTTATTATAATTGCTCCCTCGATTAAAGCCGAAAGAGCGATTAACTAAAATTCACTTATTATTATTCATAATTATGCTAATGAATGGACTAAAATAAGTTTACTTCCCGATGCTGACTCATAAAATGTATTTCGACACGAATGAAAAAAACGCGCTAATGAGCCCGGCGAATTATATCTAGTTGGATGTAATTAAAATCAAATTATATCCTGCTAATTTCAAACTATCCAACATATACGCTGACTATTTTGTCAGCGTCAATTTAATGCTCGGCTGGGAATATTAAAAATAAATATATTAACATTCCGTACAAGTATGTTTTATGTATGCTAGATTATTGCATAACTAACTAACCAAAACGACCCATATGAATGACGTTCAAGTCAAGAATATTATTTTGTCTCAGCAATAAATACTGATGGAATGATCTAAAGATGTAACCTAGCACTTCGAATGCTCGGAATCACCACCAACAGCACCCTCTCATGGGATGATCGTACAAGGTTCATTGCGAAGTTGTGCTCCCGAACATACGCTTAATCTCTTGAATTATATCCAGAAAAGAACTATTCATCTGATTGATGATGTGACATTCACGAATTCATTGACCTCTAGTACATCGTAAAAAAATGAGCGATCTCTCCCTTTTCTATTGATACTTCCATCGTCGGTGTTGTGGAACCCTATAACCTCCAAACCTGCCTTTCCAACATTCCACTTCAGGCTCACACGATGTTCTTTGAACATTATTGGTTTCCCTCTCGTGTAGTCAGGGTATAGCAATAAAAAACGAATAAAAATTCATTACGCAACCTACTTACCTATAGTGCCCATTGGGGAATGTACCTTCTGGAGTAAACCAAAAATATGGAGAATATTAGTAACGCAACAGGATTAGAACCCAATACAAATCGCAGTTGAAATTAAGTTAAAAATAAAAAAGAACTTGTATTTCGATCATACATTCTCCTCTACAATTGTCGAGTGGCTATATCTCGGAATATATTCATTAACAAAATTTTTGCCCAAAAAGGGTAATTATATTATCTTTTCTCATTTTTACCCAAATTCTACAAGTTTGGGAACCCGTGATAAAAGGCGTGTTTTCTACCACTTTCGATCATTTCCGCATTAAATTTTTTTTTGAGGTCTTTGTTTGACTGTCGCAGCGGAAACATCTTTAATCTATGGTCAGGAGTACTGTTCACATGTTTTGAGTTGTGCTGCCAAACATGCGCTAAAGCTCTTGGATTCTATCTAGAAGGGAGTTATTCTGATTGATAATGTCACACTCCATTGACCTCGTGAAAAGATGGGTGATCTCTCCCTTTTCTACATATATTTCCATGGTCGGTGTTGAACAGAAATCTCGCCTGTTATTCCAACGCGAGATATTCCAGATAGGCGGAATAGACGAGCTCAAGCTAGTCACCTCTTCATTGTCAAGCTCGAGACCTGCGGAACTTCTTCCCATCAGACTACATTTTCCTATCAAACGACGAATTTTTGGAACTCTTCGCCAAATGAGGTCTTTCCTTAGGCCTATGACCTCCAAATACTCTCTCAACATTCCACCGCGGGCTCACACGATGTTCTTTGAACATTATCGGTATTCCTCTCGTGTAGTCAGAGCATAGCAAAAAGAAACGAATAAAACATTCAAAAAGCAACCTACTTACCTATAGTTACGATTGAGAAATATACCTCCTAAAGTAAAACAAAAATATGAAAAATTATTGTGATGCGGCAGGATTAGAACCCAATACAGACCGCAAAAACCTCTCCTACTTTAAGGAATCTTTGAGTGGCCTTATCTCGGAATATATTCATTTTTAGCCAAAAAAGGTAATTACGTTATATTTCTCACTTTTACACAAATTCTACAAGTTGAGGAACCCGTGATGAAAGGCGTGTCTTCTACAACTTCCGATCATTTCCGCATTTAATTTTTTTCGTTTTCTATTGACGTTATTACCAATCCATTGCACAAGATTTCATCGGAATTCATGTTGTAGAGCTTGAAGAAGAGGTGAAACTTCCCAGTGACTGGACTATACTCAAACAAACAAGTACATGAAAGTTTCAGTGTAAACAAGAAAAAATGTTGGAAATTAAACCTGTCAATGAACAGAAGGAACGATAGCAATACCACAGATTGAAGGTAATTTGTGACGATACTGTTGCCAACAATATTACCATAAGGCCAGATCGATTAAACTAGCTCTGTTTAGATTGTCACACCAAACTGTATAAAATAACAAAATAGATGGAAAATTTGCACAATCCGGCAACTTTGAATGAATTTGCGCTTCGCGGTTTCCATCGTTACGAAAGTTGCCAAACGTTTAAATCAAAATTTCTTTCATCTCACTCGCCAAATTTAGGGTCTTTGTCTGACTGTCGCATGGGAAACATCTTTAATATACTGAAAAATGAAATTTGATTGCCGTTTCTTTCCTAAACAGGGCAAGAATTTTGGTGCGGTCCTCGTATATAAAGAATGTTAATTCACTGATTGATATTTCCCTCACGAATCACGAAGGCCCCATCTCTGATCATTGATCTTGGGTTTAAGTTTTGGGCTACATTGGCTGAAACCACCCACAACTTCTATATTATCGTATTTTTAAATTCAATACAAGTATAAATAAGAAAATTACTTTGATGAATATTATTGAATTCATTAAATGTTTAATCAAAACTTCATGATTTATTTCATAAAGACAATGATTCCCAATGAAGAAATGTTATTTGTTTGAAATAGCGTTAACGATGTCGCCACCTATAATGTCCTCGATATGTGCTATAAAATATAATTTTATGCGACTATTTCTGTTTTGTTGTTCGAACAATTTGAATTAAAAATATATTTTAAAATTATAACCGGGTCATTCCGTTCAGCAAGTTGTTTAGATCTATTATTTCAAAACTCGGATGTAATTTTTCTTCTGACATTGTCTCCTACTCGGTGACTTCACTAAATTATATAAAGGATTATTTAAACAAGTTCTTCACATTATCACATGAATATTAATAAGTTGAGCGTAGTTAAATACCTGAATATCGTAGCTCATAAATTTAAATCCGCCTATTTTTCCATATTTAATAAATTAATGCTAATGAACAAACAAATTTATGACTGCCATTAATTAGTTCGAATACGTTATTATCGTTAAACAGTTTCAAAATGTTCGTTCGACAATTGTAGAAACGTGTTCTTTGCTTTTTCTTCTGTCATTTTTATTAATGCACACGTTGCTCCACAAAGAAATCGAGATATAATGTGAATTTATTAATTTCCTGACATTGCATTCAGAATAAATGTTATATGGTCAGGTCTCCTGCAAATTGGTTATAGAAAATGATATTGTAGCCAGGTTTTCATCTAATTGTTATTGTTGGTGTTAGTTCTACAAATAGGGAAAAAGTATGTTCTTTGCAACTAAATCTTTCACTTTGTATTTTAGAAATACATTTCCAAAACTTTGTATATAGAGAAAAAAAATTGGAATTATTGGATAGAAAAATAGGGATTCTTCACCAATAGATTCACAAATCCATCGATATCCTTAACTTGGCTTGTGGAAACCAATTTTTTTTATACTCTGACTATACGGGAGGGAAACCTATAATGTTCGAAGAACATCATGTGAGCCAGCGGTGGAATGTTGGGGAGGAGATAGGCATTCGAATTTTTCTTTGAAGGCTTAGAGGTTATATTACATTTATCAACGGTTACTATAGGTTGGGTTTTGAATGTTTCATTGTTTTTTTTTGCTATCCTCTGACTACAGTAGAGGAAAATTAATAATGTTCAAGGAACATCGGGTGAACTCGCTGTGGAATATTAAGAGAGCAGATTTGGAGGTTATAGGCATAAGGAAAGAGCTCACTAGGTAAAGAGTTCCACAATTTCGCTGTTCGATAGAAAAAGGAAGTCTGGTGGAAACAAGTTCCGCAGGTTTCGAGCTTGACAATGAAGGGATGACTAGTTTGAGCTCATCTGGTCCGCCTATCTATAATCACTAGTGGTGGAACAACAGACGAGATTTCTGATTAGCACCGACCATAGAAATATCTACAGAAAAGGGAGAGATCGCCCATCTGACGAATAGCTAGCTCTTTTCTGGATAGAATCGAGCGTCAGCATACGTTTGGGAGCAAACTCCAAACATGTGAAAAGTATTCCAGGACAGGTCAAATTTGTCCTTTGCAGATTATGAGGAGCTGCTGGGATATAAAGTAGATCTTGAGACGAAATAGAAAACCAAGTTTTTGCTAAGCGGTTTTCGCCATAGACCACAAATGATCATCCCATGAGAGAGGGTGGTGCTTGAGCATGAATATAGAAGATTACACTACATCATCATATTATGGATTGTGGAATCCACCTTCTTGGAGAAGATGCAAGCTTAAGTTTTAGCTGAAATAAACTCTACCAGATTGTCAGCTCCCTATTTCAAAATCTCTGCCAGATCTCTATCAATTGCGTAAACCTGACTCAGTCCTCAGACTTCATTGAATGGTATAGGGGATCTAGATGGAAAGGCGGTATGGAGTATACCATCATCTGCAAAGCTGTAGACCGTACAGGTGGTCACTTGCAGCAGATCGCTTATATGGAGTAGAAACAAAGTTGGTGCCAAGACAGATCCCCGTGGAACACTCGCGTTGATAGCCGTTATATCGGACGATACTCCGCCAACCACGACATGGTGTGACACGTGATCTATCTGATATAGTAAGCGACAAAGAGGCAATTGGAATCACTCATGTGTGAGTTCATATTAATATTTTAATTTAAATATGTTTCAATTCTCACAGTCCATTAAAATCTACTACCAGGTTTCGAGGTCGAAGGTTACACTTCATGTTCAGGTATATATAAGAATGGTTGCATTAAAGAAAATTTGTGTCTTTAAAAAATATCGAATTGAACAAATTTTAATGAATATTTTGTAATTGTTTAACAATTTTGATACAAAATTCCTTTAATGCAGTCATTGCTATATACGCCTGAAGATGAGGTGCAACCTTTGACTTCGAAACCTGGTAGTACCAATTTAAATGGATTATGAGAATTAAACCATGAATTCAAATTTAAATATGAATCGAGAACATTGATTTCACCCAAATTGTAATATTTCCCGAATTGATCAGTTGATTACAATTAATGCATCAAAATATACCTAGTTCAAGATGAAGATGTTTTCAGCTTTCATTCCAACAGCTTATCGAACAGCTGGTTCTTCCTCGTAAGCTAATTGCACGGAACGAGGTCGAGACCTTTGGAAGTCTTCCTTCTCAAGGCATAGCTCACAATAGTTCTCGCTTAATGAATGCCAATATAACTTACTTGATATATTATACAAAAATACGACAGATACGTATTATAGTGGTACTATTTTAAAATGTTGATGTTTGTTAGTACAAAATATGACAATATCATATCTGCAAATTTTGAGCCCTTGTGTTCACAAAATCAAACGAAGATATTACATTATCATAGGTTGAACAAACCTCAAAATGTTCACGACCTCAGCACATCCAAATATAGAAGGCGTATAAGTACTTATTTAGGTACTGCGGTTGGATTATTTATTGAGTTGTATTGCATGAACTGTTTCCTGTTTGTCTCTCCTCTATGGATTGTTTCTAAAAATAAAATATTGTAGAGTACTATTTTTCATAATATCATGCTGTTATTATGATTTAACAGCCACGGCCGTTATTTTTGACAGCTTTGATAAATTTTTTAAATCCATTTTAACAAATTTCATCAATGTAACTAAAAGCAGAAAATATTTTGCATGAGATCAATAACTGATATGAAAAGAAGAAATGGTATTGCCCGAATTACCCTGATTTCTTCGTTCTTATTAATGTCTGTGCAGCTACTAAACTGTATGAGCTTGGTACTTCACCATTGGAAATCTCTTCTTGCTTTGTAACAGTAGAATGGTTGCAAGCAGAGGTTGAAACACTTTCGATTGAATTGAAAAGTTGTTCGGAAATCTTGATCTTTCAAGTAATGGATTGTTCAACATACTGCTCCGTCACTGCGGACAATTTCCAGTCCGCAAATTTTTTTCAACTTGAATAGTAGATTTCCGCGGATAGCTAATTTTCAAAATTCTTGGATTTCTTCACCCTACTCTGTTCGCTGCCTTTATTCCGATTGTTAACTCCGTTCTGGCGCCTGATCCTGCCTTTGTGTCATTAAGAAGCATAATATTTCTACTAGTTTTTCCATACTTCTAAGACTATCTCAGTTTTACAAACTCATCAAAGATCCCCTTCCTCCTCTTCTTCAGAAGGTATAGCATTCACTGTTCTTGCGGTAAAGTCTACATTGGCGAAATAGGTCGTAAAATGACCTGAGCGCTGTACAAGGTTTCGTGACACCAGTAGATCTGCACTTGTGGAACATAGCTGTGCTACAAATCATCAAATCTTTTTCGCAGATACTAAAATCCTAGCCCGAACCCCAAATTTTCTGTATCCTAAAACATCCAAATAATCTAAACCGTGACTAGGGATGTTACCTTCTCAATATTTGGAAACCAATCTTCGAAAATTCCACTTCGCACATGAACACACAAAGGCAGGATCCTGAGCCGGAACCACCGGAATAAAGGCAGTGAATTGTGTAGCGTGAAGTTTTTTTCCACAATAAATACCGCTACTGAAACCAGAAAAATCAGTTTCAGTTCAAGTCTCGAGCCTGCTCTGAAGATGTCACCTATAATGATTGACGAAACGTCGACATCAAGTCGTAATATTCTTCAACGTCCAAAGGTTACCTCCATTTCCAATCAACCTAAGAGCAGCAGATCTCATGATGCCTACAACCCGTGTACTTTTAAAGCTCTCCAAAATTCAAAAACTGGCCAAATTTAGTGGAATTCCTCCGATTTTATTAATCCCTACGAATTGCCTTGTGCAGTTGCAGTTCCTCTAGTCCACAAAAGCGTGATGGTTTTTTAAACATCTCGGTGTCGCGTATTTCCTGTATGATGAACAACTTTGAACGAGTGTATCGTCATCTGTTATAATGTAGGTTCTTGAAGACTCATTTTTGGTAACAATTAAACATCCACCAGTATCTTCAATGTTGTCCACACGCAATGAAAGAAGTTCTTCACTGCATCAAGCACCAAATGTTACAAATACAGTAATAACTTTTCCTAGCAGAAGTTGCTTGTCCGATGCTTCTACTAAGGTATTTTGTCACTTCTTCTGTTGTCAAAAGAAATTACATGGCGTAAAACCAACCTGAAAATGTCTACTTATTAGAGTTTTAAATAAGTTTGAAGCATAGACATTTTACTCGGTGCATACTTTTTCGATAATTTTGTTAAATGGTAAAATATCTTCATTTACGCCACAAACATTCTTGTCCTTACGTCACATTGTAAAAACTTCATATTCTTTTATGTATCGTTTCCTAGTTTTCTTAGACAATAGTTCACAATAACTTGTTGCAGCCATTTCGTAGCGAATATTTTGAGGAATTACCACAAATATTCCATTTGCGTCAATTTTGACAAAAATGTTCAAATAATTCAACTGTGTAAGAAATCGTGGCTACGGTGAAGGCACAGATGACTAGTTAATTTAATTTGAAATGAAGAAAAATGCAAGTCTTGCAATACTATCATTAAATATTAAGTATTTATGAGATAATTGAAAAGAACTGAACGACACACGATTGATAGTAAAATCTCGGCTTCGCTCTTATTGTGCAAACTACAATTTTGTTATTTGCAACATATCGTCCTTACGGATGTAATACTTTAATAATAACAGAAACCTAAATATTTTGTATGAGGCTTGAAATGACGAAAAGGTATTTAAGAATAACAAAATGTTATTTCCCAAACTAACCAAATTGTATGTCGGTATTGCTCGCTTTCGAATAGTATTACATTAGACAATGCGTCCGTTTGCTTAGAAATCGTCTAAACAATAACGCAGCTTTGGAAATGAACAATGCCGTTCCTTCAGGTAGACGATTATTTTTGGTTGTTTAAAGTGTATTTTCTACATTTACACATTCGCAATGTGGATATTGTCCTCGATGCTCCGAAGGGATATAACCACCAGGTGTTACTGAATAGCAAATAACTCGTAACTTACAGTGAATAGCAATGACCCTCTCTCTACCTGACTGAGATTACTTATCATTAGCCGGATAATAAAAACATCTGCTTTGTTTGACACGATCTTGAAATATTCCATACTTCGTTCCTTCTTGTTTGTACAATTCCGAAGCACAAACAATATGAAAATCTGCAGATTCATCCGTGCTTTTCCAATATTCATTAGTTTTGGTGATTGTCAATTGTAGATGAATATCATTCTGTCTGTAAAGCAAGAATGGCATCCAGCAAATAAAAGTATCTGTAAAAGATATGGCCTTCGTTACCCCTAAAACCTTTATTTAATTTTGTCAATTTGCTCAAACGTACAAATGGAGTTTGAGCAATTTATTACGAAGAATCAGAATTCAGCTGCCTGCACGTTTATGAACGGAATAACTCAAATATTTTAAGAAGTTTCTCTCTGGCTCCGTGACTAGTTGGTCCCAATTTCACTCAAGAGCATATATTCTTGATTTCGCTTCATATCCGTCCAAATTATGCGTTCCTAACAATTTTTCCAAAATTGGCTCTAATCAAGGATCACAGCTAGATGAGTTGTTTCCGGACATTCTCTGAAGTTATGATTTGATTCACATTCGAATTCAATAGTTTGTGATTATTTTTCTTAACGTGGCTCATGAGCTTCTGCATTTGTGGTTATAATCAAACATGCTTGCTCCATGGGATGAAGCGCGTTCATACCAATCTATTTTTGTCCCATTCTAATACAATCACTGACTAGTACCTACCATTTGGTATAACCATTTTACGTTTTTTCGTTGGCTTCGTCGCAATTATTCTGATTAAATGGTAATTACGACCAATTAGATTAATTTATGTTATTCTATTTATTTTTATTTAATTGTTTATGTTACTATATATTTTATTTATCGATACTTTTCTATATTAAATCGGAATGTTTCGAATGAAACAGTTGTTATACTCTCAAATATATTCTTTACAGCAAATAAATAATATACAAATAGATAAAATGTTCATACTGAATGGAGATTCAATTTTATGTGCCCATCAAAAATATTGTTTGACAAAAAAAGTTTTGTAGCTCATTGGAAACTGTGTCGCAAATCGTGTTTACGATTTTTCCAGTATGTTTCTTCCATCGATAATCATTTCATCTACAATTTGCTCTATTTTCAAACCAAAATTCGGAGCATTTGAGAATAAATTGACAGTATCGAACATTTTATTTTGGGATGATTCTGTTATATTATATTATTTTGTTACGAAACAATTGTTAGGCATTATTAGTTACTTTTTTCTTTTTTATTTTTTTTTCAAAATTTTAATTTTTTGTTTCTTTTTGTTTATTCTTTCAGAGTTTCCCGTGGCGCAATTAGGAAAATTATAATATAGAAAGTTCCTAAGGAAATTTCAAACGAAGAAGACATTTTTCCGAATTTAGTTCCTCTGTTAGTTTATAAGTGAATAAAATCACGTATGAATTTTGTGATTGAAATTATGTATTTGTATATTATTTATATTGTTAATATTATATAATTGTTAAAATAAAGTTAAACTGGAGTATACTATACTCTAGTTTGTACAAATGTGGAAGGCGTTTTTTTTTATTTATCTTCTTCATTCAGATCAAAACTATCATTATCGGAATGCATGAAAGTCAATTTTTGCAGATTTTATTTTAATTTTTATGCTAAAAATTCTGTGTATATGGCTATTAAAATCCAAGAATCTACAAGCCTATTTGATTTCGATAACAAATTCTTGAGCACCATAAAATGTCACATGAGTGTCTTCATAATTTCTGTTTAAATTTAGTGATTTTTTATGATATGAATGAGAAGCTGAAGAACATTGCTTGTTATCTGGAATTGACTCAAAGGTAAGTTGAGCTACAGAGAATGTTCATTATCATATTGAACAATGGAAGAAGTTTGATAACTAATTTTTTCCGAAACTTTATTTAATTTTCCTTGAATACGAATAATTAATATCGTAAGGACAATATTTAGTAAGAATATTATGTACAGGTTACAGAGCAAATATAACTTTGATGATTTCAGATTTTTCTAACGTTGCGGATAGATTTTAAATAAAATAGAGTCAACAGGTGTTATTGTAAATAGTCTCATATCTTAGGCATATACACAACTTGTAATATTTATTCCTTCTAAAGTAAATTGTTTATGATTATTCGAAATATTTCAACAAATTTATACGTTACATTTTATTTCAGGATCAATTGATAAAAATAAGTTTTTTTTCTGAATTACATTAAATAAAAATTGCTGAAAAAGTGTTAATGAGGAAATAAGAAATTGTTTGTGACTATTCAAAAGTACCTACTCAATATTTCTTCTTGTTAATTATTTAATTTTCACACGCATTTTTAGGCATCAAGATTCAAAGCAGGTACTCACTCGTGTTTGACTTGCTGATTACTTGCAAGATAATTTATTTATTAATTAAATCGTTCATTCATTGTATTCATAAAAAAAATCGCTTACTAAATCTGAACGAAAATTTCGAAATAAATTTAGAATATGTTCTTCGAAATATTTCAACATATTATGCCTTACATTTTATTTCAGGATCATTAGATAAAAATATATATTTTTTCTTAATTACGATAATGAAAAATTGTGAAAAATTAGTTAAGGAGGAAATAAGAAATTGTTTGTGTACTTAAAAATGCCTACTCAATATTTCTTCTAATTAATTATTTAATTTTCACATGCATTTTTAGGCATCAAGACTCAAATTAGGTACTCGTGTTTGACACTACAATTTAGCGAATCAAAAAAGTATGACCCTAATATGGCAGTAAAGCCTAATTGGGAGTAAGTGTAAAATTTAGTTGGTGTAAAACTAAATTTTACACAGATGAAAATACGTCAGAAAATCAATGCTACATTTCATCACTAACTACATCAAAATGCGAACAATAATTGGTGAAAACGCTAAATATTTGTTTAATTAGAAAACCAGACTTTTTATTCAGGAATATAGGTAACCTTAAAATAGTAATTGTTTTATTACGATCATATTTGCTGAACAAAGACCACTTTAATCAAACATTCATTTCTCATTATGAAGTTTACGTACTCAATTTTTTTATTGATAAATTGATTAATAATTCACGTTCAAATAAATGCATTCAGGCGTGATATTGGCAAACGTTCGGAAAGTATCATAACATAGAGGAAGTAGTTCCATTCAATGGTAGAGTTCTATCTGGTTGTACTTCTGATTATGTGCTCTATGAGGAATGACTGTTTCATTTTCATCAATGAACGGAATACACATTCGCACATACATTTGAAGAATTCGGCAAGAATCTCAACTTATGAGGACAGCTTTTTCTGAGTATTCTACACCTGCTTTTGGACGATTCTGGTAATTGATATGTTCTTATAATTCAATACATGTGTTACACATTTTTATTTGCTATATACCTCGTCATTCACATGTCAAGTTTATTGCAGAAATGCTGCAACATATTGATTAAGAAGGATTTTCAGCACGGCATTTCTATACTTAATAAAGTTTACTGAAAAATGTTCAAGTAAATTCCGAAAAAACAGAAAATGTGTATGAATGTTATTCCTGAGAATTCCTGAGAGTGACAACCAATTAAATGCTAATACATAATACATATACAGGTGTTTCAGCTTATGTAGCAGGACTCTAACGCTCAAATTTCCGAGATACAGTGTTCAAATAAAATTTTAAGATTTTTCATGTAATATTGAATACATTTTTCAACGTATTGTAATTTATTTATCTTATTCAATTTCCTATACGTTGCCATCGTTGCTTTATTATAATTCCATTTATGTTTTCTAACCAAGAGTTAGCAGGTATTATTTTATTTAGGCATTTGCAAATAGAATCCGGGAGTCAGGCGAAAATATCGGGATAGGAGGCATCTGCATCCTCCGGTATTTGTAGTAATCGTTCATAGAACCGGATGAATGGTCAATGATAACACGTTACAACTTTATTGGCTGTTCATTATAGAGTAAAATGGAACATCATAACAACTGACACATAACACTTTCGATATATCATCGATCATTGGATAATATAAAACAATTAAATAAATATTAATTTAGATTTTAAAGATATTCATGAAAGCCCTTGCGGCTATGATTTCATCAGCAAAACCCGGATTCAGTTATCGCAAATTGAGCATAGATGGAATGGCGAACTCTACTGTCATCTTTGAGGCCTTTCGATCGATGGGATTTTTTGGTATGTTGTACACGTACCACCTCTTCAATTACAGAAGTTAGCCTGTTTTAGATCATTCGATTTTCCAGTAATAAAATATTATGTGGTGACGTGTTGTATCAAAACTCGAAATAATGAAAAGTTTAAATGCAACTACCTCATCCTGTATAAAAGGCATCATCATTTATAAATTTCCCCCTTATATGGTTTTTGACGTAGATTCTCTTCAAGTAATCAGGTTTTCTATAAAAAAAATATTTATCGACTATAAAAATAATAGGCCCAATTTGTTTGACCTAGGCTTTACATTTTCCTTCAAAAGTTAATTTTTCCGATAGCAGAAAAGCTCCTAGAGAATTTTTGTCCCCTATCGAAGTGTCGTCTGGCTAATTTTTTGGACTTGGAAAGACCAAAAGTGTCTTCTTTTTCGGAAATTTACACGATACTCCTCTAAATTCATGCGGAGGGGCTTGATGATCTTCCAGTTCATTTTGAGGGAAAAAAATAAAAACCCCAATTTTTTTGACCTAGAAATGGATGTTTTCACATTTTCCTTCAAAAGTTCATTTTCTCGATAGCAGAAAAACTTCTAGAGAATTTTTTTCCTCCAAATCATCTATCGAATTGTCGTCCCTTCAAATCTCGCTAATTTTTTGTTGCTAGAACGATCGAAAGTGGCCCCTTTTCCGAAAATATACAAGACATTCCTCTGAATTTATTTATATAAAAATTCTCGGGAAATAGGTCACAATAACACTCTGTTTTAAATTTTCGTCTTTACGTACGTTTCGGTCTCACGACCTTCATCAGAAGACTTATTATGTAAAAAGGGGTTAATTAAAACTAATTAGCATAAGCGTCCATATCGCACAATTTTCAATCAAAAAGCCCACGCCGTCGAAACGAACAGAACCACGAATAATCGAAAATTGTATCGTTATCTCAATTTATGCAGAGGGGCTTGATTCCAGTTCATTTTGGGAGGAAACTGTCGCATGTATACGACACATGTTCAAACAAGAGATGGACTTATTAATAGGGTTCCGATTATATGTATACTGAGAAAAAAGTTAAGGCCATTCAAATCCGTAAAGAGTTCAACACAGAGTGCCCTCCAGCGGCTACAGCGAAAAACGGGCTATAAATTCTTCCTCATAGAAAAAAACTCACGTATATCAACGACATACGTTGACAAATTTAACGATATTGAAAAATCTATTTTAAAATTCAATTTTAACACCGTAGCTATGTATCAAAGACTGAGCGTTTGCCTACCTATGTTTATATAAATTTATTGTCCGGCTATAAAACTGAACCAGCCTGTATATACCATCACCGACCCAATGACTAACTCAGTAGCTCACTTAACACTCGTCACAGAATCTCCCGAATTATGAAGCCAATCAAGTTTGTCAGGTAGGTTCCTTATAACACACAGGCGCTCACAAAGAATTCATTTTAAATTCGAACCCTAAGGGATAATATAGAATATAAGACCAAGTTGACATTATCATCTTCCTCATTTATAATTATATCAGCTTAAGTCTTGAATTTGAGTTGGGGAATGACATCGCGACGGCGAAGCCGAAGCCGCTGCTGATTACTACGAGTGTTTGCTGTTATTGCGGACGAAACCGGCGAGTAGCAGGTAGTCAATATATAATTTATTCATCAACGAGCATAAATAAGTGGTACCGCTCCAGAAGTATAATCGCTTATATTGAGCACAAAATTAATTCACATTGTATGAATTGTGTGGAAGCTGTTCCAACATAAGTTATAATGTGAAGTCGGAGGTGTAACTATAATATTAGAGTTGCGTCAAAAAACAAAATATGTATCGCGCAAAACATTAATCACTTACGACCTCGATTCAATTGCAGAAGTTTGATACAAGGAAAGGTCATTTAAAAATGTGTCAATCATCAACTACTTGACGAATATTCACATCTACACGTCATCGCTTACTAGGCCACCATGATCTAGATTGCAGACAAGTGCTTATGTGAAATATATTACCTATTATTAAATACTTGATGTCAATTAATTGCATTAATATTACCAGAAAGTGATCATCAGGCATGTCCTCAAAATCATGTGCGGTATTTCCTAATTCCATCAGCAGAATACTTCAAAAGCCTCGAATGAGTACATTTTCTTCTGTGTGAAAATTCGCCAAGATCTTTTCATAATGTCAATCTCATTCATACAGGGATTCACCAATCAAATTTTTTCACTATAATGTTTTCTGTGTTGAGGGTCAGAAATTGAATAAAGCTAGTCTCACCAGAATAAAGCTATTTTTATCTCTATACATACCATATGAAGCTGAAACTATGTTCCGAAAATAAAACCCAATACATGACGTATATATTTGAAATTGGCATACTGTTAGATAATGCTTTCAGTATAATGTAAAAATACTAGAATTAGCAAAAACCGCGAAAAAAATATATTGGAAATGATTTAGAAACCGATGTATTTTGACTTTTCTGACAGCTGTTACAATCATATACAATTTACATGACAGTCAGATCCAAAGATTAATGGGTCATCCATCACAGTTCAGGCTGTTAATGACAGACAACGCATAACCAATCAGCAAGACAGATAACGTTTACAAAGAAGCTGATATATTAACCACATAATGTCCATGGCAGACCATTTCATATCATAGATATCTCCGTCCTTTCACATAACATAAAGGATAATTTTTTTCCGAGCCTTTAGCATTAGACATATTTTTATTATGTATTGAAACATCGCGGCGGCGAAGCCGATGATTTCTTCTACGGGTATTAGCTGTTTCTGCGGGTTAGCTACGTTGAAGCAAATATTTTAGCAAAAAATTGACAAGGTAAGTGGGGCTGGATTAGAGATATTCGTGAAAATGTGTATTTGTGGTCTGATTTGGGTCAAATTCATTTTATTGGGCAAAACAACGTTTGTCAGGTCAGCCTAGTCACCCATGAAGAAAGATGGAAAATGTTAACTTCATCTTTCGATAACTTAAAATGTGTGATTTGATGAGCATTTCTCCCGAGGTACTTCCAACTAAAACAAATTGTATTATTATCAGCAGAAAGACTGTCGTCATTCTCTTGATATACACTCTAATTGTAAGTGAATTGTAAAATCTTGTGTGTTATCATATCGGCCTTATAACGTTATGATGTTAATAAGATATCACAGAGTAATGACACCAAATATTTTGTGCCGACTACAATATGTAGGTTGAAGATATCTTGAATATATAGTAAAAAATTGTTAATAATGATTTTTGTCCTAGGTATGAATTATATATAAATTCTCGGGAAATAGATCATACTAACACATATGCTTATTATTTTCGCCTTCATGTACGGGATTACTTAAAACTAATTATATCAGTACAAAGCATAGCTATCGCATCAATTTCATTTGAAAGTGCCCACGATGCCGAAACGAACAGAAACACGAGTAATCGAAATTGTATCACTTTAATGTTTCAAGTATATGAATATGTATCAAGAATTCACTTCTTAGCAATTTTCTTATAAAATTCGAAGTTATTCCAAGCAATGTTTGAATACGCTCAAGTGTCTCCACCTTCGAACCCGATGTTGAAAGCTTATGAAGTAATAGAAAAAGTTTGTCGGACCTCATTAGAAATATTTCTATTCGAGCATTCTATCTAAAATATACTTTTAACGTTATAAAGACGCATGTAGGAATTTGCAAGAGTTTTAATCAATTAAAATAATATAAATCTGACTTAATGATTGAACGTCTGCTCTATTATTTACAGACTTGGAGTCACGTCTTATGTGAATCATCTCCAGAATAGATCTTTCAAAATAATTGGTTTCTTTGGTTAAAATATAAACATTTTTGTAATCGAATTGATGATCATAATCAAAACAATGTTTAGCAAGGGCGGTGGAATTTTCAAAATTTTTGCTCCTAGCACTACCTATACTTAAGGCCATACATTCTTCTTTGCAAATAATGTTACTTTTTCAAACATTCCTTAATTTTTTCTGAGGTCTCCGGAATAATATAAAATTATCTGTAATTCGTTTGTTATTTATGTATGACGTTCCATTATAAATTTTGTTTATCCTTCCTTTAATGATGGGGTTGCAAAAGTCTTTCGGGTAGCCATTCATTTCAAGTTTTTGGGAGAGTCCCCTGGCGGGACAATTTAACAGCGCGATCTGTAAGGCTGGTTATATCACTTTTTTATAACTTGTTGGTGCAACTGAATTAAGGTGAAGATATCGTTGAGACCAAACTTCTTTAGTAAACCACAAAGTTTTTATTTTTCCATCTGAATCATGCCGAATGTTCATATCTAGGAAATTTATGTTTTTGTTCACATCTATTTCACAAGTAAATTGAAGTTTACAGTGGAAATCGTTATTAAATTCATTAATCTTGTACTGAATTTTATCCTTGGAAACTCATCACATTAGGCAATCATCCCTTAGGTCTGATATATTATTTGGAAATCTTTCCACAGTTGAAGTTAAAATGTTATTCGATAACTTTCAAATATAAATTTAAAAAAATCAACATTATCCAGTAAAAGAACTGCTCAATTACAGAGAATCTTTCAACTCTGATGCCTTTTGCTTGTCGAAAGGTCTTTTGTACTTTAATAGTATTTTTAGTGGATAATGGTGATTATTCCTTATTTAGTGATATAGTTTATCCACAATGTGAACTCTTTTTATTATTTATTAAATTCTCAAATGTAAAAGAAAAAACCTAAATAAAACCAACTATTTGTGAATCGACAAATACTTGAAATCAGACAATGATATATTATGCAAGTCTGTAACTGTACCATTCTCTTTTCTGAAGTAAGATACAGTTACCACTTAAGTAATCGAAAGAGAATACCTACCACCCCTACACCCCTTAGGTCAGATATATTATTTGGAAATCTTTCCTCAGTTGAAGTTAAAATGTTATTCGATAACTTTCAAATATAATACCCTTTAAACAATATGGAATGAAAATCTAATAAATCTATTTCAGATTTCTCTAAGCATCCCATAACTAGGTTAGCAATAGTAGCTGATATAGGAGATATCATAGCTGTGCTGAATATTTGTCCAAAATATTGCTCACCTTATTCAAAATATTTGAATTCCAAACAAAACTTTAGTGCATTTATCAGTGGCGGCTCCTCGAAGGAGGCTAAGGAGGCTCAGCCTCCTCACCAATTTATCTTAATGATCATTCTCCATTTTATTTCCTGTTTCTCTGATAATTCTTTAAATTTTACAATTAATTCCCCGTTCTCAGTAGTTATTTTCAATCCGGCAACAGTGGTCTGAGGCTAGATTCTCTTTATATCTCAAACGCTGAGTTGTGTTGTTCAACACAGTTGCCGTTTTTCCGACCAGTCAATCGCCAAATAGCGTGAAACGGCGAAAACGGCAACAGGGAAGGGAGGCTAGCTTTTCGTATCCATTCGTCGGTCGAATGAAATACGATTACTTGCGCTCCCGCCTCCCCCTGCTAGAAGAATGCGGTTAGTTGTTGTTTTTATTCCACGAGGCGTAGTAAGGTTAAGTAGTTAATTTTTAACTTATAATTTATCTAATCGGAATCGGTGAACGTTAAAATTATGAGTGACTTAGTTGCAGAGTTCTTAGAAAATCCATTTAGTGGATTAACATATGATAGAAAAGTGTTCTTCAAAAACAAACGGCCTTCACCGGATTTGAAAGGATTAGTGATGGCAGGGAAGTATCAAAATCGACCGTTTAATACTGATAATTATAAAAAATATGTATGGTTAACGGGATCTGATGTACACAATAAATTATATTGCTGGTATTGCTTGCTATTCACATCAGATACAACTTCATGTTGGGGGCACTTGGGTTTTGGGTTATAATGATTTGAAAAATTTAGCTCGTGGCCTAAAAAGACATGAAAAATCGCAGGAACATATTACATCGTGTATTAAGTTTAAATTAACCGGTAAACAGAATATTGTTAATGCGATTGATTCTACACGAACACGCGAAATCGAAAATCATAATAAAACAGTTAAAGAAAACCGCGAAGTTTTAAAAAAAATCATTGATTTCTTATTGTATTTATCATTTCAAGATTTGGCTTTTAGAGGGCATGATGAAACTGAAAATTCAGTTAATAAAGGTAATTTTGGGGAATTGTTAGATTTGTTTTGTAAATACGACAGTAAGCTTCGCGATTTTATGACTAACGCGTCAGTATTTGCAGGCATTTGTTTTGTTTTATGCGGGTATAATGGTTGAGTGACACCACGCGAAATAAGGTTAGATTAGAATTCGTCTGTTCGGTAAATTATTAATTGTAAAAATGGACAACTAGTGGAAAGATTTTTAGGGTTCTACGATGTTAGTTCGGGAAGAACAGCGGTCAATTTATTCAAATTTTCAATGGAAACATTTCAACGATTCGACTTTGCGAATAAATCAGACTTACGACGGCATCTGTAATGGCGAGACATTTAAACGGTCTTCAAACAAACGTAAGTTTTAAATAACATAGTAGGAAACATAATTCCCTGTAATGCTCGAACTCGATGGAATTTTACATCACATGCAATGTTTAGTTTACCATCCATAAAAATAAAGACAAATTAATTGAAATATTTGATTTTATATTAAACAGTGATGACTTTTCAACAGATCAGGTTTCATTCAATGCTGCTGTTGGTTTAAAATCTTATTTAGAAAATGAAGAATTTTTGTTATTTCTTGATACTTTTAAATTAATATTTGAACAAACTGATCTTATTTTTCGAATTTTACAACATAAATTCACTAATCTAATTCATTCAAGAGATCGTTTAACACATCTCATTGATAAAATTCAAGTTTCCGTTATACAGAATTTCATTTTAATATTTTATTTGGAAATTATTCAACTGATGAGGCTTCTCTCGTGAAAAGGAGGAAAACGTATAATTTGGTAGACAAGAAACTACATTATAAACAACTTTTTTATGAAATTTTAGATACTATTAAAGGTCAAATATTGAGATTCGATTTTCCGATTTACATGAATTGAAGTTTTTCGATTTGACGAATAGAAGATTTTTCGAATCTTTTTCAAAAGAGTTTCTCAATACACTTTCAGATAACTTAGTTCTAAAATATAATTTTTTTGATAAAATAGCGCTGCACAATGAATTATGCGTTGTATACTGGGATAAAGATATTTTAGGCCAGTACGACAGTCACGCCGATATGATAAAATATATGATAGATAATGATTTGCAACAAGTCTTACCTCAGTTTTATAAACTACTTTGTTTGACAGTCACCATTCCTGTCACGTCGGCATCGGTGGAGAAATCATTTTCTACTCTCAAACGAATTAAAACATACATGCGAAATACAATGGGCCAAAATCGTTTATACAATGTTAGTTTAATATCTATTGAAAAAGATTTAGTAAAACACTTAAAACACAATGATACATTTTATGATAATATTATTGATCATTTTTCGTAAATTAAAGACCGTAGAATTCCGTTAATATATAGAAAAGTTGATAAAATTAATAACAAAAAACAAAATATGAAAAATTCCAACGAAAAAAAATTTGTGGGCAAGAGAAACTCTATACCTCCACGTTGGTTCTTGCTGGGTAACAATCAATGTTGTCACTGAAGGTTCAATTAATTGGCTGAATAGAGTATATTTTTACAAAAACGTTTTATGTCCAGCCTCCTCTCTCAAAAAGTTCACGAGCCGCCACTGGCATTTATGAATTCAGATTGATTTATAGGTGTGTGGTTTTTAATCTCTGCCCAACGTTTTTTGATGCCTCTCAATGCCAAAACGTGTAGCTTATTTGTAAATGAAGAAACAACGACCATGGAAAATTAATAGACGATCTACGGGTACGGATTGATTTTTTATAAACTCATTAAAATACCATGAATCTGTCAAATTAAATTAATTTTCCCCTATTTATTGTTGATTGATTTTGATAAATTTTAGGTAGGTGCTCCAATATTACTTACAATGGGTCTTAAAGGTATATCACTTTTATGCAGTTTCGTAAACCCATTATGGCAAATTAATTTATTTTTCAAATCAATAGTGATTACCATATTTTTGCACCATTTATTTATTAATTTATTCATGTCATTTTGTACTGATAATGTAGTGTCAGATTTTAATTTTTTATTAGTTGTTTCATCATTTAATAGATTTCCTATTTTGTTTTCGTAGTCATCTCTATGCATTATGACGGTCTTACTTATCTCCGCGTTCAAAAGTAATATTTGTGGGTTAGCATCTAAGGACTGTCACTAATGACATTTGGCATCAGTATGAATGAGGTGAATTCTCTGCAGAGAGGCAATTTGAATATGTGGAAATTATTAAGAGGGCATCTCGGCAAGTTTATAATCGACCCGTGGATACAGAGTAAGACATACCTCCTCCAATGGAAAAGCGTAATGCGGTAGCTATAGAAACCAGCGAACTTGTTTGTCTTATTACTCTTATTGTAAAAACAGAATGAGTCTTCTAACTCCGCCTCGTATCCACACGTCTCTTTTTATTCAGGTAAACGCTGCATTACCGTATTCACTCGCTCTTACTTTCAATACATTGTATATGTAACTTTTTGTCAATCTATTAAATGGGATTTATTACCATCTCTACTGAATCAAGGCTTCGTCCGATACCGAGTTCTTGCGCTTATATATTGAATTTTTTTCGTTCGAGCGAAACTAGCGAGAGAATGAGCTCGGCTTCGCTTTTTTAGGAAATTAGCGGTTTTAGTAGTAATAAAATACGAAATGATCTACGTTCTTATTACGGTTATAAAATTCTATCAGCGTTGTCTACTAATAACGCAATCGTGCAGTAATGACGTCTTCGAAAATACGGCCATAACTTATATTTATTTGAGTTATTCCTCAGTATTTCAAACTTTCACATGCATGCAATAATCTGATTACCTTCCTTGTTTATCAAACGAATATGTCAATGTTGATAGCAAGCTGGCTATCCGTGTTCCTACGCTCAGTGGCGGAAGTGGCGAAATTGGCACTCAGTTGTGGCCCCCAACTAGACCTCGAGAAAACCCTGATTTCAACTCAAAGCTAAATGTCAAAGGTCGCTAAACAGATTTAGTTACAACCCAATAATCTAATATTATACCGAAATATTAATTTTTCTCTCAATGCCTTTAAGTAATGCTTTGGGCGAGAGATCATTTACTGCCGTAAAAAGGATAAAAAAATATCCACTAATACAATGTCGAAAAATAGACTAGCATCGCTAGCGTAAGTAATGATGATGGTCGTGAGATCGAAACGTACGTAAACACGAAAATAATGAGCATATCTGTTAGTGACCTATTACCCGATAATTTATATATATAAACGATTTTTAAAAGTTCTTTGGAGAAATAGAATCATTGAAAAACTCCATTGACATAATTCTGAATAACCTGAGTCATCAGGTGCTTTAAAATTTATGTAAATTCTACATAAATATGTTTGTGAAGTTTACTTCACGAAATATGTTCGTAAGTTTATATCATGTTTGTCATTAAATTATTTCGTCCTGATCAAACTCAATGACCCTAGTTAGCTAGTGATTTGATAGCGAAACAAGGAATAAGTAGAGGAACTGAACTTAAACATTTGAATATCTAAAACTAGTAACTAAAAAAAATAACGAATACCTGACAAAAAAAAGGAAAGTGACCCCCTTGGACTTTTTCTGAATCCGCCCTTGACTGATGGATGATTTTGCCAGAAAAAAAAAGGAAGAAAATGGTTACCCAATAAAAACTTGATACGATGATTTTTGTTTATGTTCGCTTTTTTAGAAATATAAATTAGGACTTAACTTTCTTAATTTTATTT
The DNA here is from genome assembly GCA_958510875.1 of Endomychus coccineus. Classification (NCBI taxonomy): domain Eukaryota; kingdom Metazoa; phylum Arthropoda; class Insecta; order Coleoptera; family Endomychidae; genus Endomychus; species Endomychus coccineus. Next base: position 283,918,030 of record OY294067.1, read on the forward strand.
TTAAGAAAAATAATGCGTGTATGTGATATGTTTATAATGATGAAAAGTGCCTTACAGACAGGTTGTTACGCTATTCAAATTCCACTAAAAGTTCATTCTATGTGGCTCATTTGCTAACTTAACAATTTGTCTGCACGCCACGAATTTCCTACATTATAATTTTATTTTACATGTTATTCAATGAGAAGTATAGTATTTGTTAATTATAATATAAAGATTCTTGACCCAGTATGAATTTATATAAAAATTCTCGGGAAATAGGTCACAATAACACTCTGTTTTAAATTTTCGTCTTTACGTACGTTTCCGTCTCACGACCTTCATCAGAAGACTTATTACGTAAAAAGGGGATAATTAAAACTAATTAGCACAAGCGTCCATATCGCACAATTTTCAATCAAACAGCCCACGCCGTCGAAACGAACAGAACCACGAATAATCGAAAAGTGTATCGTTAATATTAAAGTATAATTTTTTTGTAACAAGAATCCACTGTTCAGTAAAATTCTCGTAATAAACAAACGCATATTGCTATGGTCTCAAAGCAACTGAAGTTCGAAGCTATTTGTTGATATTTACTCGAACCAGATGTAGCTTTATGACGTACTTGAAAAGGTTTTAGACCTGCATTGGAATTTACTTTGAGCGTTCTTCCTAAAATATACTTTTAACATTATAAAGACGCATGTAGGAATTTGCAAGAGTTTTAATTAATCAAGTTAGTATAAATCTGACTCAATCCCTGAATATCATTCCTATAGTTCACAGAATTGGAGTCCCGTTTTATGTAAATCATCTCCAGGATAGATCTTTTATAATAATTGGTTTCTTTAGTTAAAATATTAACATTTTTGTAATCAAACTGATGGTTCTGATGAAGGTCGGGAGACCGAAACGTACGTAAAGACGAAAATTTAAAACAGAGTGTTATTGTGACCTATTTCCCGAGAATTTTCATATAAATTTGTTAATTATTAAAACTTTAATGAAAATTCAGAACAGTAAATCACTTTTTTTTGTCAAAATTAAGAAATAGAAATCTGTTTAGACGATTAGGCCGTTTAAGAATTAAATTTGCCGGGGCTCCCATTAAGTAGTTGTGCCTAGGACCACCAAATATCTTGATCCGCCACTGATGCCTACGCTTTGCTTGAAAAAAAATACTTTGCTTTGCTTTTCCAATATTTCGTTGAGGAAGGTCTTCGTGCCACCATATTCAAAATTCAAATCCACCTACATGAGTGGTTTATATTTGTGTATTTTCGAAAAAATTGCTGAACGGTGGACTTAGTGAAGATATTGTATAGAAATACTGACATAGGATTGTACAAAATATTTTTCTTTTGCCACAGTAGACAAAATTTGAATCAGCCCCTTCATATGGGTAATTGATACTTTTTTGCGAAAAACTTAGCAAACCCGGCGTATCACTATCAAGTGAAGATATTTGATTGAAAAACTGGAATATCATTGTCCAAAACATATTTTCTGTGCCAACGTAGGAAAAATTGTAATCAGCCACTTCATGAGCGTGGTTTAAACTCCAAAAAATTCTGCTAACCGGTGATATCTAGCGAAGATATTCCATTGAAACAATGAAATATGATTTTAGAAAACATATTTCTTTTGCCACCATAGAGAAAAATCGAATCAGTCCCCTTGGGGATAATTTATACTTGTGCTATTTCAAAAAACTGACCGGGAGTATCTAGTGAAGATATTTAATTGAAACATTGTTGAAAACATATTTTCCGATTTCCGTGTTGTATTTTACGCCACTACGCTTGCGCCATATGAAATCTGCATCCTATGATTTCCGACAATGGAAAATTTAATTGAATTCCAAAAATAAAATTTTGCGTACGATGTTTGTTTATTCACTATAATATAATATACATATAGTAACATTAAAATAATAACGTATTTCATAGGACAAACAATGTAACGTTGAAGTGAATCACATAAATGGTTTATGATATACAGGTATATACCGTAAATGGCCAAAAAGTTGATGAATCGTAAAAAAAAATTGATACGGACATATATCACATTGAAGTACATAAAGTAACCTTTGAGTTGAGTCTAATTAGAATACGCTCCTACTTCTTTGACAAAAGGGAAAAGTCATTTTAGTATTTGGGCCAAATTGGCCAAATTTGGATTTTATACAAAACTATTCAACATTTTCACCCCATATTTGAAACACTTATTGTGACCTCCACGACCTACTTTTTCACAAATTTGGTTGCAATTTGGCCAAAATGGCCCAATTTGAATTTCAGCTCCAAAAAACGTTTGTATATATTGTTATGATTTCATTTCATAAACAATAAAAATTTAAAAATAATAACTTACCGAACTTTGAAAATCAGAAAAGATCAAATAAAAGATATTTATATGGAATTAAAAACAATAGTAAAAGCTAAATAATAGTTAGGATATTAAAATTAACAATGTAAAACATAATAAACAACAATGTAATAGAATAAGAGAAGTGATAAACAAGAACTTCAGTGAAAGTGAAGAAACGTACTGTGTAACGAAGGCAGAAATCATAATTAAAGTGATTACAAAACTATCATGAGATAGTACAAAACATTGAATAATGTTATAGATATAAGTTAGGATTAGTAAATTTGAGTTATGTAATGTTAAAAGAATGTTATTGATATAATATGGTATGTATTAGATTTAAGAATAAGTAACTGTCAAGAAAACCATAAATATGGGAATAATCATATTAATAATAACCCAATCATAGGTTATATTGTACCAAAGTGTGGGGAAAAATGTAGGCAATATTAATTTAAAAAGAAGGAATCACTATCAATTAAAATAAGTTGAAAATCTCCAATAATTCAAAAATTAAAGCATACTAAATTCTGATTGGTCGAGACGAATTTCTAGTGTCAGTCTGGTAACAATGAGTACTTCTGTCAGTTCACAACAATTAACTTGGCATGCTTGATATGAAAAGAAAGCATCTGATAGGTGGAAAATGACATCAAGTAGCGTCGGTTTTGGAGGCCTATAAAAGGGTCTGGAAGTAAAGCCAAGTTCAGTTTGCTTTAATATCCAAGTAGAGACTGTTCTTCTCTGGCAACTCACCAAAATGTTCTAACCTAAGCTTATAAAAAATAAACATCAGAGAACGCAAGTGTTCCAAACTTCGATAGGTTCCAAGTAACCGAAGTTAATAAGTTTTATTAAAAGTCAACAAGTGTTCCAAGTATCTAAACCAAATAAAAGGTAGTAATAACCTCCAATTTATAAGAAGTATCCAACGATTGCCATTCTTCAACATAATTTCAATAAAGCATCGAAAAGTTTTATGTCTTATCTAAAAGAATAAAACAAAGTATTATCAACAGTTCCTGATTCTCAAGAAGAAGTAACCAAAATTAGTTACCTGTGATTATCGTGAAATAGCATAGTGTTGTGTAAAAGGTGAATCAACGAAATTATAAAAGAAGTAAATTGAAAATTGCCAACATTGTTAAACACACTTTTGGATATTATCTAAACGTAAGTTTGTTTATAATTTCTACATCATATTATCCGTATTATCTGTAAAGAAAAAGGAAGATTGTTGATTATAACAATATAAACAAATATTAGTTGAAAAAGTGATTTTAAGGTTATGTCATAGATTTTGTAAACATAAAATTGAATTAGCCAAGATAATAAGAGTCATAGAAATTAAATATTGTGAAATCAAAGAGCATTGTGTTTAATTCCATATAAAATTATTCTATAGATAAACTTCAAAACTTCATAAACATTAATTTAAAGTTCAAATATAATCAAATTAAAAGATAAAAAGCTAGCCGGTAGAATCAAAAATAAGAATTATTCAAAATCCAAATAAAATTCAATAAAATTAAAAAAAAAAACAATTTAAATTAGTTAATAATTGTCACCACAACGTGGGGCAAAATAAAACAGTAAGAATAAAATTAATAATATATATTCTAGGCGGGGGGTTGATGGATGTCACGAAATTTGGACTGATTGTTCCTCAAATACCAACAATGAAAGGATACCAATTTTAAACCTCAGCCTAAATAAAGGGCAAAAAACACTTTTTGAAAGTTGGACCAATATTGATGATAGAAATTTTAGGATCTTATTATTTTTATCATAAGACACCATTTTTTCCAGGTCGCTAACCTCTATCAAATTCTTACGAACCTCGTCATATTTCTCCTTAGATTGACTCCGCTACTAAGGGAATACCCCTTTGTATTTTTTCCGTATGTCTACTAAGCACCCAGTATTTCGCCTTGGGAAGTGCGAAACGATTTGGCGCATGCATCACTTTAAAGTGACCATTTTGTCATTAATGTATCATCCACCAAGTACATAATCCCAGCAGATTCCAAACTATAAAATATGCATAAAATAAAATGAAACCATAGATTTGATACGATGTAAACAGTTGGTCTGAGTAGTTAAATATATCAATATTAATCGTTTTAATATAGTTACCCTTACAAGTATTAAAATGCACTAAAGTGAGTTTAGAGTTATTATTATTTATATTAACATCGCAAGTAACGCGTTAGTTCGAGTGTAATAACTTTTTTATGATCGTACACTCATACCAAACACCTGAAAGTCATTAAAAGCGGCCACGACACCTTTCTTGACTTCGCTGGTCTGCCACGAGATGGTAAATAACTATAGTATAATTTATAACCCGGTTTGAGTTTAATTCACGCTTTCGTCTCTTTCCGTGCTGTTAAAAAAACTGTATTCGCGTCTTCTTCTAGTCTGTATATCGTAAATTATATTAAAGTATTGTAGTCTGTAGATTTCGACTCAAGAATTGGCAAGGTGAATGATTGGACAACAAGAATTCCAAGTGGACCGTTAGCCTCTCGATATTTATCGAGATCCAAATGTTCCTTTAAGTTTTATTAATTAGCACAATTTGTAAGATACTAATACCATTTCTTAACATTAATTGAACAGTCAACTAATATATCATTATTACGGAAGTTTGTTCAGAAAACGCTGGAGGGAATCGAGTTCAAGCTATGTTCTATGCAGGTAATGAGTCACCGATAATTATTTTATTTGTGCCTATTATTTTCGTCGTGGGTTATGATCGGATAGAACACCTTGACTTAATAGTCCAAGCAATAGACAGAAATGCGTGCAGAAATTAATACCTGGAAGAAAAAAATATGAGCGTATAGGAAATTGAATTTAAAGGTGAGTTTTCGTAAATGCAACTCGATCTGAAATAGCGAACATAACCTAAAAAATTGGCAAAGTTGCAAAAAGTGGTTTTTCTCAAATAATTAAGAAACTATAGCTCGAATCGGAAAAAGTTAAATGAGAAAGTTGTAGGTATCAAATAGATCTATAATTATCAATATCATTCATACTTTTCGAGTTATATTGAAAAAACCGTCAAAAATCGGGGTATCGAGAAGTCGTTAACTATTACGTTTCCATATGTATTGTTCCCTGTACATATAGCCCATGGCAAGCTAAGAGAGCACTTTTTCTCCTAATTTGAAATATTGATTATTTTTCAAAATATATCGATTTTTCGAAAAAAAGAAAAGCTCTCATAAATTGGCTACATCTTCTCAGGAAATGGTCCTGGAGTAACGATTTTGGGCTTATTTTCTCCATGAAGAGCTGTACTATAATTTTATTGAAGAAACGTAGCGATTTTTCCAATTTTTAGGGTAAAAAAATTACTTTGAAAAAATTTCATCTTTTTTTAACATGTTTTTTTCAGATTAATTTTACAATTTTAATTTTAGAAAAATGTCTTTGACGGAAATCAATTTCTAACATTTTTTTACGGATTGGCAAAAGAAAATTTTTCACCTACGATTTACTGGACTAGCGATAATTTTTTTATTTCAAAAAAATCTGTAAGACGCAATATACATTATACAGAAGTGTGTTTTATGGAGGTTAATATTAAATACCTACATTTCCAATAAAAAAATACTGGGATATGTTTCATTGATCCATAGTATTAGAAATTGAGTAACAAAGCTAAGCGTGCTCGGCTGCCGGAGCGTGAGGCGGAGTGACGTATTACACGGAAAATACAATTTTGAAAATAAATAATAGGTCTATTTTGCTTCTAAGGAGAAAATAAATACGATATTAGTGTTTGTTTTGAACGCACGAAATCAATTTTCAGTGCGAGCGCGCAATGCTTCCCCCACTCCGCCTCACGCTCCGACAGCCGCGCACGCTTAGCTTTGTTACTCAATTTCTAATACTATGGATCAATGAAACATATCCCAGTATTTTTTATTGAAAATGTAGGTATTTAACATTAACCTCCATAAAACACACTTCTGTATAATGTGTATTGCGTCTTACAGATTTTTTTAAAATAAAAAAATTATCGCTGGTCCAGAAGATCGTAGGGAAAAATTTTTTTTTCGGTAATTTGTAAAAAAATTTCAGAAATCGATTTCCGTCAAAGACATTTTTCTAAGATCAAAATTGTAAAACTAATCTGGAAAAAACGTGTTATAAAAAGATGAAATTTTTTCAAAGTCATTTTTTCACCCTAAAAATTGAAAAAATCGCTACGTTTCTTCAATAAAATTATAGCACAACTCTTCATGAAGAAAATAAGCCCAAAATCGTTACTCCAGGACCATCTCCTGAGAAGATCTAGCCAATTTATGAGAGCGTCTTTTTTTCGAAAAATCGATATATTTTGAAAAATAATCAATATTTCAAAATAGGAAAAAAAGTTCTCTCTTAGCTTGCCATGGGCTATACGTACAGCAAATAACAAGTATAGAAACGTAATAGTTAACGACTTCTCGATACCCCGATTTTTAACGGTTTTTTCAATATAACTCGAAAAGTATGAATGATATTGCTGATTATTATGGTATGAATCGATAGATCTATTCGATACCTACAACTTTTTCATTCAACATTTTCCAATCCGAGCTATAGTTTTTTAATTATTTGAGAAAAACCACTTTTTGCAACTTTGCCAATTTTTTAGATTATGTTCGCCATTTCAGATCGAGTTGCATTTACGAAAACTCACCTTTAAATTCAATTTCCTATACGCTCATATTTTTTTTTCCAGGTATTGATTTCTGCACGCATTTCTGTCTACTGCTTGGACTATAATGAATTTGCATGGTTATATTGAATCGTCTTAAGTCAACTTACATATGTCATCAACTTTTCTGGAACAGGAACAGGTATGATAAGATTATTAATTTGATCATAGGAATTTCTCAATTGCAATATCCTCTTCCAATTGAAATATTCTGAAATATACTGGGTTCCCCATAATAGACTACCCATTTTATATTATTAATAAATTCCCTACGAGATAACTAAATAGGTTGTTCTCTGTGCGATTATCTTCTGTAGTCTTTGGGATTTAAGTGAATTAATAATCAAGTAGGCCTGTCGCAAATAAATTTTAAATTAATAATTTCGTGGAACGCCATTTTTCTATGAGAAGTTTGTTAGTTTCCATCAATAATTATTTAATTTTTTTGCTTTGAGACATTATTTCAACATCCGTTTGAACTTTCATGGATTACTCAGTCCAACAACGTGTGTTTTGTGTAGAAACTTACATAAGAAGCAATTCGATAGAAGAAGTTAGGCGTGCATTCCGGCGTCAGTCTAATAACAACAATAGGGGTCACGCGCCAAATCGTAAAACTGTTAAGTTATGGAATCGTCATTGGTGTCAAAATGGTTCTGTACAAAATTTTAAGAAGCCTGGACGTCGAAGAACAGTTCGTACACCAGAAAATATTGAACGAGTTAGAATTGCGTTCACGAGAAGTTCTAATAGGTCTGTTAATCGACAAACCCTTATCCTAGGAATATCGAAGGGAAGCTTAGATCGAATTCTTCAAAGGGATTTAAAATGTCATCCGTATTAATACCAAATGGCACAGCACCTTAGCAATCAAGATAAAGAAGCAAGGTTAGTATTTTGTCAAGAATTTTTGGATTTACATCAAGGAGCAATTCACAGTCTCCTAATGACCGACGAAGCAAATTTTTATTTGAACGGCATGGTCAATAAACAGAATTTTAGATACTGGTCAGATGAAAATCCTCGTGAAATCTTTACACAGAACCTCCATAATCCAAAAGTTGTTGTGTGGTGTGGAGTAGGATCTTTTGGTATTAATGGCCCTTATTTTTTTGAGGATGAAAATAACCGCGCTGTAACAGTAACATCCGAGCGCTACGTTAATATGCTAGAGACATTTCTCATTCCAGAATTAAATAGACAAGGATTACTAAACAATGCCTTACTATTCCAACAAGATGGGGCAACAGCTCATACCGCCAGAAAATCTATGAGGGTCCTGCGAGAAATGTTTAATGGCCGACTCATTTCTCGATTCGGAGATTTGCCTTGGCCTTCGAGGTCCCCCGACTTAACAGCACCCGATTTTTTCCTGTGGGGATATTTAAAAGCAAAAGTTTTTGCGAGTCGTCCAGGTACAATCGAGGAACTGTACGTCAAAATTCGTGAAGAAGTTGAAGGAATAGACGAAGGTTTGCTACGCCGTGTAATGAACCACTTTTTATCTAATATTGAAGAATGTGTTGAAGTTGGTGGAGGTCATTTAGAAGACGTGATTTTTAAAAGCTAGAATCCAATTATCCAAATATTTATAAGTTATCATAAGTCCCAAAGAGTTAGCTGTAATTTAGTAAAATAAAAAGTTTGTTTTGTTAACTAAAAAAATTTTAAATTAAAATGGGTAGTCTATTATGGGGAATCCTGTATATCTTCAGATCGTGAAATACATACGTTACTCCGGTTATTATGCAAAATCGCCTCTAATTGGAAAATTTGATAAAAATATAGCGGCCATCATAGAAGAGGGAGTAAGGGGGCAATTTTCCCCCTTGGTATTTTTCTTACTATTATTGATTTAGTTTTTTATCTTTTCGGTTTAGAAACTCTAGAATCGAAGTTTGTAATTTACCCAAAAATGCTTGAGTTGATTAATACCAGGAACTAGTGATTTTCATATGGCAGCGAACATGTTACTGAGAAAATATTTTTCTGGAGTTTAATAAACGAACGTAATTCCAGATGACACTTCCAAGTTCAAGGTCTCTAAAAACCACGGTTCATAATAATTGTATTACCTTCGCTTCAGGCCCCTAGACGCCTTTCATATGGAATTCATGATTTAGTCTAGGCAATGGAGATGATACACGCGACTATAGAAAAGAAACGCATAATTATTATTATTGAACGATGCTTATACACGTTACAATGCAGAAATACCGACAGCCTCTTTCATATTTAAATTGATCCCAAATATAATAACATATATATTATGCAAGCCGACTCCCGAATTTATATGCCCTTCGTTCCTGACACCTAAGCGTTGGCACACTTTGACATAAGGCGGAAAATAATAAAATCACTCGAATGTCTATTTGAATTGGATGCTTTTATGTTCGCAAACTGAATTTATTTTGGGATTCGGAACGGATTAAGAATTTGGACTGTCATTACATACAAACAAATGGTGTCTTTAATTTATATACGAGTAATACAAAAGTCCTGATAGTCTAGGAGTTATATTGATGGTCTGAACATTAACCCGATGGCACTATGGTTTATCGTTAGAGGACGGTTTAATGACCAATTCATCTCACAGACAGAATTTTCGCGTGCTGCTAGATCTCGAGATAAAGCATCCGCATTTTTTATTTTTTTTTTGACTGGAGGTTAACCCTTTCCAAGTTGCGGTTACTTGAAAAGCATGCCATTTTTATACACATCCACCATGTGCCATCATTTTTGATCGTGTCCGTTTATCAGGCTGACCAGTTAAAATTGGACCGAAAATGGACTGCAAGTTGACCCTCACAAACCTGGTAGAAAATGTTCATTGGTGTTAACAATTGTTAAGATACCCTATGCCATCAAAAGTTATCGGTCCATTCCCGAGTAACTGGTCATTATTTATCCTAACAATTGTTTTTTTTTTCTCATTTTGTTGCTAAACCTTGCGAATTAAAAGGTATCGTGATGGCACCATGTTTAATAACTTTATTGGAGGTCAAATAAATATTTGAAGTTATTACCATCACTCCTTGCCTATTTCAACTCCCCAAAACCCCCTAAGACCACCCCCAAAAAAATATAAATAATATGGATAATATGACCAATTTTATGATGAATTAGTCAATTATTGAGATTCTGGCTGGGTTTAAAATAGAAAGGGCCGTTTTTGTTTTTTTTTTGTTTTGAGGGGTGATTCAGGGGGTTTTGGGATGTTGAAATAAGCAAGGTGTGATGGCAATAATTTAATAAATCTTTATTTGATCTCCAATAAAGTTATTCAATATGGTGTCATCATGTTACCTTGTAATCCGCAAGGTTCAGTCACAAAATGAGAAAAAAAACATTGTTGGTCCAAATAATGGCCAATTTCCGAGTAGGAAATGGACCGATAACTTTTGATGGCATAAGATATCTTACCAATTGCTAGCACCAATGAACATTTTCCACCAGGTTTGGGAGGGTTAACTTGTTGTCCATTTTCGGTCCAATCTTAACTGGTCAGCCTGATAAACGGACACGATAAAAAAATAATGGCACATGATGGAATTGTATAAGAATGGCATGCTTTTTAAGTAACCGCAACTTGAAAAGGTCAAAAAATAAACATTTTGCGGAGGCTGTATCTCGAGATCTAGCAGCCGGCGAAAATTCGGTCTGTGAGATGAATTGGTAATTGAACCATTCTCTAACGATGAACCATAATGTTCAGACCATCAATATCGCTCTGGTTCCTAGACTATGATTAGTTCGCTCTATATTCACACATTCAAAGAACAGCCTGTACCAAAATTTGATCAGGAAAAGAAATCGGATAAGAGATGTTTTAAATAACTCAAATCAGCTTTTTTGTATTATTTTTATCACGTTAACACGTTCATGTCGCTTAAGGCTCTTTAATGTCTATATGGACCTCATATTATGTCTGTGGATGAATCAATTTGCAATCAATAAATTAATTTCCAATGATTGCATGTCAACTTTGCTGAATATTAGCACGAAAGTACAGGTCACAATTAAATAACAAAGTTAGTTGTTTAAAATGAGGCATTACAACTTCGCCAGTTAGGATTAACGGTTATTGTAACTAAAATGTACCATAATCTATTTTATCAATCAACCAGTTGAAACTTATGTAAAGTAAAATAACCATTCATTTTGTGTTGGATTATTACTGGAAAATCCCATTACTTAGTCAGACGATGAATTAAAATGCTCTTCCGTAGAAAACGATATCACTATATTGATATTATAATAAATTGTCCCACCCAGAGGACCGTCCCAAAAATCTAAAAATTGTTCGTAATACACTGGAATTGAATGGCTACCCAAAAACTTTTTTCAATCCTATTATTAAAGAGAGAATAAACAAAATTTATAATGGAGCGTCATATAAAAATAACGTAAAAGGTAATTCAGACAATTATATAACTTTACCATACATTCCGGAGACCTCAGAGAAAATTAAGAAATGTTTGAAAAAGTATGATATAAACGTAGCGCATAAACCTACTAACTGTGTTGGGAAATATTTCTCAAATCTAAAACCTGTAATTCCTAAAGATAAACAAACCCACACAGTATACAAATTAAATTGTTTAGATTGTGATGGGACCTATACTGGTATCTCTAAACAATATTTACAAAAAAGAATGTATGGCCATAAGTATAGCACAAGAAACAAAAACTTAGGAAATTCCACCGCGCTTGCTAAACATTGCTTTGATTATAACCATCAATTTGATTACAAGAATGTTAATATTTTAACTAAGGAAACCAATTATTATAAAAGATCTATTCTGGAGATGATTCATATAAAACGTGACTCCAAGTCTGTTAATCATAGGAGTGACGTTCAAACACTAAGTCATATTTATACTAATTTAATTAATTAATATTCTTGCAAATTCCTACTTACGTCCTTATAATGTAAAAGTTTACTTTAGGTAGAATTGTCTAAAGTATTTCTCACAGGCCAGAGACCTTCTTTTATCACCTAATAAATTATGACATCTGGCGCTTAAATGAACACTTGAGATGGTCTCGTCTGTTAGCAAAGAGGATAGAACTCTTTGTATGTTAGTCTCTCGCAGACATTTATGAAATGTGTTCGTATTTATTGATGATTCTACTTAATAGTGGATTTTTAATTTTTACGCTGCAACATTGCTGTGTTATAGTTCCGATTTCATGTCTCCGTTCGTTTCGCGACGTTGGCATTTAAACGAAATTTGTGCGATAAGGACGCTTTGTGTTATTACAGTATTTCTAAGTAATCAGGTTTTTGTATTAATAAGTCTTCTGATGATGGTCGTGAGACCGAAACGTACGTAAAGACGAGGGTAGAAATAAAAATATATGTGTTAATGTGACCTATTTCCCGAGAATTGTGTATTAATATATTGATATTTTAAATAATGCCCAACTCTTAATGTATTATTAATTACTTTTCAGCAGAATGGAACATAGTTCACCTCAAATATAATTGAATTTCTAGAATTTCTACTCGTATTAATTCTGTAACAATCATATTGATTTCATTTCGGAAGGCCAAAATTCCAAATTAAAATGTTTTTATTACAATTACGTTGAATCGATTTATACATTACTCTATATCTTTCTTTCTCTTATAACATGTTGGTCATTCTTTTCCTTGATCAAGAACGAGAGTAACTAGAATTTCGAATTTGTTTTAATATACATTATCCACGGTCCATTATTCACCTCAAACAATTATGACGAATGAATTGACGGGCAATACGTTTTAAAAATGTCTTCCAGTCTTGATTTGAGAAACGATTAACGGTTGGATTTTCTTCCTCACTTTCTTTTAGTCCAGGCAATAAGCCGGGAAAAAAATATTTAGTAAGCTAGAATTTCAATTTTTTTTTGCATTTTGTTCCTAATACCCCATAGATCATTCATGACTATCAAGACCGTGGGGGACCACCTTTCTACCCCCCCAAAACGGGGTTTCAACCTCTCAGAGGATCATTCTTATAAAAACAATCCAAAAGTTTAGAAAATTAATGAATTGAGAGCCGAAAATGACCCCCCGTATGTTTTTTGGGTCGCTGATCACGATTCCGCAGTTAGTTTTCTCGGAAAACTTCCTCCAGATGGGAAATTTAGAAAATTTATATATAATATATAATTTATATCTTTGTTACAAAAATGACCTCTAGTAGGTTTTTTGGGTCGCTGATCCCGATTCCGCTGTTATCTTCCCCAAAAAAACTCTCTCCAGTTGGAAAATTCGGAAAATTTGAGATTTTCCTGAGACGGTTATGAATAACACACCCCCAGCGTGTTTTTTGGGTCGCTGATCACGATTGCTCTGTTAGATTTTTCGGAAAATTCCCTCCAGATGTGAAATTTGGAATTTTCCATCTGAAGAGAGTTTTTTGGGAAAAATAACAGCGGAATCGTGATCAACGACCCAAACAACCTACTAGAGGTAATTTATAAATTATACTTTATTATTCATAAACGTCTCAGAAAAATCTCAAATTTCCCGAATTTGTCTGAAGCGAGTTTTTAGGGAAAAATAACAGCGGAATCGTGATCAGCGACCCAAAAAAACCCACTAGAGGTCACTTTTATAACAAAATTATAAATTATATGTTGTATATAAATTTTCCAAATTTCTCATCTGGAAGGAGTTAACCCGAAAACTAACTGCGGAATCGTGATCAGCGACCCAAAAAACATACTAGGTGTCATTTTCGGCTCTTAATTCATTAATTTTCTTTTGGATTGTTTTTATAAGAATGCTTCTTTTAGGGGTTGAAACACCGTTTTGGGGGGGGGGGGGTAGAAACGACGACCCCCGCGGTCATGATAGTCATGAATGATCTATTGGGTATTAGGAACAAAATGTAATGAAAATTTTGGAATTATAGCTTACTATATATATTTTTTTTCATTTTCCGGTTCGTTGCCTGGACGATTTACTGCGTGTGTGATTCGAAATTACACAGGTTTGTTATTCTGAATAGAAACGGACCAAAATTTCGAGAACGGTAATGAAGTTTTGCAACAAACATTCAACAGTTTATGAGTATAGCTTGGTTTTTTTCTTGTCGTTCATTCGAAGTCCAAGGCTAATTTGATTTTTTTTTAATAGCAACAGCGCTTAAATCCGGCACCTTTGGAAAAAGCATGTTTCCGAATTCAAAAATGATGTAAATATTGCTAGGCTTTTTTCCAAAGTGGATACTTGAGCATTATATATATCTTCTTGTTTCAGTCGTATCCAAACATTGCTTGAAATTACCGTATTTTATTAAAAAAATTGCTAAGCAATGGATTCTTGATACATATCCGTATACTCAAAACATTGATGTGTTAAAATTTCGACTACATGTGTTTCTGTTCGTTCCAGCGACGTGGGCATATTTAATTGAAATTGTTACGATAAGGACGCTTTGTACTGATACAATTAGTTCTAAGAAATCCCGTAATAGACATTGATACGTTCGTAAAGACGAAAATGATAAGCATATGTGTTACTATGATCTATGTCCCGAGAATTTATATATAATTGATTCGTATGCACATCATGAAAAAAAACTATATCCAAAAATAAAATTGTATTTACACCCGAAGACACCGGAACACTTTCCAATCATTCTTAAATCTATTCTAGAAAAATAACCATACAAAATGTACATCGTTCGTATAGGAAGAAAAATATACATTCGATTGGTAACCACGATCATTTAGCTCACTTGTTTGAAGGAGGAATGAATGATTTATCTCATGAGTTCTGTCATGTATTGATGTTGATTCATTATGGAATTCAGTAGAAACATATGCCTTTCAGTTGGAGCATCTCCAAAATCTGACAAACTAGAATAATGTGGTAATGAATGGGTTATTATTGATTTGTGATACATGGGAATACTGTCACAATTCCGTTTTTTACCGAATTCAATCATCTCCAATCTATATTTTTGTCATATCCTATTATAACCTTTCAGATATTGTATTTCAATGTATTATTTGATGATTACAAAACTCACTCGAAACCATTTTCTGTCAGTCAGTGTTAATACTTTTATATTGCAAATGATAAATAATACTGTCATGTCAGCCTTACTTTCATTATTCTGCTGGACAAGTTCAAAACTTTGTGAATTCTAAATTGCCAGATTTCATCAATAAAGTCTATATAAGTGATCGACTGAGAA
Source organism: Endomychus coccineus (assembly GCA_958510875.1). Taxonomy (NCBI): domain Eukaryota; kingdom Metazoa; phylum Arthropoda; class Insecta; order Coleoptera; family Endomychidae; genus Endomychus; species Endomychus coccineus. The sequence goes on from OY294067.1 coordinate 283,933,291, forward strand.
AAAGTAGAGGATTCGAACTTTACTCTCTCGTGTGAACACACCTCGATCCGTATTATGTAAGTAATGTTTTCTATTATAAATAAGAAATAGTCACACACTTGGTAGCCCAAAAGGTTCACAGTACTCTTACAGTATTTTTAGTGGATAAGGGTGACTATTCCTTATTTGTAGTTCTATGGTGTATCCACAGTGTGAGCTTTTTTAAATTCACATAAAGGGGAATCAATTGAACTAATTTTCAAATTATTTACCATCATATTTCATTAATTAATTGGTGTATTACCAAATTTGCTATACATCGTTCCAATAAGTTCATTCACAATTCAAAATTTAAACAGAAGTAATTCCCAAATTATGTATCATTTTTTGAATGAGTTTTATCGAGTTTTAATTTTAACAATGCTGTTTCTCTCAAATCACATTTAACTCATCAATAACAATTCTCAGGGATATGCTATGCCTCCCGCCCCCAAACTAGTCTTCATTTAAATTCATTCAGCTCTCTCAAAAAATTGGCGCGTGGCAACATTATATTTAGATCGTTAAGTTAAATCATGGTATTTGGATGATTCCTTCTTAATTGATTTGATCTGGTTTTATGGAACCATCTTCATATGAATTCACGTCACATTCCACATAAAAATATAATTCCATTGATACATCAGCTATTCATGTTCCTTCCTTCCGACCAAAAGCGTTTGTACGTTGAAATAATAAAAATAAATTCATGATAGTCCAAATTTTCGCAGCTGTGAGATAAATAATTATACACGCCTAAAACCGTAGAGGTAACCTTTCAGCATTCCTGAAAAAAATTATAATCTGATGGACATGAACCAACAACGAATTCGGCGACTTTTTCTGTAGCTTCGACCAAAAAAGTTCTCTATTCTGGAGAAGACAAAGATTGAAACTCGTCAAGATGAGACGTCTAACTTGAAACAACTGTCAGTCATCAATAAGCCTTGGAAATAAATATAGACTACAATAACTTAAAATGCAACCGTTAAATCCAACAAAAATTTCGAAACTTCCTCCGAATGTCGCGAAATTAACGAGCTTCTTTTTTTTACGCACAAACTCCGCATACAAAGTAGCGATTTTTGTTACGTTCGAAATGAAAAAGGAAGATGTTTTGACAGCAACGGCCATTTTAAATAATTAGCAATTCTAAAGTTATTCATTTGTTTATTCTTGGCCAGACAAAAGAATATCTGTGACATATTTAAATATTCAAATAGCGAGCAGACTCCAAACCAGTTTCGTCATCACTCTTCATTTACAATCAGATAACTATAAATATGCACCGTAGATACATTATACTTTCCGCTTTTAAATTCGTGAAATGATTGTTGTGCATACTCAATAAGTCGTCTTTCTTTTAAATTGAACGTTGGGTCTTCTTCTGATCCTGATTTGCATAATTCACGACTTATGTCAAAATACTAATTTAGTATTCGATGTAATTCACAATAAGCTCGACGATGAGTTAAATTTTTAAGAGAAGTAAGAATGAATAATATTAGTTGTTACGTTGGTATATTGACTGAGGTTAATAATTTAAAATGAATAAAATAGTAATATGACCGAAGGTATTTTGTTTTCATAAATCATTAGCGTAGCATGTGACGACCTCAGAACCAAAAAGGTGGGACCCTCATCCTTGGGAATATCAAAATATTTTCGAATTTGATTTTTCGCAAGAACGATAGGTTGTAGGGGAAAATTTTGCGGACAAAAATTACAGAGAACGATATTATCTAGAATTTATCTCGTGCTGTTGCTACGCTACAACAAAAAATTAAAGGAGCAATGGGCGCCAGTTTCCCTTTTTTTCGACCGGAATAAAAAATGTTTGCACTACACTTTTACGGAGATATAGCACCTTTATTTTGGAAATACCTGAGAGGATCTATCTACTTCAATTTGTAAGGAAAATATGCAACCTAAAACGGCAACTTCTCTTTATATTCAGGATGATTCAAAAAATTAGAAAACTCCACCGCCCTTGCTAAAAATTGTTTTGATTATAACCATCAGTTCAATTGAAAAATGTTAATGTTTCAGCTGAGGAAACCAATTATTATAGATAGATTTTCTAGGTTATTCTGGATCTTGGGGATGATTCCCATAAGACATGAGTCTGTGAATCTGGCTGAATCTGTGGATCATAGAACCGATGTACAATCATTGAGTCAAATATATACAAATTTAATTAATTAAATACACTCGCAAATTTCTACGCACTCCTTTATTATGCTTAAAATTGTGTAGGTATATGTGGAAATCTGTTTCAATAAATAAGTAATATTGGTACATAAAATTTCTGGTTAACATTGTATTAATAATGATTCTTGATCCGGTATGAATTATATATAAATTCTCGGGAAATAGGTCATACTAACACATATGCTAATTATTCTCGTCTTTACGCACGTTTCATTCTCACGACGATCATCAGAAGGCGTATCAATGTCTAAAATGTCAATTGTCACAAAGCGTCTTTATCGCACCAATTTCAATTAAAAATGCCCAAGTCGCCAAAACAAACAGAAACACGAGTAATCGAAATTGTAACATATTAGTGTTTTAAGTATATGAATAAGTATCCAGACTCCACTGCTAAGCAATTTTCTTATAAGATACGAAGTCATGTCTAACAAAGTTTATATACGACTGAAACCAAAAAAATATAATAGAAAAAAGTTGTCAGTCCTTGTTAGAAATATTCTACCTAAACTATGCTTTTAACATTATAACGCATATAGGAATTGGCAAGGGTTTTAATTAATTAAATTAGTATAAATCTGACATAATGACTGAATGACGAAAATAATAAGCATGTGTCATTGTGACCTATTTCCCGAGAATTTATATATAATTATATATTATTAATAATTATAATTGGAGAATCCTCAGTTGAAAATATGATGCTTCAACCCATAACACTTGAATAAGACATGGCTCCTTACTGAATTTAAAAATTTTGCAAATGATTTTCGCATATTACGTTAACACTGTTTGATGTTCCCTCATCACAGTTGGCAGAAAATTTAGACACTCCGAAGGATATTTAAAAAAATTGTTTCCCTTCATAAATTCTAAGCCATTAGCCGAATTATCATTTTAGTATAGAATAGATCGAAATTAATATTGTCATACGCACGTATAGGAACATACCAAAAACACGTTGATTGTAAAATGGTAATGTACCAGATATTCGATTATAGATATAGAGATTATCGAGATTCTACCTGTAACACTACTATGGATTTCCCTAGAACTAATACTATCCAGAACATTTGGTCATTCGGTAATATAAAATATTGAATACGATCAGTTCCAGGTAACAGAATCATTCTCGTCAAAGATTTATAACATAGGAACAATGTCACTGATATTAAAGTTCTGAATGTTGTGTTCTTGTGCATACACTAACCAAAGATCTGTCTGAAATTTCACAATCTGAAGCCGAGGCAGTGAACTATTTTAATTATAAAAGTTTTTCGTCGAGAATATTCTCGCTCATTCTTTCGAGCGTCTCTAGACGTATTTGATGTTATTACTTTTCTTTACGTTCTATTCGCTGCCGTCTCCCAAGAGTCATTGTGTCTTATTCTGCGATTGCAACCGAAATATAAACTATTCATATCGTTTACTGCGACGTGCTGTACCTTATAATCTCCATGGGACATGCGAAACTTCTCATAAATAACAAAACACACCAGGCTGAACTCTGATAAGTTCTACCTACCTCTAAAATGTAATTCCTTTCATTAACGGCAAAAATACCGGATCATAAAATAATACGAGACGAAGACAACGTGCCATTCCGTTGAAGATAGATAACTAAGCACTAGGAAATAGAAGATTTAGTCAATTTTCTTCCACGTTAGTCTAGAATCGACGTAGAGCCCCAAGAATTTTATCTCATATATCGATGTTAATGCAATTTTGTTATATTCAATTTTTATTTGCTTCGGACTTTTATGTGAGGAATGAAAATGCACCACTTAACTTTTTTCTACATTTAAGTCTGATATATTTGTGTCAAACAAATCCTTTAAAATTTGCAAGGACTGCTCTATTTTAGTAAAACTTCATCTGTTTCCGCAGTGATTGTAGCAGTAGAGTCATCAGCAAAAGAAACTATATTTCCAATCATTTCGTGTTAAGTCATTTATATAGAGCAGGAATAGCACTCCCTGCAATGAACAATTCCAGTCCGAATGAGATTCATGACGGTTATTTGTAATTACTATTTTTTTTTCTATTTGAAAGATACGTTTTATTTAGGTAACAAGCAATACCTCTGACACCTAGATAGAATAGACCTTTTTGTCTGACCAATACATATCATAGAGCTTACGCATATGTTAGCTTGTAAACCTCACATCGGATAATTCATCTTTATTATTTTTGATGACCTTGACCAAATTATTCTGCGTTTCAAACGCCACGTGACTATCTAAATTACTAAGAAAATTTTTAATTTTAATACTATTATTCTGTTCGTATTAAATATATGAAACCACCCACTACTAAACTTTCAAAATTCTCTCATTTATTTAGATATTCAAGTAGCATTTAAAATGTAGAATAATTTAGAAAAGCTTATCAAAAATAATAAAGATAAATTATCCGATGAAGACAAATAAAGAGTTTATGACTTGATGGTTTTGCCCTATGATATATATGGTCAGACAGGAAGAACCTTCAAAAAACGGATTAAAGAACATATACGTAGTTCCATTAATAATAAATCAGATTCAACCTTTGCGGAACTAAATTATGGAAAAACATAACTATAATGGTAATTTCAAGATTTTACTCATTCAGAATAAAAGTATTAAATTAAATTTGCTGCAATCCCTAGAAATCAATAAATATAAGAAGTCCGACATCCTATTGAACAATCAAAATATACTTAATAATTTTGCCTTGTTAAATCTGTATATTCCGTTTGCTACCAGTTTTTAGTATCCCTGAATACATGGAAAACAATTAGGTAAAATTCCAATAACCATCTATCCTATGATTGTCATCAAACTTATATAGTATAATATAGTATTTATTGACCATTTATCACGTACATATATGCAATAATGATATGTCAGTTTACAATATGAAATACATTAAAATTTCAAATAAATATTACAATGAATTCAAATAATACAATAAAATACAATACAATTAAATATTACAATAAAATACTTATATTAATTATTTTGCTAAGCCCTACTTCGATAATATCATTATTATACATGAGCGTAGAATGCGCTAGAAACGAGTCAAAAACATCAAAAGCAGGAAAAAATTCAAAGTTATATATCAGGTAGCTCGTTTGTGGTAACTTAGTACTTTGTGATAGCTTAGTACTTTGTGATATTTCTTTGAAGAAGCTACTGTATTAGCGAAACTATAGTTTTCGAGCTTTTAATAGTTATTTTATTTGGAATATAAGTGTTAAAGCAACCCATTTCCCAAGAATTTACATATAATTCAGACCTGGGTCATTGTATTATGATTATGTTCAAGAATTCCGCATAATTTGAATATTATCTCCATAGTAGGTAACTCATCGAGTGTTCTTAGGATCGTTCACAAAAACTGAGTTCTGTCTGACCTATGTATATAGCGGGCAGTCGTCATTGCAAATGGCAGTGATTGTAGTAATAATTTATTTGTATGGGTTGCTTAAAATAAATCAAAGTTAATCCTAGATTTGAACCAATTGAGATGTATTACTTTGAATATATCAATTTCATGCAGTGAATGATTTCCATTTTGCGCTATATATAACAATTAATCTGATGTAATTATTCGAATTGTATCCGAAGCTCTACAAGCTTACAAAACTATCTTCCCACGTAGGGGTGTGTTAGAAAAAGGAGGTTTTCCGTTGTTTTCTCTAAAATTCCTACACTTGGTAATTACTAGCTGCTCCAATCCAGACGTCTGTGGTGGCGGCTAATTGGCGGATGTTCTGCTTGTACATCGGAGGCGGCGTCGATTAAGACTTGCGCTATGCACACCATTTTCCTTTCGAGGGCGGCGTAGTAGTTCGTCCTGATTACTTATTAAACTGGTATACTTTGATATAATCCGGTAGGATAACACGCGTACAATTAAATTTTTAAGCTAGATATCGATCCTTCCGAACGGAGAAACGGTTAACATATAAGTAGAATAAGTAAAGTTCACGTCATAAAACCGAATCCAATTTTATTTGATGATCGATAACCATTTGAAACTGGAAGCTTTCTACTTTAATGTCTCTGATACATACTGTCGATGCTACTTCCAGGCTATTAAGCTACATCCTCAAGAAAAAATATCGCCCACACATTTTCTTCTTTATGATGACTACAAATAATGTATTTCCCTGCAAATGAAATATAGCGTAATGGAATTATGGATTTTTTTTTGCCAAACGTGGAAATAGATTCAGTCAATAAATGGAATGTTACTCAAAATTTGAGCGATGATGGTTGGGACGCAACATTTTCTATAAGGTGACACATATCGCTGTCTAATTCCCTTCTTATTATTCAAAATATTAAATTTATTGAGGTGAGAAATCCAAAAAGGTTAAAGCTCTCATCTCTATCGTTATTCCATACTGTCACTCCTTTTCTTCGATCATTTGGTGAACACTACGATTGTTTCTGAATTATATTCAACATTAATTTGTATAATTTGGTATGAGTGAACAACCTTATTTTGTTTGTATGATATGATTTCGTGTTGATTTTCATGCAAGTAGAAAATGATAAAACTCCAATAAAATCAACAACGATAATTTACATGTTTCCCCTACCCAGCATGATATTTGAGAGTTAAAAGCAGTAAAGGAGGAATGCTTCATTGCAACCTCCTCTGAAATCTATGAGATATTTAATATATTTCATGTAGTTCGATGAGTGATAAGTACATAATAAACTATAAAAGAGTTCACACTATAGATACACTATAACACCATAAAAAAGAAATATTCACCTTCATTCACTAAAAATACTCTTGAAGTACTGAGGACCTTTCGGCTACCAAATAACCATCATCAAAACTGTATACTCTGATGATGGCTGAAACGTCCTCAGTACTTTAATAGTATTTTCAGGGGATAAGGGTGTTATACGCATAAGGAATGTCATCACTAGTTTGGCAATCTTGAGAGAAGAGATAGACATTCGACTTTTCGAGGTTTGCAGATTACAGGCAAAGGGAAAGACCTTACTACATTCCGTCTTCTTCACCATTCCGATAAACAAGAAGAACGTTTATTTCTGGAAATATATTATAAGCTTCACAGCTCGTTTTGTATTTGAGAGTTATAGGGGATCCTCCGTACGCTGAGGAAACTTACTATCCTGATCACTAATATGTTACTCACATCAAAATAATGTTTGTTACAATCATTGGTTCTATCTCTAAATTCAGACCCGAGTACACGTTGCCTCTATAACACATTTCACAATCTAAAGCTTAATTATTTCGTATGATGAAAATACATTGCTATCTCCACATAGTATTTAGAAAATTGATGACCTACTGCCAGCGAAGGAGTAATATGTTGGTACTTCAGAACACCAGATGGTTCGGGGGTCAGAGTACTTCTACACAGAACCAAATACTCATACCCGATGGGCAAACACACCAATTTCTCACTAGCAAAAGTACATATAATTAAGAGATGTGCACAACAGCCTAACTTAATCTGGACAAAGGATAGAAACCATAGATAGCAATCATGTCTGGGCATAGCCATCATGTCTAATAGCAAAGCGCAGTCATATTCACCCACTGTACAGGAAGTTTTCAGAACAGAATGAGAACTCAAATGGAATTCTCCTCTGGGACAAAGACGATCCAAGATCATTTTACCTAAATTTAAGGAAAAGGACATCTTGGAATGCATAAGGGGAAGCAGAAATCACTTGAGAATCATAACAGGATTCATGACACTGTTAACTCTACGGAATAAGAAAGATTGGCTTAGAGTGTAGAGAAGCAGACGAAACTCCAATATATCTGCTCACTGAGCTACAATATGATCATAGAGGTAATTACACTATGTCTTTTCGAAGGCGTACAATGATACAGTACCTAAAGAGGGGAATTATAGTATTTTATAGACATTAATCTAATTTAATTCTCTGAAAAAAAGGCAGGTCTTCTTTTTATCTTTCGAATAATATTCAGTACATTTTTTTCTACAATTTTCAAATACGTAATCCAATTTCAGATTCTCTCACCATTTTGCATTTTCGCATTACAGAAAAATATTAGCTACTTGAATGATTTTGAGAAATTTCAATTCTAGAGTTATAGAATTTGAATGGGCTGTCCCTTCACTTTGTGATATGCCATTTTTACAGATAATGAACTGTAAGGTCCGAAATTGCAATCAACTTTTTTCAAATAAAGGGATATTTAACAAAGTAAAATTTCTTGTTTCTATTTCTACAGTTATAGATGAAAGATCAGTATCCATAAGTCTAAAGCAATACGCTTCTTTTGGAAAGGCCGTTATGGTAATTACAAACCATGAGTATTGATATTTTTGATATCATTGGTACTAAAATGATTTCCACTAGTAACAGTTTCAGATGAATTGGGTACGTACTGGTTGTAGGTATAATAAAAGATATTATTTGTGAGGTCACCTTGATTTGTTTCTATTTAACATAATTATATTCTGTTCACTAGTAGATAGAGAATAATTTAAAATAGCCAATATTATTGAACTCGGTGCGATCATTTATTCAACAGTAATGTTTTAGATGTACGGTGTTTTCTAATTAATCGATTAATATTCAATAAACATATTTTCCACTCATGTATTTACATTTGATAACCAACTAACGTTATGTATTGATGACATAAATGGTATATTACAGAGACTGATCAATGGCCCCTGTGTTTATTTTGATACTTACTTTCAAACGCAGCAGAAAGGTACATGCACCTCCTAAACGAAGCTCAATTTGGATTTAGAAGTGGTTTGTCCACAAGCTTGGCTATAAACTCTTTAACAGAATTTATTAATGAAGGGTACGAAAATGGCAACTTTCCCAGTGTTCTATTTTGTGACCTTAGTAAGGCATTCGATTGTGTCTCCTTTGACCTACTAATTAACAAGCTTAAATATCATAACTTTAGTGATAATAGTATAGATCTTATTAAAAGTTTTTTATATAACAGAAAACAGAAAATTGTATTAAAGCGTGATAAATCTGACATACAGGAAATAAAAAGAGGAATACCACAAGGTTCAATTTTAGGCCCTATACTGTTCATAATTTATTTAAATGATTTACCATATAATTTTCCAAACTGTCAGTTCACAATATTCGCAGATGATGAAACTGCAGCAAATAAAAATAATAATTTGAGCACCTTGATTGGTGAGTTGGAGGAGACGCAGTCGGAAATATCTGATTGGTTCACATCTAATCAGTTAATGCTAAATGAGGGGAAAACAAAGAAACTTATTTTTAGCCTCAGAACTATAGATATTACAGATAACCCAAATCCGGTAAGGTTTTTAGGAGTATACATGGATTCCAAGTTGTTATGGGAACCACATATAAATATAGTATCTAGCAAATTAGCAAAAAATATTTACCTGTTAAGAAATCTTTCTTCTATTGTTTCAAAGATTATCCTAATCACAGCGTACCATTCATTGATACACTCTCATATAAATTATGGGTTATTAAATTGGGGTCATGCACAACTTGCAAATAAAATATTTAAAATGCAACGTAAAGCTATCCGAATACTGGATTATTTAAATCACAAAGATGACTGTCTTAGTAGCTTCAGGAAACTCAACATTTTAACAGTTCCGTCTGCCTACATTTTAGTCTGTCTGTTACATACGAGACTTAATGTGGATAAGTTTACCACACAAGAATCTGTTCACTCACATAACACCAGAAATAAAGATGACTTACGGGTAGATTATCATAGATTGCACAAAACCAAAACAGGTTCTAGTTACTATGGACCAAAAATATTCAATAAACTTCCTGTTAAAGTAAGACAATTGCCCATAAAACAATTTAAAACAGTTTTAAAAAATTATGTTATTGAAAATTGTTTTTACTCGGTACCTGATATTTTAAATGATGGATTTAATATGTGATATATTAGTTTATGTTTCTTTTAACTTGTTAAGTGTTTTTTTTTCTATGTTCAAGCAATTTTGTATTTAATAATTGCGTAATTTTACAGTGTGGATTTTTATTCTTACACTCTTAAAGCTCAGATATTCTATTCTTATGCAATTAAATATATAAATCGTAATGTAATACATTAGATTTTGACGTGTTCTATGCAATGTAATGCTTCTTGAATAAAAACTACTACTACTACTACTACTACTACTACTACTACTACTACTACTATAGTTGAATTCAAATCACTTGCCAGTCAATAATAAGTGAATAACCTGAATGCAACTTATTACGATATCCTCCAAGACTTCATACTGATTCATGTGGGAAAATGGGATTAGATATACAGCAATTATCTGCAGGTTGTATACCTTTTCATACAACCCTGGTGTTTTTCCTTCCAGCTGGAAGACCAACCAATTCCAGAAAAAAATACTACCGCCTAATAATTATAGATCCATTACTTTTAGCTAAAACTTTTGGTCACCTCAACTATTTCTCACCATCTAGATCTCGGTCACGAGGGCAATATATTAATTTTCACAGTACCTTAATGTATCCCTACTTCACTAAATAGAGCATTCTACATGAACACATACCACTCACTGGATATGATAAAAGAAATTACCGCCATACTATCTATTCATTTTTCATGAGCTTCTTTCAGTTTACTATTCCTGAACAGATACAATCCAAACCTGATCTGCAAAAACTTCCTCTCCAGGAACATCCATTTATTGCGAGAAACTGAATGTCGGTGCCATCTAGGTGACAAATGCCGAACTGCAAATCAAAACCTCTTCACATGTGACCGTGTAGCTCATATTGTAATTTGCGTGCGTGTTTTGAATTGGTTTGGTAATGTTTATGCTCATATGAAATTAAATTTACATTTACAGACCTGTATACTCAACATTAGTATCTAATATTCAGTTATAACTTGTAAAGCTTATTCTTAGGAGCCTGAAAACACTTTGTTCCTTTGGTGGAACAGTACTTGTTTCGTTTTCACCATCAATCGATCGAGTGGACTGTATTTTCATGGGTCTTTTCTGGATTAATTAAAACTGGTTTCAAACAATAACATTTATTTAAATAGATAATTTTGGACTCTTTCAAGAGGTTTTAAAAACTGTACTAGCAGGCTGCTACATCTTTTCTTAACTACTCATTTTCTACCTGGTTCCTCGACAAGAGGGTAAATCCGGGTTGAGAGTGGTAATAATGGAGGGGCATGAGCCATAACTTATAACTAACTTAAACAAGAATAGGAACTATCACTTACTTTAAATTATACATACTTAATAATAGACAAATACAATGAACTAACTAACAATATTTAAAACCATACCGGCCACCTTGGCAGACCTCAGGTCTTCAACAACCAGTACCATCAGATAGAAATATAAATTATAAAACATGGAAAAATTAACTTAACTATTTGAATTAGAAATCTTTAAAACTATTGAGAGTTCATCTAATAACAAAAAATGTTTGTTTTTTTTAGGTAATAGGGAGTGGACACACCTTTACAACCGGCCGTTTATAAACACCTTTATTGGTCTTAACACTCACAACACGAGTTTTTCCATCACTTCCGGGGTGTAGTTTTATAATCCTTCCCAATACCCATTGGGATGGTGGTAAATTGTCCACCTTAACAATAACCATTGTACCAATTGATATAACATCAGTATTTGCATTCCATTTCTTACGCTGTTGTAATGAAGTCAGGTAATCACGTGACCAACGTTTCCAGAAACTTTGTTGCAATTGTTGAAGAAGTTGGTATCGAGATAACTTATTAATTGTTATATGATGAACATCTGGATCTGGTGGTAATGTCAGTAATTTGCCAATTAGAAAGTGAGAGGGGGTTAGCGGATTTAGATCATTGGGGTCGGCGGAAAGAGGAGAAAGGGGTCTAGAATTAAGTATGCCTTCAATCTGCGTCAACACAGTAATAAACTCCTCATATGTTAAGATTGTTTCGCCGATTACTTTGTATAAATGCCGCTTTAGACTTTTCACATTGGCTTCCCAAATACCTCCAAAATGCGGTGAATTTGGAGGAATAAAATGCCATTTAGATCTATTTTGATCAGTATAATCACATATTAGATCATTGTTTGATTTCAGAAATGAATACATATCATTCAAACTATTATTCGCACCTACAAAATTTGTGGCGTTATCCGAATACAAGTCGCTTGGAAATCCTCTTCTTGATGAGAACCTTCTCAAGCATGCTATAAATGCATCGGTTGACAAATCAGAAATTAACTCAATATGTATAGCCTTAGTGCTTAAACAAACGAATAAACAAATGTAAGCTTTAGTTACTTTATAACCTCTGATCTTGCGGTCCTTTACGGAAAAGGGTCCTGCATAATCAAGACCTGTACATTGAAAGGGTATTAAATTAGCAACACGATTATGTGGCAAATCAGCCATGGTCACAGCCATTGGTTTAGGATTGAACCTAAAACATGTTAAACATTTTCTAACAGTTTCTTTAGCCAAATAAATTCCTTTTAAAGGCCAATAATTTTGACGGACACTATTTAGCAATAATTGTGGACTAGCATGGAGTAGTCTAATATGCTCAGATTGAAATATTAATTTAGTTAACATATGTTTTGAATCTAGAATTATAGGATGTTTAGAATTATACTGTAAATCGGAATGTTTGAGTCTACCACCGACTCTTATTATTCCATAATTATCAATGAAAGCAGCTAAACCATTAAACTTATTTTTGATCGCTTTGACATTTCCTGTTGTCAAATAATTGAATTCTTTACTAAAACTTTGCATCTGAGCCATTTTAATCAAACATTTAAGGGCATCATCTAATTCGATTAACGTTAATCTACCATTAACGCGATTGGTACCACGTATTTTCGAATTACTATTGTTATGGAATCTTTTACAATAAGCAATAACTCTTTGTAATCGAGTTAAATTAGAAAATTTATCAAATATTTGCCAGTTTTGACTTATTGTATGTAAAACTATCTCGCAATTAGTTTTTTTTAATTCTGGCAAATCTCTTTTTATAGTAGGAGTAAACTTGAAATTAAAACTAGAGACATTGAAATCGTAAAGCCATGATGGACCGGACCACCATAGTTCATTTTTCATCAATTCAGTTGGGTAGTTACCTCGTGAAACAATATCCGCAGGATTCTGTTTAGTTTCAACATACTGCCAACTGTAATTTGCTGTTAATTCTTGAATTTCCGTCACACGTGTACATACGAAAGTTTGCAATTTATACGTTTCTGTATGAATCCAATGAAGGACAATCAATGAATCTGTCCATAGATAACAATCGAATTCATACATTACGCATTCCGATAAGGCTTTCATTAATCGGGATAGCATCAATGCAGCTAACAATTCTAAACGCGGCATAGTCAACGATTTCAATGGAGCTACTTTTGACTTTGAACAAAGTAAAGATACTTTTATCTCATTATTTTCATTGATTGATCTCATATAAACTACTGCTCCATAAGACCGTTGGCTAGCATCTGAAAAACCAAATAATTGAACTTTTGCTGGTTTTTCGATCATGACAAATCTAGGAATATTTAAGGTATTTAAAATTATCAATTCCTTGTAAAATAAATGCCATTTCCTAATTAAATTATCGGGAAGTTCATCATCCCAATCAAGTTTTAACGACCATAATCTTTGAATTAACCTTTTAGCAATTATTATACAAGGTGATAATAAACCTAACGGATCATATAACTTCGAAATTTGTGACAATATACTTCGTTTTGTGCATTTTTCTGTTATCTGTTCATCATCAGTGAATTTAAATGATAAGTGATCGTTTGTACAACACCATTGTATACCTAAACATTTTGTATCTTTGTCACATATTTTAAGAGTTTCTGTGGTTTTATTAATTGATTGAAAATTGTTTAAAATGTGTGCACTATTAGACCGCCATTTATTTAAAACAAAACATCCCGTACCCAAAATATAAGAAATCTGATTACAAATTTCAATTGCATCCCTTTCATCTGAAAATCCAGCTATAAAATCATCTACATAGAAATTCTCTAATACCATTTGACTTGCAACAGGAAATTCATCGGCAAGTTGGTGTAAACACCTCATTGCTAGGTAGGGTGCACTCGCGGTGCCATAGGTAACCGTATTTAGTTCGAATACTTTAATGTTTTCCGACTTATCAAATCTCCAAACAATTCTCTGAAGACACCTGTCCTCACGATCAATTAAGACTTGACGGTACATTTTCGTTATGTCCGATGAAACTACGTACGGAAATTGTCTAAATTTGATCAATATATTAAATAAACTACTCAAAATTTGGGGACCTACATATTGAATGTCATTTAATGAAACTCCATTTGATGTCGGAGCTGAACCGTTGAATACAACTCTAGCGCGGGTTGTGAGGCTATCTTCTTTCATAACTAAATGATGGGGCATAAAATATGATATTTTTTTATCAACATCGTCATTAATTAAACTCATATGTCCCATTTCCAAATACTCACGCATAAAATCCTTATAATCTATTTCAAAATGTGGAAACTTTTCAAACTTTCTTTCAAGAGACATTAGCTTTTTTACAGCTAATTCTTTTGAATTCCCTAAACTAGTAACGTCATGTTTTAACGGTATTTTAACAATAAATCTACCGTTTAGATCTCGCGAGAATGTCTCCTTAAATATGTTTTCACATTTCAAATCATCATTAGATAATTTACATTTCTCATCAATCTGTTCAACCATCCAGAATTTTTGTAATGATTGATTTAAGTTTACGAAATCTACCGATAATAAACATTTGGTTTCTTTCGAATCTGTAGAGACATCTGGCAAATTGCCGCCAACAATATAACCGAATATGGTTTGTTGTAGAACTAAACCTTTACCTAGAACTATTTTGTGAGATTTTAAAGCGTCCCAAAAGGTCGAGACCCCTATCAACAAATCTATATTATTGGGCTCATAAAATTCAGGATTCGCCAACATAATGTTTGTCGGCATTTTTAAACTTGAAATATCTAAATACTGGCTAGGTAAATAGTCAGTAATTTTGGGTAAAACTAAGCAATCCAAATTCAAACAGAAATCATTGATCATAGATTGTGCATTTACGATACATTTTTTATCAATAGTAATTCCTGAACCGATACCTGAAACTGAAATATCTATGTTTGTTTGATGTAAATTCAGTTTCGAAACGAGATTTTGTGTAACAAAATTAGACTGGGAACCAGAATCTAATACAGCATAACAAACGTGTTTATTGCCATAAAAATCAACAACGAAAACCTTCGCAGTAGGTAAAAGGACATGAGATTTGAGTGTGCTTGTAAATGCGACCCTTGTCTCAACATCTGTGTGTAGTAATCTACTATGCTTTTGGTTGCATGAAAAACAAGGTTTTGACTTGCACGAATTTGCACTATGGTCTTTACATAAACAATTGTGGCACAATTTCAAATCATTAATACGTTTCACGCGTTCGGAAACATCTAAATCAATGAACATCTTGCAAGTATAAATTTTATGACCTGTCTTGCTACAAAAGTTGCATTTAATTATCTTATTTGAACTACTCTGATTACTAAGAAAACTTTTAGTTGATTTTTGTTTAACATCTGCATGACCTTTGAATTTACTAATATCTTTATTAACGTTATAAGCTATTGATTCAATTGTATCAGCTCTATCTGATATAAACGTAGTAAATTCATTTAATGTGGGAAATTCATTCTTTTTCATCTTTTTCATCTTTTCCCATTCGGACTGGGTAGTTTTATCTAGTTTTGAATTGACAATATATATTAACAACAAATCCCAATTTTTAGTATCTACATTCAGATTATTCAATGCACCCAAATGTTTGAACAAAGTATCTATCAATTCTCGCAACTCTACAAATGAATCCTTTCTAATCAATGGTATCTCAAACAATCCTTGGATATGTGTAGACACTAATAACATCTTTTTATCAAATCTATTGCATAACATACTCCAAGCTACTTCATAATTACTTGCTGATAATTCAACAGACCCTATAATTTTGAAAGCTGAGGGATTAAGACTTGCTCGTAAATAATGAAATTTTTGTATATTGTTAATTTCTACATTTTCGTGAATTAAGGACTGATATATATCTTTGAAATTTAACCATCCTTCATACGAGCCATCAAAATGTGGCAAGTCTATAACAGGTAATTTAATAGGTAGCTTTTTTGATTGAGCAGCTTGAGAAGGTGGCGCTAGATCAGAATCAGATCTACTTTTTAATAAACATGCTGTTCTCGCCAAAATAGTTTCATATTTATCACAAAATGACTCCCTCTCTTCTAACTGTTCATTCAATAATTGCTCATCGCACTCATTTTCGATTTCATTTTGAACTTGATCGAATTCAACAATAATATGTTTTAGTCTCTCAATTTTCAATTCTAACATCGTAATCTTTTCAATATCTTGATTACTATCAACTTTTATCTGATCATATAATAAATCTACTGATTTTGAAAGAGTGGTTAGTTTGCTTTTAATGCAACCCCTTTTCCTAATCAAGGCATCCATTTTGATTAAACGTAATTCATTTACTACAAATCTCAATTTTAAATAATCAACAGAAAAACTGTTAATCTTATAATCAAATCTTAAATTAAAGTAATAAACTTTATAAACAAACGTATCTGTGAATCATTATTCAAATCTATATCATCAATCTAATCAGCCTCTATATATCAATTTATCATCTATAAACTATTTAAGTAAATCCAGAAGCATTAATAAATCATATTATATTAATCATGTAATAATAAAGCATCGAGAAACAATCTTAACCTGAAGAATCTGTAAACCCTTTTAAACAAATTGAATACATACACAAATCTAAAGGATAACAAAGGAACTCACATTTATATCAGAAAATAATCGTCGCCAACTGCATTCAAACATCAAACATCATCACGTGGCAGGAAATCTTAATTATTTTCGCATCCGGTATCGTAGGACCAATGTTTCGTTTTCACCATCAATCGATCGAGTGGACTGTATTTTCATGGGTCTTTTCTGGATTAATTAAAACTGTTTTCAAACAATAACATTTATTTAAATAGATAATTTTGGACTCTTTCAAGAGGTTTTAAAAACTGTACTAGCAGGCTGCTACATCTTTTCTTAACTACTCATTTTCTACCTGGTTCCTCGACAAGAGGGTAAATCCGGGTTGAGAGTGGTAATAATGGAGGGGCATGAGCCATAACTTATAACTAACTTAAACAAGAATAGGAACTATCACTTACTTTAAATTATACATACTTAATAATAGACAAATACAATGAACTAACTAACAATATTTAAAACCAGTACTATTTCACATGAAAAAGCATTGTCTATCATCGGGATACGTTTTGAATCGTCCGAGTATGACAATGCACTATAATTGCTTCATGAGTGACGTAGATCTAGATGGAGTATTATCTTACTGTAAAATTTCATTGAGAAATAGAAGGTAGTATTAGAGAATGTGTTTGTTTCCACTTTGTTAGTATGATTTCGGTGAACTACTTGAATGATATGGTGCACCAAGACTGAGAAAAGGAGATATATTGGATGCATCAAGTTTCATATTAAAATACCTGAAGGTCTTTGTCTTATGGGTTATGATACTAAAAAGAGATTAATAATGATTCTTGACCCAGGTATGAATTATACAGGATGTTTATAAAGTACTTGTACAAACATTGAAGGGTGAATCTTTGACCAATTTTAAGATGAAAAGTTCATATTAACATGGGTTCGCAATGATTCTCGAGATACAGGACTTCCAAAAAAAAATTATCTCATTTTTTGATTATATTTTTGTTCAATAACATGGTAATTTGGCGAAATTCGGAATACTGGGAGTATTAATGGTGAGAAACTTGAATATTTACTTGGTTTTTTATATAATGTTAAAGGGCGCCACATACAGTGTTCTACCAGGATTGAAATAACCATAACTTTTTTTACATACAAAAGATACTCTCAATATTTGTCGCTGAAAGCAGCCGTTTTGGAAAGAAACGGGTTTGAAGTTAAGCCTGCCTTGGAAGTTTTTAAGTTTAATTTGGGAAAATAGCTGATAATATTCGGTACAGGTTTTCATAAAAAGAGAGAGAAAATATATAGTTTTGCTGATTTCCACCTTTATTGTTTGTTTACTTGTCCAATATAGCTACCAGCGTAGGAACAAACATTATTTATTTCTTAAAATAAAATTAAATAAATTTGATGGAATTATATGTCTGATACTTAACATTTTCAATAGGTATATTCAGATAATTATTAACTCTTCTAGTAACTGATGTTTATCTTAAGATGTTGAGAATAGTTTTGGACATGGTAAAACTAACGGATCTCGCAGAAACGTATAAATTTGGCAGAAATACTCGTGCGGGCAGTTCGTAATGTCCCTTGTGACTAAATGATATCATTAGATTGTAGATAACGGCATTCGCATGATCGAAGAGTCATATAACAAGTCATAATTCTGGTTGGGTATGCCTGATGGTGATTCTCTAGATATTTGGCATTCCGAAGCTCTTGCCGCAGTTTATTGCCAACTTAGACGTAGGGAATGCGTTTCTGTAAATCTAACTGTAAGCGAGATAAGACACCGGTTATTGCGGTCTCCGCGTGGTCTTTCTTAAGACCGAAATATTCATCGCAACTTACTCTGAAATTGTTTCTGTTTAATTCATTCACTTGAGATACATCTAATATAATTCCTGGTTTTCTTTTTCCGGTTCTAATGCCTAACACCAATAATAGCGGACACGAGTCTGTAAGAAAAATTTACTTAGTGAGGTTATGATTAATAAACACATAAAGCGTCGGCTTCGCCGCCGGGATATCATTCCTCAAGTTTCAATACTTAATGCGAATGTTTACAATAAGTTAAAACAGGTAAAGGTGTTGAAAAACGTAAAATTATACTCTATGTAATGTGAAAGTTTATTTAAATTGAAAGGGATATCTATGTTATGGAATGGCCTGTTATGGACATTATGTGTGTTACAGCTGTCTGTCATGTAAACGTTAACTGCCTTGATGAAAGGTTATGTGTAGTCTGTCATAATTTATCTGAACTGTGATAATGATGAATTAATCTATGGATCTGTCTGTCATGTATAATGTACGTGAATATATTTGCTGTCAGAAAAGTTATAATATATCACACCTGACTGATTTCCATGTTCAGTCGGCGTGCAGTTCGGTGATGGTCGGCGAACAGTCACCACTGTTTGTCAGAGTTGCTTTCCAAGATTTTGATAGGTTTTGGGTATCGTCTTGGGTATTGAGATTATGAGGCCTCTTCTCCATCTCTATATCATCTCTGGTTATCCTGGTTTTGTAGTTTTCGATGTTGGCTAGTATCTTGGTATTGTTGAAATCTATTTTCTGTCCTGTGGTCTTCACAAGATCAACTAAGAACTTGGTTTCCTGTTTTTCCGAACAATATTCATATGCTCTGTTTGTCCTAGTCTTTACAAGGAGTCTCATAAACTCCTTGAGACTCTAACGGAATTTTTGATTTCGGATTTCCTAATATTGCTTGCGCCTATTATTCTATCAGTTTTGAAAGTGGTTCGTATGTTGTGTGATTTCAAGATGCTGCTGATTTTATCGGTTATTTCTCTCATCTAAGGTAAGTATGCAGTATCTATAAAATCGTCCTCTTGTTCTTTGGTAGTGTTTCTACTTGATTTCCTCGCGTTCATTATATGTCATTTTGAAAGAACATTTTTCCGTAACGCTTGTTGGAGTGATGCCATTTCTTCGTTCATGTTCTCAGGACACAGCATAGATTTCGATGATACCAGGGTATTAGCACACATCGAAACCTACAAAATAGGAATAACCAGAGAAACTATAGAGATAGAGAAAAAGCCTCATAATCTCAACACACGAAACGATACCCAAGGATTATCAAAATCTTGGAAAGCAACCCTGACAAACCGGACAATTACCACAGTTGGCCGACCATCATCGAATTGCACGCCGACTGACCATGGGAATCAGTCAGGTGTGATCAACCATGAACCTATGCAAGTACTCAACCCACCTCAAAACTGGAAACATCAGTTCAGTTCGAGGACGAAGAAGCCGTAGCAAAGCTATTGTCAAGCAAGACAGCAGATGTAATTCTGCCGAAACGTTGTCAGGACCAGAGTCGTCCTACTGGGGACCAAACATCTACGTGGAAGAAAAAGACCAAATCAAAACTGAAGCTACCTCTCCCCACCGGCCGGTAAGTAGCTTCAGGTTCCTAAATTCTGTGAATCAAGTAGCCTCATTGAACCCAGAATTACTGCCTTCTGCATCCGGTCTGTTGAGGTCTGTGCAGAGTTCCTGCAGGCCGGAATGATTTCTAAGTGAGAACGCAGCAAAGACCGAATTCCACCTAAAACACTGTTAATCAGAACCACTAATACGTACTTGTGGCCTAGGTATAGCGTATAGAGCTCAAACAGGAGATCTTGATACTCTTTCAAGGTTATGTTCTTCTCTGCCGATGCAGAGAATTCGATGACATACGTTGTTTTGGTTTGTTAATCGAGGAGGACAACGTCAGGCTTATTTGCTACTGTTAAAGTACTGAGGACTTTTCAGCTACCATGTTGTCATCATCAGAGTGAAAAAAACTATTTTATTTACTCTGATCATGAAAGGTGGTCATGCAAAAAATTTGCAATAAAAAGCATTGGCTTATAGTTTTCTCGCAAATAAATTGTTCGGAAAATTTTCGAATGAAATTTTATAAGTCTTTCAACGATTATTCCAGGGAAAAATGATTCAATTATTATTTGATGTTGAGGATTCACTACGCAAATATGTGCCGGTCCTGATGTAATAGCTTTCAAGTAAATAGTTTGCAGCGATATTCGTATCGTCGTATCACATCATACAATGTATTTAAATTTATTGGAGCCGAAGCTTCTCGCAGTTATCGACACTCGGGGGAGATAGATAGCGAATTTAAAATATTCCAATTTGACTTGGACGTAGATAAGTTAGAGGAAAGTTTACCAAGTGATCGTTCGAAACTATGTAAAGTTCAGATATACACCAACATTGCTGGTAAACTGTTACAGAATTGTTATACGTATGGCACCCTTATTTAAGCATTGCCATTTTTCCACAACGTTCAAATCGTCTCTTAAATAAATCGCGCTGGAATTTAAACGTTTGTTTCGTATATCGGAA
The DNA here is from genome assembly GCA_958510875.1 of Endomychus coccineus. NCBI lineage: Eukaryota > Metazoa > Arthropoda > Insecta > Coleoptera > Endomychidae > Endomychus > Endomychus coccineus. Next base: position 283,954,740 of record OY294067.1, read on the forward strand.
TACATTACGTTTCAGTCGAATGTGAATTTCTTGTGAGGCTGATCCTTTGAATCGTATGATGATGTTGGTAATAGGCATATTTTGCAATCTAACTAACGAATAATTCAAAACATTGCTATTATATACCTCTACCGTGTTTTAAAAAGTCATCACAATTACATCTGTCTGATGTGTGTAAAAACCAATTTACTTGCTTTGGATGTTATGTACAAATGCAACTTCTTTCGCATGAAGCTGCTGTGGCAAACATTTTGTTTGCAGTTTTGAGACCACGAAGCACGTCACAAAACCAGCGTCACAAACCAAGAGCGTCACGAAAAGTTGAGTTTGCACATTATTTGAAATTTGTAACTTTGCAAGGGACATCTATTGGCTTGTAGATGGCATTAGTTGTCTTGTCTCTCTCTCTAGCACTTCCTGTTATGAGCAGAGATATCGATCGGTGGCACTAAAGCTCTACTCGCTCCATTGATTAGTCTGACAAGGCGAAATAGTTGTCAGGAGCTATTTGGCTGTGGTGTCATTGTCCGACTAGGGAGACGTCAAGTAACATTTTTTGATACCGCTTTTACGAAATTAATTCCAAATTCATAAATATCTCTAATTTCGATCTTCAATTTTATTGATGTGATATTGGCAAATCTTCATTGCTGCAACATACTGCGCATTTGCATCCAAAAATAAACCTACAAATAACCTACTAAGCTAGAATTGCCGCTTGGAGATATAAAATGTGTTCTCCTACGGGTTCAGTTAATGTTATTGTATTAACTCGTAACTTCCTATTAAGATATGGGTTTTGAAAAGTTATACCGAGAATGTCGCACATAATATGGAACAATCGGTACATTCAGGTACGTGGGTATGTTAATATTGTATAAACTTGACTACATATTTAGTACATATATGCGTAAATTCATCATCCTGATCATCTTTGCCGGCACACGAACTATGTGCCCAGCGACTGCACGGTCTTCACCTATTCCACTCCTCATTTCGCTGTGACCATAGGTACCCACAATATATACATTCAGCATCTTCATCGTCGTCAGAGCGTGGATCGCCCAAGTTGCCTTGAAGTTACCTTACTATTTTAAGTCTTAATTTCTTACGATTCAACTTCTTAATTCTTCGTTATTTTCCTTTTGCACACCTTTTATCTGTTGTGATTGGTCGAGTTCGTTTTTGTACGGTGATTCCATAATGATTGCTGTTTTTCCCTCCGCTTTGTAACCTGCTGCGTTAATCTCACTTATTTAGGTAAAGGCACTATGACCATAGGCGACAGTACAAAGTTTTGGCACAATATTGTGAATTTCTGAGCATCCAGGTTGCGGAGATTTTAGGCGGAGAGCTGGGGTCCAGGAGACTTCTACTTCTAAGAACGAATTATTAGACGATAGATATGTGTTCATAGAGGGGTACTGAATAAATATCTCTCACTCTGCCCCGATAATCTACCCCGCTTTGCCTCCAATGACATAGCTGAGCAAACGTAGCTGCAACTCTTGCCTTTGCACCCATTCGGCCGTGTTATTGATGTGAAACAGGTCCAAGATACACCTCAATCCGTATGAAAGATGTGATCAAGTGCAGCAGAAATTCTTTATACGTGGTTTGAAAGCTTATTTTCACTGGATAAATTGATAAGATAACTGCAGTTTTTCCTCTATACTTGAGAACAATCTGCGCTGATTGTTGGCAGCGTTAATGCCGCTTCCCCTCAATGCCCCGCTTCACCCCAATGATCCGGTCATAAGTTAAATCTGTTGAATTGAAATTCAACAATTTTTGACATTCTGCTACTAAGTTGTTTAGGGATTGAACTAATTTTTTTGAGAAAATTTTACTACAATTTAACAAAATCGTTAATTGATTTTGAATTTTACCAATAAATAATTCATTCAGAGTGCATATAATGCACCATTTAATTTTTTGTGTTACTTCCGTTTTCTGTTACCTTTAATAATTGGTCTGCATTTTGGTTGTCGTCTTCTGATGTCGGGACGCAACTCGGCAACTTCCAAATATATATTGGGAATTGGACATAATTTTTTTGAACTAACGTAATAGTCGAGAAAATAAAGGACAACAACGTTTAGAATTTTTGCTCCAAGATAGATCGAGATGTGATTTCTTACATTATATTCTGGAAGGTGTCTGGAAACTTTACCGATTTTTGTTTTTAGTAGGAATGTTGAGTTGCATTTTCAAGTGCAAACATGCATTTTTTACGTATAATAATATTTAATAAATAACCAATAAAATCAGTCCAAGTCGGTTTGCTCGGGGGATTTTTGAAGTGTCTAAATAGTGCTACAATACATCTGCGGACCCGTGCAACCAGGGTGTCAGGTCATCCTCAGGGAATACTCGTAAATTCTCTCTAAAACGAAATCTCCAGATAACAAGTCAAATTGGATGTCTAAAACATTTTAAGGAAGTGTCCTGAAGATGACCTAGTTATTTAGGATATCCTGGATTCCAGGTATGATGCAATGAAATATATGTGATCAGAGATACGAAAAATCCCCGGATAAGAAGTTTCATTTCATTTTAGATAGAATTAACGAGCATTCCCTGAGGATGACCTAACACCCTGGTTGCACGGGTCTCCAAATGTATTGTAGACAACAGCGACCCCAAAAACTCCAAGTAACCGATTTGGACTGACAAAGTTTCCAGATACCTTCCAGAATATAATACAAAAAATCGCATCTCATCTTGCAGCAAACATTTTCTAGCTGGAGGTCATTCTGGTGCTTCATTTCCTATGACTGACTATGACTATAAGAATCAAATTTAAATATCTCACCGAAAAATAAAGATCCTGTGTATTATTTTACAAAGTAGTTCTGATTGAACACTTCTCCAGTATTGATGTATCAATTTTGTTCATTTCTAACGAATGCAAAGGAAGGTTACCTATGAATCTATTTTTGAATGTACACATATTAAATTCATCATGTTATTACCGTTTCATTTGCGGCTTGCAGTATTTTTGGTTTGGAATCTGAAATTTCATGAATAATCCATCAGTTACAACTAATTTGTGTCCAGCTGTACGGAATCGATATAAACTGTGATTATCAACATATAGCGTTAAAGTTTGATCGCAATAAGGTCTAAATTCGTTCTGAATAAGTAGAGAAATTACGTCGGTTGGGGTGTTCTTTGTTAAAACGCTTTTGTCGAGGTGTTTGCGTTGCCCATTAGTGCCATCCCTGCGTCTTTTGTATAAAAAATATTTTTCATGCAAAATCCCCTAACTATGTATTGTAATTGTGATGATTAATGAGCCAGAAATATTTTTTATTTAGTATTAATATCGAAAATCTATATCCACCCTTATACCATTTAATATGTTATATTTTAAATTGCATTAAGAAGAATTTGTGGGAACTTTCATTGAAATTAAAATCGTTGTATGGGATATTTCACAATTAGAGATTTATTACTTTGCTCCGGAATTGAATTTTGAATGTAATATTTCATTAATTCAATAGATTTGTGAAGAAGTGGTGATTTTAAAATGTAATAAATGTTGTAAGGGTTGAAACTGGCAGAACCCCTGCATCTGGAAATTGCTAATCTATATCTCTGACTATAAAACCCAACATGGAATACAATAACGGAAGGTTTCATTGCTTTGTTTAGAAACAAGTAAACATCCAGAGAAAGGTCTAATCTGGGATATACGTAATGAGCAGAATATTAGCGGCACCTTTGATCTAGCTTGCAAATAGGTACCGTTATTAAACACTTTACAGCCTGAAAGTACATTGTAAACCTAAATGGCAAAATAGCCAGTAATTTGGCAGGACCGAAATAAACCATAAAATTATAAAAATAATGTATTCGAGGAATTACTTCTCTTTGTAACAAGATGGCAAGAATATGAAATATTCTCAAGGTAATAAAAATATACGCCCAAGCCGTCATAGTGATGTAGTTTTGAAAGTTCAAAAACCTAGATCCTAGGTATTTATGATTCGCAGTAATGACGTTTTCAATATGTTTTCTGAAACATCATCCTAGACATCTCTGTCGTATGATGATTATGAGGAAGTAATTGTCAATGTGTTGTTATTCAATAGTATATAAAAATTCTCGGGAAATAGGTCACATTAACACTTTGTTTTAAATATTCGTCTTTACGTACGCTTCGGTCTCACGACCATCATCAGAAGACTCACTATGACTAAAAAGGGGTTTATTAAAACTAATTATAGCACAAGCGTCCAAATCGCACAATTTAACTTCAATCAAAAAAGCCCACGCCGTCGAAACGAACAGAACTACGAATAATCGAAATTGTATCGTCAGTATTAAAGTATAAAAAAATTTTTTTTTTGTAGTAAGAATCCGCTATTCAGTAATATTATTAAAATATATGAGTGCGTATTGATTGGTATTCTCACAACAACTGAGAAGAACGAAGTTATTTGTCAAGTATCTACTTTCGAAACCAGATGTGTAGGATTTCTGAGTAGGTACTTAGGAAAGGTTTCAGACCTGTACTGGAAAATTACTATTACGCATTCTTCCTAAAAACATTTTCAACAATTATAAAGACATATGTAAGATTATTTAATCAAATTAGTATAAATATGACTTAGATTTTGTGTGTCTACCCTATGATTTACAGATTTGGGGTCCCGTTTTATGTGAATCATCTTCAGGATAGATCTTTGATAATAATTGGTTCCCTTAGTTAAGATATTAACATTTTTGTAATCAAATTGATGATTATAATCAAAGCAATGCTTAGCAAGGGCGGTGGAATTTTCTAAGTTGTTATTTCTTGTGCTATATTTATGGCCGTACATTCTTTTTTGTAAATATTGCTTAGAGATTCCAGTATAGGTTCCATCACAATCTAAACAATTCAATTTATACACTGTGTGGGTTTGTTTATCTTTGGGTATTAAAGGTTTTAGATTTGAGAAATATTTCCCAACACAGTTAGTAGGTTCATGCGCAACATTTATATCATACTTTTTCAAGCATTTTTTGATTTTCTCTGAGGTTTCCGGAATGTAAGGTAGAGTTATAAAATTGTCTGTATTACCTTTTATCTTATTTTTATACGACGAACCATTATAGATTTTGTTTATCTTTCTTTAATGATAGGATTGAAGAAAGTTTTTGGGTAGCCATTCAATTCTGGTGTATCACGAACAATTTTTAAATTTTTGGGGCGGTCATCTGCGTGGGACAATTTTATCGCGCGATCTGTAAGGCTGTTTATGACACTTTTTTATAACAAGCTGGTGCAATGGAATTGAAGTGAAGATAACGTTGAGACCATACTTCTTTAGTAAACCAAGAGGTTTTTATTTTTCCATCTGCATCATGCCTAATGTTCATATCTAAGAAATTTATGTTATTGTTTAATTCTATTTCACAAGTGAATTGAAGTTTACAGTGAAAATTGTTAAATTTATCAATTACATATTGAATTTTATCGTTGGGAACACACATAAGGCAATCATCTACATACCGTTTGAAGAATACAGGCCGAAAATCTAATGAACTCATAACAGATTCCTCTAGGCACTCCATAACGAGGTTAGCAATGGTAGCTGAAATAGGAGATCCCATTGCTGTGCCGAATATTTGTCCAAAAAATTGCTCACCATACTGAAAGTATGTGCATTCTAAACAAAATTTTACAGCATTTATAAATTCCGATTGATCTAGACTGAATACTGAATAGCGGGATTCTTACAAAGAAAAAATTTTTTTATACTTTAATACTGACGATACAATTTCAATTATTCGTAGTTCTGTTCGTTTTGACGGCGTGGGCTCTTTTGATTGAAGTTAAATTGTGCGTTTTGGACGCTTGTGCTATAATTAGTTTTAATAAACCCCTTTTTAGACATAGTGAGTCTTCTGATGATGGTCGTACGTAAAGACGAATATTTAAAACAAAGTGTTAATGTGACCTATTTCCCGAGAATTTTTATATATAATTCATACTGGGTCAAGAATCTTATTATTGTTATTCAATAGTAAATTCCTGATTTATCATTTAATTGGAAATATCTATCAAGAAATATCGTACCCAAATCAAAATAATCTGAGGGGGCACGAAATTGAAAATTAATTATATTAAATGTGAAATTAAACAATTTTATCAACATATACATTTTTACTATCCAAAAACTTATTTATATGATCATGGATAAGATTGAGGAAAATATAAAAATTTTCATAATATATCCATGAGCTATAAATAATTAAATAAATTATGTATTGGGTTCGTCAATACAATGTATGATCTCCACGGTTACTAAATGATCCTAACCTTGGAAGCATACTTAGGGCCTAGGGTGTTTACGAAATTGGTAACTATGGTGGTACCTTTCTACGAATATAGATAAGGTTCAGTCAATAATTTATTTCGCCATATCTTTGTAGAAGTTGTTTTGCAAACCTTTTGAGATTACCTAAGGATCATTAAGAAACCACTCCGAAAGTGAGAAGATTGTTTAAAAATTGTTTACTTAACAAATTGTATATAATAAATTAAAATCTCAGCAAAAATCTGATTTTTCTATTGTGAAAACGTTATGTGAGAGGTTTTCGAGGTCGCTCATCACGATTCCGAGGTGAAAAAAAAGAAAATTCAACACAGCTCCCCAGAAATCGGAAAATGTATAACGGAAGTCTGTATGATAAAATATCTGACAATATTATTTTTTTTTAATTAAAACAATGTTTAGGAGGTTTTTCAGGTGGCTGTTTACGAATCTGAGGTTAAAAAAAAAATTCAACATGGCGAACCGAATTAGTAAATTTATATTGGAAGTGCATGGTATAATATACGAAATTATATGTTTTTTTTACTGAAAATAATGCCCAGGGCGTTTTCAAGGTCGCTGATTGCGAATCTGAGGTTGAAAAAAAGAAAATTCAATATGGCGCCCCGGAAATCGAAAATGTATAACGGAAGTATAGTAAAATACCCAAAAATATTAATTTTTTAAGAATAAATCAATGTCTAGGAGGTTTTCGAGATCGCTGACTACGATTCTGAGGTGGAAAAAATTCAAAAGGCTTCAAACAAATACCACCCAAATATCCTGATATTAGGAGGTATTTCGACTATATTGACTGAACTAATAATATTATGAAATATTATAACACATGAAATGAGTAAATAAGTTCTCCATCGATTCTAAACGATTATTTTATTAGAGAAGATAATCATCAACAATTAATACATCTGTTAATGCTAGGCGATGACGTTCATGATTTGCGTGGTTTCAAGGATCCTTCTATCAATTAAATAATTATCTGTACATATGCATATAGGAATCTATAGTTACGGAGGAGCAAATTAATGTCATTAAAATAATATTAATTTCATTGTGAATGTCAGTTGTTGTTTATTTTAGTGAACGAGAACAAAGAATGTCAATTAAAAGATTTTTAATTTCGCAAGAACGTGATTACGAGAATTCAAGAACAACAATCATTAGTGTGTTTGAAGAACCATTAGGACGGCATAAATTCAATATTCATATCCTATGCAATGAAATATTAATCAGTAATTACATGCAAAATTCTCTTGACTGTGTTCTCGATGTCAGATGGAAAATATATCACATGAGCTATGTAATTAGTGTGTATTGATATGGAATACGGATAAGTACTTAATAATTTAATTATCCTTGAATATATACCGAAAATCTAGCTCCGCATACTACAACATCCATTCACAATGTTTAATTCCATATTCATTCCCGACTATGTCATAGTTGATACTCTATGAATTATATCTTAGATTTCCTGCAATTCTATGTAACATAACATATAGAATACGTTTGGAAAGCTTGCCAAAATGATTCATCTTCGAGTTCAACTTTAGAATGTCTTACAGCAATTGAGATAGGAAGTAACCTCCACGATATCTTTCGTATTTTCTACGGAACTCATCAGTGAAAGTGCACAATCAAAAAATTCATTGTCGGAATACTTTTCTACAATCTCAAATAACATCCACAAAGTTTATATTACAAAATGGCTACTCTACACGTTGAACTCTTTTATTTGATAGCCATGAAGCTATAGGCAAGACAGAATTGACGTTTTTCTCATTTGTATCTGTCCTATTGGATTTTTCGCAGAAAATCATATAATTCCTACTTTGCACGCTCGTTTTTCAAATTTGTATCCGCCATATTTTGATTTTAGCGAAAAGTCATGAAATTCCTGCTCTACACGTTTGTTTTGTCCGTTTATATCCGCCATATAAAATTTCAACAAAACATCGTCAAATCCCTACTCTACACGTTGAGCTCTTTCATTTGATAGTCATGAAGCTATAGTTAAGACAGAATTGAGGGTTTTCTCATTTGTATCGACCATATTGGATTTTTTCGCGGAAAATCGTGAAATTTCTGCTCTACACGTTCGTTTTTCCTTATATCCAACATATTGAATTTCTGCTAAATATTGTGAAATTCCTACTCACGTTGAGCTCTTTCATTTGATAGCCATGAAGTTATAGTTAATACAGAATTTATGTTTTCCTCATTTATATCCACCATATTGGATTGTTTCGCTCATCATGAAATTCGTACTAGCTATACTTTGAATAATAATAATGAGGTAGGCCTTGAACGCTAAGCTTGGGTCACCTTGTACCTAGAAACGAAGACATATTTGATAAAGATTCAAAATACCAATTCGAATCTCGGATCGAATCAGGTAGCTTGCTTTGGTCAAAAATGTTTACTCAATCGATACATCTCAGAATCGTTCAATAATATGAAACCTTTGACAGCTTCATCATAGCAACGATTTTGAAAATGCAATGCAATACAGACTTCACTCCACAGTTCGTCATACTAATAATATAATCTACTTACATCATTGATACGAATTCAAAGTAAAGAGTCTGATTAACTCCGGAAATTTTCGGCAATGAAGTTTACACAACTCGGCAGCCCTTTTATTGGGTACACGAAGGGTGAAAAACGACGTAACTTGTGTTAATCAATCAATATTTCTAATAACATAGTTTGCCCATGGCTTGTCGGCTTTGGAAGCGGGCCCGTTTAACTAACCGAATGATTTAATCATCATCAAAGCGGAAACTCTGTCTTAACAATTTAGCTACCGAATTAAAAACACCAAGCCTCGGTCCGATCCGGATTCGTCTAACAGCGAATCACAAAGTCGCCGGGTTCACATGAAACATGCCTTCAACTATGAGGATATTACTTTAGTCTACATACATTTGTTTATGGTTAAAGTTTCCACAAACTGGTCCGTTCCAGTAATTTGTGTCTCTGGTATAGATTCGGAAATGATTATTTACGAGCATTTGTCCGAATTTTCCCACAAAACTCTCCATATCCTCAATAAAATTCAAATTCGGCATTTTTTCAAATACAATTAATACATACAGCGTGATTCGTGTAGAAAATATGACGTTTTCGATAATTATTTAAAGGTTATCTTCATCTATCTGATGCATTTGGTACAGCAAAAATTATTAAATGAATAATTGTATGGGAGGTACAGAAGACCTAGTTCAGATAGGCCAAGCTTGATTACAAAGGTTAGATCATTTAATTTAGCTTGAGAAATTATAATAAAAGACAGTTTTTACTTCCCTCACTATAAACTGTAAAGAGTTCACCTGTGGACATATTATAACAATATTGATAAGAAATACTCACCCTTATCCACTAAAAACACTATGAAAGTACCGATGAAGTTTCGGCTACCAAGTAGTCAACATCAGAGTAAATTGATGATTACTCTGATGATGACTACTTGGTAACCGAAAGGCCCTTGATACTTCAATACTATTTCTAGTGGATAAGGGTGATTATTTTCATCAATAGTGTTTTCTCACTATACACAGTTTATAGTGTATAAGAAGTGTTGTAATCGACCCAAACAGTTTTTCCGAATTTTCGCAGATATATACGTTTCAAACATTTCTGGATTGAACTATTTTTCGAAATGTGTTTGTATTTGTGACATCCATTTTTTCAAATGAAATTATGGTATTTCATTGAACCAGAAGGACAACGGTGTTTTTCGAGTTATAAATATATATCTCACATGTATATTCAACCGGCAGAAGTAATTCTCATTTTAAGATTAAAGTAACGCCATAATTAGATTGTAATCACTATCACTACATAGTATAAAACAAAGTCGCTTTCTCTGTCCCTATATCCCTATGTATGCTTAAATCTTTAAAACTACGCAACGGATTTTGATGCGGTTTTTTTTAATAGATAGAGTGATTGAAGAGGAAGGTTTATATGTATAATAACATCAATTAAATAGTGGACAAATACTGTTATTTTTGAGGTTTCTAATGTGATGTCGTAAATAATTACATTTTTTCCGCTTACATTGCAAACGCAGGCTGAACCCTACGAGATATATCAAAATAATGTACTAAGTATTGTACACATTGAAAAGGTCTACAGAAAACTCCGCGATGGTATATGTCTATCTCTTATGGTTATCCCACAATACCATTTTTTTGTCATTTACTTTTTACGACAAATAATGGCTAATTTTCGAAGCGATTTTAACCAATACAGCATTAATCCTTATCCAATTAAATACCTTAAATACATTGTTGATTTAATATAGATCTATATGGCTCTTTACAGCATATGATTTAAATGAATATTTTCGAAGATATTACAGATTTAAAAATTGCGGGACGTAGCGTTTGCGGCGGTACCGGCCGGCCGGGCGGGAGCTTGCCTATAAATAGCGCGTCGAAGGCCACGGTTCTCCCTATAGCACTTTGAATTTATCAGCATTGCACCCGTATGAAGCCGGGGCGGGTCGCTAGTATATTATATTATTCTAACAGACTGTATCGAAATCTATATTCCATCGTTGCTTTCAACCTATTGGATGAAAACGGCTTAGCTGCTTCCTTGAAATGATTAATTATCTTGGTCCATGCCTTGTGAGATAACAGCCTTCATTTGGCGACCTTTGTTTACATTGCTATGGTAACATATTGATTTTCACGCGCCTCGTGGTTATTTAGTTCATCATTTTAGCCCTCATCGATCTTAGAAAATATCTAGGTATTTATGATTACAAAATTTGATTGTAACATATATCATTCTAACAGACTTTGTCGAGATGTATATTGTATCACTGCTTTCAATCAATCGGAAATGGCTTAGCTGCTTTCTTGAAATAATACGTTATCTTGGTCCACGCCTTGCTGGATAACAGCGTTCATTTGGTGAGCGTTGATGCGATTGCTAAGGTTACATATTGACTTTCATCCGCCTTTCGGTTATTCCGTTCATTCTTTTCAAGTGACTCTTCCATAGACAGGGATTCCCTGACTAAACAATTTGCAGTATTTTGTGAAGTTATTGTAAAGTTTACACTGTTTGGGGAACAGTATGCTTAACAAAACTGTTGTTATTAATTAATAAAAGCTTGTTAGAGAAAGTATTCTCTGCTAACACGTTTGGAATAGTATATTCCATGGATATGAGCCATTCCAAACTTATTGTAGAATATACTATTCAATTAAGAAAACATTATTTGTAACCAAAATTAGTAAACCAAACATACTGACGGTGATGAATGTATCATCCCTGTATAAACATCCCCATATCGAAGTTTCATGTTTATTATCTTTCTAGTTAATCGGAATTTCCGGGTTCGATTTAAAGTTTCTTCGTAAATATTTGATGAGCTTATTGAAATTTCTGTATACATGAAATTTTGAAATATCGGTATGTGCGATATATGCGAAAATAATCTCGGATGGCACCGAAGTCAACAGGATTCAAACGTACTTTTCCGACGTAATTTAAACCCTGCGGCTGGTATGGAAAATACTTGGATACGAAAAAAATACAATCTCCCTATGAAGCCAAGCATGTAATGAATTTCAGTTTCGTTCTATCCGAAGCGGGATTTGCGCGAAGGTCGATTCCTGGCGCTGAGATAGATAGGCCATTCCAGACGTTCCGCTTCATCGCGATCCTGAGCCACCATGCATTGACATATGAGATGCTCTAAATTGAGCGCAGCTTTTCTAAATTCTTCTTTTAGGGTGGAAGTTAAATTTTTAATATTCCAGATATTAACTGCTCCAGACCGCCCTCTTTCCGTATCTCGAACGGTTGAAAAACGGAGCGCGGGTGGAAAACTCACTAGTGGAAACGCTTAATTAGAAAATATATGTTCCCGAAATCGGGATTTTTCTTAGATTCCTATTTGATTCTCCTTTATATGAATCGTGATGTTGCGAAATCGACGACGCAACTTCATAGCTGTTTGACTGGCTATTTGAAATGAATCACAAACTTCTACATAGTCAAAACTATGCTTTTCACCATTAATCAAATTACAAAGTGAAATTAATGTTTATCATTATTATTTTCGGAAACATTAACTATTACCAATTATTCAATCCCGGTCATGTATTTTCCGATATTCTAAATGCAACCCCATTTGTTGTTTAGAGATCTCCTACGTTTATTCGTACATTTGAATCAATTTCAAGATGAAACTATAGTCACTTTAGGGTATATAATATAAGTATATGAATTAAAAATTGTACAATAATGATGCTCGACCCAGGTGAGAATTCTATGGAAATTCTTGATAAACAGGTCACATTAACACATTAACACATATGTATGTAGAAATTTGCAAGTTTTTAGTTAATTCAAGAACTCTCGTTTCATTTAGTAACGAATTGCATCTCTAAATTGGATAAATCCAACTGTCGTGATATTAATAACTTAAATTAGGAAATTATCCAGTGTATTTCTCATTACTCAGTGTATCCTATGACAAAACTCTTTAACGATTGCATTGACACTGGCACATTTCCAAAATCTTTGAAATTATGTTAAATATTACCGTTACATGAAAAAGGTTTAAATGAGTTAAATAACTTTAGACCTATATCTATCATACCAATAATTGGAAAGATATTTAAAAAAACTCTGGCCTGCCAAATTATAAATCACTTCGAGGATAATAACATTTTCACAGAAGCACAATTTGGGTTCCGAAAAAACAAATCCACAACATCTGCTCTTTTGAATCTGACGGAAGCTATTTGTGAAGCAATTTTCTGTGACCTCACTAAAGCATTTGATCGTGTTTCTACTGATATTCTGATGTCTAAACTGAACAGTTATAAATTTTCTGAAACATCATTGTCTTTGATACGGTCTTATTTATCTAGTAGAACTCAAGTTGTCTATATTCATTCTACTGACACGTCTATGTAGCCGGTTACCTTAGGGTTACCTCAAGACTCCATACTTGGACCTGTATGTCTTTTTAATATACCTTAATGATATATCGTTACAAGTTCCTGAAGACAGTAATCTCATATGCAGATGATACAACCGCATCAAGGGTTAATACAGACTTAGTTGACTTACAAAATTCCCTCATGGAGAGTCGAAATGATTTACAAATTTCGACAAATATGCAAATACCATATGGAAGCTTTACAATATACGTTTCATGTCATATGAGAGTAGTCGAAGAAATAAAGTAGAAAAAAAATCGGCGGAACCGATTTTGATGTGTTGCTGATCACGATTCTGGGGTCAGATTCGAACTACGATGCACCTGGGGCTCAGAACATCCTGGTACTATCGTTGACTCCAGGAAATATCTTTTGCAATGGAGTGAAACTTATTGGGGAGGTTCTCTTCATGTTGCTGGTCATGATCATGATGCTCAATAGTAACCTTGATGGCCAAGGTCATCTTCATGGATTGTTTCTTATTTGCTCTGAAATGCAACCAAATACGTATCTGGGGGGATTTTTGGGGCCCCAATAAGTTTCACACTATTGCAACAGATATTATCTTTAATTCCCTGGAGACGACAATAGTACCAGGTAGTACTGAGTCCCAGGTGCGTTGTAGTTCTGTCACCGGAATTATGATGAGCAACCCCAAAAACCCCAGAGTAAGGAATTCTGGCCTATTTTGGCTATATTTGGCCATTCAAAAAGATACATTTCTCCCTGTAGAAATGCTTAAATGCATATCATGGTAACGTAAGCTAGTAACTTATTTTTTAAATGACTTCTAGAAGCAATTTTTAAGAAAATCATCGAAATCTGTTCCGTCAATTTTTTTTCAACTTTATTTGCTTTATTCCCTCTACTAGAATATCATAAAAGAGAATAAACATACACAATGATAATACATGCTGCATTCACACGAATGAAACCCAGAAAATTTTGTCACAAAACTTTATTCATTAGTTTAGAAGTAGACCCTTATATAGTTTCCATAACGATAAAACCAAGTACAATATGATATCGAAAGACTGATAATGTATCAATTTATTTCTACCTATGTCATTGGCTATGCACAATGGCTATTTCTGAAAAATCATTTAAATACAGACGAACGCGACACTCAAAATTATATTATATTTGTATTGAGATGAAGTGAGTGATATAGATATAGAACGGTTGATGTCATAAGAGGGAAAGTTTCAGGCAAAGATTTTTGCCCTCGCTGTCTTCCTATAGTACGCCACTAGGAACTGATTGTACAATAATATGATTTGCTGTCAGAGTAGAATCAAAATGAATCTATGACATTCTTGAGTAAAATATGATGACTTATAGATGTCAAAGTACCAATTATCTTATCAGCAAACTTTTCTCGAAAAAAAAATAAGTTAGTAGAATTGTATCAAAGGTATGTAATTATTTGCTTATTCATATGGGTCAAATCTAAATTAGTATGGAAGTAAATCTTTTCAAGATGGCATGTAATTTTATTAAGAGGTAATTAATTGCCATTATATGGATAATGTCAAGAGTATGATATCATAATCTTATAAATAAGAATAATGTCAGGAAATTAATACATCGAAATATCAAAATGCAAGGCTCAAATCATATTTATATACGAAATTATGCAGTTACTGCTAACCTTTCTCTTAATTACATTAAGTTACGAAAAGAAACGAATCATTGAAATAATTTATCGATCATTGGTGTAGTTAATACCGTAATTCGTTCAGAGGTATTCAAACAGATAAAATCGTTGGATTATTAATAAATATTGATAAATAGGCTGTCAAGAGACCGACGAAATCTCCGATTCATTTGCATTAAATAATAAAAAACCACACGTGCATGGGGCGCTGCTTGTTTATTAAAACAGATATTCCGGTGACAATACACCCCCTTACATTCAAACGAATTTCTCTCCATCTCAGCTGTGTGCTGTGTGGCCTCCTAAGAAAATGAATAATAATAAAACCAAATCCATAACTGGCCCGATCAGAAATAAAAGACAGAATGTAGTTTTGTGAGAGGTGACGGCGATTTTTAATAGATTCATGTCGGGTAGCCGGGACAATATTGAATTCCGTTGCCAGGTAACAGGACAAAAGACGGATTTCATATCTTTTGTTACTTGTTCATTGTGGGTGCCAGGTAGACAAGATCTGGAGGAATGCAGAGCATCGGACTCGATCATGTACACTTACTATATTTTAAGTGAACAACACCGTTTAACAAACATATGTTACAATTAGTTCGACCTCAATTATTATAGGTGTTTAATTATTAAACAAACGTCGAAATTATTGTCTTCAATCGCCACCTGCATTCTGTACTACTTCAGCCATGAAATTAATTCGCTCACGCTATCAAATACGGTTAAATTGTTAGTACATTTTTGTTCTACTTGTGGCACAACCGGAAATATCAATTTGTTTGAAATGTAAATATGCGTTCTCAGATTCCCGGAACTGGAATTCGATTCACCTGCAATTATACAGTTTCGTCTGTAATCTTTTTGCCGTGAATTATCTTATACAATTTCGTCCGGTCAATGAAATTTCAAATATATACTTCCGTCCGAGGGTAGTTCATGTGAAGAAACGATGGATTCAACCATAAATTGGAAAATCCTAAGCTATGCAATGAATATAAGGCGACATAATATCATATACAAGCGGAAATTTCAGGTAAGTATAGGTTATTCCTAATAACATAATATATCATCTACAGGCGGCAATTCTAGGTTAGTACAATAATTGTAAGCTTATTTCCGGTGCAATAACAATAATTGCAGATATAAGGGAACATATATATTAACTAAATGCGGCAATTCCAGTAAAATAGGTTAATTGTAAGTTCATTTTTGAATGCAATAACATTAAATAAAATATAATATACCATCAAGCAACAATTTTCGGTATTGTAAGTTTATTGTTGAACATAATAACATTAACTGAACACAAGAGAACATGTATCATCTCCAAGCGGCTGCTTATTAACCTAAAAAAGTAAAAAATATAGTAACCTTTGATGAACAAATCATATTTGTCGTGAATATAGAAACCATAAACAAAATACGAGGCATTCCGTCAGTTATAATATTTGTTCACAACATTTTTCGACCAATCCAATAACTTTCAATATATTCTAGGGTAGTAGAAGATTTTTAAGCTTATTTCTGAAAGCAATAACATTAAGGGAACATAATATACCATCCAAAAGTTGAAATTCTGGATTTAGTAGGTTAATTAAATATATGTTTATTTTTGAATATAATAACATTAATTGAACATATAAGAGAAGATAATATATCATTTTCAAGCGGCAATTCTAGGCTAGTAGGTTATTTGTGAATTATTTTTTGGGTGCCATTACATCAAATGGATAAGAAAACATGTAATATATTTTCTTCAAGCGGCAAATCTCGGTTAGTAGGTTATTTGTCAGTTCATTTTAGCATTAACTGAACACAAGAGAACATCTATAATCTCTAAGCGGCAGATTACTAACCTAAAAAAGTTAAAATGTAGTAACATTTGATAGACGAATTATATTTGTTGTGAATATAAAAACTATAAGCCAAATACGAGGAATTCCGGCAGCTATGATATTTGTTCTCGACATTTCCAAGCGGCAATTCTAGGTTAGTAGCTTATTTGTAAATTCACTTTTGAGTGCTATAACATCAAATGGACAAGAATACAAAAATGTAATATATTTTCTTCAAGCGGCAATTCTTGGTTAGTAGGTTATTTGTCAGTTTATTTTAGCACAAAAGAGCATCTATCATCTAACCTAAAAAAGTTGAAATGTATGTTTATTTTTTGATGCAATAACATTAATTGAACACAAAAGAGAAAATAATATATCATTTCTAGGTTAGGAGGTTATTTGTAAACTCATTTTGGGTGCCATAACATCAAATGGACAAGAGAACTAGTAATACATTTTCTTCAAACGGCAATTCTTGGCTAGTAGGTTATTTTGTAAGTTTATTGTTGGATGCAGCAACATTTACTGAACACATAACAGAACATCTATTATCTTCAAGCGGTAGGTTAGTAGGTAAAAAAGTAGTAACCTTTAACGGGTCATAACTGTGAATATTTTTCGTAAATATAAAAATAAAAACCAAAATTCCAGGAATTGCGGCAGCTATAATATTTACTGTGAACATGTTTTTACCTATTACAATAGCTTTCAAGACATTCGCAAAATAAAAACGTTTTTCCTAAAAGTTACCCGGGGGGTTCTTGTTCCTAGTCAAATTTAATGACACTTTCTTCTGGTTATGGCAAGTTATAAGAGAAATATTGTGTCAATTTCCATGATTCACTAAATTTTATTTTTATGCCGGAATAAACATCGAAATTGTTACATAACTAAACTGAAAAAAATAAACGCAAGAGATGCAGAGCCAAATATTTTCGCTTTCGTTTACCCTTAAAAATTTAGAATAAACGGGAATTCGTAATATATGGAACGGTTTTGAATCTGCTAAATTTCCATTAATTCAGATGAAACCAATTCGTGTTATACACGCAATCTCCTCGGCGATAACAATGAAAACGCGTATTTTTAGGTTGATTCGGTACTACGAACGGCGGCTATTCAATTATTACATTGAATAAATTTGAAATTTATTATCACAATTAATAGTTTTATCATTTTCTAGTGGCCGGCTTGATATAAACGATGCGTCAATATCCAGACAGTTGAAACAATTGACTTCTTTGACAACCGACTTTCCCAGAAGGTCCATGCTGTATACTAGAATATCCATTTTTCAGTGATCAGTTTTCCTTGTGAACCGCTGTTTTATACGTTCAGTAGAAATATTCTGTTCGAGAAAGGTGTAAAAAGACATAACAGCAAATGGACAAGAGAACTAGTAATATATTTTCTTCAAACGGCAATTCTTGGTTAGTAGGTTATTTTGTAAGTTTATTGTTGGATGCAGCAACATTTACTGAACACATAACAGAAGATCTATTATCTTCAAGCGGTAGGTTGGTAGGTAAAAAAGTAGTAACCTTCAACGGGTCATAACTGTGAATATCTTTCGTAAATATAAAAAATAAAAACCAACATTCCAGGAATTGCGGCAGCTATAATATTTATTGTGAACATGTTTTTACCTTTTACAATAGCTTTCAAGATATTCGCAAAATAAAAAAGTTTTTCCTAAAAGTTACCCGGGGGTTCTTGTTCCTAGTCAAATTTAATGACACTTTCTTCTGGTTATGGCAAATTATAAGAGAAATATTGTGTCAATTTCCATGATCCACTAAATTTTATTTTTATGCTGGAATAAACATCGAAATTGTTACATAACTGAACTGAAAAAAATAAACGCAAGAGATGCAGAGCCAAATATTTTCGCTTCCGTTTACCCTTAAAAATTTAGAATAAACGGGAATTCGTAATATATGGAACGGTTTTGAATCTGCTAAATTTCCATTAATTCAGATGAAGCCAATTCGTGTTATACACGCAATCTCCTCGGCGATAACAATGAAAACACGAATTTTTAGGTTGATTCAGTACTACGAACGACGGCTATTCAATTATTACATTGGATAAATTTGAAATTTGTTAATCATAATCAATACTTTCATCATTTTCTAGTGGCCGGCTTGATATAAACGGTGCGTCAATATCAAGACAGTTGAAACAATTGACTTCTTCGACAACCGACTTTCCCAAAAGGTCCATCCTGTATACTAGAATATCCATTTTTCAGTGATCAGTTCCCTTGTGAACCGCTGTTTTATACGTTCAGTAGAAATATTCTGTCCGAGAAAGGTGTAAAAAGACCGAACAGGAACACTCATTTGAATATAAAGAAATGCAGACCATTCTATTTAAAATCTTAAATCTTAGGGCACAAAAAAGATCACATTCAGAATTGAAAAGGATTTAATGTGAAAAGTTTAAATTTATAGCTACAGAACAATGATACCAGTTTTTATAGAGTTAAATTATTGGTTAAGTTTGGTCATTTAAAACGGCGTTTTTAACTAAGTTATACATTCTGATACTTATTCTGCGTTCAACATTTATTACTGTAAAATCGCCTACTATCAATTATTAAATACTACCTACGGATGCTATTATTTCCATTTGCGTTTAAAAATAAACAATGACACGTTTAATGAATATTTCTCAACAATTATACATTCATTGCGGTAATTTAAAATTATATGTTGAGTCTTAAGATGAAGCTACATTATGGGACATTAAAAATTACCTAAATTATTCCTTCGGGTTATATTAAGAGATAGATGTTCATTGTCCTCTCATTATCCAATAGGAAGGTCATACCTTAAAATAAGAATAAACTAAGTTTAAAAAGAAAAATACTGTTTGGTTCTGAGTATGAATTAATAATATTATAAATGTTCAAATTTACTACGTTGAAACCATATTTACCGAGTGTCCTATTGAAAATTGAGCAGTTTTAAACTACAAATATAGTAAACGATGCAAAGTTGCACTTTTTACTATTATTGTACTTTAAAATCTTTGAAAAAAAGCACTAAAGAAAAAATTCCTTCACCATAGTTTTTTCCATCGAATTTCAAGCAACAAAAATTTGTCTGTCTAAAGGCCCTATCATCAAAAAAAAAATTATCGAAAAATCTTTTGTTGTTAGGTGACGAAACCTATTGTTCTCCAAGGAAATCAATCATGTAATAAGCACACCCTTTTCTGAAAATTAAAAAAAATCGTAACTCCCAAAGTATACATCGAATCGATTCAAAACTTTTACAGTTAACTTACAACTGCTTTCACCCAAATAACATTAAAATCGTTAACTAAAACAAGAAAAATGTTAACGTAAATATACACAGTACTTCAACCAAAGGTACGGCCTAGGAGCCGGAAACTTTGTATTTGTAATAACTTATATCTAAATTCTCGGGAAATAGATTACACAACACATATGTTTATTATTTTCCTCTTTTATCATTGATATGAACATTAGTCTTTATTCAGATGGGAAACGAAAAACATTGTGGATTACAAAAGAAGTTTGATATCTTCACTTCAATTTACTTGCACCCACAAGTTTCTAAAAAAAGTGTTATAAACAGCCTTACAGATCGCGCTGTTAAATTGTATCACCCAGAAAACCGTTCCAAAATTTGAAAATAGTTCATAATACATTGGAAACGAATGGCTACTCAAAACCATTTTAAACCTCATCATAGAATAAACAAAATCCATAATGGTACGTCATATATAAATAATATAAACGGTAATGCACATAATTTTTAAAATTACCAACATTCCGGAGACTTCAGAGAAAATGAATAAATGTTTAAAAAAGTATGATATAAATATTGCGCATAATGCTGTGCTGCTAAATATTTTTCAAATCTAAAGCTTTTAATACCTGAAGATCAACAAATTCATACAGTATATAGATTGAATTGTTTATATTACGATAGGACTCATCCAGAAATCTCTAAATAATATTCACAAGAATCTAAGTCTGTAAATCAAAGAACAGACGTTCAATCATTAAGTCAAGTATATAAAAATGTAATTAACTAAAACACCCTACATACGTCTTTATAATGTTGAAAGTATACTTTAGGTAGAATGCTGAAATAACAATATTTCTAGTAAGGTCTGACAACCTATTCTTATTACGTCATAAACCTTTAACATCTGGTTCGTAAGCGTATTATAGTTTGACTTCAGTCTTATTCAAACATTGCATGAGATGAGTTCGATTATTAGAGATAGATTGCTATGCAGTGGCTTCTTGATAATATTCATATACTTAATACAATTAGATTTGAGAAATCGCGTTTTAGAAAGTGATAACTTTTCTGACAATGGTCGTAAAACCGGAACATACGTAAAGACGAAAATAATAAGCATCTGAGTTAGTGTGACCTATTTCCCGAGAATTGATATGTAATTCATACCTGAGTATTTATGTAATAACATATTTTACAAACATTATTAATTTGCACATTATTTAATTGTGTAAAGATATGAAACGAATTATTCATTTCATCTTTACACAAATGCGAAGCGTATCTTATAGAATGAGGAACAATTATATGAAAATCAGTAACCAAGTCGAATTATTTACGAAGAGTAACTTTGCCACGCACACTGATAATGTATTCTCCATTTTTTCATGATACTATTCTTTTTCTGACGCAGTTGATAGTTCTTAGTATATGCACTTTCGGTTCTACCGGAAATACATATAACGATTTTCAAGAATATACTTCATACAATTATCAGATATGAAAAATTAGAATAAAAACGCAAGAACTATCACAGAATAAAAATGTAGTTTATTTTATCCGGGCAGTGATATTCGGAACCACCCTGAAACCGGATCACAAAAGAAATTCCCGAAAATGGTAGATCACGATTTGTTTACAGAAAATATGGATTTCTTATCTTGAAATTGATGAATGCCCTTGGTTTCATTGAGACTTTTGTGAAATTCGTAAATTTTACCTGGACGGTGTTACGAATTAGCCAAGGTAGCGAGAGAAACACCCCCGGTCTAACCTAAACAAATAATCTTACATCCGGCGTGCAAGTTCGTTCGAATTACATGATTTCGGTATTTCAATTAGTTTTGATGTCAAACTTGTACAGTTGTTTCTACTGTTGAATATCCATCGAGTGAATTATTTATTCATGTATTGTTAATTGATACACACCATTTATTTTATTTATATCTTCATCTCCATGGAATATGGTTTTTAACGAATGATTCAAATTCAAATAAAATAAAAGTAGAGAATATGTTATATTCTTACAAACCGTTGATCAGTTCCTCTTACCTAAATACACAACCCAACACAACTAGTCCAAGAGCCAGTGTATGGATGAAAATCATTATTTGGTAACTATCTGGTGCATAGCACGAGTTATATCGAGCTCTTTATTTGAAAAAAAATCTTGGTTCCGCCGTACGTTCTGCAGATAATTATTTGCTTAAGTAGATATTAAATGCTATGATAACATTCTGGGGTTATGAAATTATGATCTGGCATCATAAAATGTAAAAGAATTCACACTGTGTATACACTATAACACTATAAATAAGAAATAATCAAGCTTATCCACTGAAAATACTCTTAAAGTACTGGAAACCTTTCGGGTACCAAGTATCCATCGTCAGAGTAAACTAGATTATAAATCAAAACGTGCCTGTTTTTATACTATTTGGGATTAATAATGCAAACAAGGGGTTACCCTCAGCTGGAGATAAATTGGAATCTAATAAATTACATACATTTCCATTGTCCTGACTGTGTTTTAAAAGTGATAAACTTCCTTGAGTAATGGTGACCTGTACTTAAAATATTTTAGGCTGAAGCTGATTATTCACCACTATTTTTCTTTCTATAGGCAAAATGTTCTTTATACCGAATTAAGATGTTCCTTTTAGTTTGACCCATATAGCATTTTGATCATGACTCGCAAACGATTTTGTAAATCCCGGATTTGTCAAGTCGGAAACTTCATCACAGGTGTTGCCTTAACAGTTTGTCAGCTTATTCTTACATCTATAAACTGGTTGTATTGCAAATTTAGAATACAAATTATGGAATGTATTATTTTTAAATTTTATTGAAGTATTTGAAGTTAATGGCCCTAATTTGGTTTATTGGCTTCCTTTTTTGCTTACAAATTAAATTGTTGATCAAAGATTTGTCGAAACCATTGTCCAATGTTGTTTGCTAAAGTTTCTTAACTTCATTGCTCTTTATAATGCTATAGTGTGTTCACAGAGTTCAGCTCTTTTATAGACGGTGACTTCGGAGAGTTCAATGTATTTATTCAATTAAAAACCAAAATTTCCTTTTGAAAAGTAGATTTACATTTCCATAAAAATTGTTTGTCAAATAACGTTTTCCCGAAATTCATTGAAATATATACGTTTAAGAACGCGAAAATAGATAAAATCATTTTCTCTGCAAAACAAAGATGGTTAAAATCAGAAATCAGTAACAAATATCATAAACTAGATCATTTACAACTTTTGGCTTATAACTTACATTTGAAACTTGCTTTTTAACCAACATCATATGAATTCGAGTCCATTTATTGTAAATTATCAAACACAGTTTTGGCAAAAACCAATAGAAGAATCAAACTAATCAACAATGTTACCAAACACTCCTAGAGAAGAAACTAAGAATATACATTATTCACAATAAAATCTATATTAATTCCAATGGAACGGAAATGAGTTTGTTAAATAAAGGTTCAAATTTTGCAATTGACTCTGAGAAATTGCCTACGGGGGATTTAATTAATGTTATTGAAAATACGATTTGGTATCTCAACTGTTAATATGAAGTTGTTATTCGTAACAAGTGCAAGACAGTTCTAGAACATTCAAATAAATCACATAAAAGTACATCCAATAATTCAATATCTGTAAATTATTGAAATAAAAGGATTGTTATTAATTGAAAGCAGATAAGGGAAATTCCCTGGTGATTATGGGCAAAGAGGATTATCACAATTCGGTAATACCGATGATGATGATCCCTATGAACAGATTACCAAGAATCCTTTGTCAAAATGTGTTTAACTAGTCAATAATTCATTAAAATCGTGTGCAGCTGTAATCTCTGATAATTTAGAATACAAACTTAGATATTCGAATCCTAATCTTCCTAAATTATATTGCTTACCTAAGATTCATAAGCCAAGTTATTCCAACTTCCTAGCCTAGTTAGTCTGTGAAAAATTATTTGGAACTAATTGCAAAATTCGAAGATTTCAAACTCAAGTCTGGTGATACTTTCGTTTCACTATTTACAAATAGCCCAATCCCTGAGTTGATAAGCATCCTGAAGAAATGGCTTTCAAATATATACAATACGTGATCCTTAAGTTTGTTGTTATTTTACTAAAACGATATGAAATAAAACGTTACTCTGAAATAGTATTAGTACATGTTTAAAAATTTCAAACCTGACTCTTTCCTCGCCTCGTCCATAAACATCTGAACTTCTATAGTAAATTATTATTGAGCCAGAAATTTGTGTTGATTAAGGTTTAGCTAGTGAAACCTTTGAAAAAAAAATAAACTCACCCCAGACCTCTTTTTAATTCGCTATGAACAATTCATGTTGAAAATTCTACGACTACAAGCTACAATTTATTGAGAATCAACATTCATAAATCATTTGGAGACGTGGAATTTCAGAAGAATTTCTAATATATTTAACGCTAAAATATAGTTTTACGATGTGAAATAAAACCAAAAATCCATTTCATTTTATTATGTCTAGTCTGATGTATATAGAATAGTCTAATTTCCAGTCGGAATCTCACAAAAGGGCGCGAACAATGATGGCAAGAGTAAAAAGTGGTTGCGTATTGCTAGATTTTATTGGAATTTTGGGATAACTCTTATTTCTGAGATTTACTTGTTGAGTATTTGCAATATTTCCTCAATTCATGAGTTATATGTAAATTCTTGGGAAATAGGACACATGAAAAATTAAACACATTAATGTGTAAAGTATTAAAAAACCACCACACAGTAATGTTATTATAGTTGAAGATGTCATTACTTGAGAACGAAGCAAGAAAATCTGACCAAAAATCTGTTTCCGCCAAGTTGTTACAATGTTAAACATATGTCTTCAAAATTTGATGACTACGATAGCGAAGGTCTTAGCTATAGTAAAATTATTGATTCAGTGTATCGGCTTTGTATCTACACACAATTATCTTAAACATTATCAAGAAATACGTAAAAGTGTTTGATTATTTAATTTTTATAAATTTTATTCAGTATATGTACATCGGTTCTATGCTTAACAGACTCAGAATCACATTTTATGTCAATCAATCTCCAGGATAGACCTTTTATGATAATTAGTTTCTTTAACTGAAATAATAACATTTTCATAATCGAACTGATGTTTAACAGGGTGGTGGAATTTTCTAAGTTTTTTTTCATTACCATACTTGGACATACATTCTTATTCGTAAATAGTGTTCAGAGATACCAATATGAGTCCCATAGCAATCTAAACAGTTTAATTTATATACCGTGTGGATTTGTCTATCTTTAGGTATTAACGATTTTAGATTTGAAAAATATTTACCAACACAGTTATGGGCAAAATTTATGTCATACTTTTTTAGAATGTATGGTAATGTTGTAAGATTTTTCTTATTAATGTTTATATTATTTGTATATAATGTGCTATTTCAAATTTTGTTTATTCTTTCGTTAATGATGGATTAATAGAATGTTTTTGGGTAGTCATTCATTTCTAGTGTATTATGAACGTTTTTGAAATTTTTGGCATGGTTTTCTGGTGGTGTCAATTTTACAGTTCGATCTGTAAGGTTAATTTGAGGAATCCCGCGTTTCAGTTGAATTAGTTTTCAAGCGGATGATGGTTGTGAGACCGAAACGTACGTAAAGGCAAAAATATATTTGACCTGTGTGCTATTGTGACCCATTTCCCAACAATTTACATATAATTTATACCTAGGTCGAGAATCACCAGTATATTCCATTAGTGTATATTCTTTGATGTTCAATGTCTTGGTATTGGCCAGGGAGGTAATTGTTCAAGAATTCCTGTTCCTATGTTAGGACGGGGTAGTAGAATACAAGTGAGTTGAGTCACGCATTTATATATTATAGACATGGACTTAACCTGATAAACAGTTTTGTAGGATGGAAACAATAAAACATCTAATCTCACATACAATTTATTGCAAACTGGAATGAGATCAAGTTGCTCCATTGGAAAAATATTCGTCAGCAATTTTATAGGGTTATAGATACCTTTAGAGCTTTAGATCATTTGTGACAGCCGATCTTCTGTGATAAGACCGAAAAATACAAACGCCGCTTGTAACGCTTGTGTGACAAGCACATACCAAAAGATGGAAAGGTATAGAAATCCCACAATCAGAGGCGCAGCGGTATATGACCCGCTGTTGGAGCCAAAGTACAAGAAGCCAAGAATTGCCCTTGTACTCAGCCCCCAAATTGGGCAATAAAGAAGAAATAAACCGAAATAATGAGCAAAAGATCTTTTAATAAAAACGCAGCGGAAAACGAGCACGCCTCGAATTCGCTAAAGCAAATGCAAGATCATAAGTAGAGTAGTAGACAGGCCGATTTTTCCCTCTACGGATGGTATTTTCCTTTGTATAACCTGGATACTCTTTTTTTGGGTCCTAGAAGCATTGTAGTAGGGCATTCGCATTCAGGGTTCTTTGGGAGTGCAGGGAGATCCTGGTTGAATTATCCAGAAGAAACAAACTCCAGCTAAGATGGACCGGCCCACTGTGTTGTGAAAGGAAATAGAGTGGCCAACCGGAATTCTCTTGGTATCCTTGACCTCGATCCGACTATCGGAATCTCATCTACCATAAGGGTTCACACCCGCAGAGAGCTACTGGATAGACAGTGGCTCTCAGTTTGGCGTGGTGTCCCCGGTCGCCCAAACCCTCGAAAATCTTGTGAGTAGAAGAGGCATTAACTGGAGACAGAACTTCTTACAGGCCATTGTCCTCAAAATAGACATCTATATTTAATCGGCATCATTGATGACCCAGGTTGTAATAGATAGAGAGATGGAGAGGCGTCCAGCACTGGCTTCTCTTGGGCTGCAACACCTCGACAGCCACTTGAGCCTATAAGAGACATCAGTCTTACATCCTTCGGCAATATCTTACGCCTGCTGGACTGACCTACGAGTATGTTTCAAGTGGCACAAAATTGATCAAATTAAGACGTCTAAGTGCTCTGGGCTCGAATGGGCTTATATTCTGTCATGATGCTTTTTGCTTGTTATTCTGGTATCTTTGCTGAAAGGTACTCGAAGATCTTTATGCAATGTCCGGTTGAATAGGAACCATCATTCAATGGCAAGCATGCTCCAAAAAATGGAGGTAATTCTATAAGGTTATTTTCCACAATCCTACAAATTCTTATCGATTACATAAGTTTTTGAATCTAGTTTCCCTTGATAGGTTATTTGTTACAAGAAATGTGGAAAGCTTGACAAAATAGTTCACACCGGCAAGCTTTCATTATAATCACACTAGAAAAGAATTCGCAATTCCGGGCGTTGAAGTAGAAAAGTCTCACGCATTTATAACGCGTGAAAATAGTGTTATTACTGAATATATGTTGTACTTTTAAGAGCGCTTTCAATCTAAGTCCCTCTCTGAGAACTTTCCTCTTCTCCCCATATGGATAACATTAAAAACAGTGAAAAATGAAAGGTTGAATATGTCCCAATTGGAAAGAAAGTAAAAACGAAAACGATGTTCTATTGATAGGCATTTAATAAGACTATATAGCATGTTGAAAAGCAGCTTCTTTTCTTCCAATGTTCTTACTCAATCAGTTTATAGGGTGGATTGACTCCGGGGGTGGTTTATTTAAACGCGTTCAGTTGTACCATCGCGTACGGGGTATTTTATATTTAAATGTTGCATGATTAACTCATATTAAATAAACGTAACGTACTCTTAAAGGTTTGGTTATAATTTATTTTTTATTGTCTATTGTCTACGGACATCTCACGCCATTATAAACTCGATTTCTTCGATTATAATAAATCTTTTAAATGCACAAGGAGATGGCATTTTTATTCCACTACCGAATTAATTGCAGACTCCTCCTTTCCAGCTGAATAATCATTAAACAGTATAACTAGATATGGTGTGTGACGAATTTTCTTCGCTATATTGCAACCAATATTGGAAGTTTTTAATTAACATTATGCACAGTCATTGTTCTCGCTATTCAAACATTACCCAACTAGGACATACAGTCGTGCTTTTTGATTGATTCGCAGAAGAAATCAAACAATCAATCAATTCTTAATTAAATACTAGTTCTTAATTATTGGGTATTATTGGCGATAATCGATGACCACTAATGATTATAAATATAAAATCACTTAATAATTGTGAAGGTAATTAAGTTCCAATACATCGATTTTTTTATACGTTGACTACACGAGAAGGAAACCTATAATGTTTGAAGAACATCGAGTGAGCCAACGGTGGAATATTAGGAGATGAGATAGACATTCGAATTGTTTCTTGATAGAAAAATGAAGTCTGGTAGACAGAAGATCGACAGGTCTCTAGTTTGACTATGAAAGAATGACTAGTTTGAGCTCGTCTATTCCGCCTATCTATTGGTAGAATAACAGACAAGATTTCTGATGAACACCGACCATGGAAATATCAATGGAAAAGGGAGAGATCTCCCACATTCCTACAAAGTTCTAGGGAGATCAAAGAACTCGTAAGTGTGACATCACCAATCGAATGAATAGCTCTCTGCTGGATATAATTCAAGAGCTTCAGCGTATATTTGTTAGCCGAACTCCAAACATATGAACAGTACTCCAGAAGAGGTCGAATATGTGCTTTGTAGATTATGAGGAGCTGCTAGGATGTAAAGTAGCACTTGGCACCGAATAGAAAACCAAATTTTTATGACGAGGTTCTCGCAATAGACCTCACATGATCGTCCCAAGAGAGGGTGGTGTTGTTGACGATCCCGAACATGGATATGGAATAGTTCGACCTAGCATCATCATATTAGGGATTGTGGATCGGCCTTCCTGGAGAAAACGCAGGCTCGAATTTTGATTGCATTCAACACTACTAGATTATCAGATCCCCATTCCAAAATATTTGCCAGATCTCCATTAATTGCGTCAACCTGTCTGTGTCTCGCTCCTCCGGCTTCCTTGGATGGTATAGGGGCTCTAGATGAGATAGCGGTATGAAGTGATCCATCATCTGCCAAGCTGTGAATGGTACAGGTGGTCACTCCCAGCAAATCGTTTATATGGAGAGGAAACATAGTTAGTGCCAATACAGATCCCTGTGGAACACCAGTTTTGATAACCATTGTATCGAAGGATACTCAACTGTTGAGGCGGCAAACCATATGACGTTAGTTTCCCAAGAAGGCTTTGGTGCCATGCTCAGTCAAATGCTTTGGAGATATTCAAGCTACAGCTAGTGATTCCTCATGTTTTTCAATAGATCTCTGCCATATATGTGTTACGTGGTCAAGCAGATTATCTGTTCATCTGGAAAGCCATAAAGTAAACCTTTGTAATAATTGCAGCTGTTTTACAATAATAACAGCATGGTATTGTTCTATCACTTACACAGTACAATAATTATCAATTCATAAATGGTAAAGGGCAATCGCAAGATATGTAATAATGGCTATTGTAATAAAACTATCAATTATCAAGGAGGTTCAACTACATCCATATGCAATAATTATTATTCATTATTCTTACCATATACGCGTATCAGTAGTGTAATCTGTCGGATAAAATCAAAATCAAGTCAGTAGGTTTGCAGAGAACTGATTATTTGGTACGGGTTTCTCCTTTCTTTGTAAGAGGTGAGACCGCTGTCAATAAATTGTAATAGAAATTGTTTTATATTTATTGTTGAGGAAACCTATCGCAATTTAGTTTCTCCTTTTCAAAATTAATAAAGAATACGTGTGTTATAAACTTGCAACGGAAAATGGTTATACATTATTGCCTCTCCCCCTACTATTGTGTATTTAGAAGGAATACAATTTTCCCCACATTAAATATATTTGTACAAAAACATATTAAGCAGTTGGAAAAATTAAGGTGGAAAACTATTATACGTGTATGATTACTAATGTTCAACCCTTAATAATAAGTTTAGATTTAGATGAAGCTAACAGTGATAGTGACAAAGAACTAAATTTAATACAAAATAGAATTAAGTTGTCAAAATTGATTATTGTAAAACTTTTCTTCAATTTTATTGTTATTGTACCTATGATATCTTTAGTTATAAAATAAAATATTATTTTCAATTGGTCATTATTTTCCTTCTGTGTAAAATGCCTTTTAAGCTATTGCATATAGCTTTTATCGCGGGCTTTGAGCGCGGCGACCGAATCAAGAAAAAAAAAACAAATACCGTAACGGAAATAGCTTGAAACAAAAAACAAATACCGTAACGGAAATAGCTTAACGAAATATCCTGACACCCACCATTCCGCCTACCATGTAGCTCGGCCGAGTTTAAAATTGTCGAAATGTTTCGAAATGTTAACTTTGAACCTTTTAAAAGGTCGTGATAGTCCCAAACTGGGTCGAAAACGATTTTGAATTGGTTAATTTTCGATAAATCGAATGACGTTCACGTGAGAAGCGCGTAGCTCGCAAGTTAGAAAATTGCAAATTTACGGTACATAGAACGTCTTAACGAAGAGTTTTCGCTCCATGTCGTTAGTTTATGAACGAGGCCAACTAAATAGCATAGTCTCAGGCCCCAAAATGTCGATTAAATAGGAAAATTTAACTAAAACAATCTTAGGTATTCTCAGCTGTCACCTACTAGCAACTGACGTGCCACGTACGAAAGGGAATTTTCTAGCTACTTAAATATACCGAAAGCGGGTGAAAGCTAGCGGCCCATAGCCCAAAATACTCTATTACAACTGGCGCCGGCCGCACGGGGTTCGAAACGGCCTCAAATTAACAAAATAGAGGTAAAATGTATAAACTCTAACTTACGTGCAGCGAGCTCCTGGAGGCATATGTCAAAATGTTTGCGTTCGTAGCTGATTACATAAGACGTCTGGCGTTCATGCAATTGTGTTTTTATACAATTCGAACCTTCTAATTTCGATAGGCCACGTGAAAATCCCGGAGCCGGAAGCGTTATCTAGATCTGAACGTTAAAACTTTCGTATAAAATTGTGTTTACAAGTCAACTAACACTTGTCACCATAGATAACTCTACTACCGGTAGTAGAGTTATCTACTACCGGTAGTAGAGTTATCTATGCACTTGTCACAGAATACTCTTCATAGAGATCAAGATGATACTCTTTTTTACTCATAATTCGTGAAGATTTTGAAGGGGTAGTGGATGTTTTTCTGCCCAACTTTTTCCAGTGGCGTAGTGCTATGCAATAGCTTTACCGCGGCAGTCCCCGAGTGCCACACGTTTCATTTTTAATTCAAATTAAGAATAAATCAATATGTAGGTATATTTTCAAGTGTTTTGAAGATGTTGGAACCAAAACAATGGGACTCAATCAGTTAGTTGGTTTATTGTAGTAAAGGTCAACGGTATAATAAGAATTATATTATAACTAAAGTCACTTTCGATACCTATTACAATTGACGCCGGTCTCCCCTATACATTAGTCTATCGGATAATATCAGAACTAAGTCAGTGGGTTTGGAGAGACCTGATAATTCGAAAGTTTTCTTTTACGCTTAGAACGATAATCTAAGGCCAGGAATAGTTACCTCACTAAGAGAAGGGTCTTCTATTCCTTGGTAGATGGCGCTAGAAAATATATCAATACGGTTATAATTCTTCTACCAAAAGAACATTCCCTAATTGTTGGTTCTAAAATACCTTACGCCATGCAATTAGGGATTTTCTGTACCAACTTCTCATTATATTGTTAGAGTGAAGTTGATTAAATTTCTTATTGGGTTCCATAAAACTATGAAAATTATTTATTCTCAGATATTGGAAGTGAATTACTGGGTCCGTGGTTATACCGTTGCTGTTGCTATACCGAAAGTAACACAATTATATCACATGTGTTCCTCTAAATTATATTTCTAATACGAGACGCACGTAGAATCGAAATAAGGCCAATATAAATGATTACGTCGTAATTCTCTGTGTGTTAAATCTTAATTAAGCGTAATATCTATTTTAAGCATGTTAGAATAATACGTCACAGTAATTAGAAAAAATATATACATTGTTTAATTTGTGTACGTGACCCTGACGTGCTTAAAAAGCAAATTTTAGTCTAGGATTGTCTTTTTTTGTCTTATGGTTGTTTTTCGATATTTCAGCATACGATTCTTCTCAATGCGACTTTGGACCAATACTGGCCTCAATGGCAAAGGTCAGTAATTAATTTTATTCCACTAATTTAAGCACGCAGGGTCATACTTGGTGTTAATTTCAATCCGTTCAATTATTGTTTTAATGTGTGAAATGTTCATTATGAATGTACGTCGTAGTTAGCTTTTATTGTTGTTCTGACCTGAATAATATTCATATTATATCATGTTGGTTTATAGATTCGCACAATTATATATTTGATTTTATTCATTCCATCGTTACACATGGTGACTGATAACCTCAGGGCCACTTACTGGAACCTCGGAAACGGGAAAGAAATACTGGATCGAACATGGTAGTTTGATATTCCGCTCTACCCTCAGAATATAGTATTAATATATTAATTTCGCTCATTGCTTAGCCTATAACTTGATTTAGCTTATTTTCAATAAAGTAAAATATGAGGTTCAAAATCGAAAGTTTGACATTGGACCATTTTTTTTTCAGTAGAACATTTTTATATTTATAGTTAGATGAATAGCTTGGTATAACAATAGGGATTGAACAAGGATAATCAGGACCTCTCCTCATTAAGTACTCAACTGAACTAATATAGAATAACATTAATATAATAATATATAACTTATTCGATCAAATATTACATAAATTTTTTTTTATTATAGTTATAAGCGGTTAGTTTTCGAGGGGTAAATGACATTTATATTCATACCTACATAGATAAATGATACTCTTATCATTCAAATCTTTCATATACCCTATTAATTTCAATTTCTAATTTAGTTTACTCTGATGATGACTACTTGGTACCTGAAAAGTCCTAAGGGTAATTGTTTCTTATTTATTAGTGGCATACAAGTTTTTAGCCAATAGAAACTATGCATTGACACAAGAAAACTTCAAAAGATACTCTTATCATTCAAATCTTTCATATACCCTATTAATTTCAAATAGTATTTGAACAGACACAGTTCAATTTCTAATTTAGTTTACTCTGATGATGACTACTTGGTACCTGAAAAGTCCTAAGGGTAATTGTTTCTTATTTAATAGTGGCATACAAGTTGTTAGCCAATAGAATCTATGCATTGACACAAGAAAACTTCAAAACGATTTTTTTCGAAAACGACTTCAGATAGGAGCAACATTTTCTAAGGGAATAACGAAATTTTGAAAAATAAAAAAGGTATGGATAAAATTGTCCAATATCCCTCCTAAACGAGCCACTCATAACTACAAAAAGTAAACAATCATATTCAAGCCATACGATTTGGCATACCACTAGATGAATTTAGAAGATGTTATCGCTGAAAAGATAACCACTTGAAGATATTTGAATTAAACGAATGTTATGGCGCCATCTTCAAAGAGCTGTAGCTCCATTAGCAAGCATTTTTGAATGAGGTGGTTATTAGCGAAAAATTAAGTGTAGAATGTACAGTCTCCTTTTGAGAATGAAGTTTGGGGGCAAATGTTTAAATTCCTAATTGCATAAAATTGATTTATGGTATCATGAACAAGAAAACCAATCACTAGCATTCTTATATCTATTGAATTTCACACATTGGTGAAGTAGTGATAGTCAACATTAAAAAGATATGGAAAATGACTGCCTTTTTTTCGGCAATGTTTCAAATTGAAATGTATAGTTTTCACCATATTCGGTATAACTAGTTTTTCAAGTCATAAAAGGCCTCAAATTTAAGATTCTATGAAAAACCGTTGCTCTTAGGAGATTTTGGAATGCTAAATTTTCATTGAAGAATTATTGCAATCTTCATTTATGTCATTATACTTATCTTATACTTAATATATGTAAGAACAAGCTGAAGAAAGTTTAGGCAACACCATTTCTCAAGAAAGTTTATCACTCTTGAAACACAAATATTCAAGTTATTCAGAAGGGATCGAAAAGAAAATGCGAAAAAGCAATTTCATGAATCCAGATTTATCTCCAGCTGAGGGAAATCCTTTATATACCCTATTAATTCCAGATAGTATTTGAGGAGACACAGTTTAATTTCTAATTTAGTTTACTCTGATGATGGCTACTTGGTAGCTGAAAGGTCCTAAGTACGTTGACAGTATGTTTAGTAGATAGGGGTAATAATTTAAATACTATTTGGTGATAATAATGTGAACAAGCTACTGCCCCTTCAACTGGAGATGAATCGAAAATTTAATAAATTTATTCATTTATTTATTTAATCTTACATTGATCAACAGGTATAAGCCCAATTAACGATCAGGACAATGCATAAAACAATATATAGATTAAACAATTATTATCTAAACTAAATATAAATAAAAACTATGCTCTAGTCCGAGAGGAGACAAAATCAAAAAGAAAAAGGAAGAATAGCCAAAAATATTTAACACAGCAATGAACAAAGAGAAAAAATGAATGAAAGAGCTGAAAAAGTATGAATATTGTTTCATCGCAGTAGGCGAGCAATCTGTTTTAGGCTAGAATTGAAAATATCGTATTTAGTAGTAGTGTCATTGGTGTTATAGGCATGGCACATGCAGAATAATGGAGATGATTTAAGTTAGTTAGTACGAGGAGTTTGGAGGTAGAAAGTATTCACAGACCGTGAGTTCAGCCGAGGAACTAGGAAATTGACTCGTTCCAGGAGCATGGGGTAGTCAATTAGGTTATTAAGCAACTTGTACAGACTGACCTGGAGTACATAATTATTTCTGCGAGAAAGGGATGACATATTGAATCTATCTAACGGGAAAGAATTAGGAATGCCCCTGATAGGATAAAAACCGTCTGTCCTGAAGGACAGGTACTTCAAAAAGCGGCGCTGAACAGATTCCAGGGCATCTCTATGAACGGCATAACCATGGAATCAAATCACAGATGCGTACTCAAGCCGCGATCGCACAAATGTTATGAACAACAATTTGAGCGTGTCTATGTCTGAAAAATCACGACAGCTTCGCACAATAAACCCAAGTAGCCTGTTAGCAGCCTCCATCACAGACTCCAGATGAGAAATGAAGGATAGTTTGGGATCGAAAATTATGCCGAGGTCTTTATAGGTTTCTGGTCTCTTAAGGATAGTACCGTCTACGTTGTAATCAAATATAGTCCAGTTGGTCTTATTTGTGTAAGACATAACGCAGCACTTGTTAACATTAAAAGACAGCTTGTTCGCTGAACACCATACAACCATCATATCAAGACTTCTCTGAAGTAGATAACAATTAAATGTGGATTTGATGACGAAGAACATTTCGAAATCATCGGCATATAAATGACAGAGTTCACTGAGACCTATTGAAATATCATTAACAAAGATGTTAAAAAATAGTGGTCCCAAAATTGAACCTTGGGGGACTCATGAAGAAGCAAGACACTCAACCTATCTCTGCCCATTTACCACGACAAATTGTCGCCTATCACTGAGATATGAGGCGATGAAAGATAAGAGTTCCACAGAGAAACCAATACCATTAAGTTTCCTTAACAGAAGTCTGTGGTCAAGCCTTTCGAAGGCCTTGGACAGATCGGTATATACGACATCGACTTGGAAGCCGGAATCCATATTTTCAGCGATGTATTGTGTGACAGATGCCAGGTTGGTGGATGTGGGACGACCCCTTACAAAACCGTGTTGTATATTAAGAAGGTGTGAACGGACTTTGAAATATACTCTATCGTAGATAAGAATCTCCAAGGCCTTAGCAAAATTTGAGAAGATGCTTATAGGTCTATAATTGCTAAATTGCTTTTAATTGCTAGGTAATTTAGAAGGGAGGAAAAATAAATAAACGGAAAAGCAATTTATTAAATTTTGATTCATCTCCAGCTGAGGGCAACACACTATTCACATTATTATCACCAAATAGTATTCAAACAGGCACATTTTGATTTATAATTCAGTTTATTAATAGTGTAGATAAGGGTAATTGCTTCTTATTTATAGTGGTATACATCTAAAGGTGAACTATTGTCAGATAAATGGCAATCATTTTTCATATCTTTTCAAGGTTGACTATCCATAAACTATATCATTGAAAGTAACGTATACATCGATATAATTATATTCGAATATATCGACATTTATGAACTGTTTTCACACTTGTGCATGTCATATATTATTACTATTATGTCCAACCAATGAACAGTCATTTGCGATAATGAGAATTATAAATGAATAAATATATGAGTATACTCATTTTTATCTCATATTGGCCTTCGCCAGACAACAGATAAGGTCTTTCTAGTTCAGATCGATCAGTAAACTGATAGTTCCAGACAGCTGTTACGATCTTCTCACTCATCAGTGGAACAAGCAAGTTTGCAACGTTACTGTACGATCTCTGTTGAAGGTAATGATTCCCAGTCAACAACATGGTAAAAAGACCAAATGTATCTCACGCCATCTATGAATAGATGTCCCACTAAGAAATCAAACAATGTATCACATAGATTGATAAATTTCTCAAACTTTGTTAAAAGTACAGGGAATGTATGACATCTTTTCATAGATGGCGTGAGATACTTTTGACTTTTTACCATGTTGTTGACCGGGAATGACTACATCCAACAGATATCGTTCAGTAACGTTGCGAACTAGCTGGTTCCACTGATGAGATCTATGAGTAGAGTGAAACAGCTGTCTGGAACTATAAGTTTGTGACGTTACTGATCGTTCTGGACTTGAAAAACTTCATCACAATTGGCTTGTTGAAATATGAATTTTCGTAAATTCAATTTACAAGTAGGAAAATATGATGGTTGCTATTTCTTGAGCCGAAAAATGAATATTCGCATCACATGAAACGTGTATTTTTATAAATTACTTGCGACTAATTTGAATTGAAATTGAAGGAATCCAGGGTAACTTCCAACGAATTGCCAACAAATGTAGATTGATTGCCGGTAACGAGAAGCGCCCTAAATGATAATTAATAGAAGAATTCTAAGAGTTTCCGAGCCCATTATATTGCTAAGATTAATTTGCCTTCATTCTCTTTAAACTTCTTCCAATATAATTTAGAGAGGACGTTTGTGTGGGGTTGCATTTTTTATGTGCAGATATTCTTCTACCCCTTAATAAGGGATGAAAAAAATGAGTCACGCACATAGTGCACCCTCGAGAAATGAAGCCGTCTTAGGCACTTAAAACAGACCCGCGGGTTTAAAATATTGATCCAGATCTCATCTACACACACAACACAAACTTGCCAATTTCCGAAAGGGACCCTCCGACTAATTCGGTTTTCGCATATTCAGCGAGAATGTTATTTTCCAGGATATCCACTCACGCATTTTAAAAAAGAATCGTGTCGACTTTTCACTAAGTAAATAAAGGAGCCCACGTAAGGTCCAGAATATAAATACACTGCGCAATGTGAGTTTGAAGATATGGAAAGATTTATTAACAGATATTCATAATTACAACATGTATTCTTTATTTACCATTTATTGCAATTGCATCCATAACCTACCACTTGAATACATTTATAAAATCAACTCTTGCAACCATGGGAAGGTGTTGAAAACGAACCTAATACAATGAAACCTTTTGTTTATTGAATTTCTTCTGTGATTGAAGAAATGCTTTTGCATTATACTCTATTTCATGAAGATCTATCTGTTTACAGTGGGCATTGTTCTTCAAATTCTGCTTCGTTCGCTGTCTAAATAAACGACGTCTGTCAGCATTAGTATACAGTAGACTTAGTTTACAGAAATTAGGATTTTTCCCAGAAAACGAAGAAGCATTTTTCATTTATAGATAAAAATGTAGTAGCATTATAGAATTTTCAGGGAAACGAAACATAACCGTCAAAATATGCATGGTACTTTTTTTGCTAAAATGTTAAATATAATGGCTGCATTCGTTTTTTTTTGGAACAACTACAGGAATAAAAAATATTTAGAATGCCATTTTACATGAGACCAAACTCAAATCACATGCTAATTTTGTCCAAATTTTTCGGAAACGCGAAAAAAATCTCTCATTGTATGACATACTTTTTTTTTTCTAAGAGAATCAAAACGCCAGATATTTCGATGTTTCCAAAAAAAGGTACATTATACCGGGATATCAAAAATTATCTTGGTCAAGGGTGGTTGTGGGATCTAAAACGGGTGTCTTACTTTACGTTTGAAGTAATTATGTCACTGTCATACTGACATCATCAATAACCTACACATTTCATACCTATTTATTTCAGTTGTAAAACAATAATGAACTATAAATTAAAAATTATCTTGGTCAAGGGTGGTTGTGGAATGTTTTTGAATATGTTTTGTTGTGTCAGAATCTGTTAAGTCATTGTGCTGAAATTTTCTAATCCAGTTTTTGAATCATGCCTCTTACCACACAGCACAAAATTTTCATGATTGAAGCCTATTTTCGAACGGGTGCGTTAGTTAATGGCAATTGGCAATACAGTCAACGTTTTTGTTTGGACAGTTTTCGAGAGCACTTCCCAAACGTGGCAATATTACCGGACAATTTTTATGCGTACCTCACAAATTGTGTTGGAGTGTTTCGCGAAACTGGTTGTGTGACTCATAAAAAAGATGCTGGTAGACCAAGAGTTCGTACAGAAGAAGTTGTCAATGACGTTCGTCAACTCCTTTAAATAATTTGCAAGAACTTCATCAAAGAATAGTTCAGCAATGTGCAACCATAACGCCAGAAAAGCTGCAAAACGGTTTTCACAGCATGAGGATGCGCGTCAACTTGTGCATCGAACAAAACGGGGAAAATTTGCAACAATTACTGTAATTTAGTTTTTCTTCTTACTAAAACCGTTATTTCATAATTTGTAGTTCATTATTGTTTTACAACTGAAATAAATAGGTATGAAATTTGTAGGTTATTGATGATGTCAGTGTGACAGTGACATAATTAATTCAAACGTAAAGTAAGACACACGTTTTAGATTCCACAACCACCCTAGACCAAGATAATTTTTGATATCCCGGTACATGGATATTGCGAGATGTTTTTCGCGATTTCTGGAAAATTTGCATGTTTTTGGAGTTTGATCTCATGTAAAACGGTATTCTAAACATTTTTTTACTCTCGTATTTCTTCAAAAAATCAAATGCATTATATTTAAAATTTTAGAAAAAAAAAGTACATCGTTCCATGCATATTTTGACAGTTCAGATTAATTTTCCGGAGAATTCTTGCAAAATTCTATACTTCCATATTCCGTATTGTTGAAATCGCCATTCTAGACACTTTTGTATTCTTGAGATTTTTGCCAAAAACGGAAACTAAACGAAATATTTTGTTATCAGTGATAAAAAGTATTCAAATATTTATATCTGGGTTTTCCGCGATTTTCGGAAAACTGTATGCAATTTTCCACAATGGGGTCTTATGTAAATCGATGTTCTAAACACTTTTATTCGGATGTCTCATACTACATTTTTATCTATAAATGCAAAATGTTTCCTCGATTTCTGGAAATTTACCTTTTTGTCTAATTAATTCATGGATAGACACTCCATTACTGGATCCAGTGTCATCTACAGATTCACACCGCTGTTTTCTCCGTTGCTTCTATAAACAATATATTGTTATATTTTGAGAATTCCGCTGTTTATGTGCTGTCTTATGTATCCGCAACATGATCGATTCGCATATATGACGAGCACTAGTCCCTCTGTTTCTCGGCAAGTAAACTCAAGCGATAGTTGTCTTGGCAACCCACTCCTCATCACGTGACTACGAAAGTCGGTCGGCGGCATCGTTCGAACTTGTCGCGACCTTGATCTATCCGGTTGTCCGGAATTCAATTTTCTGAAACGAAGGATACAGAAGGACTTATTCAGTCTTCTTTCTAACGAGTCATTTGAATAAATTGCTTGTAACGAAGCAAATTCATAGTTTCGAAGAGCATTTCAAAGCACAAAGTAATAGTGTTTTATCATATCCAAATGATAAATTATCA
This sequence comes from Endomychus coccineus, assembly GCA_958510875.1. Taxonomy (NCBI): domain Eukaryota; kingdom Metazoa; phylum Arthropoda; class Insecta; order Coleoptera; family Endomychidae; genus Endomychus; species Endomychus coccineus. Next base: position 283,994,881 of record OY294067.1, read on the forward strand.
CAAAGTAACGGCTCCCACTATCGATTCTTTTTACTGTTAAAATTCAAACAGTTTAATAATCGTAAAATAATAATAATCGCATTTTCATTAGTTCAAACTGGTACATCAGAAATAAATTGAATTGTAATAGAAGTTGGATAATGAATGTGAATAAAATGTAAACTGTAATCATTGTCGGCAACTTGATGGAAATGTTTCAATTTCCAAAGTGCGACTTGATTACTTGAATTCAGTCTGAAGTCTACAATAACTCTGTTAATTACATAAGACCGACACTGTCCGGGATTACGGCACTTGGGCCGGGAAATAGCTTTTAATTAGCTAAAGAGGGAAAGCTCCAGGCTAATTGTAAAATTAACATTCAGTACCCCATTTAAACCACTTGTTGCTTGCGGAAGGGTTTAGATTTAATAGGCCTTTTCACCCTAATTAACGAGTGTCACATTGTTTGAAAATTAACCCCGGCTTAACTGATTTATCTCGTAAGCTGTTGCTTCATCCTTCGGCTTGGATTAATTAATATTCGGGAATAAAATCTACTCTTATCTGGGAGTAGATACATTATTTATATCATGACTTTTAAGTTTAAATTTGAACTCTAAAATTTACAAATATGATTCCTTTGATCCTATTTACTTTATTCAAAATCATTATCCAACATTTCTGTTTAACTTCTATATTCAATTAGTGAATTGAACTGATCCGGTACTAATTCCTCTCTACCCAAAATTGTCAGCATAATTCTTTGTTTTGCGGATTAAATGTATGATTGTGTAACAAATTCACCAGCTAACACCTGTAGGAACAATGACATATTGCAAATGATTAGAAACCGCTGAAGATATGGAAAGACGTCAAATTGAACTCTATTTTTGAGAAGCATAAGTCGTGTCTGTGATATGATTCAATGAAGAAAATTCGTGGCGTGCAAACAAGTCGTAACGTTATTCAAATTCCAGAAAAGCTTATCCTCGAGCAGGATTGGAACCTGCGACCTCTAGGTTATCGGTCAGCGTTCTACCATCTGAGCTACTCAGGAAACACGAATACATGATAGTGTTCTCGGTATCTCAGTTGGTAGAGCACTGACCGGCAATCTAGAGATCGCTGGTTCGAATTCTGCTAGAGGATAAACTGTTGTTTGAATTTGAAAAATGTAACAACTTGTCTGCACTCCAATAATTTTCTTCATTGTACTCTATGTCATGACATTAAGTTTCTTTAAATGAACGTGTATTCTACAACTCTATGCTTATACTATATGTATTGCATAATAATAATAATAAGTCAAAAGAAATAGAAATAATATATTATGTACTATAAAATAATGACTATAACTACGGATATTGGCATACATTAGAAAAATCTTCTCTCAAGTATTCTCCTATAGAGTAAAAACATATGAATACTAGATATTTACCCATCACAATTAGACATGACTTCAATGGCATTCTCCTAACACTTGAAGGAAGTTTGTTAAAGAAAATAAGACACCAGTAATTGGTATCACATCAAGTTTTGTAAGCTCTGTGAAACTCTTCATGAAGTTCATTTCTCACAGTGAATTTGTCTTCGTTTGTTTGAATGTATCTCGGACAATGAAAATATACACAGAGGGCAAAGTAAGAATATTCAAAGTCTGCCCTATAGCCGAGACTGTCTACGAAGCGAATTGCCCTTCGTTGGATCTTTGAAATATCATCACATAAAGGAGCATGCCCCTACGAAAGTACAGTATAACTGATCCTAGACTATACCACGGCGTGAAAAGTTATAACCGAAGCATTTTTTGACACTATTCCACTCAGGTTACGCAATATATAGACTCCTTTGGACACCGCCAATGAAACTTCTTTCGAATATTAGAAATATTCAATAAACAGGTCGAAAACTCAAATCACGTCGATAGATTTAGCACAGCTGTTTCGCTTATCGACAATCTACACCCTTTTGAAGGAGATGTTGGAGAACCAAAGTGTTCCAACACCATGTAACGGAAGGTGAACATACGTGATGTTACTTTTCGACCTGAAGAACTTAAACTTTGTCTATTGACTCTATGTATTATTACAATATTTTACTGTCAGGTGAACTGTCAAAATCATTCACATGAAGGACTATGGCAGACTTACTTTCATGGCACCACCGAGGAATTAATTTAATGTACTCATAATTCACAGATTTTATGAACTGGATGACAAGGAACTCATGAATTTGACTGTGATGAACCTTCTACAGATCAAATGTATACCTGTGATATTTATAACAAGAATAACATTTTTGACATAATGATACAAAAAGTGCTCCATATATTCCATCTGGAAAACTAAACCTTGATACCAGATATGGCACTTGCAATGAAGCTATTACTGCCAAATAATAGTTCCTATTTTCACCACTGCAAAGCACACTTACAAATATTCAAAATTTCCCTTCATACTACACGAGAGGAATACCTATAAAGTTTGGAGAACATCGTGTGAGCCAGAGGTGGAATATTGTGAGAGTCTGGTAGGAAGAAGTTTGCCAGGATTCGAGCTGGACAATGCAGGGTGACAGCTTGAGCTCGTCTTATCGGCCATTTTATTCGAAGAATGCCAAAAAATGTGTTCCGTGGAATGGATAATTCAAATTAGCAGTGGTTCTAATGTAAAGTTCAATAAATTCATGACAAACACCAACGGATCCCAATAGAATCGAGGGAATTGTGGGAGGTAACATTCTTGAAATCGAACCAACGGACCACAATACTCCCAAGTACTCTTTCAATACTAGCTTCGTGGTAGCTTACAGAAACGTAGGGAAGAGTGGACATCCAACAAAATTAGGGATAAATCTGGCGAGAGCACTTGATATACAGACGGATCCAAAACTAAGGAAGGAACTGATATTGGAATGTACAGCATGGGAATAAACTCTCAACTGGGTATATCACTGGAGATAAACACTTACGTGTACCTAGCGGAGGAAAGTCTGCAATGCACAAGAGAAAAGAACACGAGGAAAGTGGCTGAGTCGTAACAGGTGTAGAGAACCAGCATCCAAGGCAAAAGAAACGAGCCTTACTACTATCAAGAAATAAGATTTTCCGAAAGTCTTCCGTATCAACTTTCAGCGTTTAGAATGAGTCGTGATTCTTAGAATAACCTGTTTTCTTTGACAGCTCAATTCCAATAAAACACTAATGATTTCTCATTGACAATATTCAATTCTTTGTTCCCAAACAATACTTATTTCTTATTATTATTGCAAACGCTTTCAAATACTCTGGTTTCGATGTTCAACACATTTGTTTGATTGATATTTCATAACATCTCAGTCGACTATATAATTACCGTACCCTTAAACATTCATCGGCGCGTTTTTCTGATCGTGTTATTTCAAAAATAAAGCTAGACGGTTGTTTGAACCGTTTATAGAAATTATATCGGAGAACGATCTTACGACGATACAAAAGCAACTTGATCTACAACAAACATTTGTGCAGTGTAATCGTCTTAAATTGGTTATCTGTCACTGTCATGTTAATTTTCCAAGTCTAAAGTAAGTCACAATTAAAATTGACATATCAAGTAGAGTTTGTTTATATAATACGTGACGGATTAGAACGCCTCCACATAGTTACAATTACTGGTGTAAATTGTTTATGTGATTATTTTAACTACTGTATCCCTATTAAGACGCTAATTACAATTTGTTAAGAGCGGTTCACACTATAATTAGTTCGAACGTCATATCCGCTTTTACTCCTCTCTTCCTGTATTAAGGCAGGATTTTTAATTTGTTCTGATTTCAACTATTCATGTCAGCTTTGAAATAGTCGAGACTCACTTCTAATTAACAAATGAGAACTTTTATATATAGAAACGCAAGTGTGTGACTCACACGTACAGTTGTGAGAATCACTTTCTCAAAATCATATCAGCCAAATTGTATTAACATTGGGAATAATGCCTTTCCTACACATCACACAGCTCAAAAACATTAACACTCAACCACATTCTTTAAAACAGCAAAATTCAACAGAATTTTGATCATATTCTTATGTTCTGTGATTTACTGTTTCTGCAGGCGTATGTTGGTTCGAAACAGCTCACATCTACAAAATAGCTCAATGCAACCGACTTCTGGTTATGATATCGAATGTTCTTCTTAGTAAAGAGATGTAAAAAAATTTGAAGTACCCAAATAAAACACAAATTTAACGAACAGCAAAGTTCAATTAAAAATGATAAGGTCCTTCTAGTCCCGATCGATCAGTAAAGTCACAAGCTCATAGTTCCAAACAGGTCATCTCATAGATCTCGTAAGGGGAAAGAGCAAGTTTGCGACGTAACTGAACGATCTCTGTGGAAGGCAGTCACAACCGGCCTACAACATGGTAAAAAGACCAAAAGTATCTCACGCCACCTATGAATAGAAATCCCACTAAGAAATCAAATAATGCTACACATTGACTGATAGATTTCTCGAACTTTACAAGTTCAGTTGAGGACTTGTCGCGCTGTAGGCTAGCCTGCAAAAAACATATTTTGCCCGTCATTGTTCTGTTACTCTTAGGCTAAGTTAAATGCCTTAAGTCTGAGCTGAAGTTCAGAGCCTCTCCATATATCGCCTTGACGTCCTCGTGCGATAGCCCCAACGAATATTCTTTGGATGGGGAATGCTGGTAGTCTCGAAGGAGGAGCCTCTCGGGGGTTGGGAGGAGGAAGGCTGTGAAGAAGAGCCGTCCAAAGGTTGGGGGGAAGGCTCCCTTAAGGAGCTAATTCTCTTACAAAGGTCAATTGTTGACAATTGTTCCGTCACACAGAGATGAACTGCCATCCATAAATAGAACAATGCTACTTTAGTATGATGTAGAGAGAAAGGGGGTGTTTTTTACATAATTATCAACCATCTGTGAGTTATAAATATCACGTTATTTCTCGAACTAAGAATTTTGATCAAAACGTTTGTTACTGTCTTTTGAGTTAAATATGAATATTACTTGTAATTTAAAATGTACAAAGTGAAACAAAAGTATTTTGACATCAATTTTTATCACTATATTAAAAATCCCAAAAACTAACTAGATATGGCTGAGGCACTGTTTACTTCCTAGTCACAATACCAATGTTCTCAATAATAACGAATACATCTTTCAAATTACTTGCGGACAGCTGATTCATTTTGTCCCAGAAAATGCATTGATTCTAGCACCAATTTAAAATGATCTATTTTTCATGTTTATAAGTAATTATCATCTTGATTTAGAGTAGAGTAGAGTAGAGTACTTTATTTGGTGCTAATATAATATAAGCATTATTTGCACAGGTCAGTTTAAAGATAAAAGTCAAAATACAAATTAATAAAAAACCAAAATCAGTCACTTAACAAATTATTAAAATTTAGATTAAAAAAATCATCTATTTTATACAATACATTTTTTACGAAGTAAGATCTAACTAGAATTTTAAATTTGTTAAATGGAAGACTACGAATACATATCGGTAATCTGTTAAACAATTTGAAAGCAAGAAAATTCGGGCCGTTTTGTGACCTGCTGAGTCTGAAAAATGGCAAATGAATATCATCCTTATGCCTGGTATAATGCGGATGAATGTCGCTATTTGAACTGACAAATTCAGCATTTTTGTGAGAATACGATAAGCATTCAAAAATAAAAAGGCCAGGTATTGTTAAAATGTCCAGTTTTAAGAATGTGCTTCTGCAACAAGCTCTATAGTTAATGTTACCTATTATTCTAATTGCTCTTCGCTGTAGACTAAAAATTCTGTGAATTTCACCACAGTTTCCCCAAACAATGATACCGTATCTGAATTAAGACTCACACAGACCAAAATATGCTGTTTTAAGTACTTTTGATGAAACAGAACCAGACAATCGACGTAAAAGATATACGTTTTTACTAACTTTTTTTGCAAGATGGTCGATATGAACATTCCAGGTAAGGCGCGAATCCAAACTTTTGTTACGTATTTACTGTTTTTGAGTTATAAAGTAAACTTACGTTTTTTTAAATGGAACACCCTGTATATTTATAGACTATAAAATTTGTCTTTTTTTTACCTTTTCAAAAATATATGATAGTATGAACTTTTTTTCAGAAACACGCAAATAATTGACAATTTTCAGAAAATTAAATACATATTTTAATAGTAGGCTATGGATAACAATAATAAACAAGTGCAACTTACATATTACTAACAAATAATTGGATACCTTGTATATAGGTATCTATTTAAAAAAATTCTCATAGATCTTTTTCTAACAGTAAGTTTGTAACAACAGTTGTGTGGCGTAAAGTGACAATATAACAAAAACACAAAAAATAACATTATTAAAAAAAATTAAATGTGATGTTCAAATTGACCACCATTTTCTCTAATGCAAAATTGGCACATCTTTGAGATTCTTTGAATAGCGTTCAAAAGAACCATTGTTCTCATTCGCAGATTTCGAAAAGCTAAATGAATTGCCTCTCGAAGTTTTGCAATGCCGTCATATCGAGTTTTATATACTTCATTTTGTATATAACCCCATAAAAAAAAATCTAAAATTGAGAGATCTGGTGATCGTGGAGGCCATCTAACAGGTCCGTTGGTACCTATCCATCTTTGAGGAAAGTTATTATTTAGAAAGGCCCTTAAGAGCCTAGAGTTATGACTTGGGGCACCATCTTGCTGTAGGTAAGCAGCATTATACTGGGCTAATGGAATGTTTTCGAGCAGTTCTGGAATAACTTCCTCAAGAATTTCTAGGTATCTACGAGCTGTAAGACCTCCTCCAAAAATCCTATAAACTATATGTCTACCCAAAATAAAACATGAAACCTCAACTCCAAAGCGCCCTTGTTGTGCCCTTTCAAACATTAAATGCAGATTTTCACTACGCCAGTTCCTGGTATTGTGACGATTGAAAATGCCAGCACTTGAAATAAAGCATTCGTCTGACCAAAAAACAAGTCTGCCAAATAAATCGTTAGCATCGATTTGTTGCAAATACCACTGGCAAAACAGTGCCCGGCGCTCGGCATCGCCAAGATGCAAATGTTGTAGTATATTAAATTTGTATGGATGATACTTATATTTCTTCAAGATCCTCTGAGCGTTAGTTTTTGGCACACCAATTTCCTTCTAAATTTTTCTACATGAGGACGAAGATGTTGCTTCTATATATCCTAAAGTATCTATCTCTTTTCTTTCCCTGTTCTCTTTGTTGTATGTTTTAGGGCGCGGGTGAACAAATGATCCGTGCTCAACTAAATTTGCTTTTAAACGGGCAAATATCCCAGAAAACGGTTGCCTTCTTTCTGGATATCTAACAAGCAAAAATTAAAATGATAATAGAGATTTTCATAGCCATAATAGCTTACTCACCTTTGGAAATATAATTCCGAAGCTTCTTCAGAATTTTCATTACTCTGTATAAAACATACCATCATATCATATTTCTCATAATTTTCGTAAACTGCCATTATTCGAAAAAATTGATAAATATCTATTGAATAATGATACCAAAAGAACGAAAATAAACAGCTTACATGCGATAGAGATTTGATGTTTATTTCTGTTTCTTGTCATAAACAATATCAATGGCCTACAATTAAAATATGTATTTAATTTCTAAAAATTGTCAATTATTTGCGTGTTTCTGAAAAAAAGTTTATACTATCATACATTTTTGAAAAGGTAAAAAAAAAGACAAATTTTATAGTCTATAAATATACAGGGTGTTCCATTTAAAAAAACATAAGTTTGCTATATAACTCAAAAACAGTAAATATGTAACAAAAGTTATCTACACCACTGCATTCTACGGAAAAAAAACTATTAGAATGTTATTTTACCTTTTCGATAAGTTGAAGGATAACGGAGATACGAGGGGGATCACAAAATGCAACATTTTCAGAAATGCCCTGTATCTTAAAAACTAAAAGGGCTATGAAAATTCTGTTGACGGCATCTTGAGTTTTACGAAAAAGTAGCACAGTGTCGCGAAAACCGCAACTCTCTATCTTTAAAAATAAAGGAGATACCCCGCAAAAGTACCCAAAATGGGACACCCTGTACTGTTTAAATACTATTTGTGGATAACCCGTTGTTTACATTATTATCCACAAATAGTATTTAAACAAACACACTTTGATTTCTAATTTAGTTTACTCTGATGATGGCTACTCGGTAAACGAAAGGTCCTCAGTACTTAATCAGTATTTTTAGTGGATAAGGGTGATTATTCCTTATCAATAGCCTCCTATTAGTTAGTACTTCTTTCCTGGGTTCATGTATCGCTTACATTTTCATTTTTATTCTGTTAAATCCACCAATAACAGGAAAAATACAATCAGGACTGTAATCACTAAGCACATTATATATTTTTGTAAATATTGAAATACAAGCGAGACGAAAACACGGGCTTGTTCAAGCTGTAGACGAGAGATCTATTGTTTGGAAGAATAATATTCATGATTTCCATCAACAATAAAGAACGATAACGTAGAATAACTATGGTTGAAATTACGTCGGAGCCACTTTTTAATTATATCGTGGTTTGATTAAAAAATCCGGAGTCACATAAAAAATAAATTGCCTATTTAATTGCAGTCGACCAAGTATTTAGAAGTCGTAAGATGTTTGAATCGATTTTAAATGCGAAGCTGGGAGATTACAAGACTAAGGCGAGGGTTTCTTAAAATTTACTTTTTCGCTCCGCGAGTTATAATAGCGAGGGGAGGTTGTTGGGGTGAGATATGGATTTTTGCTTCCGACGTGCAGTTTTTCTGAATTATAAAATATCTTCGTTCGCTCACTACATAGAATCGTTATTGAAAATTCAGAAGTCTGATGGATATTTCTTTAATTTCTCCTCAAACGCTTTCAGAAGTTTCTACTCATAGCATGGAAATGCTTTGTAAGTTCTATCATGCATGAGGAAAATGACAGGCGCAACGTTCTCGCTCATTTTTATGATTTTAAATGAGTTTCAATCCACTGTTATGCTCCAATATACAGAATTAGTACTCATTCTATGAATATTTACTCTCCAATTTCATCAAAAGATTTTCATTAGTTTGTTAAAGAAAATAACCCTGTCGCATTCAAAGATCGAAGAGGCGGGGGAGTTTTGGATGAACAAATTAAGCGGATGCACTATAAATAAGAAACAATCAGCCGTATTCACTAAAAATATAAAAATATATAATAACGCACTGAGGACCAATTAGTCATCATAAGAGTAATCAGTATTGACAGTATTTTTAGTGGATTGTTTCTTATTTTCCTTACAACATACGAACCACATTCAAAACTTATGAGAGTCTTTGTAAAGACTGCAAAAGATCATATATTGGACAGACCAATCGAAAAATGAAAGTGAGAAAAGAGAAGCATATGAACGTTATACGGAAAAACCAGAAAACATCGTCCTCAGCTCAGCATGTGAAGACAACAGGACACAACATAGATTTCGACAATAACAGGATACTAGCCAACATCGAAAACTACAAAACCAGGATAAGTAGAGAAGCTATAGAGATAGAGAAAAGGCCTCATAACCTCAACACACGAGATGATGCCCAAGGGTCTACCAAACCACAGTTCGCCGACCATCATAGAACTGCATGGCAACTGACCAGGGACATTAGTCAAGTGTGATCAACCATAACACAATGCAGGTACTCAACCCGCCTCAAACACTTGGAAACATCAGTTCAATTCGAGTCACAAGAAGCGGTAGCAAGCTATTGTCAAGCAAGACCTGAAGATGGCAAATGTGATTATTCAGAAACGTCGTCATCAAGACCATCAGGGGCCAAACATCTACGCGGAAGAAAACCCGGAAAATCAGTAAATCATACAATAACCGCGGAAATATGAAAATCAACCTAGGTCATATTCGAATATTTTTAGTCTGTACTCCAAAATGTGTCAGGTTCAATAATCCTTCCCCCGTCCGGGTTAGGTTTAGTGCAATCCTTGAGTCTAGTTGAGTTCAGTGTTTTATTAAATTTTTTGAGTTTTAAAGATATTCATTATTTGATAAACAAACGCGGGTGCAATTATTTGAAATGCTGAACTCGTAACATTCCCTCTTTACGAAGATTTGATTGCTTTAGGTTATTTGGTTTTCCAGCTCATCCTGTATCAAAGGCATCATCATTTATAAATTGCCCTCTTATACCTAGCGTTTTTGGTGTAGATTCTTGTCACGTAGTCAGGTTTTCTGTGAAAAAAGTTTTTATGAGAAAAATTTATAAAAACCTCCATTTTTTTGACTTAGAAAATGATAAACTATAAAAGAGGTCACACTGTGAATGTATTATCAATCAGTAACCATCATCAGAGTGAACTGAAGACTGAGTCTAAATGTGCCTATTTAAATACTATTTGAGGGATAATAATGTAAACAATGGGTTACCCTCAGCTGGAAATAAATCGGAATTTAATAAATTGCTTTTTCGTTTATGCATTTTCATCTATTCTAAATTACCTACATATTTGTCTGTACCTACTGTAACTGTACAATAGTGCTAGAGAATGATGTTTTTACACTCTTCTTCAAAAGTCCATTTTCGAAACAGTGAAGTATCTAGAGAATTTTTCTTTTCTCAATTCGCTATTGAACTGTTGTCTCGGTTTTTTTAATCCTAACTACTTTTTTGGACCTAGAACGACCCAAACTGACACCCCTTATTGAAAAATATTCACGCTCAAGAAAATACTCGCCATTTTTGTGTCCAGATTATTCCATCAAAATTAATCAATTTAATCGACAGTTATCGTGTATCAAAGCGAAAATTTATAAAATCGCACGTTCGACGTAATAACTCGAGAAGGGAAAATCGGATCGCCAAAAACCAATGAACTCTGGCTGCTACCAAATATTGCCTAAAATCTTGCGAAATCTCGAGAAAAAAATTGACGGAAACTTGTCGATAACCACAGCTGTACTGTAAACAAATATATAGCCGTTAAATGTAACAAATGAAATCGAAAACAAAATATTGTTAAAGCATTTGGAATTGTGATTTTTATAATATTCCGTTTTTACTAATACCTATTGATTATTTAATTTGGACTCGCTTAATCGATTGTTGTCCTTCAGTCAACGATTCGATGCCTCACAGAAAATGAATGTTGGATTGCGGGCAGAGTGGGTCGTCTTAACTACGTTTTAATCAGCCTTAATCTAAGACACAACTGTGATACAAATTTATACAAGACTAAGTTACATTGGGCTTGCCTCAATTCCAAACAGCCAGATCATTAATGCCAATTTAATGATCTGTCTCGACTCGATTTCATCACTGATCAACCTTGGAGAATGTCCGTTTTAATGTTCTGACAAGTCTGTTATCTCCCGTATACCATTCTAATAGCCGTTCTTTATTTATTTCGAAGCGCGTGGAGTATTTTTAATGGAAAGCCGTTAGGGGCTTTATGGATTTTAAATAAGCCGTAATCAGGTGTTGCTGATAAACTTGTTTTGGGCACGGAGTACGTACATATGAAAGAGACTATATCGTCGTGATGACGCCCAGGGCAAATTAGCAGTATCTCGTTTTGGTTACAAATGTGATTCACAGTTCTCTGTAGCGTAAACAAGAAATTGGTAGGCACGGTTCTGAATGAATAATCGATATGGTATTATATTCCGTAGACTGTCCCCGACTAAAACTGGTATTAATAAACGTATTATGTAAATCTTTATGTGCATATTTATGTGTATGGCAGCTAGAAACTACTGCTAGACAAATACTAGACGATTATGAGAGTTTTGTTACAGGCATAACTGACTATCTAATAACATTGCTGAATAGAATACGTTTGAGAATTCAAGTCATAACATTTATAAAATATAATCAAATCATTGAATTATGTGGCATCACTATCTTCGAGAAAGAAGTGAATTCCTTCAAACTCACTAAAATAGTTATTTTATATCAAGGCCGCGAAACAACTCTTCAGCAATCGAGAGAAAAATTATCGCCGAGGCCGCTTGCGGCCGAGGTAAGATAATCTCGAGGATTTCTAAAGAATTTCGCGGCCATGATATAAGCACTGTTTTTTGTACAATCATGAAAAATATAAATAATAAGTTACATATTGCGAGAAAAATTGTAAATATTCGGATTTACTTTCTTAGCATTTCTACTTATTTTTTCAATTTGTGATAATGTCTGATAATAGTAGTTCAATGTCATGCACTCCTCCGGAGTTAGAAGATGTAGTCGATTCTGCTATTGGGAGTTAAGTACCTGGAAAGTCTGAAAGACAGTATGAAACATGTTAACTATTTCAAAAAAATTAGATTCAGTTGCTTCAACGTCCCGAATTCATTAATAATGATTCATAACGTTATCTTCACTTCAATTCCGTTGCACCAACAAATTATAAAAAAGTGTTATAAACCGCCTTGCAGATCGTGGGGTTAAATTTACCCATTCCATCCAGAGGACCGTCCCAAAAATTGTAAAATTGTTCGTAATACCCTGGATGAATGGTTACCCAAAAACATTTTTCAATCCCATCGTTAAAGAAAGAATAAACAAAATCTGTAATGGAACGTCAAATATAAATAACATAAACAGTAATACAGATAATTTTATACCATCATCATATATTCCGGAGACCTCAGTGAAAATTAAGAAATTATGACATAAATGTTGCGCATGAATGTTGAGAAATATTCTCCAAATCTAAAACCTTCAATACCTAAAGATAAACAAACCCACATAGTATATAAATTGAATTTTTTAGATAACGATGGGACTTATACAGGAATCTCTAAGTAATATTCACAAAAAAAAATGTATGGTCATGAGTATTGTACAAGAAATAAAAACTTAGAAATTTCCATCGCCTTTGCTGAACACTGCTTTGTTTATAACCATTAATTCTATTACTAAAACGTTATTATTTTAACTAAGGAAACCGATTATTATTAAAAAAGATCTATTCTTGAGATGATTCACATAAAACGTGACTCCACGTCTGTAAGTCATAGAACAGATGTTCAATCATTAAGCCAGAGTTATAAGTAACCCTTGCAAATTCCTACATGCGTATTTATAATATTAAAATTATATATTTTAGGCAGAATGCTCAAAGCAATAGTTCTAAAAAAGTCCGTTTCCTATTACCTCATAAATCTTCAATATCTGGTTCGAAAGTGGATCGTCGGACGTTTTTTTTTTTGCGTAAAGGAGGGGAAATCTTGCATAGATGCCTCGGCTGCCCTTGCCTCCGGGTGTCTGAACGTCAGCAGATTTTTTGTTCGTTGCTGCTGGAGATCTCCCATCAGTCGCTTGGAGTGCAACATACGGGGCAGTTCCCTCCAGTAGGCACGGTGCTCTATCTCGAGCCATTTTTGGATTACAGATTTCGCTGTGGCATGAGAAATGCCACAGGTTGGCTTTGGTCCAATCAGTGGCTTTTCCGCCCCCGTTTTAGCGAATGCGACGGCTGTTTCAGTCCCCTCTCGTTTGGTTTCTTCAGACTCCCAAACGAGTGTTACTCTATTGGGGTTCATTACTAGTGCCGTTAGTTCTTTAACGCAATCAAGTACACATTGTGAGGTGATTGTGTATGACTCCAGTGCCTTGAGCACTGTCAGGTTGCTCACTATGATTGTGATTTGTCTATTCTCATAGACTCTCTCCCTCATAATTTGAGCACATGTTGTAATTGCAACTATTTTTGCTTGGAATTCTGTCGCAAAAGTCCCTAGGTTCAAAGAAATTCTTTCCCCTTGGTCCGTTTTCTCGACTATTCCAGCACCCGTACTTTTTTCCGTCTTGATGCCTTCGGTAAGCCATATGGAATCCCCTGATATCATATGAGGACTGCCGCCAGCGTTCTCCCGCTCATTCACGGTTTCAATCATGAAAGGCACGGAAGTGCTGTGAACCTTGATCCTATCGGATCTCATCCCCAATGGCCCAGGTGATCCAAGCAATCCGAGGATGCTTCGGCCTTTTTGGTCAGCCTTTTCTTGGCCGATAAGATCGAAGCGATACGCTCCTCTTATGGCCTCTGCCTGAACGGCGAGGTGCAGTGGTTCCAACCCCAACAGCTTCTCTATAGCAGCCGTTGGTGTGGTCGACATTGCACCTGTTACTCCTAACTAAGCATGCCAGCCTCTGAACTCTGTTCAGTGAATGCTGGGATGCTTTAGTTTTTGTCTTTGGCCACCACACAATGGCGGCGTATGTTACAATGGGTCTCACTATGGTTGTGTACACCCAGTGTACCATCCGTGGAGTGAGTCCCCAGGTTCTCCCGACTGTACGACGACAGGTCCACAGGGCCCTTATCGCTTATAAAAATATTGCTTAGAAGCGGATTCTCAATTTGTATACTTGAAACATTAATAATTGTGCTATAATTTCAATTGTTCGTGTTTCTGTTCGTTTCGGCGACTAGGCATTTTCAATCGAAATAAGTGCGATAAGGACGCCTTGTGGTGTAAGAACGAAGAAAATAACCATATGTGTTAGTGTGACCTATATTTTATATATAATCCGGAATTCATATCAACAATAATATTAACTGTACAATTAATGTTAATATCTATCCCAAATAAATTATAATTTTCTGAATATAGTAACGTTTGTATAGAAACAAAAGAGTTCATTGTGATTTCAAAGAGTAAAAGATCTCTCCCTTTTCTCTATATATTCCCGTAGTCGGTGAAATCTCGTCTGTTGTTCCATCACGAGAGATTCCAGATAGGCGGACTAGGCGAGTCAAACTAGTAACCACTATTAAACTCGAGATCTGCCGAACTTTTCATTTCCTTATCGAACAGCAAAGTTATGGAACTCATTACATAGTGAGGTCTTTCCATATTCCTATAACCTCCAAACCTTAAAAAAATATACGAATGCCTATATGCTCTCCCTAAATTCCAGTGCTGGCTCACACGACGTTCTTCGAACATTATATGCTTCCATCTCGTGCAGTCGAAAAAAAATTTTTTCTTTCCAGTTTGACCCATTTACCTTCGTAAATTCCAGATTTTCTTAGGTAAATTCACACAGAGTATAACTTGTTCACAATGAATTATTGTACAATAGGTAGATAGAGAGAGATATTTGATCTTCGAAATGATTTTACGAAAATCTAATTTGCAAGCCATTTCAGTGGAAATGGCTTATCAAACTGATCAGTCAACATGAAAACAAACCGTCAAAGGACGCTGCTTTCCAACGCCAACTTAATGTTTTATCGTTATTGTCTACTTTAACTCAATTCTATCTATAATTTAGATGTATGCTATTCATACAAGTTTATATGATACATTTATGAAACTGAAACATCTCTCGTCTATTTTGCATGTTTGGAATCAATGTTTCCTCCACATAATCTGTAGCAAAATAACGCGTAAACAAATGAACAAATTACTTGTATAATAACATTTGTGGAATGTTGATAATATCTAACAAGTAATTTGTTCATTCGTTAATTACTACATTGAATCGTATAGCCATATTGGAACTAGGTTATCAACGTTACGCGTGACTTCAGTAAGGTACGAGATATCTATGTGGCCAAGGTTTTACATTGCGTTGAGTTATCTTATTGGGACATCTATTCTCGGTTAGATGACGTTGGATGCTCAACTCATTTTTGATAAAGGCCTAGCCATACCTGGATATAAATATATTGACCGGTAGCACCACAGCTCACTCGTTTAACCGATGAGATCTAGAGTGCGAAACAGCTGTCTGTAGCTACAGCCACTTATTTTTGTGAATAACATACTTATTCCTCCACTATTATTCATTAGCAGATTCTAAAAATAGACTGGTTCTTTGCCCTTTGACCAAATGACGGATTTCGCCAGTAATAACTGGCTAATATCAAAAATGATCAGTGTTTCTGATTATGGAAATAATTACCATGTTGTATGATATACACTATTCTTCGTGGACTAGAAATTTGGCTAAAAAAAATGCAATTTTTCACTGTTTTATATTGATAATTAGTGTCAATTTAATAACAGTGATGGTTCAGTTCTTATAATAATCTATGCAATAACTGTCAATCTCCAAAGTGTTCGATCCTAATCGAATAATTCATGACGAACTAATTGGTGTGGATTTTTCGCTTCAATTATTCGGAACTATTGTCATCATTGTGTAATAACTAGTTAAGATGAGATGAATGTATTAGAACGAAGGTGATATAATATAATGCTTAATCATTCATATTATATTGAGAAATCTCGTAGAATGTTGACAAGCTTTGATATCTATCTGGTACGGTGATCATAGCATAACACATGTATTAATCTTATGACGAAACGGGTCAAACTCTGAGATTGTGCTTCCACCAGAACCTTACTAGCTCTATTCATATCAATACCAATAATATTGTTAATTGTTTCTATTATTCGTGTGATCATATGCGATAACCTTTAAATATCACACGATTGTAAGATGATGTATTATTACTCATCATATAATCAGAACACATATTCCAGCCTCATTACCAAATGGAGACTAGTGCAGTATTTCCCTACGAGGAAGTTCACTTCTATAAAATCGTTTCCTGAGACTTTCTCTCAGTATGGTAGACTGAAGTCGAATGATCATATTCGATCACATGATCGTCCCATGAGCGCACCCTGCTGTTGGTGGTGATCCCGATCATTGTTATGGAAGACTTCATAGTGATAGTTGTATCTGACATCATCATATTGGAGATTGTGGGATCCGCCTTCCTGGAGAAGATGCAAGCTTGTGTTTTGGTTGCATTGAACTCTACTAGGTTATCAGATCTCTATTCCAAAATATTTGCCAGATCTACATTAATTGTGTCAACTTGTCCCTGTCTCGCCTCTATGGTTTAATTGGATGGTATAGGGCCTCTAGATGAGGAAGCGGTATGAAGTATACCATCATCTGCAAAGCTGTGGATGGAACTGGTGGTCACTTCCAGCAAATCGTTGATATGGAACAGAAGCAAAGTTGGTGCCAAGACAGATCCCGTAGAACACCAACGTTGATATCATTGTATCGGAGGAAACTCTATCAACCACTACATGGAGTAACCTATCTGAGAGAAAACTCGATAGTAATTGACAAAGTTGATGCGGCAAACCATATGACGGGAGTTTCTCAAGAAGGCTTTGGTGCCAGACTCATTCAAATGCTTTGGAGGTATCCAATGCTGCATCTAGAGATTGACCATGTTTTTCGATAGATTTCTGCGATAGATGTGTTACGTAGGCAAGCAAGTCTCCTGTTGATCTCTGCTGACGAAAGTCATATTGCCGGTAATTCACGATTTTGAAGCTCTCCAAGTATTTGATGAGCTCGATGTCGATTGCTTTCATCAATCCAGAGATCACATATGATAGCGCAATGGGTCTATAATCATTAGGAAGGGTCCTCTTCCCTTTTTTTTCTTGGTTGCAGCTGTTTTGGAATTGGTTCTAGCTGTTCTCCAGCTGGAAGGAAATACAGGCATATGGCAATTGATGTCAACAATATTAGGAGGGACTTTCCCTTGTCGATCCAAAGTTGAATTTCCTGCAAACATTTCAGCAAAAAAGTTGGCTTTTTCTTGTGTTGTAGTAGTCAGTGTTCCATCATATTTGGTCAGGGGAGGGAATGAACTGGAAGTGAGTTTCCTACCAATTGCTTTGGGTAAAATCCAAAACGAACGTGAGCCATGCGGGCATTCTATAAGCTTAAATCTTATTTTGACATTATATGCCTCTTCTGGAAGGTTTTTTGTTTTATTGCACATAATTTCTGGCTACAACATATTTTGTTCGGGTCTCCAGACATGGGTTACCACGCCAACTACGATATGCTGTTTGTTTTGAACCGACAACCCTAGAACAGATTTCATTTAACCAGATGATGGGAATTTGTTGGTATGGGGAATGTAAGTTTCCATTCCCAGCCTGATAATATCTCTGTGGCGAAGACAGTCCCAGTCTGCTGAGTTGTGGAGGTGTTGGATAGGTTCGTGGAGTGATATAAGAATACGTCGTAGTGATGAGTGGATGATAACACTTTCCCAATGGTGCACGGATCTTTACTTCATAGGGATCTGGATGATTATTGAGGAATAAGTCAAGCGTATTGGCATAATGATAGTTGTTATCAGGGATCCGTGTTGGTTCATTAATTAACTGCTCGAGACTATAGGTAATGGCGAAAGCCTTAGCCTGTCGCCCTTCGTCATCCGTCTTGTTTGAGAACTTGAACCAAGCGGAGTTGTGAACGTTGAAATTTCCCATGATGATGATTTCGCTGCTGGATAGTCCGAATGAAGTCAAGTTTCAGAGAAAGAAATTCAAAGAGTTCACCATGAGCTGGATCATTTGGTGATAAATGAATATTTTCATCAGAATATTTTTGATTATGCAGCTTGTAGAACCGTGTCCTAAGGTCACAAACGCCAATGCTGAGAAAGCGGTTATTGAAATGTTATTTTTGTAATGAATACAATAGAAATGTACCAATGTTACCGATTATGTAGAGAGATACTGGCTCCAAAAATATAATCATTCGATTTTATCGATATATCATAATATTAGGGGGTGAAAATTTAATGCATTTTAATGTCATGATAGAACAATTTTTTGGACTTAAACATCAAGAAAATTGTTCACAAATTTGATTTTCCAATATTTCGTGAGCCCACCTATATTGACCTACACAATAAATCATCCTTCTCAACATAACATAGCAGCCTACAATAGTTTCATACACAGACTTCCAAAAGATAATTTTAATATCATTAAACAAATCCCGGTGAATAATGGTCACCTTTCCGGACTAATAGATGATCCTATCTAAAATACGATACAAGTTAGCTATCAACTAAGTGTTTCCTACAATAAAACAAAACTATTATTATGTTAGTATCACATATATGGCGCCACCCACTAAAATTTCATATTTTCTTAGTAATTTAAACGTTCAGATAGATAGATAAATTATCCGATAAAGACAAATGTGGGGTTCACAAGCTGACCTTCAAAAAACGGATCATAGAACATAGGCGTAGTTTCATTAATAATGAATCGGATTCAAGCTTTGCGGAATATTTAATTATATAAAATCATAATTTTAATGATAATTTCAAGATTTTATACATTCAAAATAAAAGTGATAAATTAAATTTGCTAGAATACCTAGAAATTAATAAATATAAGAAGTCTGATATCGTAGTGAACCATCAACAAATACAAATACGTTTGCTACCATTTTCTTGTTTAATCCCATAATAGGTTAAATGGTTGAAACTACAATAACCGTCTATCCTAAGATTATCATTGAAGTTATATATCAGGAAGCTCTTTTGTAGTAAGCCAGTAAACTATTGATAGAAATAAAACCCTTATCTAATAAATATACTATTATCGGCTACCAAATAGCCATTATCAGAGTAAACTAAATTATAAATCAAAATGTGCCTGTTTAAATACTATTTGTGGATGATAATGTAAAACAAGGGGTTACCCTCAGCTGTAAATAAATCGAAATTTAATAAATTGCCTTTTCGTTTATACATTTCCATTCCTTCTGAATTACCTAGATATTTGTCTAGACTGTGTTTTAAAAGTAATAAGCTTTGTTGACAAATGGAGTGACCTGTATTCAAAATATGTTGGATATATAACGAGTTAAAATGTTCTTTATAGTTTGACCCATATAGCATTTTGAACATGACTCACAATAGATTTTGTAAGTCCCGGATTTGTCGAAATCGGAAACGTTATTAAAGATGTTGCCTAAACGGTGTTTTAGTTTGTTTGATGAAGTTTCCGATTTCGACAAATCCACAATAGATTTTCAAAATCTATTGTGAGTCGTGTTCAAAATGCTATGTGGCTCAAACTAGAAGGAACATTTTAACACGTTATAAGGAACATTTAACCCATATAAAGGAAAATAATGATGAAAAATCAGCGGTAGCCAAATATATTTTGAATACAGGTCACACCATTTCTCAAGAAATGTTATCATTTAAAACACAGAACAGACAAATATCGAGGTAATTGAGAAGGGATGGGCATATATAAACGCAAAACCAATTTATTAAATTCCGATTTATCTCCAGCTGAGGGTAACTCCTTGTTTGCATAATTAACCCCAGATAATTTAGTTTACTCTGATGATGGCGAAACTATAGTCACATTCAATTATTAAACTACTGAAAATCGAAGTTTTAATAGTCATTTTAGTGAACTTTAATAGTAGACTTCCGCAGTTAGCTAATCTTGAAAATTCTTGGCTTCCCGGTGAATTCCGCGTCACGATTGCTATTGACTTGATGCCCACGTTTCTCCAACCCCTATAGGTGGCATTTTCAGGGCAGGTTTGAGGCAGTTTCAGTTCAAGCCTGTCCTGAAGATGAAACCTGTAATGGTTTGTGAAACGTCGGCATCAAGTCAATAGCAATTATGACGCGGAATCCATCTGCAAGTCAAGAATTTTTTTCAAGAAGTTTAAAAAACAAGTTTTATACTTATTTCTGACAATCGTGTGAATAAAAACTTTCATTGAGGTGGAAATGATACGATACAAGTCATACATTTATGAATATATAAGCGCACGATAACCTGCAAGAGATACATTATATCATCTATGTTTTGGCCTGAAATTTTGTACAAAAACATAAGAAAAAAAATCAAAGAACAATTTTTTAGAAGTGAAATAAATCATCCAACAATTGTACTGTTGTTTTTCAGCTTTTTGTCACAGGCTACTAGTTCCTTAAAGACATTTGGCAACTTTGTTACATAATATTTATTTCATACTGAAGGCTTTTATTTCTCGTAATGCTATTAGATTCTGAATAAACATTTTTTAATGTTAAATAATAGCTATTGAATAGAATAATCCATTAAGTGATGAAAATTCATTCTATACTTGGATACAATAGCTACATATATTGACAGTTTTATTCTCAAGAATTTAGAATTAGTGAAAATCAAACTTTTACTAGTTATTTTAATAAAGTTCAAATCATCAACATTCAGAAGTTTAAGATTATTGCACAACTTTAACATCCTTTTTTGAATCTCACATTAACATCAATTAAAGCATGTAATTTTTATTGTATTTTGAAATGATTTTTGTTTGAACAGATATTTTCTTTTGTTGCAGGGGGAGCCGGAGGATTGCTTCTAGACACCGGATCCGGGCCTTCCTTTTTGCCACTTCCTGCCCCTGTGCTCGAGCAGGTAGCAGCAGGGAATTCGGAACCCGGAGTCACTACCCTTAAACTCCCAGATCTAGGACAAAAGTTGTCCGATCCGTCTGGTCGCGAGGTGGACGTAGAAGTATGTTTCGTCTGCAAAAAATGCCGGATGGCATTTCCCGGCGAGTCCCATCTTTTGACACACCAACGTCAATGTTACGGCGCCAATCAAGAAAGCCGCGGTGCCTTCAGGATAGTACAGGCAGGCTACGAGTGCAAAACGTGCAATTTCGAACGGTTCAAAACCGTTTCGGATCTACGGAAACACTTCGAGAGCGACGCGCACTCGAGAAACCGAGGGAATAAGGTATGTTCCTCGTTACCGCCGCCAACGGAGTCTCCTCTCAGTCACGAGATGGAGGATGTCGTCAATCAGATCACGCTGCTTGCGGCCCGGGCGGCCAAAGAAGCAGTGCCCGAGATGGTGCGCGGCGGCGTCGATTCCAATTCGAATAACTTTTGTCAGCCGGGAGACGCTAAAAGGCGTTTTCTGTCGCCGGCGGATGTGACCCCGCGACTTACGAGCGCGAGGCACTGAAACCACACCCGATCTGGACCCTGTTATGTTTGTAGATGTGTCAGTGTAGTTGTGTAATGTGTTAGTCGAGTAGGTCCGACGATTCCTATTGCAACGCATAGTTACTACGACGTTGCGGAGTTGATCGCTCCCCATCGTCAGTGCGACTCAATGTTCCTATCGAGATGTAGATACTGCATGCGGTACCGGAATACCGACCCGTACATACACCTACTGTCGGGTCGGGTTCCGGCCCAGTAAAACAAGTTCCTATTCGGCCGCGGGCCGTCTCCAAGTTCCTCAACGACTCGCATCGGCCGCGGCCGCTTTTTTATTCATTAATATTATTATTATTACAAACTTTATTATTATTATTGACACTATTATTAAAGTTGATAAGGCAAAAAGCTGTATTTATCACATATATGTATATGTAACTATATCAGCTGGTATAAGAGAACGCGGAAGCAGCTTTCACAGTGTCTGTCTCCTCCTCATCCACTCATGCCAGCAGTGAAATTGGTTCCTACTAATTACTAATAATCGATACGGTGTTTAAGTAATAATATATAGTTATTATGTTTTAATGTTGGTTTCACCGACACTGTACGTATATATAGTAGTAGATATATATTTAAAATTTTAAATATATTCTAGGTTTACGTATCCAAAATAACTCAAACTGGGAAATACTTCGGTATGACCTGCCTCGCATTATAGTGAGTTTCTTTGGAACTAAGTGTGATTGTTGATTGCGCGTCGCGGGCCCCTGCCCCGCTCACGGTACCATCCACTTATCACCCGTCCCCCGACCCCATTCCTTCTCACAATCAAACATTAAACGCTTTCTCTTTCACTCACATCTCACTCCATCCTCTTGTACCGGAGCGTCGCTTGTGGCCCGTCCCCGCCCGGCGTATTACACGATTATTATTACTATTCATATTATATTATTATTACTTATTGCTATGTATAGAGCAGTCAGTGTGTATTTATTGAGTATTTGTTTGAGTACTGCTGGACTAAAAAGTCCCAAACGTGGTTCCTAATATATTTCATATCGCAATTTATTGAGACGAAAAACAGGACGAATAATAAACTGTTAAAATTTTATACAATTACGTTTTTCGATTTGACTTTTACTTTCGTCGACGACACATTTCTCATCGATTCTAAGAAGCCTTAACCAAATTTCCTAGCTCTCTATTTACAAATACTCATTTACCTGTCAGCTTGAAGCTGAAACTAACGTTTATCTCAAAATACTAAGCATATTACAAATATTATTGATGGTTTCGTAGCTAGCATATCAACAAAATAACTCTTACGTCAACCAAAGGTAAGCCATTTGTCACAACTTGCTTATCAGAAGATCTGAATTATATGTTAAATAAAACAATTGTTCTGATTATCTATCATCAAAGATTCATAACTATGAATAGAATAAGTATAGAAGTTATTTCTATGCTTGATATCAATTTTGCACCAAGATTCTATATTTTTTCGAAATTTTGGTGTCTAATACAGGTGCTCCAGAATCTAAAGCATGATGATATGATGTATCAGATGAGCTGGATCCATTCTTCAGGTATCGAGTGATTTCAAAACATACTCTTTGGACCTAATTGTTGGTAAACAAGTTAGGCTGCAACACATACAGATTTTAAGCGTTCATTCAAAACAATGCAAGGATTTGATCATCTAGTCAAAAAACGAAAGTATTTAAGCTCTAACTATTCAAATCCTGGCCTGACTGAATGAAATTGATAAGCTTTATTTCATCGAAATCACTCTTGGATTAAAATTTGTTGGAAACTTTAGGATGGCACATGGTGTATTCGATACCAGATTATTGGTTTCTCTTTTTTAGTAATTTTTCGTTTGGTATTTAATATTTTCGACTAATCTGCCATTAAATGTACCAGGAAAAAAATTTATTGGAAGTGCTGCAACGGTTATGTCGTTACGTAATAACAACTTATCATCTTCACTCGTAAAAAGTAAAAATAGAGGGTAGGTAATTGTAATTTTAAATTTGTGATGATATATTGGGAAAACTTGAATAGTTGAGACGCCGGTAAAATTGTGTGGAACGCCCAGTTTCCTTGGTAACAATTATGTAATCAAAACTCTTTTCATTGATTCAAAAGCAATTATTTGATGAATAAATGTATTCACATTCTAAATTTGAGTGCTATTAAGGCAACCAAAGGAAACACTAGTTTTCGTTTTTCCCAAATGATATTTAAATTTTTAAGATTCAATCCAAAGCAATAATGTTATCTTTGTTAGCTTTGTTTTGCAGTCGGCTCTGTTAATTTTGATTTAATATAACAATGAAGCTAATACTGAAGACGTTCTTATAAATTTATTTGTTATTCCCAAAGCCGATTCCAAAGTAATTTAGAAATTTTGTGCCGAGTTTTTCTTATGCGGAAAAAAGCTATTGCATTTCTACAGTCAAAAAATTTTTATTTTTCTGAATGCACTTTTTGAGGTGAATGAATAAAACGGACTCGACTTGATTTCTAGGGGGTTTTGGGGGTCGCTGATTCATGAATATGATGCCCAAAAAACTCCCTGAGGTCAGCTTTGACCATTCCTGGGGTATACGGGGGTCCAGACGCCCTGGATATGGATGAATTTCATTAAAAATTATTTTTTAATGCTTGTGAACTGTTTGAAATGTGATGAATGACATACAAAAACTCTCCTACAAAACCTGGTGGTACCCGGAGACCGGATATCTAGGTCATCTTCTAGGAATTTGTTAATTTTTCATCATAATATGTAACAAATTCCGGCTATCGGTAGTTTTCAAAGTCGCCGATCACGACTATGACGCTCACAATATTCTGCAAATTACCTGGAGGTGTTTCCGAATCTCTGGAGCCCTGCGTATCTACGTCATTTTCTAGAATTTGTTGATTTTTCTTCATAATATGTATCAAATTCTGGCTGTCGAGGGTTTTCAAAGTCGCCAATCACGATTATGACATTCAAAATGTTCTGCAAATCAAACCGGTGTTTCCGGGTCTCTGGGGCCATGCATATCTGCCAAAATTTGTTACATATTATGAAGAAAAATTAACAAATTCCTAGAAGATGACGTAGATAGGCAGGACCCCAGAGACCCGGAAATACCCCTTGGCAATTTGCAGAACATTGTGAGTATCATAGTCGTGATCGGCGACTTTGAAAACCCCCCAAGAGTCAGAATTTGTTACATATTATGAAGAAATATTAACTAATTAATTATTATTGTGGGAGAGTTTTTGCATGTCGTAATCATCATTACCGACCTTTGTATCACATCCAGAACAGTCAACAAGCATTCATCGATATCAAGGGAGTCAAGAACCCCGTATAACCTGGAGAAGGTCCAAGGGCACCTCAGAGAATTTTTTTGATAGAATATTCGTGTTCAGCGACCCCAAAAACCCCCCGAGCAACCGATTCGAGTTCGTTTTTTTATTCACCTCAAAAAGTGCACTCAAAAAAATTAATTTCTTGGCTGTAGAAATGCAATAGTTTTTTTCCGCAACAAACAAACCCAGCACAAAATTTCTAAATCGATTGCAAAAATCTTAATCAATCCAACTGCGCCAGTTTTGGAAGGTGGACTATTTGGAAACTCGCATACTTCGCTGTCAGCAAAGGCTTGTTATTGGAGAGTAATACTTCACGCATAGTCATTGTGAGTTGTGCAGAACTTAAGCTAAGACGCAATATGTGTTGCAGCCTAAACGTATCCAGGACATATTGAATTGGAGCATACTCTGATTGATGCTCCTTTTCTACAAGAACCAAATATTTGAGGATGAATTTATCCTCCTTGCCAGGTTTCTATGGAATTTAAATAACTTTGAAAAGGAGCTGTTCATTATTGATATAATGAGAGCAAGACTTAATCACGCGGACAACGCATTATAAAACCGTAGTAGAATTCTTTTAGTCTAACAGATAAAAGACGAATAATTGACCGCAACTATTTTATAACTGAGCCATCTATTTGCAGAGTAACTGTTATCTTCATATTGCATATTTCGGCTCATCAAATGAATTACTTCTGGTGGGTTGGCTTAATTTTTAACTCTTAAAATTTGAAGAGTTTTCAAAATTATTAAGTATCAAATCTCAGAACTCTTTCCAACTCTCAAGATACTGAGGAATGATCTCAGCTCACTTCGTTTTCACGACGTATGAATGTTGTGGATTATTATTTCCATCGCAATTGATTGTTTGAAAAATCGATAAAAGAGTTCATCACAGTAAGAACTGTTTGTTGTAGAAAACCATTGATTGAATATTTTTAATATCTTTAAAATTCTTTAATATTTATTTGTACTTCGAATTTCTCTCATACATACTTTTCTATTTACAAAGATGCATCTTCTTCACTAACAAATTGTAGCGCTTATTAACCAAATAACAATATCCTTGTACTGCCTGCCTCTCCTGTGCTTTTTATAAATCACTTTATATTATTAGGTGAATGTTACTTTTATTCTTCTGTCTATTCTTTGCTTCAAGTTAAAGTTACTTCTTCCACATATCGTTTACAATATTTTTTCATCACTAATTGACTAGAACTACTAGAATTAATAGAACCATAACGTTCTATAATATTTAGACCTTCTGTCAGTAATGTTTCGCTTTTCTATCACTCGAATTCCCGTTAGAAAATAAATATTTTACGCTTCATTTTGCATGATGTTTTTGCTCTCCAGTGTTTGTATTTCTCTTTACCAGTGTATTGTTTTTTTGAGTTGAAACTACCAATCATGTATGTGAATTTGTTTTACTGGTCCTTTGCGCGCACTCACTTTGACATGTATATATTATTTTATTTAGTGTGCAATTTATTATTTTATCCATTTGTATTCCGTATGCAGACATCTCGACCACAATTATGCCGATCGCTTTGTTACTGATAGTTTTACCGATATACACTGTTTAGCCAGTATAAATTAAGGAACATATCCAATGTCGGTGCATCTTTGTAAATATGGCAGCACTTTTAGGTTAAGTGTTGAATTTGTAAAAAATATTTAAGTTAGCATTTATCAAAAGAGCAATTATTTACGTTTCGCCACACGTAAGACTTGAAAACAGTGATTTTAGCTTAAGTTTATTGCATAGATTAATTTATTTTTGTGATGTATATATTTTATTTAAGCTGTATTTAATCGACTGCGACGTATGTCTGAGAGAGATTGTATGCTATATTCGAGGATTTCTACCTCGCCGCTATGCTGCTACAGACTAAACAATTATTTAATTCTCAATTTGTTTATATTGTTGTAACATATTTGATTTTTGTTTACATTTTTATAGAGTTTTCTATGGTAAACTGATTTTATTATTCTGGATTGTTTTCGTACATAATAAAATGTTCCAACAATAAATAAAGTTCTGTTGTTTTTCAAAACTGGATGAATATTAATAATAATAATTACTAGGTAAATGTTTGTATCCTACGGCTTAAGCCGCTCTCAATTTGTGAGTGTATATGAAAGTCAAATAAACTACATAGTTTATCATAACAAATTTGTTTCATTATCCTTTTCCACTCTTTAAGACCCCAGAACCCCTGTTGAACTTGATCGAGGATAGTGAGTGTGAAACTCCACCTCATAGCTTATTACAGAATGTGTTTCATATAAATTAGATATATTTTTAGTAGAAGGCTAAAGTGTATCTAATGATGCAAAACTAACTAGCGCCACAGTAGTCTTGAAAAATAATGAAGAAGGGGTTTCAACTATATTCTCAAATGAATTACTACCTATATGACTGCTTCGAATCAGTAGGTATTAAATAAATTTGGTTTACTGGGGGAGATTGACAATTGAATACAAAGTTCATTATAGATTGTTACGCAATTCCAAGTAGTTGACTAAGAATTTGTGGACGGATAGACAGACAGTTATTTGGTTTCGGTACAATTTAACTCGTAAAATATTCAACCTCCGAAGCTTTTTCTAGCAATTTTTCAATTTATCACTCTACATTTCTAGGCATTACATTCATCAGAATATCACGTTGCATACCAAATTTGGGGTATGCAATTCAGAGCTATACCCAAAGTTTTTGGGATGGAATTTGATCCTTGAAATAATACTTATTCCAAATTCATGTTGTAGGAGTCTAATTTTATTGAAGGTTGAGAGGACAATTACACATAATATGTAGGTCAAATTTTTATGGATACCCATAATAAATTTTGGACAGATAGAGGTATGGATGAACAGACATACGTAGTTAGTCTGAATCCGTAGAGCGTTCCATTCACGATTATTCATAATGTTCCGCTTGAGAAAAAACAAATAGCAGAGACGTTTAGAAGAACCCAAAATATGGTGATTCAACGCAACTTACCTCTACATTGGTATGCAACTTGGGTTGCACCCCTGAGGAGTTATAGGCTTCAACGTAGAACGACCAAATTTGGTACACTGTTTGGGTGCATCCACAGTAATGAAAATAAATAAGTTGAAGTCACCTAATTCTAAAAATTTATCTCCATTATTTAACAATAAATATTTTCGGTTTCAAGGAGATGTCGAATAACCAACGAAATATTCAACAATGTTACTTAGGAAATCACCTAAAAGGCAATAGTTGGCTATGAATTTATACTTCAAATTTGACAATTAGTATCGATAAAAACAATCAAATGCAAAAACAAAAATAACTCAACAGTATTGTATTAATGCAATATGAGAACGCATGAATAATTACTAAAATAAATAGCTTATTTGCTAATTGTCAAATTTGAAGGATGAGTCCAAAGCGAACTATTAACTTCTTGGTGATTTCTTAAGCAACATTGTTAAACATTTCTTCAGTTTTCCTTGAGAAGGCAAAAGTGTTTGGAAAAAAACATTATTAAACAAATTTCTAAGTTGAAGTGTTACAGAGATATTGATTTGACCACTTTAGCTCAGAAGAACCACTCCACTTTGAAGGTATCTAACCTACCTTTGAAGGCAGCTAACTAATCTGCGTATTATTTCTCAGAAATGCACTTGGCATAGAAGTAAGTATCTTCTCTGCGTCGGTATTTTAAGGAACTTCTTATTCCTATTAGTACAATTATTGAGAGTGTAAGATAAATGTCGTCTTCAACTTCTTGTTAGTGTAACAATGCCTGGTTTTCCATATTCCATCTGTTACTATTTCAATCTTTGATCCAATGATTGTTCCTTTATTCTGTAAGAGTCTATTCGACGAGTAGAAGAGGATGTACATATCAATATTGAAGAATCATCTGAAGAATAAGGCACTTATTGTATCACAGCGCTTTCGTCTACTATCCGTCATTGTGCTATAAGCAATAGGTCGATAAAATTTTGAAACATAACATCTGCTATATAGATCCGCCTGAAGGAAACTCGAACCAGGCATCTAATTCTGGTACATTTTTGAAGCCTCCTTTTCCCAAATGTCATTGACTTAAAGGAGAAAATGACGGCCAACGTTCCTAGTAACTGGTTCAAAATAAAACTCCCTAGAATAAACTGAACAGTATGAATGATAATGAAAAACTTCAATTGCAGATAATTTATACATACTTATGAGTAAAATGAGAGGAAAATCTAATTGTTACATCGGTATAAAATTTGGATCTACATTTGTACAAACACTATTCAAAGTTTTTGACTGGCCAATATGATCAAATGGAGTATCTTGCTTATAATCGAATTGTATACTCATATGACTACAAGAATTGGCGCTTATTAAAGAGTTTACGAAACAATTTAAAATTATTTTTAAGTTTTATATAGGAAATCATTTTATTTTCTGGGATTAACATTTTCCAAGTGATCACCTTTTATCTTCTAATCTTGAAAGCAAATGATGCAAAACATTGAATTAGCAAATTGTTAACTTCAGTTGGCGAATGTCACGTGGCTGATGAGCATACATGTTTGTCTTCACACAACCCCCAAGAAAATGGCACACGCCGATAAATCAGGAACCGTTTCTCCAACGTTTTTTAGCCATATTTTGATATTCGTTGTCCTGTTATGAAGCAGTTATTATTTTGATAAAGGCTTTGTGCAGCAGGGGTCCACTGTTCGATAGAATGCTATCTTGATAATAACAATTCAAGTGATAGCAGCCTCCTGTGATTTTTGCTTAAAAAATAAGGCGACATTTAAAATCACCCGTTCTCGTAGTGCACCTTGTACTTGGGAACAGTCAACAAATTTTTTTTTAAAGAATCTAATTTTGAATGACATGAAACGTATGTTGCTCGTCTGTTCTAGCATCTTTCATAAATCCAATTCCATTGTTTGATGATTGAAGGCTAACTTGTAGCTTCGAGTACGTTTACAAACTTCCACAAGATTTCCGAAGAAAGAACTGGAGCAAAGAGGAATTCCGCGTCTCTCCGTTATTAGATAAAATACGATTGCTTAATTCGACACGATTATCCTTTAAAAGTGTCCTTCCTAAAGCATTACCAAAAGATACAGACTAACGTCGTAGATCATGCTAAACCCGAGCGTAATCTTCATTATTTCTAATTGTGCCTCCAATACGTGCTAAAGGGACCAGTCAACCAAGTCGGTATTCGACTTGATCATACTTAGCGAGCTTTCCACGTTAACGTCTTGACTGGTCTACTAAACACATATGTATCTATACCGGGCTGGGGTAGTATATTACCATTAGAGCGTCTACAGCGGTCCATGTGTAGAGTCGGAATACGATTCGACAAAAACTCGCGATATAGATGATTATTTGGATGGGAACGTGTTATCTTAATATTGAAATATTTTGCTGGAAATTGATATTGTTATGAATTTTTGTTTCTCTGCGTGATGCTATTGTGAAAATATTTGAGATTCAATTTATACGAGATATGCAATATTGGGCACTTATATGATTTTATTCTGGTACATTCTATTTATGCTCAGTACCAGTTAGTTATTGATCAATTCTTATCAGAATGTTATTGCAACACAGCGATTTACTGGAATCAGTTCGTTCCGTATTTTTCTACAGTAGCCTCGCCTGTATCCGAGTTGCGACCCCACCTGAAAAAAAATGGCCTTTACCTACTACACGGTTTTGCGTCCGGCGGCCGGAAATATTATGCTGAGTTGCGTCCCAAGGTGAATGAATTGTGAATATTCCCACGGGTTTGTAACTGAAATACTGTTTTTGAAAATCTTACAAAAATTGTTTCAAGAAAGCAAAAGCTTGTTGAAAATAGTACGTTTATTATTAAAGAAACTAATAACAAATATTTATGGGTTAACTATATAATAAACTTAAATTTGACCAAACTTTTTAGATACCGCTTTTACAAAATCAATACGGAATTCATTAATATTTCTAATTTCGTTCTTCAATTATTCATGTGATACGGATAACCATAATTGGTGAT
The DNA here is from genome assembly GCA_958510875.1 of Endomychus coccineus. Taxonomy (NCBI): domain Eukaryota; kingdom Metazoa; phylum Arthropoda; class Insecta; order Coleoptera; family Endomychidae; genus Endomychus; species Endomychus coccineus. The sequence continues at coordinate 284,026,031 of OY294067.1, forward strand.
ATAACCCTTCTCAACCGTCCTTAGCCATTGCATCCGAAAATGAACTTACGAATAACTTACTTACTTAAAATTGCCGCGTGGAGATATTATTTTTTGTCTTATGTGTTCAGCCAATGTTGATACAGCAATATCAATCAACGAATCAAAGCACTTGATTGTGTTCATCATGCGCTCCTTGGGAGAAAACTCTACCAGGGTTGAAACAATGCCGACAGGTAGAATTCTACGTAAACAACGAAGGTTGATATTTACGTTTAATCGACGTAAATATCACTAATAAACACCAAGAAAGAAACTCAGTTCGATATAAAATCGACAAACTAAGAGAAAGACGCAGTCCATATCCTGAAGCAATGTGATAAACGGTCCCGGGATATGGATGAAGATATGAGAGGTTTTAGCAGGTATGCTCTAATAAACTTGAGTGAGTCCTGCACTACCAGTAGTGATAGATAAAAGCTACTGGTGTGCATCAAGCATTTCCTCTCAACAGAAAAAAAAAGAAGGTAGAATTCTGCATGAACTGATGTCCATTAGGACTTCAGTCACCATATATGCGCTGACGGGGGTTTGAAGATCTGAGAGAAGCCAGTGCAGGCCACTCTACTAGGACATTTCAGATTTCTCTCAGAGAGATCCCTCCATCTGGTGATTCAAGAAGTATCCTCCAATACAATAGTTATCAACGCTAGTGTTCCACAGGGATCTATCTTGGCACCAACTTTGTTTCTGCTCCATATAAACGACTTCCTGTAAGGGACAACATGTCTCGTCCACAGCTTTGCAGATGATGGCACCCTTCATACCGCTTTCATACCATTCACCAAAGCCAGAGGACCGATACAGAGACAGGTTGACGATATTATTGGAGATCTGGCAAAGATTTTGAAATGGGGAATACCAGTGTTCATAGCCATTGTACCGGAGGATACTCCGTCAACCACCACATGGAGTGATCAATTTGAGATAAAACTCGATAGTTATCGAAACAGTTGAGGAGGCAAACCGTATGACGGAAGTTTCCCAACAAGCATTTGGTGCCAGACTCGATCCAATGCTTTGGAGATATATGTATCTGACTTTTTGAATAGACATTTAATCTTAATTTAGCAAAACAGTAAAATGATTCTTGAAAATTCAACTTGAAATTAGTTACAAAAGATGAAAAATTTTCAGATGTGCATATATTATTAGTGTTATATACAGCGTGATCAGTTAAGGGCGGCTCTCGGCCATATCTCAGAAACTACTGGAAATAGAAATGTGAGGAAAAAGTGACCATTAGGAAATCCTGGAAATTATTTTTATCTTCCACACTTTGTCGCGAGGGGCGCAATTGAAAATTAAATATTGAAATTCCAAATTTCTCCGGAAATTCTCACATTAAGGTATATCTTTGTTTACATCATTAGAAAGGTTAGACAATTTTGCATCATTTTGGCTCGAAGCTCATTGGCGTACCGACCTTGATAAGAGTGGGGGAAGCTATTTAAAGTGTAATCATTTAAATCGTTGTAATTTCTAAAGGATTCATTCGATTTTAGTTAAATTGACCTTGTATAATAGAGAAGGTACGTAATTTCAGTTGTCGTATCTATTGGAACACGATAGTTCCTAATAAGATTGCTAGATGGCGAAATTTGTAATGATAACAGGTTTATCATTAATAATCATAAAATTGTTATCATTTATTTAATAATTTATTATTATTCCAAAAACTCAAATCATACAGTATAGCTATGACATGATAAACGTTAATAAGATTGAATTTGTAAAAATAACCTGAAAACCGCAGATCGATATCTTTTTTAGTTCCAAAGATATAGTAAGAATATACAAGTTTCGAGTGCATCCCTACCATATTGAACTTCATCGAGCCCCCTATTGCCGTTAGTTCTTTCACACAATCGAGTACACTATGTGAGGTGATTGTGTGTGACTCCAGTGCCTTAAGCCCTGTCAGGTTGCTCACTATGATTATGATTTGCCTATTCTCATAGGCTCTCGCCCTCATAATCTGAGCATATGTTGTAATTGCTACTATTTTTGTTTGGAATTCTGTAGTAAGTGTCCCTAGGTTCAAAGAAGTTATTTCTCATTGATCCGTTGTTTCGACTATTCCAGCATCTGTACTTCCTCCGGTCTTGGTGCCCTCCGTAAACCATAGGGAATCCCCTGGTATCATATGAGAATTAAATTTTGTAGTTGACTGGCGGCCCAAAATAAACAAATTTCATAAGAAATTCTGTGGACCGATGAGGCCCTTTTGTGACTTATCTGTCAACAGAACAAGAGCTTACTTGACAAGTTCTTTTGATTTAATTCATGGCTTCCTATCCAATAATGGAATATGGCTAATTCAACAATTCTCTCCAATTTCACAATTGCTTTACTAACGCAATGAAGGATCCACTAGTGAGTTAATAGTGTAGATGTTTGCATATATCGGATGGGAAATGAAATAGGGAAAACAATTAATCCTTCTGATAATATTAAATTAGAGGTAATTAGGTTCATGTGTCACGAACGTACATTTTTTACCATAACTTTGGAACAAAAAAAGATATAGATGTGCGGTTTTCAGGTAGTTTTTGAAAATTTATTAAGCTATTGCATATAGCTTTTATCGCTCGCTTTGAGCGCGGCGACCGAATCAAGAAATTCCGTAACGAAAAATAATGTAAGACCTAAACACCTAACATGTGTCAAATTAATTAATTAATTTGAAGTTCCTAAAAGTGAGAAATTTCGCTATTTTATACGAATGTTATAACAGTCTAGCGCTTTAGACTGCGGGATTTTCACGTGGCCTATCGAAATTAGAAGGTTCGAATTATCTAAAAACATAATTGCATGAACTCCAGACGTCCTATGTAATTAGCTATGAACGAAATCATTTTGACATATGCCTCTAGGAGCTCGCTACGCGTCAGTTAGAGTTTATACGTTAGACGCGCGTAGCAGAGACCTGAGAGTACCTGTTTCTATTAAGCTATTGCATATATTGCATATAGCTTTTATCGCGGGCTTTGAGCGCGGCGACCGAATCAAGAAATTCCGTAACGAAAAATAACAGGAACTCGTTTATGTTGCGCTCTCTCGGGTGAGTAATATTGAAAAATTGTATATCACGACGAAAAACGATAATTCTACATTCAAGTTTTATAATAATCGAAGGCAAGCTGCATCGACTGCATCTTTGTTGCAAGAATTCAAAAGACCGCCTTTAAATAGTGTTCAGACGACAGCTCAAAGTGTCTTAGATTTCCTTAGTAATAGAAATGGCATTTCAATAATGACTTTCAATTTCCAAAGTCTAAATAGTCACAAATACGATTTACAAGATTCAGTTACGAGACAAACATATGTGTTACTTCTTACCGAATCTTGCATGGCGCATGATAATCCGATTGGAATACCTAATTTCAATTGTATTGTTCAATTCAAACGAGATACTGTTCCAAAAGGTGGGGTAGCTATTTACCAGAATAATAATAATGTAACTAATATTATGACTCCGAATATTGAAATAAATATTGCACACGTTAGCGATGTTAATGTTAGGCGCTCATTTTTTGGAGATATTTGTGCGTGCTTATGCAAACTTAGAAATGGCCTACACATAGTCATGGTAGCAATTTACATTTCTCCGAATCCAAAATTGGACGAGGTAGAGCATTTTATTCATCGCACTTTACTGGAGTACACTGAAGAGATGGTCGCAAATACTTGGTACAAATGGTAATAAATTTCCACTTATCTTGGCTGGCGATTTCAACATCAACTTCGCTGATAAAAAATCAGAGCGGTTGACAACTTTTCTTTCGGAAAAATAGAATTTGAAAATGAATAATGATCCACAAGAATCCACAACAAAATATGTGACCACCATTGACGCGGTATTTTCCAGATATTTAGAGGATGTCAAGTCTCAAACTTATGTCTCTTATTCCAGTTATTCAGTTACCATAAACCTATAGTTTCAATGATAACAAATTCCTGAATAACCTACATGTATTGTAAGATAATTGAAAAAAATATTTTAAACGATATTAACTTCTCATTTATTCAATAAAAGAAAAAAATTTGTTTTCTTATCGGTCACCACGCTCAAAAAGTGTAACTTGAATTAATATCAAAGAAAAAAAGATACCGCTTAAATTAAAAATAAATAAATAATTATAATTGCATAAGTTGAGAAAAAATTCTATGCAATAGCTTCACCGCAGCAGTCCCCGAGTGCCACACGTTTTTTAAATATTCTTATTTGCGATTATCATGACATAGCTATACCATATGATCATTACAAATTACGCCATCTAGCAATTTTATTAGGAACCATCGTGTACCAATAGATACGACAATTGAAAGTACGAACCTTCTCTTCTATACGAGCTCAAGTTTACTAAAATCGGATGAGTCGCCTAGAAACTACATCGATTTAAATGATTATACTTTCAATAGCTTCCCACACACATCAAGGTCGGTACGCCAATGAGCTTCAAACTAAGTGATGCAAAATTGTGTAACCTTTCTAGAGACGTAAACAAAGATATACCTTAATGTGAGAATTTCCGGACAAATTTGGAATTTTAATATTTAATTTTCAATTGCGCTCCCTTGCGGCAAAATGTGGAACATAAAAATAATTTTCTAGGATTTTCTCATGGCCACTTTGATCATGAATTTTTTTCCCCACATTCCTATTCCCAGTAGTTTCTGAGATATGACCGAGAGCCCCCTTAACTGACCTCGCTGTATATATGGTAAGTACTTTATTATTTTTTCAATTTGATGATAAATATGATTTACATTTATATATTTTAAGGTGGTAAGTAAATGAATGTCGTAAAAATCGTATTGAGAATATGCAAAATATATATATTTATTTTAACATAGTATAAGTATAAATTTATTGCATGATCATATTTACGTATAACATTAAATTTCTTCACTATAATAACAAACAATTCAGAAATTGGTTTCAATTTCGAACCAGGAAATTTTCAGCTACATTGTCAAAATCTAACGTCTCTGAGTCTGCCATGTATATTTATTTCACATTCTGGATCGGCGATTTCGAAAACTACCTAGAGCCAGAGTTTGTTGCATATTATGGAGAAAAATTAACGAATTCCTAGAAGATGACGTAGATATGCAGGGCTCCTGAAACCCGGAAACACCCCCAGGTAATTTGTAGAGCATTGAGAGGTCATAATCGTGATCGGCGACATTGAAAACCCCTGACAGCCAGAATTTGTTACATATTATGAAGAAAAATTAACCAATTCCTAGAAGATGACTCAGATATCCGGTCTCCGGGTACCATTAGGTATTGCAGGAAAGTTTTTGCATGTCGTAATCATCATCAACGACCTTTACATCCTCTCTCAAAAAGTTGACAAGCATTGAAAAATACTTTTTGATAAAATTCACCGTATATCCCGGGGAAGGTCCAAGGGGACCTCAGCGATTTTTTTCGATAGCCTATTCATGTTCAACGACCCCCGCTAAACCAATAGGAGTCCTTTTTTTTTTGACTGTAGAAATGCAATAAATTTTTTTCGCAAAAAACAAACCCATAACAAAATTTCTAAATTACTTTCTGAATTGAATGCAGAAAACCGCATCTTATTCCATCCAACTGCGCCGGTTTTTGAAGGTTTGGTCTTTTTTAGTGCTTTATTTCCTTATGACGTGTACCTTTTCGGTAAACTACTTATTTCAAATCCTCGGCCGCCAGATTTTCTAAAGGTTTACTCCTTTTTGAAGACTTCTGCTAGGGTCTTCACCACAAGGCTTGTCACTATGCTATCTATAGATAGCCTTGTCCCTAGGGTAGCTACAGTGAAGTAAAACCAGGGCCCATTGAGCAGAGAACAGTATCAAAATTGTAGGCTTTAATTACAATTGATACCTGGTTGACACTTAGCTCGTTTGAAGATGGAGCAGAAATAATTTAATAAAACGGGGAATTCCAAATATTGAAATATGTAATAACAATTATAGCAAGTACACTTTCAGAATAATTAATAAATTCAACTGAACGGTATTTCACACAAAAAATTTACCCAGACGGAGAATGTAATGAAGCTCAAACGGTATATGAAAACTGTTTCAACATATCTATTTTACGACATGTTCGGTATTGAAATTCAATTCAACGGTACGGAATCGGTTGATAGATGATTTACATTCATCATTTGCGAAAAATACAAATCAAACAGTTCTTAACGTAATAAGCAGTGTTCGGTAATTATCCAGATAGCATTTCCACTTGAAATGTTGTTAAAACGCACTACGATATATATAACGGTTAAAATTCGGTCGGATCGGAAAACATATCGTAATGCCGGAAAATAAAATATAAACTATTGAGCTATCATTTACCTTATGTAAAAATTCACTAAACGGAACACTATTGTTAATTCAAACTTTAAATCTGACAATAATTAATTCACTTTGATTCTAATATAATCACACTTGAACGGTACTGATTGAAAATCAAAAACACCGAAGAGAGCAACTGTACTATTTGAAAATCAAAATCACCAAAGAGAGCACAAAAGAGCGATCTTTTATCGGTCACTGCTTTTATATGTTTTCCGAGGTTCTGTACAAGTCTGCTCCACCAATTCCTCATTTTGTGCCTTATGTCCCAAACAATGCTTAAAAGTGACGCCACTTTTTAGATCTAAAATTCGCGCACATGATGCTCCACTAGTTCCTCTCGGCACAATAAGCAAACGTTATCGGAGTTTTTTTGGTTGTTCGCCCTTTTTATACATAAGGTTGTACAAAGTTTGATGCGTTAACTTGCCAGACCCCCGTTTTTGCAACATATTTTATCGGAATGAATGCAATTTTTAAACGGACATGAATTCGATTCAATTATTTGAATAATTACACTTATTCAAAATTACGGAGATTTAGAAAAGTGACAATCACGGAATATTCATTCGGAGTTCACGCATATCTATTGAAATTAAGAACTGTTCAAACGGAATTTACGCGTATTATTCGTATTTACTGCCTGATCTAAAATAAATGATATTTCAAAATTTAAGCTTCGTTACATCCTCAACTATACAAAAGTGTCCGCGGGACCAAACACGACCACTATCTTTTTAACTGAAGTCTTCAGTTAACGAAAGTGAAGTGCGTGCTTCTATGTAATCATATATTTCCATTTCAAATATGATAGAGCAGATTTTGGCGATATACAAGAATACTCTAGTATACCAAAAATAATAGGATACCTATTACATATATCATTATAATAGTTTAAATATTATCTTTTAAGGATATTAATATTTGTCATCTAAGATTTATTACACATTTACGATTCGATATTTATGATGAGTATGCTTTATGTTAAATCCATATTAAATTGACGAACGTAGAATAATATTACGTAATAACATATATTTTCAGCTCGACGACGTCGGTATATTATAGATTTTCTCATTTGTATCGCATTTAATGATCCAAGAACCAGTTTTTTCATTAGAAGCTTACAAATATATCAACTTTGTTGGTGTTTCTTATTAGTTTAGTTAGATGAGCAGATATAGGTCTTTCAAATCGTGCAAGTCGAGGTAGGCACGTTTTTAATTTCATCAGAGCTCACAAATATTGTCATTTCACTTTCTTCTAGCGCCACATTTTCCGTTAATTTGCGGCAATCTGTGACCGCTGATTTATCTCTATCAGGATTTATGTACACAAAATCCGCGTCTCGGCGAACGAACCTGATGTGTGCGTGTGTGTAGATTTCAATTGGTAGAATGATAAATACAAATAGTTGTATCAGGCAATAAACTAGCTATTAAAAAGGTTCCACTTATTCTAATAAACGGTATTTTCCGATGGTCCCTCACTACTATTACCTTCCCAAAATAAACCAGCTTCAATAATTTAATATTCTATTTATATACGAATGAAGATATAATTACCGCATTAAATTAATATAATGAAACACTTTTTTTATCAGTTATATTATAGAAACACTAACATGACTATAGTTCGACGACTAGCGTGTCCTCTTTAAAACGATTCAAATGAATGAATAAAAATAGAAATTACTTATTTATAAATTCTCGGGAAATAGGTCACACTTACACATATGCTTATTATTTTCTTACTTTACGTACGATTCCGTCTCACGACCATCTTCAGAAAACGTATCAATGTCTCAAAACGGGATTTGGTAAAACTAATTGTATCAGCACAAAGCGTTCTTATCGCACCAATATAAATTAGAAAAGCTCACGTCGCCGAAACCAACAGAAACACGAATATTCGAAATTTTAACACAACGTTCCAAATATATGAATATGTATCATGCTTAACAGTTTTCATTATAAAATTAGACGTCATTTCAAGCAATGTTTATATATGACTGAAACCAAAAAATGTGAAGCTCAGGTATCCTTTTTCGAACCAGACTTCGAAGATTCATGAGGTAATAGAACAAAATTTTCAGAACTTATTAGAAATATTGTTATTTGAGCATTCTACCTGGAATATACTTTTATCATTATAAATACGCATGATGGAATTTGCAAGGGTTTTGATTAATAAAATTTGTTTAAATCTGTCCTAATGATTGAACGTCTGCTCTATGATTCACAGACTTGAATTCACGTTCTACGTGAATCATCTCCAGAATAGATCTTCGAAAATAATTGGTTGCCTTAGTCAAAATATTAAAATTTTTGTAATAGAATTGATGATTATAATGAAAACAGTGTTTAGCAAGGGCGCTGGAATTTTCTACGTTTTTGTTTCTTGTAATATATTTATGTCCATAAATTTTGTTTTGTAAATGTTGATATTCATGTACAAGTTTCATCGCAATACTTTTTCGATGATGATATAAATGTTGCGCATTTACCTACTAACTGTGTTCGGAGATATTTTTCAAATCTAACCTTTAATACCTAAAAATGAACAAACCCACACAATATACAAATCAAGTTGCTTAGATATCGGTGGGACTTATAAAGAAATCTCTAAACAATATTTAAAAAAGAATGTATGGCCATAAATATAGTGCAAGAAACAAAAACAATTCCACCACCCTTGCTAAACACTGTTTTGATTGTAACCATAAATTCGATTACAAAAATGTTGATATTTTAAGGAAACCAATTATTATAAAAGATCTATTCTGAAGATGATTCACATAAAACTTGACTCCAAGTCTGTAAATAATAAAGCAGACATTCAATCAAGTCAGATTTATACTAATTTGATTAATTAAAATCCTATCAAATTCCTACATGCATATTTGTAATGTTAAAAGAATATTTCAGGTAGAGTGCTCAAATAAGAATATTTCTAAACAGGTCTGATAACACTTTTATATTTTTCATAAAACTTTAACATCTGGTTCGAAAGTGGATACTTTTTGGTTTCAGTCGTATACAAACATTGCTTGACATGACTTCGTATCTAATAACAAAATTACGAAGCAGTGGATTCTTCATACATATTCATATACTTAAAACATTAATGTTTTCGATTACTCGTGTTTCTCTCCGTTTCGGCGACGTGGGCATTTTTAATTGAAATTGGTGATAAGAACGCTTTGTGCTGATACAATTGCCCTTAAGAAATCCCGTTTCAGACATTGATATGTCTTCTGATGATGGTCGTGAGACCGAAACATACGTAAAAACAAAAATAATAAGCATATGTTTTAGCGGGACCTATTTTCCGAGAATTTATAAATAATTCATACCTGGGTCAAGAATCATTATTAATCATAGGTATTACGATATCTATAAATATATCAGAATAACTCATTGAGGATATCAATAATAACATAGCCTACTCGATTGAATAAAGCTGTTAATATTCCAGAATTAAAAAATGCAATATTTTGATGATAAATTATTAAAAAATACGAACCTGAAAATAACTTATCTCAACCTAATAAAATTCTAATATACTGAAAGAGTTCACAACTACTGTAGATATACTATAATACTAATAAGTACGAAATACCTCTCTCCACTAAAAATACTAATAATGTACTAAGAGATCATCAGAGTGAACTCGACAGGTTACTCTGAGGATGGCTACTTGGTAGCTGAAAGGTCGTTAGTACTTGGACTGATAATTGATTATTTCGTACTTATTAGTGTAATTAAATTTAAATTTAATTAGGAGTATAAATCAATTATATTATACATAATGCAAATAATTCTACCTATAAAATACTCCGATTCAAATTTATATCTCCCCCCATATAATCAAAACTATAATAAATTATTACTACTATAGAAAGAATTAAAACAATGAAACTAGAAAATAATGATGATATTCAATCTGTGGATAATATTTATTTACTCAATTAATCAATATTGAATACTGAAAAATTAACCATATAATTCGACATGATATTTAAAGACATCTAGATCAAATGACTGTAAAAATAAGATATTAAGATATATTAAACAAATAATTCTAGATAAATCAATATTTCTATAGAACTGCTCAACTAAAAAATAAATTTCCAATTGAAAATGATAAGTAATTATAAAACTCTTTAATATTATCCAGAACAAAATGTTCCTCACTGAGAAAAGATAATAATATGATACAATTCAATTTATTATAATAGAGTTATTATTACGGAGGCCGTATTTTGAATATAATTATATCTGAGGCACCAAAGTACTGCAGTACTTGTATGTGCCCCTGAGGATCAAGAACAGTGGAATAAATTTTTGTTTATTAATTGAAAATAGTTTAATATTGCAGGTTACACAAATTTCCAATATTCTTAGATATATCTGGAATTTATTTGTATTCCCTCTATCATGTTATAATTCTTCGGTGTGAACTAATAAGCAATAAATTCCGTATTTACATATTTCCAGGAGGCTCCCGTGCCCCAAGATACTGCACGAACTCACAGACGGTATCTCAAAGATAGTCTAGATGAATTTAGAAGACTTCAAAGAAAGATATTTCTGCGTCAATCTAGAAATTTTTTTTTTTGGTACGGAAACAAAAACAAATTGTTTCTTTTGTTTGAATCTGTAGTCTTACAGTTAGTTCCAAAATTGAACTTGAGGACCAAACCTCAAGCAGCTTACGCCTCCACATACGGGATTATGGATCATGACCTTCACCTTTTTTCTATTGACACATGGGTTTTATTTTCCTATTAATTATTTTTGGAATTTCCATAAAGCCTACTTATTTTTTTCATGCTTCCATATACATTTCTTTGCATGAAAATCTTTGAACATCCACTCAACCCATTTTTAAAATCGTTAAAAATGATCCAAGAGAAAAATTTCTGCATCATATTACTGTTCATCGAATTCTTAGCAACTTTGAAAAAAATTCATCTTATAAAAATTTCGAACACTTCTACTAGTTGAATATATAAGTGTATACATATAAATATATATTTAAAAAACACGGTTGTTCTCATAGTCTGATAAAATATTATAATTCTGTATCAAAAACCGAAGATGGATGTCAGAAACACCACTCGAAACCGGGCTAACACGCCCAAAAACAACGCTGTTTCTTAATTGACCCCTTGATAGCAATCTCCAAAATGTCAAATCCACTCGACCACAGTGGATTGCAAACACACACCACACAAGATCGATTCAAAAATGCTCAAAACGGATAAAATTCGGAAAAATTACAATACTTCTCTTACACTATATTCTACATATAGTGGGGGAGTCAATATCAGTAATCAAATCGAATGATTTGCGGAGAGTAACTTGTCACGCACACAATTAATCTTTTCTCCAAGCGTCAACACAATTCTAGTTAATCATTCTCTTAGAACCATCTCTCATTTGGAACAACACACCTGATATTAATGAATAAGATTCAATAGAAAACAAATGTCAAAGAATTCCGCTCTTCTGAAATATAATTGATGCATTCTATACATTGCGAAATTATAATAATGATCTTTTCCATCTAATAAAACCTAAGCATATTCCAATTCCATTGCCGTTTATCGATTGGAATCCATTTGGACTGAAAACTAGCTTTTTCCTTATATCTACATACTGGAGTGCTATTCAAACATGACAGTCCGCCAGTTCGCGCATTCTACCGATGTCTCGTATATAAGGATCGCTATTTATTTGGTTAACTGCCTTCGTAAGATGCAGCTTTCAATTTAGCTAATGACGTTTCGTTGACTGTCACGAGCACACGTGGAATGCAATGCGAATCGCAATTTAACAAAATAAAGGTGTGCTAACTAGACAATGGTCAATCCAGTCGAAATTAACCTGAATTCGCTCTAATTTCTTATTATCTTGAAATTTTATGAGCAAAATCATGAGATATTCAACAAGACTACCGCAATATATTTTAATGGGTTCGACAGATTGTGTCTAAAACTTATCGATTAGAAACACGAGTAATCGAAATTGTAACACATTAACGTTCTAAGCATATGAATATGTATCAAAAACCACTGCAAAGCAATTTTCCTATAGTGATTGAAATCATCTCATAAAATATGAGAATAAGACTGATAAAACAAGCAATACGTTCAAGTATCCGCTTTCAATCAGATTTATGAGGTAATAGGAAAAGGTTGTCAGACTTTACTAAGAAATATTGATTTTTTCGGCATTCTAGAATATACATTCAACATTATAAAGACGTACGTAGGAATTTGCAAGGGTTTAATTGATTTAATTTGTATAAAGTTGACACACTGATTGAACGTCCGTTCAAAGTCTTATATTTTGTGAATATAAACCTCTGAAAGAATAGTGGATCATTGTCAAACCTAAGATGAACAAAAGGGAATAATTGATCCATAACGGGATATCGAATCGCTTATGTTTGTCTATGGTACACTATCCTTTCATAGGTTTATATTCACAAAATTAATGAACAGATGAAGACGTAGAAATACGTCGACGTTCATAACATTTGTTCGAGTTGACAACATATGGGTTTTACGAGAGCCTTCATAGTGTTATTATATGTACGAATGAATTCCTACTACGGAAAATGAAAATATAATATAATAATAATGATATCATCAATGTTTTTGAATACAACTAACCTTTTGATTCAATGAACTGCAAGGTCTTGACGTATTATATCAACTAATACAAATTATTGTAATTCAAAAACAATTCTAGTGTTCGAAGAAAAAAAGGTGACTGCTTGTAATTATTTAAAGAAAACTCAAGGTTTCTGCTTGCGTAACTGTACTAGATATCGTATATATGGCCATAATTTTGTGTGAGTACATCAAGAGATATGAAATAAAATTTTCTGAATTATGAAGATAACTTAGATAATCTAACATAGGATTATAAAGATGAATAAACGTAAAACATTAAAACATTGAACCATGGGTGGGATTCGAACCTACATTCCTGGAAGCCGAGTCCACCGTGCTTACCAATTACACCACTTTGGTCCCGTCAAAGTCTTCTATTTTTGTAAATACAAGCCTCTGAAAGGATAGTAGATCATTGAAGAAAACAATGTGCTATAGATCAACTATCCATCCACATTCATCTAAAGTTCAATCGTTTTGAACTGAGGAGTGTAGCTATGAGTATTGCTATGGTTGGCAATTACTCTGACAATACTCATTCAATGACAGCAACCTGTCAGATGATATTAACCCATGCCTTCTGAACGCTCAAAATTAGCATGTAGTTCGAATGTGTAAATTGTCTTTTTAGACATTTTGGTGTATATTTCTTGTTTCCATTTTCAAAATATTCCAAGATAAGCTCCGTAAAGCTTACTAAATACGCTTATCCGGAGATCAAGCGATGAACATTAACGAAGTGGTAGCATCAATTTGAAAATGAAGATTTTTGACATTCAAAAATTGCTAAACTGAATCGAAATATCAGTCTGATCACTAAAAAAAGTTGTTTAATGAACAAAGCAGGATTTATAGTCAATAAAATTCGTAACCGTGTAATCATAATTTTTCATGTACACTCTCTTTATCAATTCAAATTGTATTCAATCATATCAAATTGATGTTCAAAATTACTACTTCTGTGAACAAAAGGAGTAGAGTATTTTTCACATCCACTCTTTGTCGCCCAGGATTCGTCGTAGTTATTTCAACTTAAAATTTTTTTTACTTGAAATATTATTTTATTACATTTGAAAACGTTCTCCCAGAAATGAACAATCTCCTGAAACCAATAATTTATATAAGTAATCATCTCATACAATCTTGAAACTTTAACTTTGTCCGGCGCATGCACCAGAATAAATGTATTTTTTATGAATTGATGTTTGATTCCAGGTCGACTCGAGAAGTATCGAATTTTCCGAACCAAATATTATGTTCTTGAACTAGGGTTCAACAAGACCGGAGACTATTTGCAAGTCTCGATTTCGGTTTCTGTGTAGCAAAAACTTATATTGGGTCAAATCAGCGATGTATAGGGAAATATTGGGGGTTTGCGCGAGTCAGGCGCATGGTATTGTGTTACAAGAGAAATGAGTAAAGCGTTAAATTGGGTTGTATCTAACAATATGCGATGCGCGCAAGTTGACTGACAATTCACTCAACGGTTATGGCAGTAACTCGCTATAGAAGCACGGTTATTCATTGATTTGGGAATAATTAATATCTCGTTCTATGAATAATAGAATAAACTTACATTACCTACTTCAATTCAATAGTAGTTCTAGGACCATCTATGAAAAATTTGACGCCCACCACAGAAAAAAATTATTTAGATGCAACATGCATAAAATGTTATTGTAATATACGGGATGTATTTACATTAATCCTTAAGCATAATAATGAAGATAAAAGAAAACACGTCATGTTTTGTAAGTTTATTTTGATAATTTTCTACAGTTTATTATTCAGGATACGGTTCATTTGTATTATAATGGATTTCAAACAAGTAAAGACCAGTGCGATCTCAAAATATCAATCTATAATACCTAATAAAAAGGTTACCATGGAATTCCAAATTTCTCCATAATGTATCCGATGAGACTATAACAAAGGGATATGAGATGCTTTTGCTGTCAATAAGATAAGCTTATTGATTTTATATTTGTTTGATTGATTGTCAGTTTATAGTTGCTGTCATATTCCGCAAAAGACAAAACTAATTTGTTACAGTGAATGAATACGTAACGTATCGATTAATTAATGTCCTTGTTGTTGTTGTTGTTGTTGATGTGTTTTCAATTATAGATACAATGGAGATATCCCAGCATCTGAAATATTTGTAAAACAATTCATTTAATTGACATACACTTAGATAAGGAAACAATTTTGGAGGTTAGAAAAGCTCCGTATTACTAATCGATTGTGAAAGAATTTGATTTTAAGTAGTAACATACGTTGCGATTTTTATTCTTTTTATAGCAATCGTTGAAAAACAAATGTTCTGATTATGTTCTTGCTTGAAGTTAATAAAGTTAATACGGTTATCATAATTTTGTTTGACTAGTGTGAGAGAATTCGCAAACAAGTTCCCATTTCATGCAATTAATAACCATTCCAATTGTTCTTGTTACTTTTATACAATTCACTTGTTACAAGATTCACTTGTTAGGACAGATATAAAAAATAAGATAGTTTTTTGACACTGACTTGTATTGTCAAAGTAAAATATTAAAAGATTCATTAAGATTATAATTTCTCTGTTTATTTCGACTTTAAACAAGAGAAAAGAAACTCACAGTAAGACTGAATAGTCTGAACATTGGTCCTTCGAGCAAAAAACATTGATAAAAACATGTCCATTCCAAGAAGGAGTGAACGAAAAACAAAGGGAATTCCTCCCGAAAGATATGAAAACCTAGATGACAACGTTAAACAGACACAAGAGTCTTCTCACACGTCAAGTGTCCACGAAAACACAAACTTAGAAGTTGAATCCAAACGGACAAAATCGTCAAGTTCGAGAAGGAAGCTTTTGGAAATAGAACTGGAAGAAGCAAAAAAGTTAGCAGAGATTGAAAGAAGGAAGGCTGAAATAGATGCTGAAATGATAAGGAAGGAAGCCCAATTGCAGCGTGAATTGATTTATGAAGGTTCATCTAGAAAAACTACAATCTCTGGTGCTGAGAGTATCTTTGACTTGAATGAAATGACTATTCAAGAAAAACTTGGTAACTGGAAAACTGAAGAAACGGAAAATAATCATGTAACAACAAATAATTTCATTACAATGACTCCTGAAAATCTGAATCAAATGTGTAATTCTTTGAAAGGGAACTCTAATAACGAAAAATATATTGACAGAACGGAAAGCTTCAAATACAAATTACCAAATTTTGATGGAAATCCAGATGATTGGCCCATATTTCAAAGTCAATTTGAACGTTCTACTAAAATATTCAATATATGTCAAGACGAAAATATAATACGACTTCAAAAGTGTTTGAAAGGAAGAGCTAGGGAAGCAGTACAACCGCTACTTATTGCACCAGAAAACGTGGAAAAAATCCTAGAAACACTAAAATTAACATTTGGAAGGCCTGAATTCATAATTTCCAATTTAATAGACAAAGTTCGGCGAGCTACTCCTCCAAAAGAAGGAAGATTTGAAACATACTTACCTTTTTCTAATGTTGTTGAAAATTTAGTGACTACAATGGAAATTTTCAATAATACTGGGCATATGACAAACCCATCGATATTAAATGAAATAGTTATTAAATTACCACCTTTTTTACGTCTGAAATGGGCCGAAGAAATCTACCTAGAAGCTAACGTTACGCTGAAAACATTTTCCATATGGATGAGAAAAATCGCCATTGCAGCCTTAAGTTGCACAGATTTCCATAACTTCAACTTTCCTGAGAAGAAAGCGTACGAAAATGATAAATTCCAATTAAGGAAAAATGTGAATATTTTGTCCACCAAAAAATGCGATAAATGTCCATGCTGTCAGAGGAATCATCTTTTGATAGATTGTCAACATTTTAAGAAAATTGATGTTGATGAAAAGTGGAAACTGGTGACTTCAAAAAAGCTGTGTTTTAACTGTTTGAAACCATCACATAATATTTACTCATGTAGAGGCAAGCAGAGATGTGGAATAGATAATTGTCAAAAGTTCCACAATAATATTTTGCACAACGTTAACTATAGGAAACAAGACGATGAAGAAATAGCAAATCCTAAAAACATTGATTCTTTGCGAGAAGATCACGTAGAGAGAATTAATTTGTTTCAAGAAGAAAATACAACTATCTTGCTTCGAATAATTCCCGTTAAACTGAGAGGAACGATGAAAGAAATTTCGACTTTCGCCTTGTTGGATGAAGCTGCCACAACATCAATGATTGATAGCAAAATTGCTCAAGAAATAGGTCTTGACGGACCTGTGGAACCGCTTTGTTACCAATGGCTGAATAATGTTACGAAAAATGAAGAGAATTCAAAAAGAGTGTCTCTGGGAATAGCTGGAATGGAGATAAATTCCAAAATGTATAAAATGAATAATGTCAGAACTGTAAGTGGACTGTCACTACCCAGACAAACCATAGATGTGGAAAAAATGAGCGAAACTTATCCATATATAAAAAAAACATCTGTTTATTCTTTTTGTAATGCCCAACCAACAATTCTCATTGGCCAAGATCAATGTGCTTTGACAATAGCAAGAAACATTTATCAAAGTTATTGGAATGCACCATTCGTATCCAAAACTCTACTGGGTTGGGTTGTACATGGAAGATATCCCCAGGGAAAGGGAGTTTCTGAAAATTCTTTAATATTTCACGTTTGTTGTAAGTCCCAAGAAGAAATTCATGAAGATATAAATAAACTAGTGAAAGATTCTTTCAAAATAGAAAATTTTGGGATAAAATGTTTAGAAGAAAACGGCAGGTCAAAAGAAGACAACAGAGCAGTTGAAATTATGGAAAATACCATCAAACGAGTTGGAAATCATTTCGAAATAGGCCTCTTATGGAAAAGCGAAAATGTTACATTACCGGATAGTAAAGCTGTTGCAATGAATCGTCTCAAATGTATGGAGAGGAAAATGAACAAGAATGAGGATTTTGCATCGGATTACTGCAGGAAAATCGAGGAATATCTGAAAAAGGGTTACATTCGTAAGCTGAGTAGATCGGAAGCAGAAAAAGAAGATTCAAAAACATGGTATTTACCTCATTTTGGTGTGGTTAATCCAAAGAAACCAGGCAAGTTGAGATTGGTGTTCGACGCTGCCGCTAAGTCAAACGGTATCAGCCTGAACGATCAACTTTTACAAGGTCCAGACTTGTTACAAAATTTGACATCAATTTTATGGAAATTTCGACAGAAGAAAATAGCATTCTGTTCTGACATTCGAGAAATGTTTCATCAAGTTCTGATTCGGGATGAAGATTGTTCAGCCCAACGCTTTTTTTGGCGAGGTATGGACAGATCAAACAAGCCCGATGTATACGAAATGAAAGCTATGACGTTTGGGGCAACATCCTCACCTTCAATGGCCCAGTTCGTCAAAAATAGAAATGCTGAAGAATACTATCAAAAGTATCCTGTAGCAGCCAGGGCAATAATTGAAAAACATTATGTTGATGACTATCTGGATAGCACGGAGACGGAGGAGGAAGCTATTCAACTAATTTCAGAAGTTATAGATATTCATGGGAAAGCTGGATTTGAAATCTGTAACTGGATAAGCAATTCTCAGGAAGTTATAGACAACATTCCCGAACAACTCGTATCTCAAAATCAAAAAAATTTGAATTCCTTTCTTCATCAACCTGCGGAGAGAGTGTTAGGACTATGGTGGAATCCCGAGACAGACAACTTCATATTTTCACTCAACCTTCAGAAGATTGATTCAAAAATCATAGGCAAAATGAAAGTACCGACAAAAAGAGAAATTCTTAGAGTTGTCATGTCTGTCTTTGATCCTCTAGGTTTTTTGTCGCCATTAGTGGTGAAGTTCAAAATTTTCATGCAACATTTGTGGAAATGTAGAATCGATTGGGATGATCAAATATCTAAAGATATGAACACGAAATGGATGCAACTATTAGAGGAACTGAAGAAGATTGATGAAATATATATACCCAGATGCTATGGTCCACAACTATACAAAAGCAGAAGTGTGGAACTTCATGGTTTTTGCGATAGTAGCGAAAAAGCATTTTCAGCTGTTGTCTATCTGAGATTCACTAATCAAGATATATCTCAAATCGCCTTTGTTAGTGCAAAAACTCGGGTGGCACCTATGAAACCAATCACGATACCCAGATTGGAGTTACAAGCCGCAGTTATGTTAAGTAGACTCGTAAACACGATAAAAGATAACCTTGAAATCGAAATTAACAAAATTTATCTCTGGACAGACTCAAAAATTGTTTTACATTGGATTCGATCTAAGTCAAAAAGATACAAAACTTTCGTATCTGTAAGAGTTGGGGAAATAACAGACATCACAGACATTGATAATTGGCATTGGGTCCCTGGAGAACAAAACGTGGCAGATGAAAGCACGAGAGAAGTCAATACAGCAAGCAAAAGTGAATGGTTAACAGGACCGTACTTTTTGAAATTTCCTGAAGACGAATGGCCAAAAGAAGTAGTAGAAAAAGTGGAAGAAATTGAATTGGAAACAAGAAAACAAAATATTTTGTTAATTGCAGTTGAAGAAAATTATTTACCTAATACTGAGAGATTTTCGAAATACACAAAATTAGTGAGAGCCACTGCCTGGATGTTTAGATTCATAACCAATTGTAGAAATAAAAACAAAATCACCACCACATATTTAGAAGCTTCGGAGTTAGATGGAGCAGAAGAAATCTTAGTTAAATATGTTCAAAGCATCAGTTTCACTCAAGAAATATCAGATTTGAAAAAGAAGAAATCTTTGGAGAAATCAAGTCGACTTTATACACTCATACCGTTTCTCGACAAAAAAGGTATTCTCAGAATAAAAGGGAGACTGGAACAATCTGAAGACCTGGATTTTTTTCAAAAACATCCTGTGATTCTTGATCCGAAACATCGCTTCATAAAATTGTTGATTGAAGATTATCATGTTAAATTTGGACATCAGGGACAAGAACTCATTATGAACGAGATTCGACAAAAATTTTGGATTCTAAAATTGAGAAACGCTGTTCGAAAATGTAAAAATGAATGCTTCTCCTGTAAGAAAAGGAGTATACAACCACAAGTTCCTGAAATTGGACAACTTCCAGAAAGTCGACTCCAGAGTTTCGTGAGACCATTCACAGTGACCGGAATTGATTATTTCGGACCAATATCGGTAACAATTGGTAGACGACATGAAAAACGCTATATTGTTCTGTTTACTTGCATGAGTGTACGAGCTATCCACTTAGAAATAGCAAATTCACTCAATACCGACTCTGCTATTATGGCAATAAGGAGATTTGTAAGTCGACGAGGATGTCCAAGGGAGATACATTCTGATAACGGTACAAATATGCATTCTGCAGACCGCGAATTGAAAAAAGCCGCCAATGAACTGGATTCAACGAAAATTTGTGAATTTATTTCACTCAAAGGTATAACTTGGAAATTCATTCCACCAGCCTCTCCGCATATGGGAGGGAGTTGGGAAAGGTTGGTAAGATCAGTAAAAGATGTCTTGAAAGTGACTTTGAGAGAAAGACATCCAAAAGAAGAAGTGCTGAATACATTAATAGCAGAAGCAGAGAATATGGTAAATAGTAGACCACTCTCGTATGTGTCCAGCGATTCTTCAGATCCTGAAAGTCTCACACCCAACCACTTTTTATTGAACTATTCGAACGGAGCCGCCCCACCTACTGGAAAATTCGAGGAAGTCGAAGTGAACTTAAGGAAACAATGGAGAGCATCTCAAGCTTTAGCAGACATGTTTTGGAGAAGATGGAAAAAAGAATATTTACTAAACCTGAACAAACAGACGAAATGGTATACCAAGAAAGACTGTATCTCAGAGAACGATGTAGTACTTGTTATAGATGACAATCTTCAAAGGAACATGTGGCCGCTTGGGAAAATACAAAAGGTATATAAAGGAAAGGATGGAAAAGTTCGAGTGGTTGAAGTGAAGACAAAAGCTGGAATTTACAAACGCCCAGTTACTAAAATTTGTAAATTATTGAGCAGCGACGGAATATGAAAATAAAATAATGTTTGTGATTTCATCACGCGGGGGAGAATGTTCTTGTTACTTTTATACAATTCACTTGTTACAAGATTCACTTGTTAGGACAGATATAAAAAATAAGATAGTTTTTTGACACTGACTTGTATTGTCAAAGTAAAATATTAAAAGATTCATTAAGATTATAATTTCTCTGTTTATTTCGACTTTAAACAAGAGAAAAGAAACTCACAGTAAGACTGAATAGTCTGAACACCAATGATGTTGAAAGAATTTTAATATTCTAATGGATAAATCGGTGTAAGCACTAGAGCGTTTATTGGCGCGTATCAGATTCAAAATTATTCATGAGTTAAAATTAATTAGGTAATGGGATTTACGAGTTCTAAGCATAACATGCACCCGCTCATGGAGTTATTGAAGATGATTAATAGAAGGTAATTTGGAAATTGAAAAAATATTGCATCATATTTATGAAATAGTACATGTTTCCGGTTATTGTTATTGCGAAGTATCTGTTTAAACTAATTTATTCTTCTTTTGTTTTCCTCTAGCCACTAAATATTCGGGATGCTCCACTACATACTCAGGATGCTATCAAATTTTTTTAGAGAATTAGTTTTATAACTACAATAAACCTTCCAATCACTGAATTAGGAAAAAATCATCTTCTGCCAAGAATATAATTTGTGAATATCCTATATATGCCAATATCAATCTCTATGAACCAGAACCAGGAACAAAGTTATGCTGATTAAGCTTTTGAATAACTGGATCACTAAAATTTCAATTATAGACTCTCGTCCGATGGTCATAAAAGTAGAATATAATATAATATTAATTTGGAAAACCCATGCCAAGCAATAACATTAGGAGAACATATTATTATATTATCTTCAAGTGCAACTCTCTATGTAAGTAGGTTATTTGTGAATCAATTTTTGGATGCAATAACATTAACTGAACAAATAAGAGCATATATCAGCTCAAAGTGGCAATTCCAAGGTATTAGGTTATTTTTGAGCTCATTTTTGGATGATATAACATTAACTGAAAATGTGTTTTCTCGAAACGGCCATTCTAGATCAATAGGTTGATTGTAAGTTTCATTTCAAATGCAATCACATTAATTGAACACTCAATGCAACATAAAATATCAAGTGGCAATTCCATATTCGTAGCTTATCAGTAAGCTTATTTCTGGATGCAATAACATAAACTGAACACATAAGAGAACATTCATTATCTCCAAGCGGTATTTCTGGGTTAGTGGGTTATTTGTAAAATCATTTTTGGAAATAGCAACATCAAGTGAACAAATAAGAAAACATATATCAACTCAGAGCGGCAATTCCAGGCCAGAGGGTCATTCTTGATCATATTTTTGGATGCTGTAACATCAACTGAACACGTATTATTTGGAAACGGCCATTCTAGGTTATTAGGTTAATTATAAGTTTCATTTTAAATGCATTAACATCAACTAAACACATAAGGGAACATAAAATACTATCTGAAGTGGCAATTCTAGGTTAGTAGGTCATCAGTAAGTTCATCTAAGGATGCAATAACAACAACTGAACACATAACAGAACATTTATCATCTCTAATCTGTAATTCTAGGTTAGTAGGTTAGTTTTAAGTTCATTTTCGGAACATGTATTATCTCCAAAAGGCAATTCTAGGTTACTAGGTTAATTATAAGTTAAATTTTAAATGCAATAACATTAACTGAACACAGAAGAGAAAACATGAAATAATATTTCAAGTAGCAATTCTAGGTTAGTAGTTATCAGTAAGTTTCTTTCTTGATGCAATAACATCAACTGAGCACATAAGAGAACATTTATTATCTCCAAGCGGTAATTCTAGGCTAGTAGGTTAGTTGTAAGATCATTTTTGGAAACTGCAACATTATCTGAGCAAATAAGAGAACATATATCAACTCCAAGCGGCATTGAAAGATTAGTATGTATTCATCCCCCAGCGGCAATTCTAGGTTATTAGGTGATTTGTAAGTATATTTTTGGATGAAATAACAATAGCTGAACACATAAGGGAACATACATTATCTCCAAGCGGTACCTCTAGGTTGGTATATTATTTGTAAGTTTATTTTGGTGCAACAACAGCGATGGAACACACAAGAAACTTCTCTAGATGGGGATTCTAGGTAAGTAGGTTATTTGTAAATTTATTTTTATATGCAACAACTTCAACTGAACACATAAGATAACATACTCGTCCATTATGTTCACGTCATAATTCCAGGTTAATAGTTTATTTGCAAATCTATTTCTGGATGCAATAACATTGACTGAACACATAAGAGAACATTATTATCATCTCCAAGCGGCAATTATAGGTTAGTAGATCATTTGTAAGTTTATTTTTGAATGCTAGGTGAATTTCTGAAGCGAACGAATTGTATATATTCAGGTAAAGATTGCCTTGGGATTTTGTTTCGCCATCTTTCATAGGTAGGTGAGTAAGCTCAATTGAAATGAACGTTGTGTAGGTCTTGATTCATGTTTGGAAGCATTATACATAAAAATTTCAATCGAACTGAAATTTTATCAGTGGATCAACATAATCCTCTTGTAGCCCAATTGATTAGAATAATTCCAAGATATGTTTCCTTACATTGATCGCCATGGGCCTTTGTACTTTCAAGAATGATTGTCTCCCCACAATATCGATGATTGCCAGATATAATTCATTTCTATTTCTCATCAAGTCATTCAATATGATTTAATTGCATTTTACGCGATAATCGTTGTATTCCATTCCGAAGCGTATACGTGGATGCGGCCAGATAGATGTGGCTTGTATATGCATGCATTCCAATAAGATTGTTTGATTGAGTCTCTCAAGATGGCGCTGAGTGCAATGAATAAAACATCAAGAGCTCGTAGGGAAATATTGAAAATTGAAAAGTCTCACAGGAGACGCGATAGTCGCAATCGATGTCGTTATGTAAAGATCCTATATACTGAATGTGATATCATTGATGTGATCCTTCCAAACCTCCTGTTTCTGTTCGACAAATAAAATATGTTATACTAAAATAGTAGAAATGAGATGAAACCATATGTCGAGTATTAAATTGTTTGAAATCCTAATTTCAAACTGGAATTTCAAGCAATGTGGATATTATATTGTTTGGCAAAGTGATGTCATATCTTGATTCAATAGATTTGCAAAAAGTTGGTGTAATTTCTTCGACCATTTATAAATCATTTTAACTTCAGAGAAGCTACAAATCTGATTTTTTCTCCATTTATTGTCAATGCATATGCAATATGTTCCTTCTTATGTTCGAAAGATTATTTAAATTGTAATAAATATTCACTAGCTTATTACAGGTACTTCTTGGGCAAAAAAACATGAACTAGTCCAGTTAGCTACTAATATTTATCAGGTTTACTCATAAATACCTGTTCCTGGAGGTTCGTCGTTTCTTTTTAAGAGAGAAAGTGCCAACTTTCTGATTGTATTAATGGTTTGTGAGACATGATTTGCTACGACGGATCAATTCAAATGCTCTTTGAACCTGTTGGAAATAGAAGGATACTTTTCCTTCGGAAACTCATTAACAGCAAAAAAAAGTTGGCAACACGTTGAGTCTAGTTAACAACTGATTATAGGCTGACTTTCAGGTACATAAGTGATGATAATAATAATAATGAATTTATTTTAGTCTTCAAACAGTCACAATTTACTTAAGAACATTGGTTTGGTATTGGTTAAGATGGTAGCTGACTTAATATAATGTTCCACATACTCAGCCGAAAACCCTTGTACACTATCCCCTGCTTCGGTTTTCGGGGGGTAACTGGACACTCCGCTGCTCGACAGAATCCTAAGATCTGGCTTACGCTTTGATCCTTTATGTCATCGTCCGTGTAGATCCTCTGACCTAGCCAGGTGAACCTGGTTCGAATGAGCGCAGGACATCCGCAAAAAAAAATGGGTTGACGACTTCACTTTGTTTCCCTGGCATCTCATACATCTCATGCACCTGGGAGCAGTACGCCCTGTGTGTTACCTCTTTCCCTTAGACTCATAGTAACTTGCTACAAATTCGAACTAAACTCAATAGCCAGGGGTTCTCAAGGTCGCTGATCACGAATATGACATTGAAAAACTTCCTCCGTGTACCTAGGGAGCAGTACGCTCTGGAAGTTACCTCTCCTCTGAAGAATTGTTGGAAATTCGCTCTGGAATAAAAAAACAATCGTTACTCAGGGATTTCTGAGGTCGCTGCTTACGAATATCATGTTCAAAAACTTCTTTCATGCACCTGGGGATCAGTACGCTGTGGATATTACCTCTCCTCTGAAGAATTCTTGGAAATTGTTATTAGTATTAGTTCAATTTTGAGTTCCCGGAGGAGTAGTAACACACAGGGCGTACTGCTTCCCAGGTGGACATTTCTAAGCATCATATTCGTAATCAGCGACCTCAGAGTACAGTGGCGGCTACTCGAAGGAGGCTAAGGAGGCTCAGCCTCCTCACCAATTCATCTTAATGATCATTCTCCATTTTATTTCCTGTTTCTCTGATAATTTTTACAATTTTACAATTAATTCCCCGTTCTCAGTAGTTATTTTTAATCTGGCAACAGTGCTCTGAGGCTAGACTCTCTATATATCTCAAACGCTGAGCATGTGTTGTTCAACGCAGTTGCCGTTTTTACGACCAGTCCGAACGCCAACTGGGTAAATCAGCGAAAATGGCAACACCCTCTGGAGGCTGGCCTGCGGCAGCCGCTAGCAATCTATGACATACGAGACGTGCGTTCTGCCGACTGCCGAGTAGGTCAGTCAGTGCATGTTTGTTTATGTGTTGTCACGCCAAGTAATGTTAGATTGTTGTCTGTTGTAAATTCAAAATGAGTGTTAGTGAGTTAGTTGCTGCCTTTTAGAAAATCCATTTAGTGAATTAACATATGATGAAAGTGTTTCTTTCAAATAAACGGCCTTTACCGGACTTGAAAGGATTAGTAATGTCAGGTAACTATCAAAGTCGATCATTGTTAATACTAATAGTAATATTGACAAGACGAAGTTTTAAAAAAATCATTGATTTCCCTGTAATGCTCCAACTCGATGGAATTTTACATCACGTGCAGTATTCGCCATCCATAAAAATAAAGACAAATTAATTGAAACATTTGATTTTGTATTAAACAGTGATGACTTTTCAACAGATCAGGTTTCATTAAATGCTGCTGTTGGTTTAAAATCTTATTCAGAAAATGAAGAATTTTTGTTTTTTCTTGATAATTTTAAATTAATATTTGAACAAACTGATCTCATTTTTCAAATTTTACAACATAAATTCAAGAGATCGTTTGAAACATCTCATTGGAAAAATTTCAAGTTTCCGTAATACAGAATTTCATTTTAATATTTTATTTGAAAATTTTTCAACTGATGAGGCTCCTCCCGCGAAAAGGAGGAAAACATATAATTTGGTAGACAAGAAACTACATTAAGTATAAACAACTTTTTTATGAAATTTTAGATACTTTAAAGGTCAAATTGAGATTCGATTTTCCGATTTACATGAATTGAAGTTTTTTGACTTGACGAATAGAAGATTTTTCGAATCTTTTTCAAAACAGTTCCCAATACACTTTAAGATAACTTAGTTCTAAAATATAAATTTTTTGATAAAATAGCATGGCACAATGAATTTTATGCGTTATATACTCGGATAAAGATATTTTAGGCCAGTACGACAGTCACGCCGTTATGATAAAATATATGATAGACAATGATTTGCAACAAGTTTTACCTCAGTTTTATAAACTACTTTGTTTGACATCATTTCTGTCACGTCGGCATCGGTGGAGAGATCATTTTCTACTCTCAAACGAATTAAAACTTACATGCCAAATACAATGGGCCAAAATCGTTTATACAATGTTAGTTTGATATCTATTGAAAAAGATTTAGTAAAACACTTAAAACAAAATGATACATTTTTTGATAATATTATTGATCATTTTTCACAAACTAAAGACCGTAGAGTTCCGTTAATATATAAAAAAAGTAATAGAATTAATAAAAAAAAACAAAATATGAAAAATTCCAAAAAAAAGAAAAATATTAAAAATCCAAAAAAATTAAAAGACAAAAAACGAACAAAAAAATTTTTTGCCAAGAGAAACTCTATACCTCCACGTTGGTTCTTGCTGGGTAACAATTAATTTTGTCACTGAAGTAGCTGGTACGGTCGCTGTGCAAAGGTTGAAAGGCTGTGAATAGAGTATATTTTTACAAAAACGTTTTATGTCCAGCCTCCTCTCTCAAAAATTCATGAGCCGCCACTGTCAGAGTCACAAGTTAATATTCAATTCCCTCATATAGTTATTGATGAAATTAATATTTTTGTAATTCGTTTCTTAAACCAATAATTGGCCATAAATTGCTGAATAAAGAAAGAAAAACAAAAGATTGCACTGTTTCCTTATCGGTTCCTGGTTTAGGGGAATTTTCCAAACATTTTGGCACCAATATGAATTCAACCTATGCTCCGCAGCAAAATTCGCTCATTTTTATAAATTTTCAGTTTTTTTTTAAAGGACTATCGATACTTATGACACATTAAGAGGATCACCAGCTTTTTGAAGTGGTTTGATGATGTCGTTCTTGGCTGTTGGAAATATTCCCCTTTCAATTATATAAACTATGAAGTAAGTGACGCGCATGTTACGTCCATCCCTATTTCTACATATTATTCCAATTATATTTTAATATTATTCCTAACATCAAACGATCACAAACCATTGAACCCTGAATCTCCTGTAATTTCTTTAAGCTATATTTCGAAGCCGTAAAGGTCATATAAGCTTATTATGTTTAAATCTTACCAGCTACCCAATTCACAACATCTGTAATCCAGCTGGTCAACAACCTATTGAGTAGCAAATTATAGGAATTTCTCAACCACCGCAACAACATCCACCGTATCTAAACAAATAGATATACCTCTTCCATAACTTCTTACTTTGGAACCAGAATCCAAGATTCAATATACATATTATTATTGTTCATTCATCGTTCAAGCAAACATGCAAATATATATTCGTACATTATAGTCTAGTTTGTAATTATTATATTGTTAAGTGTAACAATTGAATTCATTCAAAAATACTCAACCACAACTCTCACTTATTAAAATAGTGCCTTCGTGTACGATCCCAACATATTACAGTCCATATTACTTCAATTACGCATTTAAAACGCTGATTTTGTCCATTTCTTGTTTTTGTATTCACACAATTTGTCTTTAATTTTATTGAGATATCCGAACTTTCAGCTCTGAAGTGCATAGCAATTGATAGGAATTTTAGGTTCATTCTTTCCTCTAAGCAAGAATGATGGCACACTGGCTACTACACGACAAGAAAAAGCCAAAATTTTTTTCGGAATGTTTGCACAAATTTTACTTTGGATTCACAAGGGGAGGACCCTCCTAATGATGCTGACATCGATAGCCATATGCCTGAAATTGTCTTTCTACAGTGCACAATTAGGCGCATTCTGCTTGATCCCAATATCAAAAAGTCCATTGGACCAGACGGAATTGCACTTGTAGTTTTTAAAGAATGAGCACCTGAATTAACACCAGTTTTCTGCAGGTTGTTTACTTTTCTTATGAGCTTGGTGTCTTTCCTTCCAGTTGGAAGATAGAAGAGTTCAAGTTATTCCGAAAAAGGCGAAAATACTCTTCCTTATAATTATAGACCTATTGCACTATTATCTGTAATGGAGAAAGCAATCAACAACGAGCTCATCAAATACATAGAGAGTTACAAAGTCGTTAACGACCGGCGATATGGCTCACGTCAGCAAAGATCAACCGGAGACCTGTTGGCCTACACACACATACATGTAGTGGTTGACGGAGTATATTCCGATACAATGACTATCAACGCTGGTGTTCCACTGGGGTCTATCTTGGCACCAAATTTGTTTTTGCTCCATATAACGATCTGCTGAAAAGGACCGCCTGTCCCGTTCACAGCTTTGCTGATGATGGTACACTTTTTACCGCTTTCTCATCTACAGCCACCATACTATCCAATGAAACGAGAGGAGCGAGACAGGAAAACGTTGACGCAATCAATGGAGATCTCGCAAAGATTTCGAAATGAGAATCTGATGATCTAGAAGAGATTAATGCAAGCAAAACTCTAGCTTATCTTCTCCAGGAAGGCGGATCCCACAATCCCTATAATAATGAGGTCAAATACAACTATTCCTATGGAGTCTTCCATTACGATGTGATCATCACCAACAGCATCCTCTCATGGGACGATCATGTGAGGTCCATTCCGAAAACCGCTTCACAATAACTTTGTTTTGTACATCCCAACAACATTTCCTCATAATCTACAAAACACAGATTCGACCTGTCCTAAAGAAATGTTCACATGTTTGGAGTTCGGCTCCCAAACAGACGCTGAAGCTCTTGGATTCGTTCCAGAAGAGAGCTTATCGTTTAATTGATGATGTCACACTTACTAGTTCATTGACCTCTCTAAATCCATCGTAGAAAGATGGGAGATCTCTCCCTCTTCTATAGATATTCCGATGGTCGATATTCATCAGAAATCTCGTCTGTTGTTCCACCACGGGAGATTCGAGATAGGCGGACTAGATGAGCTCAAACTAGTCATCATTTCACTGTCAAAAACTAGACGAACACCAGATCAAACACCGAAGTCGTGGAAGTCTTTACCTAGTGAGGTCTTTCCCTATGCCTATAACCTCCAAACCTTCAAGAAAATACGAATGCATTCATCCTCTCCCTACATTCCACTGCTTGCTCACCGTGTAGTCAAAGTATAAAAAACACATGCTCCTAAACTAAGTATAATCCTGTATAATAAACCTCCACAAAAACAGTAAGTCAGTCGCCAAATTAATTTCCATATTGCAACACATCAACACAATATGTAATAATTCATAATAAGGTTGCGCCACCAAAGCAGATGCCAAAAGATTGTTATGATATAAGCAATAAAGATCGTATTATAATTCCAATGAGAATACATTCTTTCTAACTACACCACCTGTTCAAGAGGGAACCAGATTGAGTTCTTCCTACATACCCTGCATTAATTATTCATATGGAATAAATTCTTCAGTATGTTAATTCGAATCGTATAATTAAGCATCTGAGCTGTCCAATATAATCTGTATCGATGGAATGTATTTTTCAATGTGAAAATTTGAAATATTCATAATACTCTCCATCGATTTCGTGATAATTTAATAGCCTGTATACGTTTCAAAGGGTTCTCTAATTGATAGGTAGGATGCATGAATATTAATGGAACGAATTAAAGATTAAATAAAAAATATATTCACCGCCTGCATATTGAATTAATAATACAACCACTATCTATGAACTTTTGAAAAACTCTTTCTATAATTAATGCAATTACCGACTGAGAGCTTCAACCAAACTTTCAAAAGTGCGTTTGGAGACGCGCTCAAATAAGCTTAACGGGAAAAACTCAGATCCTTCGGCAGTCTCATATGCTGCTTGAAACCATAAGACTTATCAACCATGCAAAATCTCAGCTGGATTGATTATAGCATCAAGAGGCGCACAATGGACCTAAGCAAACGGTCTAAGTACCCGGGACTTATCCGCCCCCGTTTCGATTGATTGATTGATTGATTGATCTCTTCGAAGTTATTCAATCATTCTTCATGCAACCGGATGGTTTCCAATGGGCGCCCCTCTCACTCCGATGCTAGCAGAACTTTCCATGTCTGAACTTACTAGTAAACCTGAATTCAATCCACTCAAAAATGAAGTTTACAGTAGAAACTGAAATAAACAACTCTATCAACTTTTCAGATTTAATACTCACTAGAACAGATACGAGGGTGGTTCAAATATGATCGAGACAAATGCTGTAGATGACGCGCATGTATATTTTGAAGGTTGTGGCTTGAGTATGTGATAGCTGGGTCCCTTACGAACAGTGTGGCATACTTTTCGTCGGGAGCGCATGTTTCACGCGCCTGCTACGACCATCAGTGAACGTCAAGTGCCGACTGCCGTTGCGCAACGTATTGTCATTCGGTTTTTAGTGTGGGAAGGCGTTAAAAACACGGAAATTTTTCTGCGTTTGCAAAATCAGTTCGGTAGTGAGTGCCTGAGTAGGGCTGCCGTGTTTAAATGGTCCAAAGCATTCAAGGATGGCCGTGAAACCGTCGAGAATGAGCCGCATGATCGTCGACCGCGAACCAGCATCACACCAGACAACATTCGCCGCATAGAACAAATGATTTTGGAGGACCGTAGGATAAATGTTCGAGACATTTCGGCTGAACTCGGCATCAGTATTGGTAGTGTAGAGTCTATCATCCACGAACACCTTCAATATCGCAAAGTAACGGCGCGATGGGTTCCTAAACTGTTGAACTTCGAGCAAAAATTCACGCGGTGGGAAGTTTGTCGCCGCTTGCTGACGCGATACGAGGCGGAGGGGGACGGTTTTTTAACGCGAATCTTTACTACAGATGAGACATGGGTACACAATTACACTCCCGAGGGCAAGGTATCGTCTAAAGAGTGGAGGAAGAAGGAGGAAGGGACGCCAGTCAAAGCGAAGACAACCAGGTCCGCGGGTAAGGTTATGTGTACTGTGTTCTGGGACCGGCGGGGTATGCTGTACGTCGATTTCCTACGCACCCAACGTACCATTAATGCTGCATACTACTCTAACCTTCTGAAAACACACGTGAAACCCGCTTATCGCTCGAAACGGAGGAGCATTCCAGCACGAAGTGCGATTCTTCTCCAGTGAACGCGCGCCCTCATACCGCGCGTCTCACGCTCGATACAATATCGGAATTGGGGTGGGAGGTACTGGAACACCCCCCCTACAGTCCAGATTTATCACCCTGCGACTACCACATGTTTGGACCACTGAAAGAAGCCTTCGGAGGTCAAATATTCAACACCGACGACGAGGTAGAGGAGATCGTGCGCACGTGGCTGTTCGAGTTGCCCGAGGAATTCATCGATACCGGCATCAAAAAACTCCCGGAAAGGTGGACAAAATGCGTAGCTAGTGAGGGGGAATACCTAGAAAAACTGTAAATTTTTGTAAATTTTTTCGATAATAAATAAACTTGTCAGAGTATTTGTCTCGATCATATTTGAACCACCCCGTAACAACAACGTTTCTTTCAATATTCATCAGTAAAGCACTTACCATTATTATCCCATGAGATTAGTTTAGTCCTAGATTACATAAAATAGCTACCTTACATTAAATAATACTTTTTCAATACCACTGTCAAAATCAAATTTTCAACAGGAAGTACAAACAATTAAATAAATCGCAGTAAGTAATGGTTATCCATCCCAAATAATAACTAAATTAATCAACCGTAATCGACCAAACGCTCACTTTCTGTAAGGCTTAATGAACTTTCAAAAACAGATTCAAAATTTGCAGATCATTTTATTGATAATCATTCTTTCCTTGAAAGAGACAGTTTACATATTTTACATATAGCTGATAAATGCTGGAAATTAAACTTGCTGGAATCTTTGGAAATTTACAAACACAAAAACAACACCACATTTCTCGATGATCAAATACACCTTATTAAATTCATTCACCATTATTTAAAGTTATTTAATGTATTTATACGAATCATTGTTCTGATTTGCTTCTACAATCTGCTGTGATCAACAACTCGTCATTACCAGAATTTAATAAGCCACCATGTAATCCTATAGTGAAAATGAATGACCGACCACAGTATTCCTTTGCTACCTACCGATACATAACCTTTTATAAGGAATAAAAATACTCATGATTGATTTTAATTCTCAATATAGAATAATTTATAACAAAGTAGCAACGTCTTGTTTCGTGATTGTAATGACGTGCATTGGAAATTTCGTTGAAACTACTAAAGAAATCCAATATGCTGGTATTGAATTGAAAACGATGGATACTTCAATCTAACAGCGATTCACAATATAGTTTAAATTTATTTTAATAACAAAAAAACCATAAGAAATTTCTGACGATTGAAAGAAACCGCTTAAGACTACAAAAGCAATCATCTCAGCAAGTTAACTCTTCCCGTATTTCTATGTAAACGTCTTTGTAATGGTCTTTGACAGGTATTATTTCAGTAATTTTGTTTCAATTGGGTGTGGAGAATATTAAACGTGACTGTCCGCTTCGTTTAACTTCGATAAGTTATTTATTACGATGAAATACATGAATTAGTTCGCAAACAAAAACTGTAGATTTACTGGTATATAAAGTACTCAACGATGAATAATTGAGAAAAATAATCATTCTCAGAAAACTATATTTATCGATTGGAAACATAACTGAACTTTTCTACGTACTCATAGGTACGTAATACGAATTGTGAGCATAATTTACAGGCACAAATGCACATAAATAATCAGGAAATGCAGATTGAGTCAAATAGCCCGGTGTATTGCCAGTTAATGTGTGCGATAAAGAATCGACGCAGATGAGAATAGCTTGTATCCCCAACCTGAAACAGAATGGGCGTGATTTATAAGGCGAAAATCAGTACCCCTTAACTAACGACAAAGACCACTATTTGATATAAGACAAAATACGCTATAGTCACGGAGTGAGCTGGTTTTATGGAACGACAGTTGATAAAGAACAACAAATCGCTGAAAATCAACCCATCTCTACGTCTTACTAACTAACAAATTTCACCACGTATGAAGGGCCTGTGCCTAGGCTCTCACCTTTCTCTGAACAGAAGGGACTTCAAGAGAGATGATTGGAATCCTAACCGGTCACTGTCGTCTTAGCAAACACCTCCACACTATGGGCATCACAGATGACCCAATATGTAGGAAATGCAGAGAGGAGGAAGCATTAGCATCCCTCAGGCACCGACACTTCGGAGAATCAAAACTGCTCCCAAAAAACTTATGGAAGTCAGCATTGGCAATATTTTGGGTTTCTGGCAAGCCACAAACCTGCTAGAATAGAATAGGTTTCTGACCACGGGGCGCACAATGGGCCCAACTATGCATTTTGTGCTAAGCCCATCCCTCAAGTGATGAGTTCATCTTATTAATAATACGTTGCATCTGGCTCTCTCATACTCTCACATTAATCATATACACCGCTCGATCTGACTCAATCTCTATACCCATTTGAATTACCAAAATGTGTGACTATTTCAGGAATCATGGTACAGAGGATAGAAAATGAATCTCAATTTTATATTTATAAAATAATAACAAATGTTACTGAATACTCCACTTCATTAATAAAAATATATAGAATATACAGTTCAATGGCGTTCAATTAAGTCTCCAAAACTGTAACGTGGACCGAATATGACATCTGTCTCTTCCTGGGAAGACAATGCTGAAAGGCAGGGTTTAGCTTATAATTATAGACACCGTTGTTCTCCATCAGCCATAATGATATTGCATGTTGTAAATCTGCGACATGATACAAACCAGTGGATGCAGAAAGCTTTGCTACATCCCGCTATGGTCAGACATGCTTTCGTAAGCCATAATGTTTGGTAATGGTCTTCCGTTATAGACGGATCATCAACACATGGAGGTTTATTTCTTAAAAACCTATTCCTCGCCATTCCACATAGATAGTCAATTGTTCAATCAATGACTCGAACCTCAGCGTAAGGTTGTTCTGTTCTCCATCCCCAAAGGTGCTTACCTTGGTGCAATTAAGTTCTCCTCGGTCCAGATTAATTAATGCACATCTCCCATTCGCATGGACTTCCTCTTGAAAGATGCTGGATACTGTGGTGTATTTGATTCTGGACACAAAGGCTCCGGGTCCTGTACTTTCTGCTGCTCTGGATCCATTGGTATTCTTTCCCAACAGGGTGACCATTGTCTTGTCTTATCTCTGGTTTGTTTCCAAAATTGAACTGGAATTTCTCTGTGAATATAAACAACTTCCCCATGAAGAAGCTAGCAGGAGATACATAAATGAAGGGAGATGAAAAAAGCAATCAACCCTGAGAACTCAACTTCAACAGAGCTTTACGCTGAAAAGTAGAAAGCTGAAGATAAAGTAAGTAAGTGAAGTAAGATTATGTTTTTGGTTACAAACTTTATTCTTGAGCTGCTTCAAAATTTATTTATCATCACTTTAGACTGGTCAGTAATTCATCAACGAAACAAACTTCCAATTTTATTTTATAACTGATGTGACATGAAAACTGAATGACCTCATCCAAATACAATACATAAAGTCATCAAAGTGTGATGACAAGAATTAGACAAACGGTAGGGGCTCTTTTTCCATTCACAAGTAAGAGAGTGGAATATGCATTCCTACATCGCTACGAAAGATGAGATTGAATGAGTTTTGCTAATGCGCCCTCCATCTTCCTAATGTAGTTTTTATGAGAACGACAAAATAATTACCGCAGACGGTTGGCGTTCTATAATTTAAACTCTTCAAAGTTGGGAGAGAAAAAGCTTTTTGGTTAATTGTGCACCAAGTCTGATTAATTTTTAATTCAATGTGGTGATGACCGGCTGTAACACAACTGTTGTAATTATATGTTGTTTATGTCGGAAAGATAATTGGCCATCGGAAAATTGGTCTATTAAGTTTGGTTTATTTAATAAGTGTTTTATTTAATGACGGATGAAATTTATCAAACTTTCGTCTGTTCTTTGTTAATTTTCTTTTCTTTCATCGTAAATCTGTTCCGACAATATCAAGAATTACAATTTAATTCTACAGATTATAATTGCATTGAAGTGTATCATCTACTGAATAGACTGCGACAATAAAAATCAGGTGATGTAGATCACGTACACAGGATTATCCAGCAAGATTATGCTTTCACTTATAACACATGTCTGAATTTTGAAACACTTATCTGATTATTGAAACACATGTCTGAATGTTGAAACACTTGTCAAAATACGTATCTGAATATTGAAACACGTGTCTAAATGTTGAAATAAATGTCTGGAAGTTCAAACACGTGCTACAGCATTCAGATATGTGTTTCAACATTCAGACACGTGTTTCAATATTCAGATACGTGTTTTGACAAGTATTTCGTAAATTCAGACACTTGTTTGAGCGTGCTCTAACTTTCAGACACGTGTTTGACACTTCGACCGATAACACAGTGACCTATAACCCTGGACCGGTAATACAGTGACCACACCCTGAGACTTCCAACCTCTCGGCCGGTAATATAGTGACAATGCTTGCTTACATCTGTTAAGACTGTCTGCCTCAATCGCCGCCATAGCATCGTTCTATGTATCGAGAGTCAATAATAATTGGAATCTACGTGTTATCTCAAGGATAACGTTCGCTCCCCTTGTCACGGGTGACTTACTACTCAGTATGTCAATAGGAAGTGTAATAAATGATGTCAACTATCCAGCATGAATATGATAAGCAATGTATTGTGCAATATTCTCCGTACAATTTATTTCTCAGTAGTTACATTAGTTTGGTTTGGTGTCGCCATCTTGCGTTCAAGTTCTCTAACATTCCTTGTAACTTTGGGTGGTTCGAGAAATCTGTCAGTTGATGTTGTACATTGTGTAGATTTATTGATGGGACATCTACTCTTAGATATTTTTGTTTCTCTTTAGCATTCTATTAGTCGGTTATCTATATCTTCTAAAGAGGACTGTTCTGTTATATTTCAAACTTACTCATTCTGCTAATGAGCTCTATGAGATAGCAAAACAGCTGCACGGAACTGTTAGTTTGTAGATCTAGAGAATGTAGAGATCCTATCAAAGCATATGTATCGGTTTTCTTTCAGATTTTGAAGGGTATGAGGAATCAAATTCTAAAAGAAAAGTTTTTTATTGAACTCAAAAGAACAAAACGTTATAAATTGAATTTATGTTGGAGAATAAGGATGAATGAATACATATTGCTTAGATTATTTTAATCATAGTTCATAAATGAAATTACTTGAACAATAGATAAAATGCGTGTACATAAAATCAATATAACCAACTATTCGTGGTTACCACATTTTCTCCACTTCTCTTCAGAATCTGCAGGGTCCCATCATTAACTAGGCCGATTCTTCTTATTGGACCGTTCAGTTTTCAGTGTCTGGTCATGAATTCTCTTTAATTTTCATGTTATGCCTGCCTCCTCTCATGATCTCCAAGACATCCTTCCTCCCTAATTTACATAGGAGGATCTTGGACTGTCTAGATTCTGGAAGAGAACTCCAGTATTCAGTACTGAGTTCTTCACCTTCTGCTATGAAAATTTCCTGTACATCATGCGTTTTTGTATCGCAGAGGGGGTCCGGTCCTATCATATTGAGTGCAAGACCGTTCGCAGGTTCATTTCCTTCAATTCCTGTATCTCCTGCAACCCAGTGAATGGTGATTTTGCTCTGCACTCCCAAAGAGATCAGTTTGATTGTGCAGATGAGAACCAGCATTGAGTTAATGATGTTGTGACTTTTGCCCAGATTGAGTTGTGCACATCTTTCACTTGCATGGACTTCCACTCGAACGCTACTGGTGTATGTGTGGAATATCACAACTCTATTTCTTCTTCATTCTTTGTGTCCCTATTCATCAATTATATATTATATTTTTTGATGTTGTTGACATCATCATCAACGAGGTATAACAATTTTGTGAACAACGACAATATGTTAAACAACAATCAACATTAAATGATGATCAACAAGAACAAAGAATTTCATTAGTACTGATTAACGACAACCACATATCTACCTACCTATTGTTCCGAGCATTTGATTCTGGGACTCAAGGGCCTCTACCCTCGTACCTTCTGATGATTTGGATACATCGGTATACAAACAGATTACTCTTTTCCTAAAAGGAAAGCTTCGCCCTCTATCTACCCTTCTTCGTTTCAACGATGGGCTTGGAAATTTTGTGTAAACAATAATACCTTGCCCATGTCGTCCATTGGAACTTTGAGTATTGGGTGCTCCATCTTCGGAGCCCGAGTTATATACCTCCCGGAGATTCTTGGTCACTTATGTAAATTTTCCATTCTTTTGTATTCCCTAATGGACGTTAGTCCCAATATACCAGCCGTAGAATATACCATAATTTCTCATGTATTCAAGAGTGTAGCGGAAACTACGTTCATTGGAAGAATTTGTAGTTACCCTAAATACTAAACATGGAATATTGGACTGAATTATATAAAAGGCGAATAAAATTGACGTCATTTCTATGCTGAGCCCTGAAGGATTACTACCCCTTCATATGTATTGCAACTTATAATTGACAGTTTTCCGTTTCCTCCTCGGAAATAATGGATTTCATTTCAATATCTCTCATTTTCTTTTCGGTATAATTTTATACCGTACAGTATTTTACGCTACAACGTGTACTTAATATAATTGAACCAATTTAAGATATAAATCAAGTCAGTATAAATTCTGATTTACTCTATTGTTCGTATTCTACAAAGCCCTATCAGAATGATATTTTAGAGCTTGTTAATACCAAATCAATAAATTATAAATGCCTCATGTTGAATTGTTAAGATCGTAATTGTACGCTTTCATCCAAGAAATAGTTTGGTTATTTCAGTAAGAAGTTATTGTTTATATTCCTTTTCATTATTAAAAGAAATTCATGTTATATTAATGATTGAATATTAATAAAATGACTATGAAAAGTTTCACCAGTTTAATAAATAAATGTAACAATAGTTTCGCTAACACCGTAGCTTCTTCAACCAAGTAATACAACGTAGGAATTGCAATATTTATGTGAATAAGCTATATCAGATTAGATCAGATTTATAATAAGATTCTTGACCCAGTATGAATTATATATAAAAATTCTCGGGAAATAGGTCACATTAACACTTTGTTTTAAATATTCGTCTTTACGTACGTTTCGGTCTCACGACCATCATCAGAAGACTCACTATGTAAAAACAGGGGTTTATTGAAACTAATTATAGCAAAGCGTCCAAATCGCACAATTTAACTTCAATCAAAAGAGCCCACGCCGTCGAAACGAACATAACTACGAATAATCGAAATTGTATCTTCAGTATTAAAGTATGAAAAAATTATTTTTTTTTGTAGTAAGAATCCGCTATTCAGTAATATTATTAAAATATATGAGTGCATATTGATTGGTATTCTCACAACAACTGAGAAGAACGAAGTTATTTGTCAAGTATCTACTTTCGAAACCAGATGTGTAGGATTTATGAGTAGGTACTTAAGAACGGTTTCAGACCTGTACTGGAAAATAACTATTACGAATTCTACCTAAAAACATTTTCAACTATAAAGACGTATGTAAGAATTTGCAAGAGATTATTTAATCAAATTAGTATAAATATGACTTAGATTTTGTGTGTCTACCCTATGATTTACAGATTTGGGGTCCCGTTTTATGTGAATCATCTCCAGGATAGATCTTTTATAATAATTGGTTTCCTCAGTTAAGATATTAACATTTTTGTAATCAAATTGATGGTTATAATTAAAGCAATGCTTAGCAAGGGCGGTGGAATTTTCTAAATTGTTATTTCTTGTGCTATATTTATGGCCGTACATTCTTTTTTGTAAATATTGTTTAGAGATTCCAGTATAGGTTCCATCACAATCTGAACAATTCAATTTATACACTGTGTGGGTTTGTTTATCTTTGGGTATTAAAGGTTTTAGATTTGAGAAATATTTCCCAACACAGTTAGTAGGTTTATGCGCAACATTCATATCATACTTCTTCAAACATTTTTTGATTTTCCCTGAGGTCTCCGGAATGTAAGGTAGAGTTATAAAATTGTCTGTATTACCTTTTATGTTATTTTTATACGACGAACCATTATAGATTTTGTTAATTCTTTCTTTAATGATAGGATTGAAAAAAGTTTTTGGGTAGCCATTCAATTCTAGTGTATTACGACAATTTTTAAATTTTTGGGGCGGTCATAAATCATCAGATTTATATGGGGCTTATGGGCTAGGAGAATGACCACCGCGACCTTTGCAGATCTATTGTGTAAACCCTTTCGTTATCTTAGAGTTCCCTGTCTAGAGCCGTCTTTATTACTAGACTCCATAGGCCATACCTCAGATCCTCCATATAATGGGAGGGTTGTGGTTTTTCCTTTCCTATCATTGAGAACCAACGCCTTGTTGGATCTTCGCAGTAGCACAGTATATGTACTGAGGTCTCCTCGTCTTCTTTGCAGAACCCGCATAGGGTTGTATCTGCCAGTCCGATGTTGTTCATGTATTTGTTGAGTCTACAATGCCCTGTCAGGAGTTCAATCATGATCCTAGTTGATCTTCTATTCTAGCTTAGTAGGTTCTTCTTGGCCTGTCTCATTCCCGGCGCCTTGTTCCACCATTCTCGAGATTTATTTTTCAATCTAGTACTGTTATGTCATTTGTGTAGTGCTTTCGCTATACCACAGAAATATTCTGGACCAATCAGAGCCCTATGTGCTTGTTCTCGGACCCGAGAATCACCCTCTTCATTGCCCAGCGGGCCTGGTGGCTCAGTGGTATAAGCAATCAATCTTATAATCACTGTAGCTGCTGGTCGCGGGTTCGGATCCTGCGACGGCGGAATTTTTTCCGATGGCCCGTAGAAGAGGTATATATATTAATTTCAAACTACGTGGCAAATGACCTGGTCAATGCCAAACCAATTGAATTGTGATTGATTGAAGAATTGCTAATAATATTAGCGGTTCTTCAATTAATCATGATTCAACTTTAAAAAAAAAAAAAAAATTGCCTTTTTAGCCTGTATGGTCTGGTAACCAGGCTGAAGATAGTCTGTTTTGACTGTCCAACTCTTGTGACGTTTTAAGACAAGTTCGGAATTGACACGTGAGGAATTGAATGCTTTTATATTCGCTTGGCCATCAGAGTATATGGCGATGGGCTTATTGTCACGTGTTTGCCCAAACTCAGTGAGATTATTCTCTTTGACTTGGCTATATATTCCTGCTCTTACACCCTCCTCGGTTTTTGAGCCGTCTGGGTAACAAGCCATTTCTGCATTTATTGGAGGTCTTCCCTCCCATGCCTCTCTGCCTGTTATGACTATTTTGAAGTTTTCCTTGAAGCTATACTTGAAAAGCATCTCATCTGATAGCATACCTATTATGAGGTCGGTTTCCAACTTATTGTATAGCCAGTTGTACATCTTACCATGCAATTTGCACATGTGAGATTATTCTTTGGCCAGTCTACTGGTGACTGACCTGGGTTTCCGCCTTTTATATGAATGTAAAGTAGCGGTATGTTCAGTAAGACTGTTGACGTTGTTCTCATAGCTCCCGTAACAGCCAGGCAAGCTTGCCTGTGAATGGTACCTAGTCTTTGGATCGCCCAAGCCTGCGTCTTTGGCCATCATACCACCGAGCCATATGCTATCACGGGCTTGATAACTCTGATGTATAGCCATGTGATCATTTTCGGTTGTAGCCCCCAGTTTTTCCAACACAATCTTCTGCATAAGTTGAGGGCTATCGTGCTCTTTTGTATTGTTTTCTGTAGGTATTGATTCAACGTCAGCTTGTGATCAAAAATAACTTCCAAGTATTTTGCCTCTTGTGCAATTGGAATTTCTGCCACATTCAAAACTGGTGACTCTAGTCCTCTCAGTATTTTCTTTCTGGTAAAAACAACCATAGTTTTTTAAAGTGGATCTACGGTAAGTTCTCCCTCTTGACACCACTTGTTTATTATGTTTAGAGCCGCTTTTGTGTGAGTTCGGATACTGTTCCTGCGAATTTACCTATTGCGATACTCGCAAGGACGTCGGCATACCCTAAGCATTAAATGCTTTTGGATGCTAGCCTTATCAATAGTTCATCCACCAGGATAGCCCACAGAAGAGGTGATAACACCTAACCTTGCGGGCATCCCTTATAAGCTCCAGCTGTGAATGTGGTTTCGCCGATTGATGATATGATTCCTTTTTTTCTAGACTGGCGTTTATATACTGGCCCAGGAGAGATGGAACGTTTTTTCTTTCTAGAGCCTTGGTAATTGACTTCGTTGATGCATCGTTGGAGGCACCCTAGGTGTCGACAAACGTTGCCATGGGTATCTTTTTATCCTCGAGGGATTCTGTTAGTACCCTGTTAAGATCATCCAGTGCCAAATCTGTTGATTTATTTGACTGATACGCGTATTGGCGTTTGTTGAGGGTATTCGTTGACAAAACCTTTTCTCTTCTATTCTTCTCATTTTTTTAAGCAGAAAGTACACAAGAGTGATTGGTCGGTATGACCGGTAATTTAGTTTACCCACCTTGGACTCGCCCTTTTTGCCACTCAGTGGGTATGTGTCGAATAGCTATACAAGCGTTAAATACTCTACATAGGAATATAATTCGAATCTCCTGTCCCTTTTGGAGTAGGATATGGTATATCTCATCCTTTGCAGGAGATTTGTATGGTTGAAATGTATTTATAGCACATACAATTCTATTTAGCCTTGTTATCTTTGCAGCTAGCTAGACTTCAGTCCAAGGCATTCGGTCTTTTTGGCATGCCTTGCAAACTAACTGTTCACCGCCATTTGTGACACGTGCCTCTATGAACATTTGTATGCTTTCCTCGAAAGTTGTTGTGTAGTAATCATCCATCTTTTTTAGGATACCTATTTGATTTACAGTACCCTCCTCACCCAGCACTTTGTGAGTTCTAGAACATGTGGGGAATCCATCACCTCTTCCCACAACTTCTTCCATGATTGTGTTTTTGGTTTTTTGATCTCTTTGTTGTATTGCGTAAGTGTAGCCTTATATTCAGCCTTGGTCGGTTTTGGATTTATTGAATAACCTGCGCACTTCTCTTCTAAGGAATTCGGAGCACTTATTCCACCAGACTGTTTTGTTCTTCTGATATTTCGTTTTTTCGGGGAGCTTCCCTCGTAGGCTGCAATTATTTCCTTGCTGAGACCTCTCAAAGGTTTTGACATTTTCCGTTTCAATCATTTCCCTTCGGCGTTCCCGTGAGTGATTGAAATTCGAGGAGAGGTGACTAGATCAAATATAATCTGTCTATGGTCGGAGCATCAAGGCTCCTCGGACACGTGCCAATTTGTGTTATTATCATCTGCTTTTTCTGACGAAATATCTCTTTCCTTGTAGCAGTGAAGAATGTTGGTTTATTGTCTGCGTTAGCCATTAGTAGCCTTTTTGTTAGTGAGAAATGTAGTAGTGACTCACTTCTTACATTCATGTCCGTGCTTCCCCATAAGTTACGGGGTGCATTCACTAGCATCGCATCCTATAATTGGTTGAAGGTTTTCGTTGGCCGGGTAAGTGATTATTTCGCCTATTTGCGATGGTGGGCAAACCTACTCACCTGGGAAGTATGCACAGCTGACTATCCAGCTTCTGATTCTTGATTGGTATGCAGTTTACCCTTCTGCTATGTACTATATATGTACGCCTTCTTTGTATAGTACCTTACCTTGTCCGATTTTCAGACCTGCAACCTTGCCTCCGTGTAGCCAGGGTTCTTACAGGAGGGACAGGTCTAGTCACTCCTTGTTGAACCTCATACATACAAAAGCGCTTGCCGCCTCAGCATGATAGAGAAGCCTGTAGAAGCCTGTGCTCAGTTCTGTGAACTGAGCTGTTCTGTCTTCTGCGAGGCTTCCTTCAACTCCATGAGCATACCGCTCTCAAGTTCTTTGTGCCTC
The DNA here is from genome assembly GCA_958510875.1 of Endomychus coccineus. Lineage (NCBI taxonomy): Eukaryota > Metazoa > Arthropoda > Insecta > Coleoptera > Endomychidae > Endomychus > Endomychus coccineus. The sequence goes on from OY294067.1 coordinate 284,069,856, forward strand.
TGGAAATAGCCTCCACCTCGAACTTTTAGTAGTTATTTGATTTAAGTTTAATCATAATGATTTACGATACAGAATTGTGGAATATTTTTCAGGAGAACAATTAAGTATGATGATTTCTGGTCATTACGTCGATATGTCAAAAGCTGAGCTAAAGCTAAAAAAGTTAAATGTTACTAATGTGTGTTTGTGAGATTTTTGATGAATTAATCTATCAATTATGGATACAGGGTACACATTCGATTCCTGGAGAAGATTATACAGTCAAATGGGTGTGACACAAAAATCATCACACTTCTTAATAATTCAAATGAGTTCTCTTACAATTTACATCTGAATTCGATCAGCACATGTCTTCAGTTAGTGCACCATATGTTTTGTTGGTCACTCTGTTATAAGGGCAGTAATTTAATAAACAATGTTTGACAAGCGCACACAGGCGAGCTGTCAGAGCAAACGACTAGCTCTCCCGGTGATTTCTATTAGAACCTTTCTTTATTATAATATGTTTAGATTAAACAGACCGATAGCAGCTCTCGCTTCATAAACCAATATTAAAACAATCAGGTTAAGACTTTCGTAAATATACAGAGCAAATACCGAGATAAAATTCGATCGTAAAATCTTTTATATCCTATTATTAGCGCTTCTCGATTAATACGTCATTCATCACGTATTAAAATATGATAAGCCTCAGTATTTTTAGAGAAAATGAAATACAAACAATCTTCGAAAGCATTAATTTTCTAATGGTGTTTATGCGTAACAAGTCCTCACTCCAGTATGTATCAATTTATATCCCATAGTCTTGCCTTCGACTAGGTCTAGTAAATATGATTTGTTCGTTAATAAATGATAAATAAAGTGGTACAGAAAAGTTTTTGACTATAATTTACGAATTAAAAATACTGGATTGTTTTTCTTGATGACATTTCCTGCAGCACGGTAGTAAAAATTATTCAGGGTGGCCACTTTTAAAACTCACGCATACTATAAGAATTTCTTAAACTATGAAAGATACAAGGTCGGTTAAGTAGGTCAATAACAATTTTTTTTTGTATTAAAATCGAAGGAAAGAATCCAAATCTGGCATCAAATACTTCAAGGTATTCAATTGAATGAATTACTAACCAAAATTATTTTACGTAAGGCATTTCCTTTTGGCTATAGAGGATTGCTACGAAGTATTCTGAGAATGTGAAACGGAATTACCTACAAGACAAAGATGATCATGGAGCTTATGAGAATTGCGATTATGTTATTGATTCCTCCTGGAGAAATGTGAATGAATCGAAGATCAAGATTTTACTCATTTCGTGACATGTGATATAGACTCCATAGAAGCCCCTTATTGAAATCCTAAGTAAAGATACATTTTTGAACGAGTTCATTAATACACCTACTTCAGAATACTTGGGGATGAATTTGGACAGCAGGCCTACATAGAAAAAACACAAACATTGACTTTAAAGATGAAGATATACATTTGTTGATTGGTAACCTAAGACAATGATACACTGGCTACTACACAACAAGAAAAAGCCAACATTTTTGCTGGAATGTTTCCAGCAAGTTCCACTTTGGATGCACGAAGGAAGGACCCCGGTAATATTGCTGCTATCGAAAGCCATATGCCTGGAATTGTCTTTCGTCAGCGAACAATTAGGCACATCCTGCTTGATCTCAATACCAGAAAGTCTATGGGGCCAGATGGAATTCCACCAGTTTTCTCCAGGTTGCTTACCTTGTCATACAAACTTGGTGTTTTTCTTCCCAGCTGAAAGACAGCTAGAGTTCAACCAACTCCAAAAAAGGAACGAACGCTCTCCTAATAACAATTATAGACCAATAGTACTATTATCCGTGATCTTTAAAGTGTTGTTGAAAGCAATCAACATCGAACCTTATCCAAAATCGTGACCGGCAATATGGCTTTCGTCGGCAGAGATCAACAGCAGACCTGCTTGCCTGCGTAACGCATTTATGGCAGAAATCTATGCAGCATTGGATATCTGCAAAGTATTTGACCAAGTCTGGCACCAAGGCCTTCTTGGGAAATTTCCGTCATATGATTTGCAGCCTAAACTTTGTCGCTTACTATCGAGTTTCCTCTGAGATAGATCACTCCATGTGGTGGTTGACGGAGTATCCTCCAGTACAATGTCTATTAACGCTGGTGCTCCACAGGGATCGGTCTTGGCAACAAACTTGTTTCTGCTGCATATTCACGATTTGTTGGAAGTGTCCACTTGTCCAGTTCATACCTTTGCAGATGATGGTACACTTCATACCGCTTTCTCATCTAGAGCCCTTATACCATCCAATGATACCAGAGGAGCGAAACCGCGACAGGTTGACGCAATTTTTGGAGATATATGTATCGCCCCGAAGTGTTGCAGCTATGCATTTTGTGATATTATATGCTTCACAACCGTATGTGGTCGTATTAAATCGTATTTGGTCAACATTCTCAAATTTTCTAACATTTTCCATTTTTCTAACATGAAGAAATTCTTTGTTCATCACACATATGATAAAAACTGGATCGTCTTTTTAGGGTCAACCACTTTCTCCAATTCGTGAAACCTTCCAAGAAAGGTAGGAAGTTCAATTAGAGACTTTAAAAACTAACTCATCATTCATATAACCCGCACTAGCGAGAGTAAGTGAAAACTAGGGAAGTTAGTGATCTAACGATCAGTTAAATTTAGCCTAGATGATCATGTTTAATTACGCTTTGGCTACTCTGTCGAGGGTATACCTTCATGAGTTAACGCGATCGATATATGGAGAACTGAAAGTAGCATGATTCTGAAAATTTATAGAGAATTTTAAGGAAACATTGAGAATTCAACCTAAATATTTTTGTTATTGCAACAATTCCGGTTTTTGCGGAAGTGGCACCAGATTTTCAATTTTTAATGTGTTTTACTAAGGTTTTAGATTTCTCTCATGATTTCGATCCAAATTAATGTATCGTACTTCATACGCTGTTGTTCCACACGGATTTATTCTGGCACCAGCTTTGTTTCCGCTCCATATAAATTATCTGCTGGAAGTGACAACCTGTTCCGTTCACAGCATACGGCTTTCTAATCTAGAGCCCCTATACCATCCAATGAAGCCAGAGGAGCGACACAGAGGCAGGTTGTTGCAATTAATGGAGATCTCGCGAAGATTCTGAAATGTGGATCTGGTAATCTGGTGAATTTAATGCTTAGTGCAACTAAAACTCAAGCTTGCATCTTCTCCAGGAAAGACGATTCTAAAATCCCTAATATGATTTTTTTTTGCGTAGAGGAAGAAAAATCTTGCATAGACGCCTAGGGTGGTCTTGCCCCCGGGTGTGCCGGATTCCTACCGACTAAAACCCCCTCAGGTATAATCATTCCTATGAAGTGTACAATATACATGCTCGGGATCACCACCAATAGGCACCCTCTCGTGGTATGATCATGTGAGGTTTATTGCGAAAACCCCTTCACAAAACTTGGATTCCTATTCCGTGCCAAGAGCTACTTTACATCCATGCAGCTCCTCATAATCTACGAAGCACTTATTCGACCTATCCTGGAGTACTGTTCACATGTTTGAGCTTTGGCTCTTGAATTTCATCCAGAAGAGAGCTATCGTCTAAATCCATTGACCTCTCTAGAACATCGGGCAATCTCTCTCTTCTCTATAGATATTCCCTGGTCAGTGTTTATCGGAAATATCGTCTGTTATTCCACCACGAGATATTCCAGATCTAGACTAGACGAGCTCAAGGTAGTCACCCTCCATTATGAAGCTCGAGATCTCCCAAACTCCTTCCTATCAAACGTAATTTTCTTATTGAACGGCGAAGTTGTGGAAGTCTTTACCTAGTGATATCTTTCCTTATGCCTATAAGCTCCGAAAGTCTGAGAAGAATTCGAATGGTTATCTCCTCTCCCAACATTCCACCGCTGGCTCACACGATGTTCATCCCGTGTACTCAAAGTATGAGAAAAAAAGGACGTTATAGATCTCTGGGCCTATTCCAACAAATCGAGTATGGCAAAGATACTACGAAGACAATCGAAAATAGTATACATGATAACCAATGCTGTATGGCAATTCATAAAGATCTGGAAGTGACATACTTCAAGAGGATTATTGAAGATAAAATTATTAAGCACCGCAACACACTAAAAACTTCCAGCAGCTGTTCTAAAAGAAGACTGGATAAGGACTCACTTCGTCAATAAAGACCTACCCGTTTCTTAAGCTAGCTCATCAGCTTATAGACTCTTTTGCTATTCTGATTGCTGATAAATAAAACGTGTGGCACTCGGGGACTGCCGCGGTGAAGCTATTGCATAGCATTTTTTCTCAACTTATAATATTTATTTATTTTTAATTTATGCAGTATTTTTTTTTCTTTGATATTAATTCAAGTTTTTTCTTTGATATTAATTCAAGTTACACTTTTTGAGCGTGGTGACAAATTTTTTTCTTTTATTGAATAAATGAGAAGTTAATATCGTTTAGAATATATTAATTATCTTACAATACATGTAGGTTATTCAGGAATTTGTTATCATTGAAACTATAGGTTTATGGTAACTGAAATAAGAGACATAAGTTTGAGACTTGATATCCTCTAAATATCTGGAAAATACCGCGTCAATGGTGGCCCCATATTTCGTTGTGGATTCTTGTGGATCATTATTCATTTTCAAATTCAATTTTTCCGAAAGAAAAGTTGTCAACCGCTCTGATTTTTTATCAGCGAAGTTGATGTTGAAATCGCCAGCCAAGATAAGTGGAAATTTATTACCATTTGTACCAAGTATTTTCGACCCTTCTTCAGTGTACTCCAGTAAAGTGCGATGAATAAAATGCTCTACCTCGTCCAATTTTGGATTCGGAGAAATGTAAATTGCTACCATGACTATGTGTAGCACATTTCTAAGTTTGCATAAGCACGCACAAATATCTCCAAAAAAACGAGCGCCTAACATTAACATCGCTAACGTGTGCAATATTTATTTCAATATTCGAAGTCATAATATTAGTAACATTATTATTATTTTGGTAAATAGCTACCCCACCTTTTGGAACAGTATCTCGTTTGAATTGAACAATACAATTGAAATTAGGTATTTCAATCGGATTATCATGCGCCATGCAAGTTTCGGTAAGAAGTAACACATTTGTTTGTCTTGTAACTGAATCTTGTAAATCGTATTTGTGACTATTTAGACTTTGGCAATTGACAGTCATTATTGAAATGCCATTTCTATTACTAATGAAATCTAAGACACTTTGAGCTGTCGTCTGAACACTATTTAAAGGCAGTGTTTTGAATTCTTGCAACAAAGATGCAGCCGATGCAGCTTGCCTTCGATTATTATAAAACTTGAATGTAGAATTATCGTTTTTTGTCGTGATATACAATTTTTCAATATTAGTCACCCGAGAGAGCGCAACATAAACGAGTTCCTGTTATTTTTCGTTACGGAATTTCTTGATTCGGTCGCCGCGCTCAAAGCCCGCGGTAAAAGCTATATGCAATATATGCAATAACTTAATAGAAACAGGTACTCTCAGGTCTCTGCTACGCGCGTCTAACGTATAAACTCTAACTGACGCGTAGCAAGCTCCTCGAGGCATATGTCAAAATGATTTCGTTCGTAGCTAATTACATAGGACGTCTGGAGTTCATGCAATTATGTTTTTAGATAATTCGAACCTTCTAATTTCGATAGGCCACGTGAAAATCCCGGAGTCTAAAGCGCTAGAGTGTTATAACGTTCGTATAAAATAGCGAAATTTCTCACTTTTAGAAACTTCAAATTAATTAATTAATTTGACACATGTTAGGTGTTTAGGTCTTAGGTTATTTTTCGTTACGGAATTTCTTGATTCGGTCGCCGCGCTCAAAGCCCACGATAAAAGCTATATGCAATAGCTTAAAAACTTCCAGCAGCTGTTCTAAAGGAAGACTGGATAAGACCTCACATCGTCAACAAAGACCTACCCGTTTCTTAAGTTAGCTCATCAGCTTATAGACACTTTTGCTGTTCTGATTGCTGATAAATAACAATATAGAGAAAAGTCAGTACTTGAAACGATGTTTTTTGAATGAAAATGGTAAGAAAATATTGATAGAATATTATCCAGAAATTACCGTTTCCATTAGTTGAAATACGAGAAATTCAGAAATTGTAGCAACGTAAACATTGTTTCAGTTTCAAGTATCACAGCTAATTGAATAGGCTCAACGTTCTTTTGTTATCGAGAAAATTATTGTCTTACATTATGAGATTGTGAGCGTCCAAGTAAACAACAAGCCGATTCATCAAACGCGCACAATACCTGCCTGACTGTTTGCACCGCCCTTAATAATCTTAATGATCGCGGATAAAATCTGTATATAATTTTGTACGTATCCGTGAATTCGCTTTAGGCAAAGTCTAGTATCACCTCAGCCTAGTCGCCCATTATGTTTCTCGATACGACGTACCGAATCAGATCGATGGCTGTCCATCGATGGTTTTCCTTTCCACAGTCGTTCAATCCTTTTTGTAGCACTACTTGCTTGACAGACTGTACTTACAAAGTTAAGGCTATAATTATAATCTCGAATCCCGATGTAATAATTATTCTATAGTTCTTGATCTTATATGTAGCTCTGTAGCATAATTTCCTACAATTATGGTTATACCCACAGCGGCACCCAATCGGTTTTCGGGCACCGCTCCCCTACATAATTTCTTTCATTTTGAATTCTCATTGTTCAAATCGATCTGCTTTCTAATGATACTTTTTGTATATCTATGGTTTCGGCGTTTACGTAGTGTAAATTCATAATACTTCAGAAGTTGGAGAATAAAACTCAAATTTTACACAAAACTTTTAACATTTAATTTAAAAATGCTGACAAATTGTTTCACCACACTGTGGCATTATCAAAGCGAGGAGTTATCAACTTTTTAAATTAAATGTTAAAAGTTTTGTGTAAAATTTGAGTTTTATTCTCCAACTTCTGAAGATACTTTTTGTTTTCACTTTGCATGTTATTTATTTAAATACATCTTACTCGATACTAGTTTATACTTATTTCTGATACGTTGTAGGTTCTCCCTGTAAAAGTACCTACAGTTCGAATCCCCCATGATTTACTTTACCGTTTTCTACCAGGTACCATAATAATATTTATTATTCAAAAGTAATTAGATTGAACTGGTATTCCTTGTGAAGAATCACAAGTTAACACTCTTCTAAATAATTCACTGTAGAATAATTCCAAAATAAACTCGTATTATTATTCAACAAGCAATTTGGATTTCAAAAGGGTATTGGAACTGAAGAACCTCTCCAAGAACTAATATCCAATATTCAAAAAAATTTTCAATTTAAGAATAAAACCATGGCGGTATTTCTAGACTTACAGAAGGCTTTTGACACTATTTCGCTTCATGAATTACTTGCGAAATTAAATGAGATGGTGTAAGAACTAATGTATTAAATCTTTCTAAATCTTATCTCTATGATAGAAGCCCACAATTGAAGCTCGGAGATGCCATTAGTAATGAATAAAGATGGGTATACCCCAAGGCACAATTATAGCTCCAACACTATTTCTGATACTCAATGAATTGATGAATTAAAACCAACACTCCATAATTCTCTCATACGCAGATGATGATTCTCTGCAAGGTCTTCGGATCGAGTAAGACGAATATAGCAAGAAACTATTAATATAGTGAAATCTTGGTTAGATATAAACCCATTGAAGCTAGATGTTTCTTAAACTAAATACTTATTTTTTTCTGCAACCGATGCTGGTCTGTCGAATAACTTAGAACCTCAAATTTTAAATGACACCACTGATATTATCCAAAATACCTCTATAATGAAATATTTGGGTGTCTATAAAGATAGATAAAAAAAAAGGAATGTGGCACTCGGGGACTGCCGCGGTAAAGCTATTGCATAGCATTTTTTATCAACTTATGCAATTATAATTATTTATTTATTTTTTATTTATGCAGTTTGAGACTTGATATCCTCTAAATATCTGGAAAATACCGCGTCAATGGTGGTCCCATATTTTGTTGTGGATTCTTGTAGATCATTATTCATTTTCAAATTCAATTTTTCCGAAAGAAAAGTTGTCAACCGCTATGATTTTTTATCAGCGAAGTTGACGTTGAAATCACCAGCCAAGATAAGTGGAAATTTATTACCATTTGTACCAAGTATTTTCGACCCTTTTTCAGTGTACTCTAGTAAAGTGCGATGAATAAAATGCTCTACCTCGTCCAATTTTGGATTCGGAGAAATGTAAATTGCTACCATGACTATGTGTAGGCCATTTCTAAGTTTGCATAAGCACGCACAAATATCTCCAACAAATGAGCGCCTAACATAACATCGCTAACGTGTGCAATTTTTATTTCAATATTCGGAGTCATAATATTAGTAACATTATTATTATTCTGGTAAATAGCTACCCCACCTTTTGGAACAGTATCTACAACAGTATATATACCTACATGTATACTTACGGGGTGCACATGCGGTGAGTGTGGCATTATAAAGATATGATAGATACCTATACACTTTCTCACAAACAGCTGCTTACGTATTCGTTCGATTTCGGAGCAGCTCGTCTCGATCCGTGCTGTCTTCGTACAGTCGTACCATACATACACGTTAAGCGAACGCTCGGCGTTAGGTTTTATTTTCGTTACGGAATTGCTTGATTCGGTCGCCGCGCTCAAAGCCCGCGATAAAAGCTATGCAATAGCTTAGAAATCAGAAGATTAACATATAAATTTTATGTACTACGAAATATTCTAAAGGAGAAAATTCTGTTGATGCCTTACAATATTTTGGTTGCATCCTCAGTCAGATATGGGAAAGCATTTGGGGCTCAGTTTATTATAATGAGTTGAAGCCTCTACAAATAACTCAAAACTATATTCTGTGAGTGATTTTTCGAAAAGACAGCAGAAAAAGTGCAAAACCTCGTTTTATTGAAAATATTGTATCAAACATAAAAGGTCTGTACATGCTGTCAGCAATGAAATACATTCATAATAATGTGAAGGTGAAGTTCCTCACCAGATCCTCCAGAACCACAGTGTAGGTGGTTCTCATAATCCCGTTTTTCCTATGCAGGCGAGTGGATGGTCATGTCCAGCCAGCGCCAGACGGGACAGAACCGTTTCTGTCACTGGCCATCACAAAGCTGCTGCGTAGGTTCTACCTTCTTCTTCAGGTTTCCAGGTGCATTTTCTAGCTTAGTTTAGCATCAAGGATAAGTCCAAGGTACTTCACTGAGCCTTTGAGGTGCAACAGACGAATCTCTGGTAGGAGTCACAGTGTATTCATACGTAGTTTATCTAGTCTAGAGCGATCAGTAATATTACAAAAGCATAGTTCTGAACAGCTGTTTCGCTATTCTATCTAACTGTCCAATATGAGATTAATTACCTAATTATGTGTTTCAACTGTATATTTGACGTCAGTTCACTAACCAATGTGTTTTATTCTATTTCGTTCTATGACTCCCCCTAGGGCCCAGTTTCGGAGAAGCATTACCAGACAAATTTTATTGCTGGATCTTAGTCGTTCTACCTATTTCTGGTCCCAATTTCGAATACCAAAGACGAACTCCGATCGATGCAATAAATAAAGACCTGGTAGAGTTCAATGCAAACAAAATTCAAGCTTGTGTTGTTCAGGGTAGTGTATCCCACATTCCCTAATATGCTCACAACAGCTACAACTATTCCCATATATTCCTCAATATCCATTCTTGGTAACACCACCAACAGCACCTTCTTATGTGAGAATCATGTGAGGTCCATTGCAAAAAAAAGCACATAAATTCGGTTTTCGACTTCTACAAATTTAGACCACAGGAGCTCGTCATAACCTACTAATCACATATTCCAGCTGTCTTGGAGCACTGTTCGTATGTTTCGAGTTCAGCTTCCAAATATACTCTGAAGCGGAAGATGAAGAAACTGAGCTTCAGCTCAATTATGGTATAATCAATACTGATTACTAATTATTATAAGCGGACCGAGGTATCCTACAGTGCTTAGAATTCATCCCGATTTGCAAAGTTACTTCCATTAACAATAAGTTTCATTCACGTAAAATTCTATGGAGAAAAATTAATTACCTCAAATTTCAATAACTCAGTTTTGGCATGACTGTTTTCAGAAAGCCTGGAGCCTTTGTAAACACTTTCAACAAAATATTACGGAGTACCTAGAATCGATTGTATACCAGTAACCAAAAGGTGCACACCAATTAGTCAGTAAACAAATAATGAATGAACCATAAATAAAGCTGAGTTATCCCTTATGCGAGTCCGAACAAATATTGACCATCTTTTAATTACGGAAGCCTTAATTGTTGAATTGGTCAACACATTCAATGCATAATAAATACAAGCTCTCCAATTATTGCCTTCAGACGCTCAGGTTCGTTTACACCGGTGATAATAATATTTTAAATATTTGTACGTCCGTTAATTGTTGTATGTATTGCGTGGGCGAGGTTACAGCAGCTGGCTGGATGCAGATTACAACGAAAACGCATACCTAAGTGCAGATATATACTTACATTTATTGCCCTGCTCATTCTACGGTGCTTAAAGATTAGTAACCGTACATACTTTGTGTTTAAGTTGAAAGTTATATAGTTTGATCTTTTCCAATTTACAGAGAAGAGATACATCTTTTGAGTATAGATACATGTCTCAAGCTGGACATTTTAAATATTGTGGCAGTTTCTTCTCCGCCAAAGTAGGCTTTTAAAAATATGACAGCGTCATGTAGATGAATTGTGCTATTGATAACCATATAATGTAGTGTAATAAAGCGGTGTTATTGTGAAAAAAGATTGTTCGTCAAAATTATGGGGTGTGCAATCATGTGACTTGGGTTTTCTGATATCTCGTGCCTATTTCGACAAACGGCACAGCCCAAAAATTTGACAAGTGAAATTTAATTGATCGAATTGTATCAAAAGAGCATAAACGTGCCTGCAAATCCTTGACGGACATTTGGCGGATATCATTTGAATCTTGACAGTGTTATATCCGGGTCATCATAAGAAAGAATGACATTATAGCCTCATCCTAGATAAAATAAATTATGACGATGAGATGAATACTTTTGTTCCATCAGATTTGACCAACATCAAGGAAGATCCTTCAAACCTATTTCAGTTAAAAACTAAACAATTTGTAGAAAATAACCAAGTCTTATTTAATAGTAAATTTGGAAAGTGTGGGTTAAATAACAGTAATCCATCTTCTCCTAAGCTTTACTTTTACTGCCTCATAAAAAATTGCCATGCTCCTAACAGCCTCGTAGTATCCTATGTTAATAGCCCTAAGCATAATCTAGCGGCAAAATTAAATTCAATTTTCAGACATACATACTCCTTGAAGGTAACAAAATCTTATCTCAAGATACCATCTTTGTATTTTATGTTGTTGTGTGGTGGTTGAAACCCTTCATGGGCACTTTATGGGCCTGTGACATCCCATAAGGTAGTAGTCCCTGAGTTACAATATAATCATCTCAGATATACTCACTAAACCAGGGCTGTCTCGCTGACACTTAGTCCTGACGTCCCATTGTATCTTGCCTCATCGCTTTCTCAGGCCATCAGAAAAATTCCGTCGTCACTGGAATTCGAACCCGTGGCCGGAATCCACAGTAATTAGAAGATCGATGCTTGTACCAAAACTCAAGCTTCCCTTTTCTCCAGGAAGGCGGATCCTACAATCCCTAATATGATGATGTCAGGTACAATTATTCCTATGAAGTCTTCCATAAAAAAAGTTCGAAATCACAACCAACAGCACCCTAAAATGTGATGATCATATGAGCTCCATTGCGGAAACAGCTTCACAAAACCTTAGTTTTCTATTCCCTGCCAAGAGCTACTTTACGTCCTAGCAGATCTTTTCATAATGTACAAAGCACAGATTGGACCTGTCCTGGAGTACTGTTCAGTGTTCACATGTTTGGAGTTCGGCTCTCAAACATACGCTGATCTCTTGGATTATATCCAGAAGAGAGCTATTCGTTTGACTGACGATGGACACTTACGAGTTCATTGACCTCTCTAGAACATCGTAGAAAGGTGAGAGATCTCCCCCCCCCCCTTTCTATAGATATTCCCATGGTCGGTGTTCATCAGAAATCTCGTCTCTTGTTCCACCACGAGAGATACCAGATAGGCGGACTGGACGAGCTCAAACAAGTCACGCCATTGATAACTCTACTACCGTAGAATGAAATGTCTTATCGTAGGGACCAAAACTGTCATAGCCGGCGAAAGTATTTCGCTTTCAAAACACGAGAGGGCGCGTCAAGCGTCCGAAATTAAAAGAAACTATAATGTGCATGCGATTGTTATTGTTGTTCAATAGTAGCCATGTTTAATTCATTTGTGGATGTTTTTCCCATGCGACTTGTTGCTTGCTATCATGTACGCTATTTCTAGAATATTATTTTTGCATAATATTTATCATGGGAAAACACGGTTGTGCTATACGTAATTGTCAGCCACTTCAGAACCATAATTTGGTATCGAAGCATTCTATTGGAGCAAATCGTGAAGAAGACAGAAGTGGTATACTTGTAACACTTCAGCAGTCCATTAGTCAGGTGTGTATTTTACATTATATGTTATTAAAATTGTATTATAATTATTTTTATCAGTTTTAATCAATAATCCTATTTCTTACAGGGATTAATCAGGGAACCATAAGTGGAAACTTTGGAAGAACCATCATTTCACTTAGCCAAGCATTCTAAAATTTCAAGATCTTTGGAAGCTGCATCACTGTCATATGTAGCGGGATATGTAGTAAAAATGAAAACTAAAATTGCCTATAATTGTATAGCTTGTAAATACAATGTATTAAGGAGAGAAGGGGAAAATGACGATTTTAACTTGTTAATTAGATCTAGGGAATATGGTGGAAAAAAAGTTGAAAGACTAAAGTACTGCAATTTTGAATTCATAAAAAATTTGGTAATGTGCTATAATATACTGTTATTTATACTATCAAGAATTGCCCACACTAAAAATATTTTGGATAAAATAACAAACATTAATAGAGTATCAGTGAATTTCAAGTTCATTGAATGTGAATATTCAAAAATGTTGGAGAATTCTGTTATAAAACATTTTTCCCGGCTTTTAATATTCAATTATTTTAATGGAGCGAAAAACATTATAACAGGAAAAGATAATGGAATTCTACCACCAAACTGTTCTTCATTATATCAACAGGCTAAAGAAACTTATTTAAAGGCCAAGAAGCGTACGACTGCGAGTTGATAAGAACATAATTTGTATATTTAATTAATTTTTGTTTTAACCCATTGTAATTAGTCTCGATATTTAATTGTATTTATATGTATATTTTATGTATTTCTTTTTTAACACGTTGAATGCCAACATCAGAAAACTTTAGCAAAAAATTAGCTTATTTTCACACCAAAATCCTGAAAATTACCTTGGCAGTCCAGCCTGTTGAGTCATTTTTATTGTTTTTGATGTTTAATTGTATTTATATGTATATTTTATATAGTTCTGTTTTAACTCTGTTGTTGGATAAAAACTATTGGTGAAAACTATCGACTTTGAATTCATACGTGAATTGTCAGAAAGCAAAGTTTGCAGTTATGTGCTGTGTAACTTGATTCGAATTTCCCTCCAAACTATCATTTAGTAGGCTTCCATTCCGCGCGCGGCGTTCTTATCGCGGTTTCGGTACCTAACACGGAATATTCCATCCTACGGAGTAGAATTATCTATGAGTCACGCCTTCCCTGTCAAGCTCGAGCCTTGCCGAAGCTTTTCCTACCAGTTTTCATTTTTTTATCGAACAGCGAAGCTAATATGTTTATGGAAATTTGTCATCTGGCTCTTGACGAGAGGGTTGACCAGACTCTACCACACGTCATTCTCAAAAAAACATTGTGGACAAACATAATATAATATTGAATGAAACATTCTATTATTTCCGTTATTAATATTGTAATGTCTAATTCTCACAATTAATTTTTTTTTAGATTTGTACTACCAGGTTTCGAGGTCAATTATCACACATCATCCTCAGGCATATATAAAGCATGGATTCAATATATTCCATTATTTCCTTTCCTTTTAAGTGAAATTGATTTGATGGGTAACTGAGTTTAAATTTCATTACTGCTGTAATGATCTTATAGAATCCAAGATAATTATCGAAGATATTGTTTAATTGTAAAAATAATTCCAGTACCATATCATTTAAAACTGGTCTTATGTAGTTTCCTCATTATAATAATTAAATACAGCCACAATTAAAGTAATTACATCAATTATAAAAGATTGGCTGAGTCATGTTGGTTTCAATTTTTAATTCAGCGAATCTGTTCTAAAATCATCACTTTTATTGACTCTATCTCACGGACAGGATGTGAGTCTACATTTTATTCAACAATTTCCCCAAACACTAACCAGACGATCCGTTCTGACGACGCCACAAAATGAGATAATTACAACGGGCATTTAATTGCACCCGAAATTAGTCAATAATAACAGGTACTTTCGCCCTGGCGGTGAACGTGGACCTTAAAGCACTAAGTTTACATTGTGAGAGTTCGAAATCTTGGAATTTCAACTTTATTGATAGTTTGTAGAGCCCAACAATTAGGACGCACAATTATTGTATGTTTAAATCTGAAAATTAGTCTAAAACACAATGTGGTTATTTAACATATTGGTCTATAAAATCCCGCATACTAATTATACCGGACTCTTCGTCGCCAATTCTTATAATTTATGAGATATTTCGATAATTTTTGCTGGACTATTGAATGAAATAACTTGCTTATCCAATACAAGGTGGCTAATTATGCCCCAGAGTTTCTTTGTTAAATACAAGGAATATTTCTTCGAACCTGCAGTCTGAGAATTTGAATGATTTTATAAATATTCAACAGGGTTGCAGAGAGAAGTCGTATGCATAATATTATGATAATCAAACGTTTTGTGGACGTACCTACTATTTTACAGTTCTAAGAAATTGGACGACCAATCTGCATGAAGAGTGTCGTGTCATTAATATAGAGGGTGAATTTGAAAATTTTGAAGTAAGTAATGAAGTTCCTTGGGAGAATGCGGTTGATTTGACATTTCTCGAACGAATTAATTTAAACCTGCATTTTGTTGCTGATATTTAAGATTTTATTCTTTTCAAAAGATCGTCCCTTTTTCAGAAATTAGAACACCAATTTTTATTATTTCAGAAGCAGCACCAATTATTTGCCATTATCCCCCTTTTTACATCCGTCACTATACTAATTGTAAGAAAGTTTGGTAATCAGTCTAAAAAACTCCTGATTTTCGTAGCAGAATCCGTTCTGAGCTTTTCTAAATTCATCTAGACTATTTTCAAGATAATGTATGTGAGTGCGTGCGTAAACCAAGGGCATATCCATAAAATGTCCAAGGGGGGTTTACTTTTTGTTCACTAGTGTCTCTACTGAATCACTAGCTAACTAGAGTTCAGTGGGTACGATCATAACTCTACAAACATATTTATGTGCAATTTACATAAGTTTTCATGACTTAGATCAGGGATCTCCAAACTTTCCAGCTTTAGGCCCATACTGTTCACTCCAATTAAACATTCGCGAATGATCTCGTTTTTTCGAAAAAGTTCTGGTGTATTCCACTCACTTCTTGATGGCAGTAATTGTGGTATAAGAAGACTAGCGGCGCAACCGTGAGTCAGTCCGCTTAGGGAAGTCGAAGGAAGCGAAACTGTCTATTGTGGAATAAAGTAGTGCATAACTCCTTGGAACGTGTTTGTGCGTATTTAAAAATCATCTTCATAACAGTATTTTGATTTGAAGTACTGTTTTTGTGTGATTTACTATTATGAAATAGAAGCGAGAAGTATACAGTAAATGCAGAACATTCAATGTCCAATTGAACTTTCAATATTTCGTAATTGAGTCCAGTAAGAAGGCATTATGTTTGATTTGCAATGAAACCGTTCTCAAAGAATATAACATTAAACGTCATTATGAAACGAAACATTTCCAAAATTACTCGAAATGTACAGGAAGTTTGCTTTCGGCATCACTTTAGTCTAAGACTATCGTCTAGTATTATTTGCTATTATTGTAAATACTCACTTGCACTACGTATCATAATGAGCTTAGCTGCTTCTTGGAATTATAAAAGGATCGAAAAGTAGTTTCCAAAACAAAGAAGTCGAAATCAAAACTACATACAATAATGTTAATTCTAAAACGTAATGATACCAAGTTTACAATTCCATAAGTGATTATGATCAAGCATCACAAAATAACGGTTTTTAATGACTTCAATCTGATACGAAAAATTGCTTTTCGTATCTGTCCAATTTAACTATGCATTAGTAATCACGCGTTCTGAAATGCACAATAATTGCATAATTATTGGAGTCATTAACATCAAGTTTTATAATAATCGATCGCTGCAAAAGCCGCTTCGACCAAGATCCGTCGGTGGTAAAGTGAGAGTAATAAACTGTAATTAAAGAGAATTATTTTTAACATGGCCAGTACCCCAAGCTTAAATATACGATTTGTTATTTTGATTTATCAGAATAATTATTAAATAATGCGCACTTAACGCATCCGACCATCTGTTTCGTGACCCGATTTTCAAGACATATTTCTGAGTATTTGTATGACTTCCTGCAGTAAAGCGTATGCTAATTCCCCTATTATATTCAGTGCTATATGATGTCGGTTGTATCTAACGTAACGAAAGTCTCGCGTCTTCGTCTGTTACCGCGCATTCTAGAAGGACGGAAGCATCATCGTGATTTCTACCGAGAAGCGATTATACACCCACGACCTGTTGTAATTGTGTTCGTTCGTGAGACGAGATCTGACCTCAGGCCGTCCAGGGGTACCAACAAAACTGCAACTTTACAGAACAACTACGCTAACAGCAGTTTCCTTATACTTAAGTAAAAATTATAGCGTTACATTAATAATGCTATCGACATTGACGTTGCGTAAATGGGATATTCAGTTTACGTAACGATTTTCATCTTATTTTTATTCGGTATTTCAGTTTGCTGCTGTTAATACTTCCATAAATCCAACATGATTATGGAACTGATGCAAAAGGATGATGGTATCTTCAAGACATAGGGGTGAGATGGGGACTAGACGGGGTATTTAAGGATCTCTGAGCTTATTTATGAGAGAATAACATTTGAATTTTTTTTAAATAGTACATATCTATTATTATTTTATTGACTAGAAGGGGTTCAAGGTAAATCCTGACAAAACGGAAATTGTACTGCTTACAAGGAAATGTAAGCTGGGCACTGCTTACCTTCTCTGGCAAGTTTCTGCAATTCAAAGGGTCGGTGGAGTAATCCTAGACTCGGAACTGATCTGGTGCAAACACCTCGAATATCGACTGAGGAAGGCCTCTGCGTCACTTTGGGCGTGCAGAATAGCTTTCGGCAACATAGGAGGATTACAGCCAAAGATTCTTTATTGGATCTATACCACTCTAATCAGGCGTATGGTTACCTATGCTGCGGTAGTGTGGTGGTCGCGGACAAGTACTGATATGTTCCAGCGCCCCCTGGACCGACTGCAATGGCTTGCATGCGTAGGCATATTGAGCGGTATGAGGTCGGCTCCAACGAGAGCCCTTGAAGCTCTCGCCAGATAACCACCTCTACACTTATACAAAATAGCTGAGGCCATGAGAACGTCGTATAGGTTGAAGGAACTAGGCCACTGGATCAAGACGCACAACTCTGGTGAACACTCATCGATTTTAAGTGAGGCAATCTCTAAATGCACCATACTAGAGATTAATCAAGATAGCATGATCACCGCTATATGTCTCACTTCTCCCAAAATCCTCATCTCCGGTAGAGAAGATTGGAGTAACAAAACTCTCACCCTATTGCCACCAGATGAGCTCGTTGGTTCAAAAAAATGCTGAACTAGCCAGGAGAAATAAAATTCAACTCATCTGGGTTCCTGAACACAGTGGTGTTGTAGGAAACGAAATGGCCGACTCCCTAGCAGGCAAGGATCGTCTAGCGCCCCTGTCGGGCCGGAGCCAATGGTCGCTTTATAAAATTGCCTGGGGCGGTTTCGCCCTTCTGGGATAACTGAACAAAGAGTGGTCTGAACCGTGGCGAGAATCCTGTGTGCCTAGGCTCTCAAAAATACTCTTTTCTCTGAACAGACGGGACATCAAAGAGATAACTGGAATCCTAACAGATCACTGCCGTCTCAACAAACACCTTCACAATATAGGCATCGCAGAAGACCCAATATGTAGGAAATGCAGAGAGGTGGGAGAAACTGCCTCTTACATCCTGTTGGAATGCCCAGCATTAGTACCCTCAGGCACCGACACTTCGGAGAGTCAAAACTGCTTCCAGAAGAACTTATGGAAGCCAGCACTGGCAATATTCTGGGTTTCTGGCAAGCCACTAATCTGCTAGAATAGGCTCCTGACCATGGGGCGTACAATGGACCCAGCTGTGTGGCCTTAGTGCATTTGGAGGCTAAGCCCCATGTCTCAAACGATGATAAATTGAACTAGAACCCATTTATCCAAGAAATGTTTGGTAACAACTTCATCTTGTCACCCTTGATGAAGTAAGATGGGGTCACACGTGGGCTGAGATGGGATAGTCCTTACAATAATCACATTAATGAAGAACTTCTTCATCTTCGTTGTCCTCTCCTGCACAAGAGCGGGACGCTCATCGTTGGCACTCCCTGAGATGATTGAGAGTACAAATACCCATTGTATAGACATCTAGACTCTGAATCAACTGATTCTCAAGAAGATCAGCATCGTCGTCTCTTAGAAACTTCACTGGGCAAGCTTTCGGCTTAGCTTTTGGCTATGTTCGAATTATTTTCGGTTTTGATGTCCCGGAGACTTAGTAGTAGGCTTTTCAGGAAGGAATTCTCACAACCTCAGCTAGGCATTTTTTTCCATTTGCTTTTTTTCGTTTCTATCATTCATCTCCATCATCAGGTAATTTTCGACACAACGATTGGGATAGTGTAGCAGTTTTTCCGTATGAACATAACAGGAATATCATCAACATTACCAGTTATCTGATATTTGTTTGATCCTCAGATTCAGTTGTTGATCCATTTACAGATGGAACAGTATAACACTGATGATCCTGACTTGTTGCAGGAACAGACGTGTCAATAAAATTTCCAGTCTTGTATTCAGTGTATCATAGGCAAGCAACCGGAAGTCAAGTCAGTTCTTGAGGTGCATCTAAGTACTTTGTAACAATAACAATTGGTTCCGCGAACAGCTATAATTGATATATTTTAGTTCCTGGATGGATTCTGAGCCATCATGTCACTATTATACTCCGACATTTCGCCGACCATTACAGGCGTCATGCTTGTACTCGTACTCATCGTATCATTGATGTGAAATTTTATTTTGGTAAGCAATTCTTTGGAATATATGATGTGTTGGACCATCTACCTCGTTAGTAAAAACATTCAAAACCGTAATACATTCTATGCTAGCAGAATTAATAACAGATACGTTTTTCCATACGAATTTGAGTTTTATTCCTAATAAAAAATAGAATAAAAATAACATTCTAGGCTTGTTGTGTGCACCAACAGATGAGGCCGATGTAGTTATAAGTCGAGGATTTATGGATAAACTGTGATGATTGTAACGCAAAATGTATCAACCAAACAACAATTCCTTTTTGGCTCCAAATTTGTCGTTTATTGTCAAGTTTTCCATCAGATAGATTATGTGCTGTTTGACGGAGTTTCCTCAAATACAATCGCTATTAACGCTGGTGTTTCATAGGGATCTATATTGGCACCAACTTTGTTTTTGCTCCATTCCAAGGATTTGTTGGAGGTGATCTCCTGTCCCGTCTACATCATTGTGGATGAGGCTACACTTCATATCGCTTACTCCTCTAGAACCTCTATATAATCCAATAAATCTAGTAGAGTTTAATGAATCCAAAATTCAAGATTACATCTTGTCCAAGAAGGCGGTTCTCATAATCCCTGATATGATGATGTTAGGTACAACTATTCTTACGACGTCTTCAATACCTATGCTCGATATCACCACCAACATCACTCTCTCATGGGACAATCACGTGAAGTCCATTGCGAGAACTTCTCCGAAGAACCTTGGTTTTCCATTCCGTGCCAAGAGCTACTTTGAACCTTAGAGCAATTCCTCATAATCGTAAAAGCACAGATTGGACCTGTACCCAAGTTTGAAGTTCATCTCACAAGCATACGCTGAAGCTATTATATTCAATTTAGAAGAAGGGTCATCGTCTGTTTGGTATTCATCTACCTTCCTAGAACATCGTATCAATGTAGGCGATCTTTCCCGTTTCTATAGATATCTTCATAGTCGGTGCTCATCAGAAATCTTGTCCATTATTTCACCACGAGACTTTCCAGGTGGTAAGACTAGACGAGCTCAGAACGGTCACTCCTTCATTGTCAAGCTCGATCAGCTAAATTTTGAAACTTGTTTGCACAGTAAGGTCTTTCCTGGTGCCCATAACCCCCAAACTTTCAGTTCAGTTGCAAATTTTGAACTATGCTGTAATGATCGATGAGACGTTGGCGTATAAAAGTGGTTTGTTGTTAGTGCCTGATTCGAGAACTGGAAGATTCAGATAGATCCTTAGAACTACAGTCACTGTTTATCACTGATGTTATGCAAAGACAGACCAATATCTAAAATAAGGGAGGAATTCATATTCTGATATCAATCGAAACAATTCGTTCCTTCAAATCTCGCGAATACTCACATATTGATTTTATTGATAAATTATTCCTTACATCGCATTGGTTTGGTGTATCGTTTACAATTAAACGTTTTGCTAGTAACTGAACTGATTCAATTGTTATCTTATAAATCATATCATCACGTTACTTGAGAATTGAATATTTTTTCTCTTCATTCTCTCTTAGTAACGGAATAATCAAAAATGGAAATAATATATTAATTGATATATTTACCCCGCGCATGCACCAATATACATCTCTAGTTGTTTTGTTGTCATTTTGCTCTTCAATACTTGTAGTTCAGCATTCCTAGTACACTACTTTTATGGTCATATCAAGGTAAATATGTGACTGGATGAGAAAAAAGTTATATCCATATATAGTCCACCGTTTTTTTCGTTTAGAGCAAAAACCATGCACTTTCGTGACAAATGACAGGAGACAAAGCTGTTGATTTCCGATGTCTGAAACCACGTTCATATTCTATAATTATATCATATTTTTCAACAAAATGAAGTATCCTATTATTAATTACGCGTTCAAGAATTTTGCTAATGTTCGGAAACAGTCCGATAGGTAGATAGTTCCCCACATCAGCTGTATTGGCATAGGCATGCCCTTAAATAAAAAACTAAATACACCTATATTTAACAACTAATTTTTTGTATGAGCTAGTGGATGTGCAATTTCATCTGCAAAACATTTTATTTGTTCGATTGGTCCTTCATCTGCTCTGACTGAGCATATATTTTTCAGGAATTTGATAATTGTTTCTATTTTTTTGGCATCTGTAGATGCAAATAATATGTACATTTATTTAGGAATTCGTCAATAACACTATCCAGGATGTTTTTGGGTTTGTTTTCAGCATTTTATTTTAAGTGTGTTCGAACCGATGTTTTTTCCCAGTTAGCTGTTTCATAAATGACGAGACAAGCCTCACTCTTGTTGTTGACGGTTTCAATATTCCTCATTTTTTACCTTCTTTGCCCTCCAAAACGACATGTTTCGATTTTCGAATAATTTTTATAGTCGTCCTTATCATCATCATACATTCGATCACATTATTCATATTTCGTTACTTTTCAATTCTTCTGTTTCACGAGGTCAGCAAAAATATGATTTTCAATGAGGCTTAGAAATTTTAACTGAATTTGAGATTTGCTCAATCGAACTAACCAATAGAAACAGTTTGCACAGATAAAAACAAGAAAATGCAATCAACCTCCTTTTAAATAATGTGATACAAAACAACGGGCCGGATTCTTCATTCCAGATTCGGGTTCAGCGGGCCAAAAACCCGCTGATACCAAATTTGTGAAACTTTGGATTGAAGAAGCCGAGATATTCCATTTGTTATAAAAGACATTCCATTTGTTAATTGAAAATGGCTTTTCCTAACATCAATATTGCCTTTATGAATACTACATGATTATTTTCATTTATAAAGTTATCCTTGCGTTGCAATTAAAATTTAAGTTGATTCATAACGATAATAGCATGACATTGCTTTATCATTTATACGGTGAAATAATTATTTGTTTATATGCGGCAGAGTTTAAACACAAAATCTGTAATATGATAAAGTATATTTCGGGGATAGCTATCAATTAACAAGGCATGGAATTTTGGACTTTCAATGTATAAGCGAGAAAGCAATTTAGTGAATTAGGATTTATCTCCAGCTGGAGGTAATCCGTTATTTCCATCACTAATTCTAAATACTATTTTAAAAGGCACCTTTTGTTTCCTAATTTAGTTTAATCTGATGATCAGTGGCGGCTTCTTCGTATAAGGGAGGTGAGGCATACATATCAACCACACGAAAAGAAAAATAAGTATTATCATTCAATTATACCCAATTTCACAAGATTCAGATATTGCAGACCATTGCAAAATGAGTATAGGCTTGAATATGCATCATATATTCAAAGGGTAGCCAAGTATTCACTTCACACGCATAGTATCTGCAACCAACTAGCCAAAGTTGTGGAATTCATTCCAATAGTTCACTTTATGCAGAGGGAGAATATTACTCAACATTGATCCCAGCGACCCATCATATCCGCTTAAACGAATTCGTTTTTTAGAACATGTCCACACGTCGTTATTGAAATTACGCTGAACTGAACAGTAAGGGTGTCCCCCTAATGTCCGCAACGTAACAATGTGTGAGTTGACGAAAGATAACGGAAAGGTTGATAGGTAGTTCACGGAACAAACTTCTTTAGTAAACCACGAAGTTTTTATTTTTCCATCTGCATCATGCCTACTGTTCATTAGTGTTTTTTTTACTTCTATTTCACAAGTAAATTGAAGTTTACAGTGGAAATTGTTACCATATATTCCGAATACGTCAGAGAAATTTAAAAAATGTTTAAAAAAGTAAGATATAAATGTAGGCCACAAACCTACCAATTCTGTTGGAAACTTTTTCTCAAATCTAAAACATTTAATACCTAAAGTATACAGATTAAATTGTTTAGATTTCGATGGGAGTTATACTGGAATCTCTAAACAATATTTACAAAAAAGAATATACAACCATGAATATAATATAAGAAACAAAAACTTAGAAAATTCCACCGACCTTGCTAAACACTGTTTTGATTATAATATATAATTATTATGAAAGATCTATTCTGGAGAACGTGACTCCAAATCTGTAAATCATAGGACAGATATTCAGACATTAAGTCAGATTTATACTAATTTAATTAATTAAAACCCTCGCAAATTCCTACATGCGTCTTTATAATGTTAAAAGTATATTTTAGGAAGAATGCTCAAGAGTAATGTTCCAATAAGGTGACTCACAACCTTTTTCTATTACCTCATGCATCTTAACATCTCGTTCAAAAGTAGATACTTATCGTAATAGTTTTGCTCTTCAGTCGTAAAGAGACTATACTAACATGCGTTTGTATATTATGAGAATATTACTGAATAGTGGATTCTTGATATATTTTATACTTGAAACATTGATGTGGTACAATTTCGATTATTCGTGGTTCTGTTCGTTTCGGCGACGTGGACATTTTCAATTGAAATTGGTGCGATAAGGACTTTGTGCTAATACAATCAGCTTTAAGAAATCCCTTTTTGGACTTCCGATGATGGTCGTGAGACCGAAATGTACGTTAAGACTAAAATATAAAGCATACGTTTTAATGTGACCTATTTCTCCAGAATTTATATATAATTTCAAATCTTCTTGAGGAAGCTAATCACTTTTAAAACACATTACGGAGAAATGTCAAGGTAATTCAGAAGGGGAGGAAATGTATAAACGAAAAAGCAATTTATTGAATTCCGATTTATCTCCAGCTGAGGATAACTCTTTTCTGCATTATTATCCCCAAATAGTATTTAATCAGGCACATTTAGATTTCTAATTTAGTTTGGTTGGTAGCCGAAACGTCCTTTAACAGTATTTTCAGTAGATGAGGGTGATTATTTCTTATTTATAAGTATGTTGTTATTCAATATAAAGCAACAGCATCAGTAACGAACGAAGTGTAAGGTCGCAGTGAGGATAATGACAGGGTTTACTAATTTGTCAGTATACTTGGAGTGTTGGCGGTCTCAAGTCCGCTAGGCGGGTTTTAATTGTCAGCTCGTCCGACACGTTAATTGCATAGACCATCAGTTCAGGTAGATGTTTGACTGCCAAAATCTACACCAGCTTAGAGTAGCTATATGAATTAATACTAGTCAAACTGAGTCTAGAATTATTAACAAGAGTTATAGTTTATTTATACCACACACGACTCAACACACCGCCTTAAGTATCAGATGCATATTTCCTCAGATATTACTTACAAACTATTAATTTCTCCATCCTAACTATTATTATCTTATGCCTGTCAATTATGAAGTTTCTGCAATCTGTTTCAAATGGCACGTTTCCTATATTACACACAATATGATCGACGACTAATTATGTAAGATGCAAGTATCCATTACATAATTATGAAGCACAA
The DNA here is from genome assembly GCA_958510875.1 of Endomychus coccineus. Lineage (NCBI taxonomy): Eukaryota > Metazoa > Arthropoda > Insecta > Coleoptera > Endomychidae > Endomychus > Endomychus coccineus. The sequence continues at coordinate 284,094,688 of OY294067.1, forward strand.
GCTTGCTTCGCAGAGCGTAGTAATCGACGTGGTACCTTTAAATTTCTTGGAACTCGAAGTTTTAGGCAAAATATTCGTGAAGGAACTTATGAGGCTAGATTTAGGGTATTTCTCAACCTTGTAAACTTTTTAATAAATCCCGTTTTGCCAAATTATTTCCTCTATGTTATCTAGTCCAAAATTATGATCTGCGGATTACGTAAATGTTAATAAACTGAATTTATCGAACCCGTATCAGTAGATGAAGTTATTTTCGTTTGCTAGAACGTCAAAATCAATCACGTACTATCTTCTCATAGCACGCCACTGCCTCGTGCATATTCGACTCGTAGTAATAATTACTGTCAAAATTGAGAAATAATAAAGGAACATAATATATAAACGTGTGAAAGAACAGGTGTGGGTGCGATTTCAGAACAGATCAGACAAGATAATTCAAAACACGTCTATCATTGTCACTGATTTGACATAAATATCAAATAATTGTTTTCTTTCCATTATTTCTCTATTAAGAGCTAATGCACGCAATTTATTCAAATTGATAAACGTTTGCTGAAAGAAACAAACCAACATCTCATCTACATAAAATAACAAACAATATGAATGCTTCTAGATTACAACTATTTGGGCGAATAACCTAGTGTATCATATTCTTTGATGTTTCAACGAAGTCTTCAATTAATATTCTTTTTTTTTCTACACTTTGACTACACGGGAGGAAAACCCATGATATTGGAAGTACATCGTGTGAGCCAGTGGGGGAAGGTTTGGAGGTTATAGACATAGGGGAAGACCTCAATAGGCAGAGAGTTCCACAACTTCGCCGTTCGATAGAAAAATGAAGTCAATGCTACAGCTAGCTGCCATACATATATTACGTATGCAAGCAGGTCTCCTATTGATATCTGCTGGCAAAAGCCGTTAAAAATTTTGAACCTCTCTAGGTATTGGATGAGCTTGATGTTGATTGCTTTCTTCATCACTCTAGAGATCACAGATAATAGTGTAATGGATCTATAGTTATTTGGAAGAGTCTTCTTCCCTTTTTTTTGGATTTGGTAGGACTCTAGCTGTCTTCCAGCTAGAAGGAAACACCAAGAGTAAACAACCTGCAGACAACTGGTATATGGCTATCGACAGCAGCAATATTGGGAGAGTCCTTCCCTTGTGGATTCAAAAAGGAATTTACTGTGAACATTCCAGCAAAAAAGTTTTTTCTTGTGGTGTAGTAGCCAGTTTGCCATCATCTTTGGTTATAGAGGGGAATGATTTATGTTCCTTCTTTGTACACATTTGAACTTTCTTGCACTTGAACACATGAATGCATGGACACTCGGGTAGGGGTATCTGTTTTGCTCAATATAGTCTCATCTCACAAGCATTGAATCAACATCTAACTTTAATGCTTACAAGTTATACGCCATGAACAACCACAAGAATTATTGAACTCTTCAATTTTGTTTGGGTATTGTGAATCATTCCGAAAATTTTTGGAAACGATCCGTTAGAAAAACCATAACTTTCTTCAAGTTTTCATGTGTAGCGGAATTGATTTGACGATAAATACCATGAAAGTAACACTCTATTCGAGTAATTGATCTTTTCCGCTTCATACAACGATTTAACATGAAGACTATACGACTATGTTGAGAAATATAGAGCTCATTATAGTACCAAGGGAGGAATTTGCAGAAAAACTTGAATTCAACTACCCTTCATTTAATACTCGAACTCTGTCACAGATATGACGTAAACAATCAGATGCTTTATCAAGTTCTAGTATCAGAGGTTATTGAAGCAATATTTCTTCATCGATCCCAGAAAAATTAAAATGTTTCTCTACTTCTGATTCTATTCTTACATAACGATAAAACCTACTAAAGTCCCGTTCCGGCTATGTCATTTTGTTCATGGCGCTACTTGGGATCCGAAAACGGTAAGCCGTTTATTCTATGGCCCCCTAAAACCAGTTAGGACTGCGTTCATGGCGCTTTCGGGCTCAAAACTTGAGATATAATCTTTGTTCGATTGATCAGACTGTCACGTTCGGTGCATATTCCGATCTCGGTTGATCTCTCGAGACAGGGAAAATACCCTGCTATTTTCTTCCGAAAAGTGAATCTGCAGAAAAGTTTTTCAGAATCTTAAACATCAAATTTCAAGCTAGCGCAGATACAGACACTGACACAATCTTTGTACCTTTGCAAAATTAACAATCATTGTTTCTTGCTTTTGAAAACTACGTAGGAGAAGGCGCCTAATAGTTAATTTGATCTTATGTTAAAACAGTTGGTTCAAGAAGTATTTCTGAAACGCATTGAACAATGTTTGTTCGTTTTGCAAAGGCACAAAGATTGTACCAATGCCTGCATCTGTGAGACTTGTACACATCTTTGATGCCATTCGTCGAATTTGATATTTATGGTTTCCAAAAACTTTGTTGTAGATTTGTTTCCTCAGAAGTGAATTACAAATTGCCTCATGGTACTTTTCTCAACTGAAGAGATCAACCAAGATCGAAACAAGCACCAGACGCCCATAACAGTTGGTTTCAAATTTTTTGATTCACACTGGTTAGGCGAAGAAGCCGGAGAGCTAACTTGATCTTATGTTACATCTGATGGTTCAAGAAGCAGTTTTCAAATGTTTGTTCATTTTGCAAGGGCACAAATATTCTACCAGTGTCTGCATCTGTATATTTATCGTTTCAAAAACTTTTTTGTGGATTCACTTCTAGAAGTGGATTCCAACTTGCTTCATGGTACTTTTCCTGACTGAAGAGATCAACCGATATCGCAACAAGCACCAAACGCGACAGTCTGATTTGTCGGATATAGATTATGTTTCAAGATTTGAATGCCAAAGCTCTAAATTAGACTTTGCGAACCGTGAAGATTTGGTACGAGTTACCGTTTTCGGATCCCAAATAGCGTCGTGAAGACCACAAAAAAAATTAGATTTTGCTAAATGTGATTTTGCCAGGGTTCCCGGCTCTGAAGCTGGGTCCAAAACAGGTTATATTACTCTTTTGTAGTTGATCGATGCTTTCAAACTTATCAATTAGACGACGAAGCGTGAAAGCATATTCGATTTTTTTCATTGAATTGTGATTGTATTATCTTGATAGTAAAATGGAGAACGTTTCCTGTTCGATGAAGATGTTTCAATGGTTCCACCACCCAAATTGATTCAGATTTCTGAAATGTTATTCTTGTAATGGGATTTTGGGTTCTGGATGTTTATTCCTACTCAATATTGCTTTTCACTATGGACTGCCATCTTTGTATTTTATTTTATAATAAAAATTGTATAGGATCCAAATTCCAAACTCAAAATGGAACCTGAAATTTGAACACCCTCCATTCATTTGGGGAACTAACAGGAAGTGAGAGATAACTCATTCAACATGTTTCTAGACGTCCATGAATTGCACGGTAAGTATGAAATCCCTCAATTTAATTGCTCCTATCGATTCAACCGTGAAGTTCGTAAAACAACCAACTAGATCGTAAAGTACCTGCATAGTTCATGATATTTTTTCGGAAATATTCGAGCATTAAAGCGAGTACTATATAAATAATAATTTTAATGATTTAGCTAATTACAGTTCATGCATAAAGTATGCAATTATTGTGAATATCTGGAATCGTGAATCATAGAGTGCAAGAGATCTGGTACGATTAGATAGGTAGAGTATTGAATAGTGGTCGGCTAGTTACGAGCATAAATAATTGTGGAAGTGTAAACGCACTGTTTACCGAGGTTATAGTTGTTTTAGCCAAAAGCATTTTACGGCAGAGTTATAATTTGATCGGTCGTGCTATGAGAAGGTCTTAACCAATCATTAATAGCAATTAGACACCGGGTAACATTCCACCACCACACTAAAGTATAAAATAATAAGACTTTTCACATTCCGAACGACTCTTCACTTTCATATGGAATTAAATGTTCCCAACGATCGTTCTGTCGATGTACGTTGGAACGCTTCCCTCATAAATTATTCGAAATCTGTCATTTTCATTTGAATGAACGAGTTATAATCGCTAACTCGATACTAATCGGACGTTTAACAAACAAAAAATGCATTTTCTCATACAGTTTCAGCAAATAAAGAATTCAAATCGAATGCGTGTACAGGCTGTGCATATGTGTAGTTATTTGAATTTATCCCTGGACGATCTTGGTTGAAGACGTTTCGCCAATGATCCATAATCCTCATACGGCAACTACCGAAATTAAACTTACATAAAAAATGGACGCAATTGAAGGAAAAAGGCTGAATCATCTGAAGGGATAAATAGGAAAAGCAAACTAAGTACCAAGAGTAAACTACCTGGAATTGTGAATCTATTAATTTTCTGTCTACCCTTTCTATGTAGGTAAATTCAGTCCCGGGTGTTTTAAAGGTCTGAGTAAACTGAGTGCCAGGTATGTACCTGGTCGTCAGGTCAGTAATTAGCATATAATACCTGCTGCCTAGGCCAGCCACTCTTCTGTACGCAAGTATTTGCACAATAACTAATAATGATTGTTTATTGTACCCCCTTTATTTCTAACTTAACCTGACCTGACTTTACCTAACCTAACCTACTAACCTAACTGTGTTGATATAGAATAGCAAACATTGTAATCGTACTGATCCTAACACTCTCATAATAACCAATAATGATTGTTTATCAAAAATGCAACTATCTCGTTTTGGATATCAATCTTCTTTTTTACCTAAGAAAATCATTAAATTTAGGGATTAAATCCTGAGAATAATGAGGAAAAATAAACTTGCGTTGGCAAATGCTTTGTTTTTGTGTTATAATTGTGGTAGATATGTAATTATGGCGATCTTTTTTGCTATATTGCTCCAAAACGTATTAATGTAAATGAATAAAATCTTATGTATTATTGGCCTTTTACACTCTAGGAAAAACGGTGTCATAATTAGCTATACTAATGCGAAAGGAAGTTGAACAACTATGACTAGTATTACGTTTAACCTAAGAATTCAATGAAAATTAAAAGCTCCCCTATCTTCATCCATACCCCCTTTGTTTCTAACCTTTTTTCTTTTCTGTTGAGAGGAAATGCTTGATGCACACCGTTAGCTTTTATCTATCACTCCAGGTAGTGCAGGACTCACTCAATGATGTTAGAGCATACCTGCTAAAACCTCTCATATCTTCATCCATATCCCGGGACCGTTTATCACATTGCTTCAGGATATGGACTGCGTCTTTCTCTTTGTTTGACGATGTTATCGAACTGAGTTTCTTTTGATGTTTAATTGTGATATTCACGTTGATTAAACGTAAATATCTACATTCGTAGTATACGTAGATGTTCACCTTATGTTTATACCGTAATATGGTTGATACCCAATTTTACGGTATTTTGTCTTTGTGATTTAACCTCTGTGGTTAAATTCCTATGTGTTTCGTTATTTTACCGATGTTACGGTTTTTGGGTTTCAGTACTCGAACACGTTATGGATCTTTCCTGTGTGTATACCCCCAATAATGTTGTTCCACAATATTAGGGTGTCCATGTATCAGTACTATATCGGTTCGTTGATATTTCCTGTACATATCGTTTTAACCATGTTTTTCTGATTTCTGGGTTTCCAGTACTCCATCACGCTATGGATGTTTCCTGTGGTGTTTCGTCTTGTACCAAAATATTGTTTTTCCCAATATTAAGGTACCTGTGTTTCAGTACTGAATCAGTTAGTCGATATTTCCTGTATGTTTCAGTAAGTTATCTATGATAGGATAACTTACTCTTCCGGAACATATGGTTCTCCGTATCAGCCGCAATCTACCCGTCACCCTCTTGTCAGGAACATGTGACTGGGAGTCCCACATTCTATCCGGGGTCTGGGTGCCTGTTGGTCCGCGGGAGCATGTCTACTCCTACCCTTGACCCTGCTGGCAACAGGGCCATGAGCATTCCCCTATCTGCCACCTGGGGACGCGCCTGGTTGCGGTTTTCAGGCTCCGCGCAAAAGAAGAGGCTCCTGCTTTCCAGGACCTTACCTAACCTAACCTACTAACCTAACTGTGTTGATATGGAATAGCAAATATTGTAATCGTACTGATCTTAACACTCTCATAATAACCAATAATGATTGTGTATCAAAAATGCAACTATCTCGTTTTGGATATCAATCTTCTTTTTCACCTAAAAAAAATAATTAAATTTAGGGATTGAATCCTGAGAATAATGAGGAAAAATGAACTTGCGTTGGCAAATGCTTTGTTTTTGTGTTATAATTGTGGTAGATATGTAATTATGGCGATCTGTTTTGCTATATTGCTCCAAAACGTATTAATGTAAATGAATAAAATCTATTGGCCTTTTACACTCTAGGAAACAAGGTGTCATAATTAGCTATACTGTTGCGGAAGAAAGTTGAACAATTATGACTAGTATTACGTTTAACCTAAGAATTCAATAAAAATTAAAAGCTCCCCTATCTTCATCCATACCCCTTTGTTTCTATCTAACCTGATCTAACCTAACCTAACCTAACGTTTTTTTCTGTGAAGAGGGAATGCTTTGTGCACACCAGGAGCTTTAATCTATCACTTCTGGTAGTGCAAAACTCACTCTAAACTACAGTTTACCTGCTAAAACCTCTCCTATCTTCATTCATACCCCGGAATCGCTTATCGCATTACTCCAGGATATGAGCTGCGTCTTCAGTGGGTGTTTCCGTTTACGTTTACGATCGTGTTTGTGTTAATGTTTAGCGCTAATTGTCTGTATTAGTGTCACGAGTTTCGTTGGATTGTACCATAATACGGTTGATGCCCAATTCCATGGTTTTTGTGTCTTAGTAATTTATCTCGTTGGGATGACTTCCTATGTTGTTTCGGTTTGTACCATAATCTGGTTGATGCTGAATTTTATGGTTTCTGTGTCTTAGTAATTTATCTCTATGAGATAACTTCCTACGTTGTTTCAGTAAGTTATCTTTGATGGGATAACTTACTCCGATCAACAGGAACATATGGATCATCCGTGTCAATCACAATCTATCCATCACCTTCTTCTCAGGTACTTGTGATTTGGAGTCCATAATCTATACAACGTCTGGGTGTCTGTTGGTCCGCGGGAGCATTTCACTCCTACCCTCGACCCTGGTGGCAACAAGGCCTTGACTATTCTTCTATCCGCCACCTGGAGACGCGCCTGAATGCTGTTTCAGGCTCCGCACAAGAGAAGAGGCTCCTGCTTTCCAGGGACCTAACCTAACCACACCTAACCTAACCTAACCTACTAACCTAACTTTGTTGATATATAATGCAAATAATAATTAATGATTGCTTATTGTACCCCCTTTGTTTCTAACCTAACCTAACCTAACTTAACCTACTAACCTAACTTTGTTAATATAGAATGCAATAATTATAGTTGCTCTAATCCTAACACTCTCATTTCTAAGAATATTCTGAGACTCATATTGAAACCCGGGACTCCATTTACATATTATGATTAAATCAGTGGGACTAAATTTTTGTCTCAAATGAGACTCAATTTGTTTTCCGCTGTGCACAAAAGATAAGTATGATCATTACAGGAAGACCGGTGCCTGACTTACAGTCCAAAACATACAGACCTTTAAGAAAAAAAGGTATGACAAGCTTTTTTAATATAATATTCAGCTTGACCTGGGATTTCACGAAGGATGGCACCTTCAATATAAACGATGCCTTCGACGTTTTTCATCAAAATTGTCAAAAGCGTTTGATTGCGTTCCACATTCCATCCTTATTGAAAAATTGGGAAAAATCAATTTGATGATACAAGTACCAAGCTGTCAATATAGATGGAAATTCAACTTGTTGATATCGGAATGCATCAGGGCTCAGTGCCAGTCCGTTACTGTTCTTCATCTACATAAATGTAGCACTACATTTCCAGATGACAAAAATGTTTCTTTTGAGTGTTCTGATATCAATACAGCTGCCGAAACATGCGAGATTACTATAAGTAAGACAGGGGATGGTTCTCTTGTAACGGGCTTGATTTGAACTATGGAAAAACAGAGAAACTAATCTTTAGTCTGAAACAGTTAGATGCAGCCGATGTGAAATTCCTTGGAATGCACTTCTGGAGTGTTCATACAAACCAGCTGATACACAAATTGAGCAGAAACATGTATCCACTAAGGAGCCTATCCAACCAGGTATCACAAAAAGTTCTGAGCAGAACCTATTTCGCTCTCAGTGAATCCCATTTAAGATATGGCATCATTCTTTGGGGTAATTGTAGTGAATTTGGATCCATATTTCAACTACTATGCAGGGCATTTATTATTATACTAAATATAGAGAATGTTGTAAGAAATTATTCAAAGAACTGAAGATTCTCAAACTACCATCTCTTTTTATCTTGGATTTTACAATATTTGCATATAAAAATCTCATTTTATATTGTCTAAGGATCTATACTTCTATGAAAAGACCTTCAATAACATATTTAGCAGAAGTATGGTAACAAACATCATCCGCCCAAGTAAAAAATTTGCAAATAATACAGAATAAGGTGATCAGATGCATTATAGATATTATATAACGAACAACCAGCTTCATATAGATACAGGAATACCTACCTAGTAATAAGGAATTAAAACAAAAACAGACCAATAATACTTATCAAAAGATTGAAACCCATGAAAACCCCACGCACAGTGGCTTATGATCCTCTGCCAGAGCCTAATTTCAAGAAGGCAAGAACGGTCTTTGCCCAAGCTGGGCAATAAAGAAGAAAAACCGGTTAAGCAGAAGAGCTTTTGAGAGAAACTACCATGACTTGAATTCGTAAGTTAATTGGAAAATATCAAGTATCAAATTCAAATTTACTTATTCATGATCAGATTGGGAATAGAACAATATATATAAGAAAAGTGTACATCATATTATTCTATCTAATATTTAAAGGAATAAACCCTCGTCAAAAAATATTTTTGGTGAGTAACCGTGAAGGTGTAGTTGCATACGACAAAAGGAATTCACCTCACGGATAAAACACTCTTAAGCAACGGTGTAGATAGTGTTGCCCTTATAAATATTACCTGCAGCAAATAATAAGTAACGGCGAGCAATAATTTGAGCGGCTGCATTGACGGCGATGATCATTTTCATAATTCATAATTTCATTAATTTGTTACTTGAGGCCTTGTCACGATTTTATGTGGAATATTATCAGATTACTAAAGTAAAATTATCTCGGTAATTATTGGTGAGGTTCAGAATTTATTAAATGCATAATTAATGTTTAATTAGAAGGAGAAATGTTTCAAGAAGATCTTATGAAAATGCAGAAGTGAAACATTAAGTTTCATTATTTCGAGAGATTTCGCTCTATTGTTCGACATCTAGCTATGCTTTCAGTTATAGACGCAGTGTCATTCTGAATATTCAACATTTATATAAAATTCTGAATGCATAATCTACAAAAAAGATTCATATCATTAGAAGTTTTAATTGAGCCGGTAATAATGATAAAAATCTCATATTATTATGGAATGGAATTCATATTGTGAATTGTAATCTCGACGGTTCCATGTTTCCGATTCGATGTCCAATCAATTCATCATTCCTATTCTGGACAATATAAAACCTTGAATAATTTTAGAATGTGGTATCTGGCATATGTAAAAATGAAAATCTTTTAATTGTCGGAAAATCTGCTTCGATATGTAAGGTTAGAAAATGTTTCTTATTATATGTTTCGACTATATGAGTATTCATAGAACATCGTGTGATCAAGCGGTGCAATGTTGAGAGAGGAGGTGGGCTTTGGAATTTCTGTTAAAAGTTTGGAGGTTATCGGTATGAGGAATGACTTCACTAGCCAAATAGCTCTAAAAATCCGCCGTTCGATCGAAACATGAAGTCTGGTTGGGAATTTCGGAGGTCTCGAGCTTGACAATAGAGCACTGTAAAAAGTACACATAAACTCGTGGGTCCATTTGTACCCATGATTTTCTGGGTAATTTAGCCTATCTGCTACATAAAATCTCGTTATTATTTTTACATCAATATATGAAATGTTTCAACCATAAATATGTAATACACTTCATTGGGTCTTAGAAGGTTGTGGATATCAATTTCGGGAGCACTCATCATTGGTATTGGTATTGATTGAGATGGTAGCGATCTTAATAGGATGTTCAGTGTGCTTAGGAATATCCTTGTACACTAGATATCACCTGCTACGTTTTTCAGGGTACTGAATATACATACTACTGTATGCTTAAATTTCATCAGATTTCTGTGAGCTCTAAAGATCTCGGAGATTATCCTGATCAGCGAGAGAGTGTCGCTTACACTTAGGCCTACCTCATTTCCAAGCAACGTTTGGCATTTCGGCAGCCGTCAATACTTCTCCATGCTGAGGCATCTTGATCTCTCAGAAGGTTCCGTAACATCTGTATAGCACTTTGTACGGGATACCAACAAGGAGGTCTTGATGACCGTCCAAACTTGCACCATCTCTAGCCAGTTTTGTCCTCTCTCATTCCCTTCTCAACCTAAGTCACTCTAAGTCAGGTTGAGCCTGTTCCCACCGGCTAGCCTGTTAACGATGTCCTTGGTATCCCTGACAAGTTTTGAGGACACAGTCGAACTTTTCAGAGAGTCCAGTGCCGTTTGACTGTCCAAACAGAACCAGGTTCCACCTTCTAAGCAAAAATTATTGATTTTCTCAGCCTATAGCCTAGACCATTGATGAAATACATTTTCTAACATTCCACCATGGTGAAATTGGGGAGTTCATAAAGCTAATTGCAAACTGCATATTGGTTACAAATTCAAAATTTCAAAGTTCCGCGTTCGCTAGATTATACTTCTCTTTCTCACATTAAAATTCTAATAATTCTCGACGGAAATAAATTAAAAAGGTCTTGTACATAAATTGATCAACGCTGAAACATTTAAAAGTACCTATAAAGTTGTACAGCGTTGCACAGCTGTTTTGAGCATAAACAGGAGTTCACTTGCAAATGGAATTTTAATGGCAATTGTGTAAGTCGACGGCGTCTCGGCGCTGATAATTTAAGAGTGTCGGGGGTGGGTTGGGGGCGTCACATATGCGGGTGAAATAAGGAAGAGAGGACGGCAAGTGTAAATGACATCATTATAACTGCAAAGTGGTCTCTCTCGTCTCCACGGTAACGGCGCTACGGCGCTAATGGCATACATGACAAGGGGGCCGATCGATTTTTTAAATTTACTCAAAGAATAAACACCGTCTGAAGAGACCTACAAACTGACGTCCAACATCTTTAACGAGCGCGCCTACGTTATTTCCATTCACGGAATATTGTTCAAATGGTGAATCGGGGAAATTGGATTCTCCGTATTAAGTTTTCACCTGTTCGATTGGAATCTCATGCGGGAAATTTTAATTCAGAATCAACATTTTCTAAGTGACCTAGAAGTTCAACCTGTGCATTTGTTCCTTCATCAAGATTTGTTAGTGGAAATATGATAGTAAGATCGTTATTGCCAAATTCACCAAACTAATCGTTAAACCGTTCAAACCCAATTTCATTTAACATTTAATGCAATCAACATTCGAGCTTGTATTTTCTCCAGAAAGACTTATGACGTGCTGGATATTCATGTCCAGTGTCACCACAAAAAGCCTCCTCTCACGGGACGATCATGTAAGAACTTGGTCTTATATTCCCTGTCAACAACCACTTTACATCCCAGCAGCTGCTCATGATGTACAAAGCATAGATTCCACATGTCCTCGAGTATTGTTCACACATTTGGAGATCAGCTCCAAAACATACGGTGAAGCTCTTAGATTATATTCAGAAGAGAGCTAATAATAATGTTGACCCAGGTATGAATTATATGTCAATTCACGGGAAATAGGTCACACTAACACATATGCTTAGAACTTTCGTATCAACACAAAATGCCCTTGTTGCACCAATTTCAATTGAAAATGCCCACGTCAACGAAACGAACAGAAACACGGATTATCGAAAGTGTGAAACATCAATGTTTTAAGTATATGAATAATCAAGAATCCACTGGTTAGCAATGTTCTTATAATAATAATAATAATAATAGAACAGCTAAAAATCCACAATGGGCAACGAACATGTCAAGTAAAAATATAAAATCTAAAATATATGTACATTATAAAAGAATAATTAGCTACGGAAACATATAAGATAAAGATATAAGCTAAACATAAGAGTCATATTATTAACAATAAATACAATAAGCAGAAATTTAAAAAGAAAGATATAAAGTATCTAAAACACTATGTTGAAGAAATCATCAATATCATAAAAACAATAATTAATCAAACAAGTTTTTAAGTTTAATTTGAATTTTCCATCAGAAGGAGAATCTTTAATGTACTTCGGAAGATGGTTGTATATTATTATTATTGTAGTATTTGTACTTTTTTGATACTGAGTAAGATGCGTTTGGTCAACTTTCAGTAAGTGTCTGTTCAGCGTTTTATATGAGTGTGTCGATTCCTTGTTTTCAAAAAAATTATAGTGTTTTCTAAGGAATAATGCACTGTCCAAGATATAAATAGAAGTTGGGGTAAGTATTTTGTATTTTTTTAAATAAGGTCTACAGCTGTCTGTCCGCTTTAAACTGAAAATGTTACGTTTACACTTTTTTTGAAGCACTTTTATTCTATTTATGTGTGATGAGTTTCCCCAAAATATTACGACATATTTAATAATGGATTGTACATACGCGTGGTAAGCATTCAAACATGTTTCACTAGAAGTATTATTGTGTAAAGTTCTTAGTTGGTAACTTAATATTGCTAGCTTATGAGCTAAATAATCAATGTGGGATTTCCATGTTAGACGATTATCTAATCTCAATCCAAGAAATTCTACAGAATTTTTATAAGTTAGGCTTATGTCATTGTTTAAAAATAGGCATGTTAATTCAAGTTCTCGATATGACGAGTGAAATTTCTGTTTTGTTTAAGTTTAAGGTAAGTGAGTTTTCAGAAAACCAGTTTGTTAACAGTTTTAACGAGTTAATTGTTTTGTTTTCTAGATCTTCCATTGTCTGAGAGAATATCGCTGCACCAGAGTCATCAGCAAAATATGTAAGATCGTGTTCAAGGACATCTGGTAAGTCATTAACATATGCGATAAACAATAACGGTCCCAGAATCGAGCCTTGAGGAACTCCCCGTATTACACATTCCCAATCCGACTGAATAATTTCATCATTTTGGGTAGTTATATTAATTTGTTGTTGTCTGTCTGTCAAATAAGATATTAATAAATCAGATGCTACGCCCCTAATTCCCATTTTATCAAATTTTTTAATTAACAGAGCATCGAAGGCTTTTGACACATCTAGGAAAATGCCATTTGTTTTAGCTTTATTATAAATGAGTTATGTATATGTTCAAGAAGTTGATAGATAGCCCGTTCTGTTGATCTGCCTTTTATATACCCATTTTGTTGGTCAGATAATAAATTATAATGTGTGAAAAATTTAAGAATTCAGTTTGATATGCATTTTTCAAATACTTTCGAAATATTGTTTAAAATAGAAATGGGCCTATAAAATTCGAAGTCATGTCAAACACAGTATGTATACGACTGAAACCAAAAAATATAACGCTTGAATATCCACTTTCGAATCAGATGTTGAAGATCTATGAGGTAATAGAAAAAAGTTGTCAGACCTTATTAGATATATTGATACTTGAGCATTCTACCTAAAATATACTTTTAACATTATAAAGACGCATGTAAGAATACGCAAAGGTTTCAATTGATTAAATTAGTATTAATCTGACTTAATGACTGTTCTATGATTCACAGACTTGAAGTCACGTTTCATGTGGATCATCTCCAGAATAGATCTTTTATATTAATTATATGGTAACATTATAAAATTATTTGTATTACCGTTTATGTTATTTTATGAGGTTCCAATATGTATTTTATTTATTCTTTCTTTAATGATGGGATTGGAAAATGAGATACCACCATACACAACACTTCTCCACACACATAACCCTATGATACATAAATTAGTAATTATCCCATTTTAGATATCGCTGAAAATAACGGTTATAATGTCAAGATTATAAATAAAATACTTCGAAATAAACTTAATTAAAAAGCCCTGGACCTAATACCAAATTTGCACGCCTAACATATTCAAGTGAACACTCACAAAAAATATCTCAATTTCTTAGAGTCGCCTTTAAAACAACAAACAATCTGTACTCATATATTAATAACTCAAAATCTAAAAAAGATACATTTTAAAAAAAATCTGGAGTGTACAAGCTGAGGTATGATGACTGTTATGCTTTGTACATAAGCCAAACTGGACGTAGTTTCAGTAAAGTTCCACAAGTATTTGAGAAGTTATAAGCTTAAAAAATAATAAGTGTAAGATTCCACGAGTATTTGAGAAAACATTGGACTCTAATTACACAAATCACCTATTGGAACTTTATCACAATTTCACCCTTAATTCCGATATTTTACTTATTCGAGAGAAAGGACATAACTCAATATTCTAGATTCCATAGGAATTCTAAAATATTCAAAAAACAATAGTAGCATAATATTAATTGATCAAGTCGATAGCTATAATCCACAACTTGTCAACAATTTTGTGAATCAACTCCTACTCATATCATTGTCTACCCCCACCTTTCAATTTGTACCATATTCAGATTAATTTCTGAAGCAATTACAAATTACAAGCTTTATGTTAACTTTCTGCCGTAAGTTGGAACTAATTGCTAACTGTACTTTCTGATTAGAATTGGACTGTTGAACTATTCCTAAGTAAATTCTACTGCAGTTCAGAATACTTGACATATAAATGATATTTTCATTATTCCTTGATGTTTTGGTGCATTCAAAACAAGGGAGAGTCCAGTAGCTGGTATAGAATCTCTCATTGAACACATATCAAAATGTAAGTATTGCCTCAGATATTCTTTACTTGCAGATATTCTTTGTTTATCCCATCTTTCGATGTAAAGTCAGCCTGTACACTCGGTCGTGATGATTTCCTGAATAGAGAAATCTTTTTTTCAATTGATCTGTGGATGTTATTCCTATAGAGATATCGAGTACAAATGACTTCCATTATTGCAGAGGCAAACGGAATTGATATTAGACATCCAATAGTTCTTACAGGATAATTCTCACAAATCTCACAGCGGACAGACAGAATTACAAGTAATAATCACTTTTCACCGTTTGAAAGCTGAGCACAAATTCCGTGGGTAACTTTTATAACTCGTCGCGATGTAAGCAAGAATGCGATTAAGCGCGAAAATAGTTACTTATCACAAATTTACGAGTTTATTCGTATTTCTTTTTAATTACGGTCATTAGGCTAGGTGTTATCGCAAATGATCTAATTTACATATGGATGAGATCTTGTTTCAAATTAAAATGAATTTTAATTACATATCTCGGAATTATTCTCTGAAATATGAACAATCCCTACAGGCCATCGAGAAATAACTTGAGACTGGTTATTTTATTGTTTTATAAATAATTAGAGTACTTTTAGAGGATTATAAGCTGGTTTTAATTAGAATCATTACCAGTGATTACAAAATATTACTCAGTGAGCCAGTACTTTGCCAGTGGCGGATACTTCAATCCTGATCTTCCATGATTTCTGTCTTCAATATTCTTCTATTAAAGTTTTTATGACTTTCGATGAATATGACGAAACTGTAGCATGGAATATCGCCAAAGCATTTGACCGAGGATGCTCCACAGGGATCTGTTTTGGCAACTATTTTGTTTCTGCTACATATCAACGATCTGTTGGAAGTAGCCACTTGTCCCATCCACAGCTTTGCAGATGATGGCACACTTCATATCGCTTTCTCATCTGAAGCCTCGAAACCATCAAAAAAAAAAGAGCGAGACAGGCAAATTAAAGCAATCAATGAAGATCTAGCAATGATTTTGGAATGGGGATCTGATAATCTAATGGAGTTTAATGCATCCAAAACTCAAGATTGTATCTAATCCAGGACGGCGGATCCCACATTTCCTAATACGATGATGTCAGGTGAATTATTCTTATGAAGTCTTCTATATCCATGCTCGGGATCACCGATCCCATCCTCTGATGGGATGACCATTGCGCAAACCACTACAAAAAACTTGGTCATCTGTTCCATGCCAAGAGCTATTTTACATCTCAGCAACTCCTCATAATCTACAAAGCACAGATTCGACCTGTCCTGGAGTAATGTTCACATATTTGGATTTCGGCTATCAAACATACGCTGAAGCTCTAGGATTCTATCCAGAAGGAAGCTATTCGTCTGATGATGATGTCACACGAGTTCACTGACCTCTCAGAACATCGAAAATAGGTGAGCGATTTCTCCCTTTTCTATAGATATTTCCGTGGTTGGTGTGTGGGATACAAATCCATTATGTTCTATGGTTATTTTTTTTTTGGAATACTAAATGAATTTATTAACTTTTTACATTATAAAGATAGAGAGGAAACAACATGGTACTATCTGATCGAATGAATTGAATTTAATGAATTATACTCTATGCTCTTGTCATTAAGGAAATTATGGTTACTCTTTATAAACCTGACAATTTGATATGAATATGAAAATTAAAATTTTAAAATTAATAAGCATAGATTAAAATGTATTTGTATCCCACAATATTGTGAGATACAAATCCATTTTATTATATACGGCTATTATATTTAAATATTAATTTTTATATTTATATCAAGTCCTCATGTTTATAAATGGTAACCATAGTTTCCTTTTCAACAACAGTTTCATATGTAAATCAATTCATTTGATTCATACGATCAACTAACATCCTAATATTTATTCTCTGAATTTATAATTTAAAAAGCTAATAAATTCATTTTTATTTGAATCATTTCAATTTATTAGTGAAATTAAAATCTACAGAACAACTACAATTGGTGACTCCGACGATTATTTTGGATATAATTGGATCATTAACCGGGAAACCCGACAGCAACAAGAAAAAAATAATAATAACCATAGAATAAAATGAATTTGTATCCCACAGGTAGTGATCAGAAATCTCATATGTCATTCTACCACGAGATATTACATGCAGGCGGACAAGACGAGCTCAAGCTAGTCACCATTCATTGCCAACGTGGAGACCTTGGAAACTTCTTCCTACCTGATTCATTTTTCTATCGAACGGCGAAGTTTTAGAAGATTTTTCCTAGTGATATCTTCCCTAATGCCTATAACCTCCAAACGTCCAAGAAGAATTCCTTCGAATTATTCTATCACTTCCTCCAATATTCCAGCGCTGGCTCATACGATGTTCTTCGAATATAACAGGTTTTTCTCACGTGTAGTCGAAGTATAGAAAAAAAACGTACCAACCAATATACGTTATAGATCTCTAGGGTTTTCCCAGTGAATCGAGTATGGCAATAATTCAGAGGATACAATCAAAGATATTATGCATGATCACCCATGCCCTATGTTATGTTTGCAAAGAGACAATTCATAGAGATCTGAAAGGGACATACTCCAAGGATGTCATAAAAAATAAAATTAATAACCATCGCAATATACTAGAAACTCTCTGATGGTGATCTAAAGATTCTAAAGGCACACTAATGGGAGCTTGTCATTGGAGAAGACCTCCAACGTCAATGAAGAACCACCCGTTTCTTAAGCTAGCTCATCAGCTTATTGACTCTTTTGTTATTCTGATTGCTAATAAATAACCATTTAGAGAAAATTCAGTTTTTTTATTGTCAAGCTCGCAACCTGACGTTATGGAGCTCTGCGCCTGGTGAAGTCTTTCCCTTTGCCTAAGACCCCCAAATCTTCAAGAACAATTTGAATGACCTCTCCCATCATTTCACCGCTAAGTCACACAATGTTCTTCGAACATTATAGGTTTTCCTCTCGTGTAGTCAAAGTATAGGGGAAAAAACTTGGTATGGATAATAGGAATGCTGAGGAAATACTATTTAGAATTAGGTGCAATTTGCCTAACATAAATTTCAACAGATTTACACCATATAATAAGGAGCAGTGGAATAACTGGAGTTGTAAATGATATCACATACAGGGGTCATTTATTCAATCTGTATAATGTCACAGAAACATTACAAGATTCTTCAATTTTCTAAACAATGTATTCAAAGCAGCTGTACTGGTCACGATCGAGGTTCGCAGTCGGTAGCAAAAGTTATAATTACATGCTGTTATCAAATAATATTGGATACGCCACTGGGTAGGACAATCCCGAGGAATTAGAAAAATTCTATCAAAAGATGGCTCGTTAATAGAAGTGATGCTGAACAATTAA
This sequence comes from Endomychus coccineus, assembly GCA_958510875.1. Lineage (NCBI taxonomy): Eukaryota > Metazoa > Arthropoda > Insecta > Coleoptera > Endomychidae > Endomychus > Endomychus coccineus. The sequence goes on from OY294067.1 coordinate 284,113,034, forward strand.
TCTGCTTTTATTTTAATTCGTAAAAGTTGAGCAGGTGTTTAATTTACTGAACAATTACTAACCACTACCTATAAATGGTTACAAATTTAAACCGTTATTAAGAATATGAAATATGAGTTACATTTACCATCCCATTAGCAATAATAGCATTCCTTTATGTTCGGAAGTACTTTTCAAAAGCAAGATTTATTTGTTCAATTGCGCGCGTTGTATTGGCTTTTTTGTCAGAGACCATTTACAATAATTACAATGCATGTGTAGGATTCCAAAATAAGCGGGCATAATTATAGTTGAGTTTTTATTGATTCTTGATCGATGTATGATTGATCTATGGAACGACGGATTGGTATTCAATCATAGATCACGCTCTCGGCAGAGAGTGATTTCCTTTCTATCAGATGAACTTCATTTGAAATGAACTGTCGAATTAATAAATTACATCAATCATTATTATTGACTATATTGAATGTGGATGAGATATGATTTGCAAGTACATTAGTATAATATAAAAAATTAGGTACAACCAAAAATTTTCATTATTAGCTTACTTGTTTTCATTATTGAGACAAAAAGAAATGAGTCTACTGATGACGGGATTCCAAATGTGAGTTAGTTGAATGATGAATCGTTCATCTCTTATGTACTTTATAATAATTATAGTCTACGCAACTAATCAGGAAGAATATATTAAGTCCTAGAGCAAACATTCCTTCAACATAGTATTTTTCATCGTATTTTAAGTAACTTTGAAAAAATCCGTCCGTTCGTCTGTCTGTCTGTCACGAAACTTGTCTATACGATAACTTAAAAACGAAAGGTCCTACCATATTCAAATTGTAACAGAAAATTGTTTGCTGTTCATTGATGAACACTATTATTTTTCAGAGAAACTGTATAATAAACACACTTTTTTCTGGAGGGTTGAAAATTTACAAAAAGCAAAAGTCAAGGTATGCATTGAATCGATTCAAAACTTTTACAGTAAATTTAGGTTGTGTGAAGATGATGAAATTAGTGTTTTGAATACTGAAACTTTTCAATCAATTGTGTTAACTAAATTTACAATGCACTTTTACTTTTGGTCCTACGGATTTTCAATTATTTTTCATGAAACAATTGATTTGATTCCCGTTGGCGTGATTTCTTGAATGAGTCATATTATGACTTTGTACCCCTGTAACGTTTGGGCAAAAATAGAATAAATTTCTTTTATAAATATTATTCTCAATACTAAGAGTTTCCCAACTAGAAAAATATGGGTAACTTCCTAAGGAAAAAATTTTCGACGACGTCATTAGAACCATTTTTGAATGAAAATGTACTTCAGGCCATCATATTTACGACCCTATGATCAGAATGTGATTGTCTTTTTTACTTTTGCCATAGTAGGCGTTTGGAGCAAACTTTCTATCATCCTGTACATTCTGGATAAAGCAAAGAAATAATCGGTATGATGTACAAGGCGATCAAAAAAACCTTCGCATATGAAAAAATAGTATGACAATTTCTCTATGAATATTAAAAGTATTGATTAAAAATGAAACGATTACCTATATAAGGTTGAAATATTATTACGAATAAGCTGTCCTAAAACGTTCTCGTTTCATGAAAAGTAAAATTGAAAATCCATTAAAACGGAATAATATTGTAATTGTTTCCCAGTGACCCAGTAGGAGAACTTTAATGAAATTAACGGTTATTAATATTATAAATTATATAAAGTTTCCAAAGTTCGTTTCATAATAACGGAATAATGATCTATTTAAAATTATCAACATATATCGATTTTCCATTGAAAACTAATTAGATATAATTTCACACCATTAAATATTCAAATAGTGGAGTTCCATAAGGGTAACGGTTTGTAGAATTTGAACTCAAATATAGAATGGAATCAAATTGTTTGAATCCAGAGTACTTGAAAAACACTAAATCGATTGTCCATAATATCCAAATTTTGTACATATAGTGCAACAGTTTTTGTATCAATACAGGGTTCCGCACATGACGTTAATATACTTCTGATGGTGATTCTATACGTAGACTGGTATCATCAACATTCATAAATAATGAACATAGGCATGCGAAAAGAGGGTATGTAATGAATCCTCTATACTTGATTTGAGCAAAGTGTTTATTCTAATCTAAAAAACAATAGTTTTACCAACTCTGCGCAAAAAAGGTAAGCATGGAAAAAAGTGAATTTCGGGTCTTGATTCAACATTATGCAAACCGAAGCATGGCTTGTTAAACATCATGGGGACTCTTCACCATCGATTGGAACCATTCACAAGTGATTTACTGATTTTCGTTGTGGTAGTACGACCACAATGGAAGCCGACACAGTTCTGGTCGTTCAATTGAGGTTACAACGCCAGAAACCATCGACAAAACACATGATATGATATTGGACGATAGGCAAGTTTTAGTTCACGAGACTGCTGAGCCTATCGGTATCTCATTTGAACGGGTACGGAACATTTTGCATAAATTTCTGAATATGAGAAAGCTGTTTGCCACATGTGAGTCGCATTCGCTCTCTGTCGACAACAAAGGCGATCATGTGACAATTTCAAAGGAGTGTTTGACGATGTTCAAGCGCGATAAGAAGAACTGTTTGCACCGTTTCGTAACCGTGGACGGAACATGGATCCATCACAACACATCAGAGACCAAAGAACAGTCGAAACAGTGGACTTGTCCTGGCGAATCGAAGCCGAAAAAGATATAGTGGATGTATCGGCCAACAAGGTCATGGCGACAGTTTTTTGGGATGAACACCGTATCGTCCATATCGATAACCTTGAGAAAGAAAAAACGATCACCGGCGTATATTGTGCAGAACGGTTGGATCGATTCGACGCCGATTTGAAGCGAAAGTGGCCGCTATTGGCAAATAAGAAAGTGCTTTCCTACCAAGACAACGCACCGGTGCACAGGTCCACAGTCGCAATGGTAAAATTGCATGAATTGCGCTACGAATTGGTTCGTCGTCCACCATATTTCCCAGATTTGGCCCCCTGCGATTTTGATCCATTTCCAAACTTGAAGAAAAGGCTCGGCGGAAAGAGATTTCCGAGTACACAACTCCTATGCGACATAACTTCTTCAAATTTACACCAAAAATTATCAGCTACTATATGTTTTAGACAAAATAAAATCGAGTTGCTGATGAAATCAAACAACGAGAACGAAAGATAGTTCTTCAGGATTGAAAATAATTCTAGACCAACACTAGGAGAATTATTAACACGAAGACGTTTCAAGGAGCCCGATTTGAGAAATAATCAGGCCTTAAAAACTGAAGATCTTCCGCATAGGGTGGAATTTTGCCGCTGGCTACTTGGTCACAATTCTATAGGAAAAATTCTTAATTTCCTCAGCATGCATATATATAACGGAGAGAATTTTCAAGCATTATTCAAAAGAAGGAACCAAGAAAGATTTTTCCACAATGTACAATGTTTGGCAGGGATGAATGACGATAACTTGTTAAGGTCCTACGTTCTTCCAAACCGCTTGAATTATTTGTTCTTCCTGCAATATGTAATTACTTATGGATCTATTCGATGACATGCCCTACCAGTTAAGATTGGTTATAGTTTTTATGCTTGATGGTGCACCACCTCATTTATGTATTGATGTAAGAAGACATTTGGATCGAGTTAATGATTGACGATGGATAGTAAGACGAGACCCTCCTCGTTCCCAATTTTAAATCCAATGAATTTCTGTCTGTGGGGATGGTTGGAATCATAGGTTTTGTGAAACACCTGAATAACTTGAAGTATTATCACAACCGCGAGTTATTAACTCATCTGAAATTGTACGAAATAAACCAAGAATCATTCAAAATATCAGATATTCGATGCAAAAACTGGTTAGACGCTGTATTAAACTGAAAGGCACACATTTTGTAAAGGTACTTAAGATTAAGAGAATGTATTGCTATCCAAATTTTAACTAAATAAGGAATTGTTTTCCCAAGTAGATAATGAGCTTCATTCGTCAATTATAATTCATCTGGTTGTTTGATTTCGTCCTCATTTTGTTTAAAGCATAGCACATAATTTTTGATGTGAATTCTTAAAAATTATTTGATTGTCATACTACCCAGGGAATATCGAAATTTACTTTTTATCATCATTTATTGAGTTGTTTATTCAAGATCGTAAATATGGAGCGGCACATGCCTGCTCCACCACTGAGCAATTTCAATCACTTCAATGAAAATTTTGTGCTCGTGATAAATTTATCTTTTAGTGCAAAGTGAATAATAAGAAGAATGGAACAATTTACCCACGGAATTAGTTTCCGAGTTCAACTAGCAATCATTACAATACTAATCTACATCGTGATCGAATAACATTGATTATATACAATGCCAGAGCTGTAAAATCTCTATACAATTATTGAAACGCGAAACAATTAGGCATTCTTTCCTACGCTTCATATTATTATCATTATTTTGACTAACGGTAATAGATTCATCTCGCTGACAAAAATATTTCGTGAAATAAATATACATCATCTGAACTATTGAACTGATATTATCGTCCTATGTCGAATATACGGAATGGATCGACAGAATCGGATAACTGCTGTTGCATTGGATATTTCCAAAACATTTGACCGAGCCCGACACCAAGGCATTCTTGGGAAATTTTCGATTCCTCTCAGATAGATCACTTCACGTGGTTGGCCATTAACGCTGGAGTTCCACAGCGATCTATCTTGGCACCAACTTTATTTCTGCTCCACATCGTGGATCTATCTAACTGCTGTTCTCGGGAAACTCTCGTTTTCTCTCAGATATATCACTTCACATGGTTGGCGATTAACCCTGGTGTTCCACAGCGATCTGTCTTGGCACCAACTTTGTTTCTGCTTCATATCAAGGATCTATTGGTAGTGAGCCCCTGCGCCGCCCACAGCGTTGCAGATGATGGTATACTTTATACCACTTTCTCAGAGACAGAGACAAGTCGACAAAATTCATAAGGATCTGGCAACGATTATGGAATGGGGAGATGGTAGCATAGTAGAGTTCAATGAAACCAACACTCAAGCTTGTATTTTCTCCAGGAAGGCGGATCCTACAATCCCTAATACGCCAATGTCAATTACAATAATTCCTATAAAGTTCACCATATTCATGCTTGGTATCACCACCAATAAAACCCTCTGATGTGAGGTCCATTGCAAAAACTACTATACTATGGTTTTTCTGAATTGAATTTTATCAATTTTTTATTATGAAATTTAACGAAGATTATCATTAATTTCTGGAAATAGGTTCATAAAAATGCAGTTGCAAAAGACAAAAGAAATTAAGATGATCTTTGCCCTCCTCTCAAACAGGTGCTTCTTCTGTAGGAAGGCTTGTCAATTTCCACGATACGTTAACATTCAAGCGACATTTAACAGCTCATAAGTTTAATGAACTTCGGGGTGTGGATTTAACACTATTATTGTTTCATCGGTTCGGCGGGAATGATGAATTTGAGACGGTCGTGTCATTACCTGTGGTAATTCGATTGGTAATTTGCGGTCTGGCTGACAATGACCGACTCACCACGCGTCGGAAACAAATCTGTAATTGTACATCAAACTTTAATCACACTGCAGCATTCTTCGGATAATGCTTCTCTCTTCGAGCAAGGACGAATTATGGTTTGGACAATACATAAATGTAATATTACTAATACAAAACGTTATGACGTTTATTCCAGTTTGATTCGAAACTAAGAATAAGAATGTAGTTACTTATCACGAACTTAATTATATTTAAGAGAATGAGGTATTGAATCCTCTCCACCATTTTCAAATCTTCGTTTTGCAAATGTTGAATGAAAATAGCTCACTTCACATATTTTAATAAGCAATTCGTGATCTTCACTTGATCTTAAGGACTTTATGAAATCAAATGTACAGATATCTTGAATACGTATTTCGGCAACAAAGTTGTCTTGTATCTGTAGAGAATCAGCTTTTGCTTATATTTCAGAAATAGTTTTTAGCCAAGTTTTATTTAATTAAATTCAATATTCAAGATATAAGTAACTCCTCTACACTTATACATAAAAACTAAGGTCTTGAGAACGGCGTATGTGTTGAAGGGCCTAGGCCACTCGTAGACACTCATCGATTTGAAGTGAGGCAATCTCCAAATGCCCCGCACTAAAAATGGAGCAAGATAACATGATCCCAGCTTTATGTCTCACTCCTCCCAAAATCCTCATCCCGGATAGAGGAGTTTAGAATAACGAAATACTCTCCCTACTGCCACCAGATGGACTCATGTGGTTCACAGATGGGTCTAAGGTAGGTCAGGCTTCTGGGGCGGAAGTGTACCTAAAAAGGCCAAAGATCACTATCTCAGTGACTATAGGCGTTTACTGCACGGTTTTTCTTTTTGGTGGAGGTCTACGCAATATTGAATTGTGCCATGAAAACCTGTGAAGAAACCATGTAAATAGGTGCATACATATTTGCACAGACAGCCGGTATACTGTAGGAACTCTGAAATCACCCGTAACATCAAGACTTGTCGAAGAATGCAGAGATACACTGGTTGAACCAGCCAGGAGAAACGAAGTTTAACTCATCTGGGTCCCTGGAAACAGTTGGAAGGAAACGAAATGACCGACTCCCTGGCCAGGCGAGGGTCGTCTGGCGCTCCTGTCGGGCTGGAGCCAATGGTCGATATCAAATTGCGTGGGGGTCTCGCCCTTCTGGGCCAACTGAATAAAGAGTGGTTCGAACTATGGCCCAGCTCTTCATAACAGAACCTTTGCCTAGGCTTTCCAAGAAACTCCTTCCTATGAACAGAAGGGACATCAGAGAGATGACTGTAATCCTAACCGGTCACTGTCGTCTTAAAAAACACCTTCACAATATTTATAGGAAATGCAGAGATGCGTAATAAACTGCCTCTCATATCCTGTTGGAATTCTCAGCATTAGCATCCCCCAGGCAACGACACTTCGAAGAATCAAAACTGCTCCCAGAAGAACTTGCGGAAGTCAGCACTGGCAATATTCTGAGTTTCCTGGCGGTTCTCAAGCCTGCTGGGCTTCTAACCACGGGGTACACAATGAGCCCAGCTAAGTGGCCTGAGTGCATTTGGGGGCCAGGCCCCTCCCCTCATACGACGACGATGATGATGATGATGATGATGATGATGATGATGATGATGATGATGATGATGATGATGATGATGATGATGATGATGATGATGTATATGTAATGAGAATTGAACACGATGTTTTGAAGCAGCTAGATAATTAACGAATTTCCAATAAAAATATCTAGAAAAGTGTCAGGACTTCAAGCACACTATCACATGTTTTACTAAAGTTTCTATTCTTATTTTCCATATTTTACTCTGTATTCGTATAAATAACAAAAGTTCTTCAATTTGTATATTATTTATAAAAGTGGAGTAAAATTTTTCGTCTTTTTTCGAAACGTAGGACGTGGGGGCCCCCACACGACTTATGCACGGGAGCCTCCACAAACCTAAATACGGTCCTGATTACGGCTGTACATGATTGTAATGAATGATTCAATAGTTTTGGCACTTCTACAATCTAGTCATTTCCGAATGATACCTCAACATCTATCCTACCCTTGTACTTTTCTCTATCAAACTGGTACACGCCGCTATTAATATAATAAGATACGAATGAGCATTGACGAATACGCAATTGGGCAACGCCAAAAGAAATTCGTTGGGAGAATGTTTAATCTAATAAAAACTAATTGGAAAGATTCTTAAATCAAATGGGGTATGTGAGGATTGCGAAAGCTAATATCTAATACCCTTAAATATTCTTGTGGAATTATTATGCAAGACAGTTAAAGAAACGGAACACTCGTTAAAAGAATTTTCCCTTCTGCACCGCAACTCGGATTTCCAATTAAAAACCCTCATTTATACTTGAGTAGAAATTACATGATGCAATTTAAAAACTCTGAAGAGTCGCACTGAAATCTAGACCTTAAATGCTGGGCAATTGAGACCGGTTTCCTCTTAGGATTTCCACACCTAATAAAGTATCATGCGCACGAATAATTTTCATACGATTTGAAGATTTCGCGTGTTAAAATGTTTCTTGAATTTAATTCCCAGATTTAATTGGATTTTTGTTTGCGTATAAATTTCAGATTATAATTAAATTTACTTGAGAATCAATGTACGTTTTTAAATTAAAACCGATTATTCTTTTCACTTCAAAGTATAGTAGTAACAAGACCTCATCGAGACGACTTTCACGTTATTGGAATACAAGCTAAATGACAATAGAAATGCTCTCAAACATTTGAATAATACATAGAACTTTCTCATCAAACGCTTGAACAAGATTGCTTCATTCTCGAATTATTCACCATTGCTCGAAAAAGTTGGGCTTCCTCAGTAAAAACATTCCATAAATATCCATTTCCATGTATGACGATGAAAGAACACATTAATTGTAAAGATATTTCAATCATAAGAACGTAGCCATTAGATCACTTATTTTTTTACGTAAATAACTCAAAATCAAAAAGGGACCACACCACATTCAAAGATCTGGAGTTAACGAACTTTAGCATATATTTTGGAGGGCATTTAAGATACAATAGCCTTAAAAAAATCAATCAATCTTATAAGTTCAGACTAAGGAACCTTTTGCAATGGGTTAGTAATGACGTTAATAGAAGGGGTAAAAACCAATAAATGCGGAAATTCTTTTGCCCACGACTCATATACAGAGGAACTTTTGACAAATATATGTGAGAAAGAAAACATGTACCTGCAGCTTCTGCCTGCTCCCAGCTCTGCATTGCTGAATTTGAATTGTGGGTGACCAAGTGGAAAGTGCTGCGTTAAATGTAACGAAAAGATCCCCAATTCCGTACCGAGATTATTGTTGTGTGTGACTAGGATTAGTATTCCTGCACCAATACGTTACTCAATATCTTGATCACACTACCAATCAGTGTAGCCACTACAGAGCACCGTTTTGTGACTCCGTCTCCTGAAAACTGCTTTAATAGAGCCACAATGACGGAAGATCCATAGAGAGTCGTAATTCCACGATTATCCAACAACAATAAACACGCGATTGGATTTCGTAATCTAAGATACTATTGAACTATTGGAAAATACTTAAAGATTATTAATAACTTCCTTTCAAAATTTAAAAATGTTCTTAATTATTAATTAGCCGAGACTGAAATGAAAATCCGCATCCGCGCCTGTTTATACACTGTTTGGATCAATCAATTGATCAAACTGGCATATCAAATGCATTCTAGAGGGCAATTTTTCGATACGATATGCAGTATGATCCACTTTGACACAAAATAACCTTTTTATAGCGATGAAGAACGAAGATAGTGAGCGGCGATACACTAAAATGGAATAATTTTTTTGGATGTGATTTTTTTTGGAAATATGATTCTCAATTTTCATAAACATTTTTGTGAACTCAAGATTCAAACTTTAATGCTGGTTACATTCCTACTTCAAAATATCTTCGCTATCTGTATTTCATTCATACGAGGGCAAGGAAAAAGTCCCGAAAAATGAAACAAGAAATGATTTATTTGGTCAAAACCTACAAAATCTCCCGATACACTTTTTTTAGCCCTTCCAAATAATACGATTTTGGCAATCCTCCGAAATAGGCGTTTGTTTCAGCAATGACCAGCCAAAACTCTTTCCGCCGAGCCATTTCTTCAAGATGAGAAATAGATAAACATCGCAGGGACCAAATCTGGAGAATATGGTGGATGACGAACCAATTCGTAACGCAATTCATGCCATTGCGACTGCGGACCTGTGCGCCGGTGCGTTGTCCTGGTGGAAAAGCACTTTTTTCTTTGTCAAATTCGGTCACTTTCGATTCAAATTGGCGTCGAATTGATTCAACAGCTCTTCATAATATACGCCGGTGATCGTTTTGCCTTATGAAGGTAATCGATATGGACGATACCGTGTGCATCCCAAAAAACTTTCGCAATGACTTAGTTAGCCGATAAACCCACTTTGGCGTTTTTCGGCTTCGATTCGCCAGGACAAGTATACTGTTTCGACTGTTCTTTGGTCTCTGGTATGTTGTGATGTATCCATGTTTCATCTACGGTTACGAAACGACGCAAAAAGTCCTTCTTATCGCCCTTGAACGTCGCCAAACACTCCTTTGAAGTTGTCACAGGGAACAAATGCGGCATCCATCTGGCAGATAGCTTTCTCATATTCAAAAATGAATGAGGGATGTGCGATACACTAGAAAGTATCGATATAAGGTATCGATACGGATCGGAACATAAAATATCGATACAGTAAAATATCGTAAGTTAAAGGATCGATACTCCAAATATCGATACCTAACGATCCGGGATTTTTAGGGCGTCAGCGCTCTGCGGTACTGTTATTCTATAGCAGAATATAGTGAAAAATTGAATAAAATACTCCGCATTAGAATCAAGAGAGGAGAATGGAGAAAGAAAAAAAATACGATTGGCCTCTTTAATTTATTTGTGATTATCACAAACAGTGAAAAAATTTCAATGTAATCTAATTTAGTAACAGACTAAAGTATAAGAAAATACATATTCTAATTTAAATGTTCCACATATTTAATTGTAAAGAATTTAGAAATAGCAATTTTGACAATCTTTTACCAGTCAGCCTATTCCGGCTTTGCGCCGGTGGTACTATATCTAGTTGACGCTAGTTGTCATCAGTCGATTAACACCGACCGATCCGGGAAAATGGCGATACGTACTAAATAAGTATCGATACACAATATATCGAAGAGTAAAGTATCGATACAAAATATCGTGTATCGCTTCTAATAGGATCGATACTTCCGAGTATCGATACAGTATCGAACATCCCTAAATTTGCACTTTAACTCGTTGATCGTCCAATATCATACCCTGAATTTCAATAACGATTTCTGGCGTTGTGACCTCAATTGGACGACCAGAACATTCGGCGTCCTTTACGATAAAACTAGCACAACGGAAATCAGTAAACCGTCTGTGAATCATTCCAATCGATGGTCAGGAGTACCCATAACGTATAACAAGCGATGCTTTGCGTAATATTTTTTCCTCGCAAGAAATAATGTTTCATCACTTTTTTCCATGTTTACAAAAATCTTCAATGTTGCTTGCTTTCGATGGGTGTCAAAACAGAACTGAATGACATATCAGTCTGAAAATTTTAATGCGTTCTAGTTACAAGTTTTCACATGAGATTTTCGATTGCGGGGCCATCTGTCTTATTTTTCAAGAATTTTCACCTTGCCATTATTACCCCTCTTCAAATCATTCGCCTAATCAGATGATTTTCTATTAATTGAAACATTAAAAAAGGAATTTTCCCATATGACTATTATTTTGTCACTATGCAATCACCATCCTGAAATGACAGACCCTATCAAATATTTGGATGCATTATGACATTACTATAATTGATTCTCAAATCTGTGGCGAAAGATGTGTGAAGAATATACGTGAATTTTTCGTAGTAGGTGAGCCCAATTATTGCTGAGTTACTTTCCCACCATTGAGTTGAATAGACCGTTCGCAAGTAGCTACCGAAATGAATATTAAATTCAATACCAGTTCGAAATTATATTGCAATTAAAAGAAGTTGGCATGAAACTCAAAAGTTCGCATGATGTTTTACTAAAATTTATTAAGAAGAAGGCGTTGACTCGCGTCACTAGTCATTTGTTCCCACAAATGACTTGTATATTTATTTATTCCACTTTTAAACGTATGCGTTCATTGTGTGAACAATTGAGATTGATGTGAATTGTAATTCCATCTGGTCTGCTGTATACTAGTTACACAGTCGGATTCATAATAAGAAATGAACAAAAACGAAATCTCTTTCAAATTAACATCTCGCTACTGGTTTTCGTTAATGGATCTCTTCTTTACTCAAAACTAATTTCAACGTTATTATTAATATAATGTATGGAAGACACTTTCGACAATTAATGTGAACCGACTTGTTCAAATGACATATTATTATCAAGTGTGATTAAGGTATAATCAGTTCAACACTTACTTGTTGCACGATCTGCAGAAATGAAATTGCAATAATATACAGAGAGCTTAATGACACAAATTGCGAAATAAATATAAATAGAATGAATTCAAATGATTACTATTGGCTTTTTTGCAAATCGAAAATTATATGGCATGACATTGTACAATCAGTGCGTAGGTGCTGATTTAATAATGACCATTCGTAGAAAGATTTTGTTTAATGACCTTTTTTTGCTATGTGAAGAACACGAGCCGATCAGCAGGTTTTTTAATCGATTTGTGGAATACTTGATCTGAACACAGACAACATGCAGGACTGGCAGATGCTTTTCAATTCATTTACTCAATTGAAGTAGAAAGCTTACCATAAAAAAAAGTTGATACGTTCTGGAATTATGATAAATAATCTTCTAATTATCTCCCCTTGAACATCCACGGTACTCCAGTACATTGAGGCTTTGGAATGCGGTAAGATGGGAAAGTATTATTAACGCTCCAACCAATTTCGGACCCAACAGCAATAGCGTTTTTGCGAGAGGTCATCAACTTTCAAAATTGGCTTTCCATTTACAGAGTGAACAAATATAGATCCAAGAAACCAAAAAGACTCTTTCGATGATGCTGCACATTCATAAATAAGGAAAGAGGGGCCGGTTGGCAACATGGGGGATTCGAAATTCCTCACAGTACGCAGGTAAACATAAAATTCATGTACGATATTCGTCACATCGTCCGAGTTTGGGACTAAGAAATTAGTCACAAAGTTAATTATCGATTTTAAAATTCCAAAATACTACGTACAACACTAAGAACTTGTCTAGCAATTTTTTCTTCAGGTTTATGATTATGTTGATTTTTTGATGTTGCTACAGCAAAAATACCCGATTCCCTATGGTATACACATAAGACTTACATTTAGGCCGTTGATGCACCTCCAGACACTTTCATTACTTGAAGATCGATATTTAGAAAACTTACAATGTTTGTACACTATTTGGGTGTTTCCGCGTTCACTAACAATTTCTTCCACAAACGATATACTAAATTTTGGTAAGAATGTTAACTATTTCTTGTTAGCAGATTCAACACGAAAAATATAATGATTAAAAGTTTGGAAACAAGCCTGTGTTTAGTCTTAATAAGCAATAAATATCAATTAGCCGTAATTATCAACATCCGCCCATCCTTTCTGTTCGTACCAAAGAAAGCTTTGTGTGACGAGTTTCAGGCACCCTTAAAGTTACCGGAGACGATGACCAATCCCCGTAATCAAATTGTGACGAATATCATGCCGTCCGGCAACATACGGTCAAACCCAAATAACCGCTGTCAGGCCACAAGCAGGCTCTATGCAACGGAATAGGCTGCTGGAAAATCTCCTGTGAATGAGTTCAGACATCACAATCACAACTATTTACATCAACCTTCGCTTCAACATCATCCTTCCAGACAGTGGTGAATGGATCCGACCTACTAAGGACGGATATCTTTTGGTTGACAGGCAGCTCCAAAATTCCCCTAGGAATTGGAACCAGAATATACGGTTGCAACCTCAAGACTGAATTATTGGTTAGTCTCGGTAACTACTTTTCTTGCAGAGGTACATTCTATCAAGCTGTGGGCACGAGACATAGAACAAAGGCAACCTGGCTCGCAGCTAGATACAATTTTTCTCCGACAGTCATGCGGCTGTAGTATAGGAATCTTCCATCCCTATACGAGATTACCTAAAATCCCCAAATTATAGAATGCGACCTTATTTCTATTTAGTAATGTTATTAAAAGTATTTGTTCATATCTCAGAGCTGACCCACAAAGCAATATGTTTAATGTTGCGTTAATATATTAAACATATTGGTTGGCACAGCTACCTTGACATCTTAGACTAGTTTAACTAGGCCAATAACAATAACAGTATATGACATAATATATATATATACTTATGTAGGACATTCAATCATTCATATACATCATTCAGATATTGACGGTATTGTCATTGATTTGTATTTGTACCAATTGTATTTATATAGAGCGAGACATTAAGCCATAATGGCGTCGAACCCTACGTTGAGTAAAGTGTAACTCTTTTTATAAGCGTTGTGTTTCAATCCCTATGCCTCCACCAGGACCACGGGTCAGTTTAGGGCAAACCGCCCAACCTTAAGAGCTGATCCCCACACAGCTTTCAAAGCTTTGACAACTACTGCTGCAATTCAAGAATGGTATGAACCCGTAAATAAGCTCCTGCATGTCTGAGCAACAAGAACAAAGTTATTCTGATCTAGATATCCAGCTATAGGCTGGGGCAACAGACTCTCTAGGTAAGGAGGGTGCAGCCTAAAAATGTGTTCAACCTGAAACAGTTCTTGGTCTAGCAAGCTAACCTGAAGCAGCGGTAGCCACGTTTCGAGTGGTATTTCCATCTTCATTGTTTCAGATTTAATGATGATATTTTATCGAACCATAAAGATAACCGTGTATGTGTGTTTGTAAATATATATCAAACGTATTAAACATATATTTAATTTACAGAAGTGCCCGAAATTCTCATAGTAAGATTCAAGTGACGTCATCGATCTGACCGTTATCTATTTTATGCGTCAGAAGTCTGGACTTCTTGCTCCTGTGATGCATTTTGATTGTTCATGTGCCAGCAAGTGTCAATTTATTAAAGTCCGAAAGCTATTTTGCCAACAAAACTGAGGGAAGACATCTAATCAATTGATCACACTTCATTAAAGTACGGTAATATCGTATATCCTACTGATTTACTTCCAGTACAAAAGAAGTCACGTTCATCTCCGCAATGAATATCACTGCCTTCTACCTAAGTTATTTGTGATATTAATCGAAAATATCTCAGTAGCGACCCGGGTATGAAACCGAGTTAACAAAGGAAGAGACCATCGTGATAACCACTGCACCACCGAAGATGGGAGGACTTCAATATCCATCATACAAAAAGAAGGGATAAGACCGCCATTACAACATTGCAAAAATTCATACCTATGAATGGATGATAAACTTTGGAATTAATGTTATATTTCTAATATGCATTCTCTCGTATAAAAAAAAATAGAACAAAAACATACTACAACAACACGTTCTATAACACGTTCATGTTATCAGAAGATTCCACTTCATCATTCTTAAATAACCTAAGAAAGTTTCATAGTCAACCATTATTTCTAGTTATATGAGCTGTAACAGGTATTATATCGCTTGAGATATCCACAAAATTTTCAGCAGTATCTTTCCACGACTCAAAGGTGACTTGAAACTCCATCGTCAGCATGAAGTGTATGTTTCGATAATGAGAGGGCAATAACTGTTTGACGGTAGGAATTTCAAAAATAATGAGCGAACCTCGTAGTTTGTTTCAATCAAGGGTTCATACTTTCAACGTGCCAACAGTGTCGATGTCGACGGTCGACTCATGCGGCTGTGCAATAACGGCATCAGCGCATCGGTGTCAAATCGTCTGCCTGCTTTGTTTATAATTGTCAATTATTGTGAAAGGCGATTTTCATTTAAAATCTTTATGCAGTTCTCTTCAACACCTATCGAAATATCTAGAAAATTCCTTTCACCAAGGTGTACCGCCAATTACTTGGAGAGTAATAGAACTAAACCAACTGTTTGAGTGTTAACCTCACTTTTATAATATATCTTGTATTCATCAGTGTATATTGTTAACTGCTGTAGATAAACGAATAGTTATAAGTGATTTATCAGTTCTCGAACAATGCTTGAAGATGCTAAAGATTTGTGCATAAGTGTTACTGACTCTTGCGAAGAATCGCAGACCAATTATGCTCCTACGTTGTCTTATAGACCAAGGGGCTCACTCGCGAGGCTCCTTTATGACAAACAGCAGGCAGATAAATATTTAAGTGACTTAGATAAGCATCAGGTGAGTTTTTCATATAATATTGGTTATATATTTACATACCAAGACATAGAAATTATAGGTTATGTAGTTATGTTTATTTGCATGTTGTTGACATTTTCTACGAGGCGCGCCCGCTATATAGCATGACATGTAAATGACGTTCACCAGTAGTACACATGCCCAAGTGGATCTTCTAAACTCATAATCCAAGATATTTCGAAGTTCACCGGACTATTATTATCTATTCTTTCCACAATTTCTGATACATTTATTGTAGAATTCAATGAAGGCTTAGACAGTGAATTATGACATACCTATATTTTCAGACTAATGAGTATTAGAAACATGCTCTTGCGATACAGTCGAAATCATATTTTGAAGGTCAAGTTGCATCCCTTTGATTATTACTAAGAATTAATCGAGAGGACTAGTTTTATGAAACCATCTTTTTCCTGACACAATACTTCGTATTTTTCTATCCTACTTCATCATTTGAAATTGTTCAATTGTTTTCACATGGAAATGAATAGCTAAATAATTATTTCTCTCATATTAGGTTACCTTGTGGTTGTAATATAATAGATCTCAACTGAAGTTCTATAATCAGATTAAGTTGGATTGAAGAACAATATACCACCGATAAACAAGATATCGAACTAAACTGAACTATCATCTTCAGCATAAATGATCCGTATATCTCTAACTTTTGCTATCACCAAAGTTATCGTAATGTTTCACTTCCGCCTTTTGAAACAATGATTTTAATATATTATATACTTACTACATTTTTCTTAATAACTAACATAATAGATTAAAGCAAAACAGGTATACTGTATGTCATGACATTGAAAGCTTATTTGAATTCACAACACATGCGTTTCAGAACTGTATAATTTGCTGTCAGGTGAACTGTCAAAATCACTAGCATAAAGCACTATCTCAACTTCACTTTCATCATACCACAGAGTGAATAGTTTAATTTAACCTTACTATAACAAAACTATGATCCATGACCTATACATAGATTTTAGAATTATCTCTATGATGAACACTGTTGCAAAAAGTGCTGTAGATTCCGAGGTAGATTCTATCTAAAGAACTGAAGATGGATGCCAAAAGTGCCATTTGGAAGAGGACTAAGGCGCTCAAGCAGAAAGAAGAGCCACTCATCCCATCTACGAGGGCTAGGTGAAAAGTTCCCAGAAAAATAAAACCAGAAATGATTTATTTAGTCAAACCTTATTTTATTTCTCGACATAATCTCCTTTTAGCCCAATACACTTCGTCCAACGTTTTTCTAATTTGTCGATCCCTTCCAAATAAACTAATGGTAGAATCGAATTTCTCACCCATGAGAGTGTATTATGACCGCGTTATATCGGAATCGATGAGATCGACCAAATTCACTATTTTTCCATTTTCCTCTAAAACTTGTTCTATCTGATCTCAGAAGGTTGTGGATACCAATTTCGGGAGTATTAATCATGTTAAATATTATTTTATAGTGCATTTATCTAAGGGATGGCGAAAATTCAACGTTTCGGAACGTTGCAACATGTTTCCTCTGCGTCTGAAGTGAAAACTAATGGTAGATTCGAATTTTTCATCCATGAGAGTGTATTATGACGCAGTTATATCGGAATTGATGAGATCGACCAAATTCACTATTTTTCCTTATGAAATTTGGGAAAATGCGATAATTTCCGAAACTTCTTGTAACTTATGGAACTTGTTCTATCTGATCTCAGAAGGTTGTGGATACCAATTTCGGGTGTATTAATCATGTTAAATATTATTTTATAGTGCATTTATCTAAGGGATGGTGAAAATTCAACTTTTTGGAACGTTGCAACATGTTTCCTTTGCGTTTGAGGTGAAAACAAATGGTAGATTCGAATTTCTCATCCATGAGAGTGTATTATGACACAGTTATATCGGAATCGATGAGATCGACCAAATTCACTATTTTCCATACTTACCCCTTATGAAATTTGGGAAAATGCGAAAACTCCCGTAACATGTAACTGACAGAACTTCTTCTACCTGATCTCAGAAGGTTGGGGATACCAATTTCAGGTGTATTAATCATGTTAAATGTGATTTCATAGTGTATTTATATAAGGGATGACCAAAATTCTCAATGAAAAAAGGTATCTCAATGTTTTCTCGTCCATCCAAAAAGCAGGTTATGGAACTGTCTAATCTGACAATCATGACGTCTTTGTAAATAAAAATTAAAATGTCCATTGTGGTGAATCTAACCACAGACAAGAAAATATGAGAAGTGATTATTAGGCATATTATTATTTCAACACTGGTTGTAGTTTCTCATTAATTATCATTGTGGAGGTAAATCTGACATGGTAATCCGGAAAAATCTCTTACTGTATAGACATATTTTAAAATTCCACAATATAAAACAGTGAGAGTTAAGAAATTCATGACATACTTTTATGAAGCCATCACACAAGTGCAAACTGGTGAATTTATTCCTGAAGTGGGGACTCTGCTCTCAATACGATAGGAATACATTATCGGAGCGTCTCGACTCTGAGTGATGCGATAGAGTGCGTCGCCCGCCTGCATCTCCTGCCCTACGAGTGGGTTGCTAAAAGGGAAGGTACGTAACTGGAGGTTAGCATACCTTAGGGACCGCTCGTAAAATACATCCCGTGACAAACTGCCCAGGTCCGACCTTGTCCTGCGTGTCAACGCACATTGTCCTGTTGGGAAGATTCAATAATGAGAGTACAAGACATTATAAAAGCACGGTTATTTTTATGATGAGTGAAAATGTCTAATTCAAATGTTGATTGGATCACCTTTAAGTCATTCCCAATAACAATTTTTCAAGCCACGTGCTCGAATCACGTGGTTAGAAAAAATGTTGCTTTCCTAACGTAAGCTATTTTTTTTAAGCACACATTTGATTAGTCTGTAGTCTTTCGAAAACTGTAATGTTCGAAGACGTAGAAACAATTAACAACAAGAGGGCTGTGCCTTCAACAATATTTTCATCAATTGCAATTGCGGTTGCATTTTTATCTTAGAAATCATCTCCTTATTTTCCATTGAACTTTCTATATATCCCTCTGCGAAGGAATTTGAACGCCATCTCCCATGCCTTTTAAGCATGGACATGCTAGCATCTGCCAATATAGGGGTCGATGTGAATTGAGTCCGGCATCTATTTATAGCCTTTCTATGTAGGTAAATTCAGACCCTGATTTTTTTAAGGACTGAAGAACCGTGTCACAGGTATGGTTGTGAGGTCAGATAATTAGCATGTAGTACCCGCTGCTTAGGCGAACCACCCTTATCTACGCAAGTATTTGCACAATAACCAATAATGATTGTTTATTACACCCCCTTTATTCCTAACCTAACCTAATTATATACATTATATTGTATTCGCGCTAATATTAACACTCATTTCTAAGAATATTCTGGGAATTATATTGAAACCTTACCTAACCTAACTTAGTTGATATAGAATGCAAATATTGTAATCGCGCTAATCTTAACACTCATCTCTAAAAACATTCTGGGAATTATATTGAAACCTAACCTAACCAAATCTACCTAACCTAACCTACTAACCTATCTTTGTTAATATAGAATGCAAATATTGTAATCGCACTAATCTTATCATTATTCAGAATATTCTGGAATTATATGGAAATCCGAGACTCAATTTACGTAGGAATATAGAAATGGAACTCAATTTACGTTTTCCGCAATAAAGATGCTGACGATCCTTGTAAACGATGGCCAGTATATTCATTGTGGAAGGCCCAGAAAATTAGGAATTTTCTTAAGTAAGGCACCCATAGTATTTATGCCAACAATTTGACAAGAGCATTCAACATTTCTGTACGATACGAAAAATCTGTGGTGATCTGTATGAAGCGGACGCAAGTTAACGTATTTTTCAAATATTTCTAATAAATGGATTCAATCAATACTACCTTCTGTTACTGTAAAGTCTAGAAATTATCGTTTTCTTGTTCGAAATATTGATTTTTATAAAGGATGAAACATCTACCACAACTTCCAATCGCAAAAATGTTAGTTTTTCTCTCCTACAATCCCCCAACTAACCAACAATTAAAACTACCTAAACTATGAATTTCAATGAAAACAGTTTGACATTTCATCATACTTTCATCATTAAGTAACTCCCACCATCGGCTTCCGGCATGAACCTTTCTATTAACTGCCTCGTGAATATTCTGGATTCTTTAGGCCTGTCAGCTTCGGACTATGTCTTCAGAAATGCAATGACATTACTGTATTTGCTTTTCCCGTGAATTATTGTTCGAACCATGAAGTTAGCAACCACTTCTCTTTGTTTGCACCAAGCTTCAAATTTCTTGTAAGTTGCTCCATACGCTGATTTTGATTACTCTGGCATAAGCGTATTCATTGCACCTTTTGCTGCATTTTCTGTATCAGAAGGCACTTCGGAATCACACCTTCTTTTTAATTGTTACGGACGAACTGGGACGAAATTTCCCATATTTTTTCCCAAATTATTGTTTGTTAACAACATCAGCTAGGCAACAAGATCGGCTTTTGTTATACTTGCGTTGTGTTAATTTTAAAAATATTTCATAATCCTATCAGTTTGATAACGTCAAAAGCTTTTGACCATTGTGAAAATATGACATTTCATATTTTCCATTTATTTTAAAACTTGGAGATTGGAGAAAAATCTTGTATATAATACGTTGCTAAAGAAGTGTTTAGGCGCTTGACGTGTTGCAATTTTTACATCGCCCGCCTAAGACACGATTTAGCAACTTGATAAATAAATAGGTAGGTATTCATGGTTACGATATAATAGTGTTTTTCTAATCCGCGACGCTTATGACTTTATAACGATATGACAATTCTAGTGCATTTTAGTTTCTAGCAGTTAGTATTAATTTGGTGTAAACAATTCACTGACAGATGTTACAACTATTTTCCACAATTTGGCAGGAGTACCCATCAAAACACCTTTTTTATTTTTTTTCATATATGTGATTCTAAATTAAAATAACTTCAAATGAAGCGTAACGAAATTTGTCTTCAAATTAATAGAATAAACTATAGACTATAAACACTGTGAATATATTATAAGAAATAATACCCCTCATGCAATAAAAATACTATTAAAGTACTGAGGACTTTGCTTCTACCAAGTAACCATCATCAGAGTAAACTAAACTATAAATCAAAATGTGCCTATTTAAATACTATTTGGGGATAATAATGTAAACAGTGAGTTACTCTCCGCTGGAGCTGGAGCCAATCTATTAAATTTGGATTTATCTCCAGCTGAGGATAACACATTGTTTACCTCATTATCCCCAAATAGTATTCAAATAAGTACATTCTGATTTATAATTAGTTTACTCTGATGATGGTTACTTGGTAGCCGAAAGGTCCTCAGTACTTTAATAATATTTACAGTAGATAAGGTTGATTATTTCTTATCAATAGTGTAAATTAATATACGTTTCAAATAGATGCTCTAAATGAATGTATCTATTTTCAATCAAAGAAAACTACGAACTAAAGATTCACTAAGTAATTTAAAATTAATCAAAAGTACAGTTTGAACACTCGGAATAGAAAGAATAGTACCTATTTTGACCTGATGATCGATATGAATCCTTAATTTTTTACAACATTCGTTCCATCAAGTATGTTAACTTTAATCTTTCCAAAACTTAAGTTATGTAACGAAGATCTCATAAAAATATATTCGTATAACCGTTATTCAATAACTTAAAGATGTTAACCTGATTCGGAGTGTTTCGTTGTAGTATTAATGCATCAGTCAGAAGATTAGTTAAAGAAACATCTCGTTCCCGAATTTCCCGTAAATATATGATTATTTCCAGTTCAAGAACGAGTAATGTGCTAATAAAATATAAATACGTACGAATTGTAAATCTTGGAATTCCAAGCCCGCAGGCCAGACCTAATCAGAACGGATTCAAGTGAAATACAACCGTTTTGGATGGAAAAAGAACCTCAAAAACAGAAGAGCTTAATATCGGAAACAAAGACTCAGTTCAGACGCTAGAGGAGTTATTTTCCATACTTACGAATGTGAATTTAAAATGTATCAGGAGTGTCAGGAGCGAGATTCGATTCCAATACTCGGAACACATATTTTTACTTAAGGGTGGCACAAGGGGTAGTTCTCACACAATGTATAGAAATTTATGTATTCCAGGATACCTCACGGCATATTCGATCACACTTTGATTGCTTGTGAAATAAAATAGTGGCGAGAAATAGAGAAGAATGTTCAAATCATTATTTATGTCCTTGCAGTAGAAGACGATTCGGTAATTTGTATAATGAAATATTTGTGTCAATAAATAATAAGGAAACCGATTTCTGGTTTAGTTCTTACACTTCAAACTATAATAACTTTTTTCAAATTTATCCTGGGATTATAAGAAAAATATTAATAACCTTAAGTTTAAGGTTAAGAACAGTTTGCAATCTGAAGAAATTCACTGTAAATTATTTCACAATTATGAGTCACTTCAAAAGTATTACAATTTTTCGATTTGGTCGGTGAAATATTTTCGAGGAAGGGTGTATCCATACTTACAAATTATTTTTAAATCAACCTAACTTTTTATTGAGCCATCATTAAATCATTATTTTTTGGCACATAGTAGCCAGACTAATCACTTATAATTAGACAAAACAAAAAGTAAAACATATTTCACTCGCGATTATAATTAATTATAACTAATTTGACAGTCGAGTCAGAAAGTAAAAATTCACGTACTCAGGTACTTGTTAAATACAATCTTAGACAATCATATTCAAATTAGCTAACATTATACGAGGAAAAATTGAGATTCCTATTAATAAACAATCAAGACCAATGAAATAAGGATCATTATTTGCCCATTTGCGACAGTCAGTGCACTGTAACCAATCTTCTGTGCTCTTACAATAAGGTTTGCAACACACAAGGCAAATAGTAGTTTCGCCTTCAGACGAATGATCAGAATTTTCTTCTGCAGCTACCTCTTTTTCGCTGTCATATAATTTGGCACTCAGGAAAATACATTATTTCGATGTAGAAATGCAATAATTTTTTTCCGCAAAAAACAAGCGCAGCACAAAATTTCTAAATTACCTTCCGAATCGAATGCAGAAAACCGCATCTCAATCCGTCCAACTGCGCCAGTGATGGAAGGTGGAATGCTTTATTTCCTCGTCTAGTTGTGCTTCTTTTGAAGATATGTTAATGACATTCTTAAATAAAATGAACAAAGAGTTGCGATGGGTAGGTGCTCATCACGAATTGAGGAAAATAGTTGAAAGTTCTGTTGGTGCTGGTTTGGGAATTATCACGAAGCGTATGTAACTTTTCCGATAAACCTATGAACATATATTTACGTGTTTGTAGTGCGGCTCCCAAACGTACGCTGAAGATATTGGATTATATCCAGGAGAGAGCTATTCATCTGATTGATGTTGTCACACTCACCAATCTACTGAGCTGTCTACAACATCGTAGAAAGGTGGGCGATCTCTCCCTTTTCTATAGATATTTCCATGTTTAGTGTTAATCATAAATTTCGTCCACAAGCTAGTCACCCTTTCATTGTCAAGCTCGAGACCGACCTTTTTCTTGCCTGTAGTCAAAGTATAGAAAAAAACATCCTCCCTTAAAGGACCTCGGTTGTTCTGTGACAAATTGAGAATCTATCTGCGAATAGAATTCAAGAAGATTATGAAAAAACAATTACTTTGTTTTTATACCACTTTTAATGATAAGATGAAACTATATCTTGAATAGTAGACTTCCGCGGATAACTAATATTGAAAAATCTTGGCTTTCATATGGATTCCGCTTCACAATAGCACGACACGATGCCGACGTTTCGCCAATCATTACAGGTGACATCTTCAGGACAAGCTTGGCACTTAAACTGAAACTGATTCTACTGGTTTCTGTAGTCGTATTTATTGTAGGAAAACATCCTCGCTACACAGTTCACTGGCTTTACTCCGGTGGTTAACTCCGTTCCGGTATCAGACTCTGCCGTTGTGTGATCATTTGCGAAGTGGAATTGTCGTTTCCAAACGTTGTGGAGGTAATATCCTGAGTCACGGTTTAGGTTATTTGGATGTTTTAGGATTTCTATAGCCTCATGGATTTTTCGCTGATCGAAGCTTGGGGCTCGGACTAGGATTTTAGTATTGTTGAAAAAGATTTGATGATTCGTGTGAAACTTGGGTTCCGCAAGTGCAATGTTTTTCAAGGATTTTGGAAATTTGATGTGTTATATTTTCAATATATGGATAAAGCAGGCTCAGGTTGATTCGAAATTTCAGGCCAAATGTACTTCTTTATGACTTTGAATGTTAATATGGGAGAAATTATTTGATAATAAGACAGATTAAACATGCTTTAATTCTGATTCTAAGGATAAGTTGACAGTTTTGTTGAAACCATAGTAACGTTTCCATGTTATTATCAAAAGTGGTAAAAAACAAAGTAATTGTTTTTTGATTTAATCATAATGATAAATTACGATAATAACGGCCTCTACCATCGATTTTAGTATTTAAATTCGAATGCAATGGAAAATTGATGTATGTGAAGATTGCTGGTAGACTTCTGGAATATACCTTGGTTTTTGGTTTGAAGAATACTAATTTTCTTAGAAGCGAATTGATTATAAAAAGTAAAAATATAGATCTAATTCTATAATAAATCCTTAGAGGTAATATTCTGCGTGAATCAATAATGGGAGCACATTTTCATGTTCCTAACGAGTTTATGAACTTTTTGAGCGAAGTTTTGCGAATATTTCGTTAAAGCTCTTCGGGGTCGATAATGGTTTTAAAGTTAGTGCATTGGGTGTGTTGATTGGAACGCAGACTTCCAACATAGGGGATTTCATCAAATCTTTTCCCGATTCGCAAAATAAAAGAAACCGAATGTGTGTAAGGGTAGTTTTGAGTCCCGTATATGCATGGATTACGCTCGCAACGTCATTACCGACCTCGCTCCCTAAAATACTTCAAAGAAAAGAATAATAAAACGTGCCCTCGTGTGCGCGAAACGGAACACGGGACGCTGGCAAGAATCGATAGAATTTCAGGGAAAAATTCGTTTGCCGCTTTGTAAGTAGATGAATGTTTAATTCGCAAAGAAGACTCGCTCTCCTGAAATGAGAACTGGATTTTGTACAATGGAATGTAGTTTTTATAAGAAAGTTTACTCGCTTTGTATCATTTGTGATTTAGATTTTCTATAATCAGATGAATTCTTTTTATTCCTTTCGGGGTTAGTTTAAAGGATGAATATTTTTCTTCCAGCAGTCGTTATTTACGCCAATTATTTTGTTTGCGTCGATGCAATGTTTCTTAATTCAGGTTTTATTCCTATTATGATCAACTGGCTCTGTTATTTATTATTGCCTTCATTTCTATGTTATGCATTACTTCTCAAATAACGATTCGTATTGGAATTTCAGAAACAACAGAATGAGAACAGGGAGAGCTTTAATTAATAAATCTAAGCAACAATTCAACCGGAAATCTTCCAACTTGTATTTGAATGGCTTCTTTATGATGGATAATGGTTCATTAAAGATTCAATGATTGAAGGTACTAAGGTAGAGTTAACCATAATGTTTCCATGGATCTTCTTGGTCGATTAGGACCATCTGAATAAATCATTACTTGACTTGTAGCTATTAGTCCACAGAAATTAGACAAAAAAAGGTTAATTTCCAGAAATCGAGCATTTTTAGATAACAATGTGATTGGGACATCCGAAATCGAGTGCCCCTAACCCGTCCTCCAGGTAGGTGGGGAACATTTCTCGAAATTGAACCAAAATGTTTACTCGGGGGGTTTTCGAGGTCGCTGAACCCGATTCTGATATTGAAAAAATTCCACAATATACCTGGAGGCCAGGATGTCGTGGTTGTCTAGGTCATCTCTAGGACAGGTAAATAAAATTGGTTGTAGTGTGTTCCAGAAATTAACGGGAATTTTAGTTTTTTGAAAAAAATGTTTATTTATTCGTCTACATTAATGTTATCGCCTTCAAAATAGTCCCCGTAAGATATTATGCACTTGTGCCAACGCTTCTTCCAATCCTCGAAACACTTCTCAAACTCGATCTTTGAGATAGCCTTTAGCTCTTTCAGCGATGCGCTTTTAATGCCATATATGCTTGTAAAATGACGGCCCTTAGGTTTTCTTTATTTTTGGAAATAGTAAAAAGTCACACGGAGCCATGTCTGGCGAATATGGAGGCTGGGGCATCGTTACAATACTGTTTTTGGCCAACAATTCACGAAGAAGTGTGAGCGTTTCATACCCAAAACATTAAAAATCGATATGTCAACATCATCAGCGACTTCTCTGATTGTGAGTCGGCGATCGTTTATAACCATTTCTTCCACGATTTCATCGGTTGTTGATGTGCTGGGGCGTCCGGGGCATTCGTCATCTTTAACGTCTTCACGGCCATCTTGGAAACGCTTATACCACTCGTAAACTATTGTTTTGCTCATAGTAGACTCACCGTAGGCTTTGTTAACATTCCACACACTTTGTTACACTTCATTTCATTTTTTACGCAAAATTTGATACAAAATCTTTGATCTATTCCTTTTAACATACGAAAATCGCCGAGCTCATAAAAACACATCTAACCTTAGCGGCTGCTACAGACAAAGTAAACAATGAATACAGCTGCAAATTTTATCATACTTCAGGGGCATGTATACCAACGTAATAAAAAAAAATTGACAATCACTCTCCAAATCCGCGAAATTTAAAAATTCCCGTTATTTTCTGAACACAGTCGTACGATAAAGTTGATGAATTTATTTAAACGCGATATAATAAAATATGATGAATTGATGGAAAATATTCGTCAATTTTTTTGGAAATTCAAATTAAACGTCAAGTCAAAGATATTTTATATTTGAAATATTATGATATTTGAAAATATTCTATTTTTAAGCGAGTAATCAAAAATGCATATACCTATGTATAATTGAATAAAATGCTATAGTATAATAAAGTTTGATATTCTGTAAAATAATTTGTAAGATATAAGTATAGACACATATATGACAATAAGATAAACGAATGACTGCAGAAAAAGCATTAAATTGAATGACTACAATAATTGTGTAAAAAAAATATATTTATTTCAAAAATCTCAATCTATTAAATGGTAAGAATGTATTTTACACGTTTTTTTTTAATCCATTCCCCCAAAATATTATTATTAATCTGTTTATTCATAGACATTTTTGTATATTGAATGAATTTAAATTCGACAATTTTATGACAAAATCAATTTTATTTATGAAAACTCACTTACTTGTCCATCAATTCTTATCACTCTGGTTCCCAGGTACATCATATGGTTTTTCCGACATCATATTCGTGATCAGCGATCCCAAAAACTCCTGAGTAACCAAATTCGTTGCATTTACATAAAAACTCGCGTAAATGCCCAGTAGACGACCTAGACAACCAGACCACCCTGGCCTCCAGGTGTATTGGGGAATTTTTTCAATATCAGAATCGTGTTCAGCGACCTCGTAAACCGCCGAGTAAACATTTTGGTTCAATTTACAAGCAAATTTCGAGAAAACCTCGTGGATGACACTCACAACCAGGATTTCCTGGTTCCCAGGTACATAATATGGTTTTTCTGACATCATATTCGTGTTCAGCGACCCCTTAAACCCCCTTGTAACAAATTTGGGACGATTTCCACAATGTGTTACCGTATAATGATTTTTTTTTATTTGCTTCAAAAATTGCACATGACAAAATGCATTTTTTCGATGATTTAAAAAGTGGGCAAATGGAGTAAATGCATCAAGGAATCGGATGCAAAAAAATCGCATTTATACAAAAATTGCATAGCCAAAATTGCGATAAAAATATAGGTATTGACTGATTAGTGGATTCCATTAATGTTCGTCGGTATTTACCGACATCCAAATAAGGATAATAGTTGTATTTAAACTGACTAAAAACTAGGATATTTCCGGAATCCGTCAATAAGCGCCGGTACAGCACATTTGTTGTAGGTTGATTACTTGGCAATCATTTTTTGCGCGAAGTGCATAACTTCAACTTATACAAGAAAATTTCAATTAAAATTCATAGTAGGCTTCCAATTGAAATGATTATGGATTGTTGGCATTCAATTACTTTATGGAGACATTTGAAAAATTTCAACTGTTTATTGAACGCTTTTATCCTATAAACGTTGCAATAAAAAGAAATTGTACCAGTAACTAGGACTTTGAATGAAATAAATCTTCATAATTAAGAAGAATAATTTCAATAATCGGAATTATATTAATTATTGTAAATGATTGAAGGAATAATTATATGTTTATTATTTCTTGGTAATCAGGATAAAGAGCGTTACGCTTGGTTTGAGATACAAATTAATATTTTATTATATATTGCAGGGGAAAAAATATTTCCCTAATAAGCATGATATATTTACTTAAGATTGATTCAACACGCTGGCAATAGAGAAAGTTTTATACGTGTCGTTTTTTCTTTAAACTGACCTAGTATGGCCTAATTTTTCTAAACAAGAAACCCTATTGACGCAAAAGGGTTTCACAGGAGCTGTTAATTGACAAAACAAGGCATAATTTGTCGTTGAACTGACCCAATATGGCCAAATATTGAAAGCCTATTAGCACATACATTGGTAAGAGTCCCAAGAATTCACACCTCGAAAGGCTTCTGTTTTTATTAACAAAGGGCCCTTATTACAAGGACAAGCTGAAAGTCCCTGAAAAATGAAACAAGGAATGATTTATTTGGTCAAGACTTATTTTATTTCTCAACATAATCTCCTTGTAGCCCGATACATTTCGCCCAACGTATTTCAAATTTATCGATCCCTTCCAAATAATACGACTTCGGCAATCCTTCCATGTAGGCGTTTGTTTCAGCGCCAAATATCTGTCCGCCGAGCCATTTCTTCAAGTTTGGAAATTGATGAAAATCGCAGGGGGCCAAATCTGAAGAGTATGGTGGATGACGAACCAATTCGTAGCGCAATCCATGCAATTTTGCCATTGCGACTGCGGACTTGTGCGCCAGTGCGTTGTCCTGTTGGAAGAGCACTTTTTTCTTTGCCAAATGCGGCCTCTTTCGCTTCAAATATGCCTCGAATCGATCCAACAGCTCTGCATAATATACGCCAGTGATCGTTTTGCCCTTTTCAAGGTAATCGATATGGACGATACCGTGTGCATCCCAAAAAACTGTCGTCATGACTTTGTAGGCCGATAAACTCACTTTGGCCTTTTTCGGTATCGATTTGCCAGGACAAGTTCAGTGTTTCGACTGTTCTTTGGTCTCTGGTGTGTTGTGATGGATCCATGTTTCGTCCAGGATTACGAAACGGCGCAAAAAGTCCTTCTTATCGCGCTTGAACATCGCCTAACACTCCTTTGAAGTTGTCACACGGTCGCCCTTGTTGTCAACAGAGAGCAAAGGCGGCACCCATGTGGCAGATAGCTTGTAACGGTTAATATGTCCGTTCACTTAATTACTATAAACAGAACGCCACTTGTGAAACATTTCTTCATTGGAAGTTATAAAGATCAATCTAGTTGCCATGCGTGACATGCGTGATGCATCTCAGCTACGCGTTCTGCTTAAAAATAACGGTTCTTTTTTGATTTCAACACCTGTCTGTGTAACACGCAATTTAAAATGCAGTAAACATTTGCTAATTTATATGGAAAACAATAATTAATAATTATTAGTGAAAAACTTGAAAAGAGGCGGTAGTAAGTCTTTATAATTAGCAATATGATTGATTAATATCGTTATATAAATTCAATGTTATTTCTAATACAATTTTTATCTGCAAGTAACATGCTTCCCTCATCATTTTTCAATTGATTGATTCATATTTAAGTAATCAATAATTAAAATATAATAATTTGCATTTACTAATCAAAAACATGATTAATACTATCTAGGTCCAAAATTATTTCTTTTGCGATCTCTTGATATATCTTGTAATCGAAAAATTTTGATCTCAGTCATATTTGAATTGAAGCTATACTTTAGTTCTCCTATTTTAAATTCAAATAGTATACATTTTAGAAATATTCAGAAATCGTAAAAGAAGAAGAAAACAGTTCAAATATACACAAAATAATTAAGCTGATTTCTTTCCGTTTTTTTTTACTTGGAAAGAATTTTTTTTTTGCGTAATATAAATTCCGAAATTGGATATTGGATCATTTCTGTTTCTACTTAAAACTTAGACTTTCCATTCTTTACTGAATATTGGCTAGAGTGTGAATCATCACATGGTATATATCGAAGGATATAATGGAATCAATAAGAACATAAAACTGCCTGGATTTTGATACGTTAAGTTATCATATTTGTTTATATATAAGTTGAATTTCTAATAATTGTTTCGTCTTCATTGAATGAATATTTGTAAATTGTGCATATTATTAAAGATCAATTTTATTTGCTCCCATCCAAACGAAACGATAAATAATTATAACCTTATCATCATTTGCTAGCCGAGCATACCAACTTCATAATTAGATGGATTAGAGGTTATAAGCTTTCTCAGATTCAACAATTTATTCTAAATGTTCCATACCCGTTCGGTTGAGATGCCCATAGCCTCAGCAACCTCGTGCACTTTAACTCGCCGATCGTCCAATATTATACTATAGATTTTATGGATGGTTTCTGGCGTTATAACCTCAATTGGACCACCAGAACGTTCGGCGTTCCTTGTGGTCATATTACCACAACGAAAATCAGTAAACCCCTTGTGAGTCGTTTCAATCGATGGTGAGGAGTCCCCATAATGTTTAACACGCGATGCTACGGTTTGCGTGATATTTTTTCAACGCGAAAATGAATGTGTAATCAAGACGCTAAATTTTCTTTTTTCCATGTTGACAAATATCATCAAGGCTGCTTGCTACCGATGGGTGTCAAAACAGAACTGAATGACATATCAGTATAAAAATTTTAATGCGTTCTAGTTAAAGATGCTACATCACAAATGTCACATGGGGTTTTCGATAGTGGGGCCATCTGCTTTATTTTTCAGGGACTTTTCACCTTGCCCTCGTATTTGTGACTTTCTAGGGCAAGAGTTGGGAAAAAACTATAAAAATTTGGCAAAAAGAATAATTAGTTTCACATATAGTGTTTTTTTAGGTGGCTTATCACAAATGTGTCATTGTGGTTTGAATTCGAAGCCTGCCAGCACAGGCATGTCTTCACACGTATTTATCTGTTCCTAATCATTTGTAATATACAGGGTGTCCTCCGTGGCTAAAATAAAACCGAAGATTCTTTGATTCGAAAAAAATTTGATGAGCCTTTTTACTTTTGCCTCAAGTGTCTTGTTTAGCCGGTAGAGGGCTTCAAAGTTGCAAAAATAATTTTGTTTTTTCGGTATAACTTGAGAACGTGATGAAGGACTTTTACAATATTTGGCAGGTGAGTTACTGTCAATAATAGCCGTTTTTGAGAGCGGAGCATAGAGCCTTAGAGACCATAGAAATGGCTCAAACTTGAGGATGTAACGGGAAAAGTGTCCAGAACTTTTTTGTTGTAGATGTAATTCACTCTATATTTTTTATGTAGATAGCTTATCTAATTTGAAAACTTTTCTTACTCTTAGAAAATTTTGATAAAATCAACGGATTAGCTTGAAAAAAATAATTTTCGAGTCTCTGCAATTTTGGCTTACTAATTTTACTTGATTAAAATACCTTAGTTGCCTTTGCTTTTCTAATGCCATTTTGGCATTTGGAGAATTTATTCTCAAAACTGTCAGTTTTTACTTTGCTTTCCGTAAAAATTTTATAAAATTATGGCTCAAAATTTCACTAACACTGAAATGGTTAATATCTCGGAAAAACACGAATAATAAAAATAATAGAAATGGGGAAACGATGTGATTATTTAGGAAAAACAAATGCTGAATTAAAAGAAACAACAAAACTTTTTGGGAAATCGCTAAGGCATCAATTGTTCGAAATGTTGCCCATTTTCCTGAATACACAAATTAATTCGTTTCAAGAAATTGGATTGAACTCTGGCTAGTACTTCAGGATCATTCTCCAATAAATCCACTTCATGATTGATTCGGTGCAACAATTCCTCCCGTGTGTTTACTGGAGCTGCATAAACTTTCGACTTCAAAGCGCCCCATAGAAAGAAGTCGCAGGGCTTCAATTCAGGGGAGCGGGCCGGCCAGTTCACTGGGGCATCGTGTCCTCTACCTATCCAGCGATCTGGATATTCCGCATTCAAATGTCGCCTCACAGCTAATGTGAAATGAGGAGGTGCACCATCATGGATAAACCAGGCCACGACGAATGTGTAAGGGCAAGTCTTCCAACAGTTCAAGTAGCCTTTGTTCCAAAAAGTTCAAGTAGTTCTCCCCGTTCAATCGATCGGTTATAACGGTAGGGCCAATAATAAAGATATCCACAATTCCAACCCAAACATTGATTTTAGTTTGATTCTGAAAATATGTAACTTCCGTTTCATGAGGATTTTCATCAGCATAGAAATGTTCATTATGGAGGTTAAAAAGACCACATCTCGTGAAAGTATCTTCGTCCGTGAACAGATGTCTTCTACAAAAATTGGGGTTTGCGATTTGTCTTTGGACAATAAGCCGACAGAAATCTAGCCGATGACCTGGATCCATGGGCAATAAGTCTTGAACTGTTTTAATATGATAGGGATACAACAGTTCTTCTTTCAGTACATTATGAACTAATGATTTTGAGGCTCCAATACGAAGTCCCAAACGTAGTGTGCTTATCCCACGTTCAGTTTCAACCGCTTCCAGTATCGCTTCTTCGAGCTCTAACGTCCTTCTTGTCCGTCTGCGTCCAGTTTATCTGCGATTTGCTTCAAATTTGCCAGTTTCGCGAAGGTTTGCCGATTTGGAATTCTGCGATGCGGATATCTTTCCCTTCTCCGGCCATTGCAACGACAAAGTCCATAAATCAATAACATATCAACCATTTCAGTGTTAGTGAAATTTTGAGCCATAATTTTATAAAATTTTCACGGAAAGCAAAGTAAAAACGGACAGTTTTGAGAATAAATTCTTCAAATGCCAAAATGACATTAGAAAAGCAAAGGCAACTAAGGTATTTTAATCAAGTAAAATTAGTAAGCCAAAATTGCAGAGACTCGAAAATTAATTTTTTCAAGCTAATCCGTTGATTTTATCAAAATTTTCTAGGAGTAAGAAAAGTTTTCAAATCAGATAAGCTATCTACATAAAAAATATCGAGTGAATTACATTGACTACAAAAAAGTTCTGGACACTTTTCCCGTTACATCCTCAAGTTTGAGCCATTTCTATGGTCTCTAAGGCTCTGTGCTTCACTCTCAAAAATGGCCATTATTGACAGTAACTCACCTGCTGAATATTGTAAAAGTTCTCCATCACGTTCTCAAGTTATACCGAAAAAACAAAATTATTTTTGCAATTTTGAAGCCCTCCACCGGGTAAACAAGACACTTGAGGCAAAAGTAAAAAGGCTCATCAACTTTTTTTCGAATCAAAGAATCTTCGGCTTTATTTTGGCCACGCAGTTCGAGGACACCCTGTATATCGGTTTCTACCGGTGAGAGATCACAGTTAATTATTGAATAAGTTTCAAAAACATTTATGTCTGGAAGTTTTATAGTCATACGACATCTACTGACTTCAAGTTGAACCTTCAGTTTGGTTGTGATTCACAAAGCCCTTGAATTGAAGAATCTTCTCGTATACGAGAACGAAAGTATATCATAAAACATTAAAGTACGATGGGAACGATTTCCATATATTGAATATTTACATAACTACTCGAGTACAAGACGAGCTTTTAAAGGTAATTAAATTTTTATGGCGTTAGTGTACGTAAAACGTGTCATTCCCTGGTGCACGCATTGTCATACATATTTAATATATGGCGGTTTCACCCTCACTCTGGTGGTGTGAAAGGCACAGACGGAAACGCTTGTTTCCCCGGATGCAAACGAGTAGCGAAGTGCACCTTCGCGACACCGGAGATAGAAGTACGATCATCAAACTGCACGCGATGCGCTGCATCCTCTTCCACGAGTACTCGTATCCAATATTCTTCCCGTATCTATTTTAAATTCGCAGTAACCTTTATCTTATTCGCGAGAATATTTGGTTATCCGGTTATCGCAGTAGAACGTAATATCGGTGTCGTATTCTGAAAATGAATTCTTTATTGGATGAGTGCATTTGTTTGATTAATGGGATCAAGACTTGTTATTTAACATTGAAAATGCTTTCAGTTTCTTAGTATGGGACCGAAATTCATGAAAAGTGCTACTGTTGCATTTGTTACATAACGTAGACGCGTAATAAATCGAGCGGTACGAATAATGCCGAGCGGTGAAAGTGTTACCGTTGCATTTGTCACATGCCGTAGACGCGCAATAGATCGAGCGGTACGAATAATGCCGAGCCGTATTTCATTATATTCCAATCCAAGTAGATATTCTGAATTCTGATTCAGGTAGCCGGCAATGGACAATGTGAGGTTATATTAATTTGAAAAGGAATAATAGGTACCATACTAGTTGTAGATAGCTTAGAGTTAAAATTGCATCTTTTAGGGGACAGCCTTGGATGCGAAAAACTAATTTGAGTCATGTATATATTTTTTTGAAAAATCAAGTATTCCTTGGAAGTTTATAAATATTTATTTTCCCGGGTAGAGCGTAGAGATAAAAGAAGAGGCCATTTCTAGCGATTTTTTCAATTAAATATTGTGCAGATATGAAAAATTTATGATTTTGGTTTACTTCATTGATTCTATATCGCTGTTGTCTCAATTTAATTTTTATTTTTTTTTTAATTTTCCAAGGGGTAAGTATGGAAAATGTGTGGTTTTGGTCAACTTAATCTATTCTAATGAAACTTCGTTAAAATACGTTTTCGATGGTTACAAATGCGATCCTTACGTCCATTGTAACATCTGATGATGATTAACAACAATACTACGTTTCGATACCTTAAATCTTGCACATCATTTAGATACTGGCCGTAATAAAATCATGCTCTGAGGGATTTATGTGGACAGGTTTTTAAAAACATATACAACAATTTCCAGCGGCTGTCTCGATTCAAAATTTTTCTCGATTTTCCAAAATTTTATAAGGAGTAGGTATGTTAAATCAATAATTTTGGACGACTTCATAGATTCTAATGGAACTTCGTTGAAATATGTTTTCCTTGGTGCGAAACTCGATTCTAACGTCAGTTTCAACATGTGTTGCTGATAAACCAAGATAAAATATTTCAAAACTCAAAATACTGCACTTCATTCGGACACTGACCAGAATAAAATCATGTTCTGAAGGGTTTACGTAGTCAAATAATAGTATGTCGATATACTCCTAAGAACATACACAACCAGTTCCAACGGTTGACTCCAATTTCATATACTTTCGAATAAGCCAATTTTCATAACGGCATGGACAATTCTCGAATGATGATAAATTCGATTCTAGCGTGAATTTATTTTTGTTATACCGGGATATCAAAGATTATCTTGGTCAAGGGTGGTTGTGGAATCTCAAACGTGTGTCTTACTTTACTTCTTAAATAATTATGTCATATTTAATTTGAAGTTTCTAAAAGTGCGAAATTTCGCAATTTTATACGAATATTGTAACACTCAGAAGTATTTAGCGCTTTGGACTCCGGAATTTTCACGTGGCCTATCGAAATTAGAAGGTCCGTATTATCTAAAAACATAATTGCATGAACGCCAGACGTCCTATGTAATTAGCTATGAACGAAATCATTTTGACATATGCCTCGAGGAGCTCGCTGCGCGTATGTAAGAGTTTATACATTTTACCTCGGTCTTGTTAATTTGGGGCCGTTTCTTGCCCCGTGCGACCGGCGCCAGTTGTAATAAAGTGTTTTTGGCTATGGGCGGCTAGCTTTTACCCGCTTCGTGTATATTTTAGTCGCGAGAAAATTCCCTTTGGTACATCGCACGTTAGACGTGCGTAGCTGAGATCTGAGAATAGCTCAAACTGTTTTAATTAAATTTTCCTACTTAATGGACATTTATCGAAAAAAGAAGGGCCGTTGGGCACGGTCCGATACTAAATCTAACTACATGGAGCGAAAACGGTACGCGAAAAGTCGCCGTAAAGCCGTATTAGGTACAACCAGTTTGCACTTTTCTAACTCGCTTGCTTCGGGCTTCTCACATGAACGTCATTCGATTTACGGAAAATTAACTATTTCAAAACAGTTTTTGACCCGGATTGTGGCTATCACGACCTCTGAAAAGGTTCAAAGTTCACTTAATTATTTCATCATTTGTAGTTCATTATTGTTTTACAACACTGAAATAAATAGGTATGAAATTTGTAGGTTATTGATGATGTCAGTGTGACACTGACATAATTATTTCAAACGTAAAGTTAAGACACACGTTTTAGATTCCACAACCACCCTTGACCAACATAATTTTTGATGTCCCTGTACAAATGTATACTACTGTTTTAATTTTACTTATAATTTGATTTAATAAAATTGTGAAAATTATTAATTTGTGAATGAAATACCTTTTTACTTTGACTTTCAAATAAAATTCTGTTGATTTAACTTTTTGGAATTATTTTTTGTTAATTAAACAACTATTTAATAATTTGCAATAAATTTACTGTTAGAGGTATTCGGATTTATTGTTAGCTCAAAGATAAGTTTGATAGCACATTTTTATAAGGAGTTATTGAATTTGTTTGTTATCCTAGAATAATAACTTGAACCTCTCTATTCGAAACTATTTTTTGAAGTGGAAATAGTGTGGTCGATTTCCCACGTTTTTGTTTCCTCTCTTTTCACCTATCAATTCATATAGGAATGATTTATTCTATTCTCTTCGTTGGATTTGACATTCTCCGTTGAATATATTATATTACAGATGAAGGAAGGTTTTGGATCGACTGGAATATATCTGCATATTTTGATTGGATTTTTGTGAATATCGAAGATCATTATGATTTCTCATTTGGGAGCGACATGGTCAAGAAAATTATGGATCAGTAAACTTCGTTTCATGTCTTCATTCTAAATTTTTCTTATCACCTCAATCAAGGTTATACATAAGCTTGTTTCATTCTTCGATGAATATGTGATTCAGTATCATCAAGATTTGTAGAGTTCATTTGAGAGTAATGCATGCATGAAAGTGTCCTTATCTCAATTCATCTAGTTTGTTCTTTCTTCGGAAATTGTATCTTCATAATTTCGATTACGTGCCTCTTTTTCAACATTTCCTGAACAGTTATTTAAACTTTAACATCAATATGACCAGGGTAGTGTGGATGCTCACATTCTAAACTTTAATGTTGTCTATTAAATAGAGGGGGAGGGTGAATTGCTAGACGTCTATTAATATATTTCAATAATAACTAAATAAATCAATGCGCGGCAAGTGTGTAAACATGGCGTATCTGATCTGTACAGACAGCGGCCAGATTCCGGTCGTTTTAATTACTAGATGTGATTAGACCCCGACGGCTGTCCGCCTTAATGGCATTCCTCAACGTTTATTGTACTACTTGCTACTGTTCGAGTTATGATTGTAAATAAATTTTGAATCATGGGCGGAGATATTTTCTTCGGCCTGCTCACCAGATGCAAGGTATAGACTGAATTATTGGTGGCGTCCTGAATCAGCACTAAACATGGTTCCAATATCATTTTTCAATGGCGTACATATATTTTGGTACTCAGGTGAACTGTTATTATAGTCCTGCAGATTTCCAGATTTAATACTCGTTGCATTGTATATTACTTTGTAACGAAACTCTAAAATATTGAATAATTATTCAATGGGAAACACGTAAATTAGTAGTAAATTTTAGATTTCGTTTATATTAGTATTTCGAATTGATAATTCCGAATAATTATATTGTTGTATAGGAAGACAGATAGTACCGGGCATTGACATCCGTGTAGTTCAAGTATCAGATTTGCTTACGGTTCTATTCATAAGTCGCGTATATTTTGATTTCATTCATGAACGTGCATATTTCGTTTCAACAAAAGATATCAGAACAGATGTAACCATAAAAACGGCATAAAATCGAGGAACTGGTGGACCATCATGAGCGCGAAATGAGCAAAAGGGATCGGCTGGAGCTGGTGTAGGTGACTTAACCAGAACCTCGATTGGTATAAAAGAACGCCTCGCAAGCGTTGAATTTAATTATTGTCAGTGAGACAGTGCTAAAAGACAGCCAGAGCGATCATTCCAGAAACAACCAGCTATGTCGCCAAAAGAAAGTGTTCCGTCGGTTACCATTGAAGTATTATGTAATTTTGCTAATTGATGGATGAATAGCCGTTTTTATTACTCACATGACTATTAGTTTGCAAGGCTATAATAAGGAAAATAGCCTGTTTGGACCGCTTTCTTAACAATTATTGTTTCTGAGCTTCCTTGTGCTTCCCCCGGGTCGGGATAAATTATTATTATACAGAAAGAGTGAAATATCATATGAATAGTTGTATCTGACATCATCATATTAGGGATTATGGGATCCGCCTTCCTAGAGAAGACGCAAGCTTGAGGTTTGTTTGCATTAAACTCTGCTTGATTATCAGATTCCCATTTCAAAATCTTTTCCAGATAATTAATGTCATTTATTATCCTGGGAACTATTTTGAGATATTTAATTGCAGAAAGTGACTTCCTGCGACCTGAGCAAAAAATAATGTCAATATTGAATCAAGTTTCTTTCTATATCAAAATACTTTTGTTCTCTATTATAATTCCCAAGAGAAATAAAACCAAATTGTTAAGTTGAAACTTGTGTTTATTTTCTCTAATATAATCATCAACAAGTATTCACCTCGTAATGCTAGAAATTCTTGATCTCTTTCGTATCTTTCCGTAAAGCAGTTGGCGCCCAAAAAAGGCAGTCCTATTTAATCAAGAATCGAAGTATACGTTTCATCACGAGCCCAGCGGTTAATTATCAGCCTGAGCTAGTTGCGGTCATTAGAATCATAAAAGGTTTCTTCAAAATCTTACTGTCTCGCTCCTCTGGCTTCTTCATGGATCGTATAGAGGCTCTAGATGAGAAAGCGGTATGAAGTGTACCATCATCTACGAAGCTGTGAACAGCACAGGTGGTCACTTCGAGCAGAACCAAAGCTGGTGCCAAGACAGATCCCTGGGAAACACCAGCGTTGATAGCCATTGTATCGGAGGATGCTCCGTCAACCACCACATAGAATGATCTATCTGAGAGAAAACTCGATAGTAAGCGACAAAGTTGAGGCGGCTAACCATATGACGGAAGTTTCCTAAAAAGGCTTTCGTACCATAATCGATCAAATGCTTTGGAGATATCCAATGCTACAGCTAGAAATTCCACACGTTTCTCAATAGATTTCTGCCATACATGTGTTACGGAGGCAAGCAGGTCTCTGGCAATATTGCCGGTCAATCACGGGGTCTGTAATTATTAGGAAGGGTCTTCTTTCCTGTTTCTGGAATTGGTTGGACTCTAGCTGTCGTCCAGTTGGAAAGAAACAAACTAATTTTGTATTAAAGCAGAAAACTGGTGCTAATTCAGGCGCACATTGCTTGAGAATGACGGGTGGAATTCCGCCTGACCCCATAGATTTTGGTATTGAGATCGAGCATCAAGCTATTGTGTGCTGACGAAAGATAATTTCAAGCATATAACTATGAATTTGCTTTTATGATTGCAATCCCTTAGGTGAGTCAAGGTAAGGTAATCACATTTAACGTATTTGAAGCCGTAGAAAGCATCACTAGAAGATGACCTTTATGTTGGGTCTGTTCCGTTTTTGAGAAAATTACATAGTTGTCATTTTGATAAGTTATGATGATAATAATACACAGCTATATCCACGTTTGCTCGCTGAATATCCACATCACTGAGTCCTCTTCATCTACCTATAAGAGGATTGATGCAGAATATAAACTTGGCATACTCAACCACACGACACAAGAGACCACGATTAACTGAATAATGAGAATGTGGAAAATGGAAATTATTATGAATTCGTGTCTAAATAGAATTTTAAATGCTATTGTTGAATCATACGCGTTTCCATTACGAATGGGATGCAGGGTTTATATAAGAATGTATTTTCCTGGCGAGTTTCTATAGCGGCGGTGATATTTCATATACGGTAATAGTAATATAAAAGGGATACTAATAACAGTTTGCAATTTCCTTATAAAATGTCACCGAACAGCGCACATGAGACCCTAAGACGCTATACAGGTAAGTGATCGATCACTCCCGGGAGATATCTTTCATCATCCTCCCAATCAACCAAATGCAAATTCTACTAGGAGTAATAAAGTGGGGCCATTCGCTTCTAGTATTGTTCATTGAGAAATCAGATCGCAATTCAGGCTATATACGAGGCTCCATCCTATAATTATTTCTAAACAAATCTAGTAATTACCGTTGATTGTCTCGGAAATGTCAGGGAAAGATACAAAATTATGGTGCAAAGTAACAGATCCTCTAGGGGATCGCGATATCATCTAGGAAGATCTGGGGATCTCAAATAAATTGTGTGAATCGGGCAGCCTAGGAATAAACCCTAGTCAAACTACAATAGTGGCATTTACCAGGAAGAGGGAGAGGGGGGGATCACATGGATCAAATTTATTTGAAGAATGTAAATAAGAAGATGGCATGTGCGCTAATGGTATGCAGAAGTATGGGTTCGTTCGCACAGAATACCAGTATGTACATGATGATGGCGAGCCTCATCGATCGATAGAACCAAACAAATTACCAAAGTGTATTTAGTAAAGCACAAACGCTCGCACATATATTTATAACTGAGGCGCTGAGGTCCTACGACTAGCATGGAGAAAATACTGGGAGTAACCTCCTTCCCTATAGCAATACAAAGGACTCCGAAGAAGAATATACTTGATACAAGCAAAGAAGAACTGCACAGAGGTCTAAAACTTCAGTGAAAGACATTTGACTCTTTGGAGATGGAACACCCATCAGTCGTGGCAGTAATGGACGACAGAGGCAAGATGTTCGTGTTTTCACAGAACTTCCAAACTCACCTTGGGAAAAAAGAATGCGTGGAGACATGTGTTGCTTTACTTATGGATTCAGAATAGCAGACGGTACGAAGCCAAAGACCCAAAAGTCTTGGGAACCCTTGAGTAAAATAGTCGTTAATCAACAGAGAATACACCAGTATATCGAAGTCCATACAACTGATGTGCACAATCTGGATAAAGGATACAAAAAAACGATGTAGCCATCATGTCTGATATTCAAGCAGCCATAAAAGCGTTGAATTCAAACATTATTATCTCAAAAATGGTCTTCACCAGCAACTAAACACCTTTGGACTGCAGAATGAAATCACCCTGGCCTGGGTCCGAGACATACAGGAATTAAGGTTTAAGCGGCGTTTGAGCTCCTTTGCGTGCATATAGGAACACACACTTTACAGGAAATACCCACAGTAGCAGATTTTTTTTTATACTTTGACGACACGAGAGGGAAGCCGATAATGTTCGAAGAACATCGTGTGAGCCAGCAGTGGGAGGTAGGTAGAGGATTCGTATTGGGTTGGAGGTTATAGACATAGAAAAAATCTCACTTAGTAAAAAGTTCCACAACTTCGCCGTTCGATAAAAAAAATTAAGTCTGGTAGGAAGAAGTTAGGCAGATCCGGAGTTTGACAGTGAAGTGATGACTAGTTTGAACTCGTCTAGTCCGCCTATCTGAAATCTCTCGTGGTGAAACAACAGACGACATTTCTGATGAACACCGACCGTGGAAATATCTTTAGAAAAGGGAGAGATCTCCCACCTTTCTACGATATTCAAGAGAGGTCAACGAACTCATAAGTGTGATATCAGCAGATGAATCACTCAGAACTGAACACTAGGGTTTTCCCGCAACATGTCTAGATAAATTTAGGAGAAAGGACGTCATGGAAAGCGTAAGGGGAAGCAACAGAATTCCTGACGGGGCACTGCAAATTCAATGGGTGTATGAGAAAAATTGGCGTAGTGAATGTTGGGACGTGTAGATTCTGGAGAGAACCCGAGGAAACACCGATACATTTGCTTACTGACTGCGGAGCCACACTCTTCTTCGAAGTTTTAAGGTTCAACCATTTCTCGAACCAATAATATTATGCGCCTTTTTTCTCAAACCAACTCACACAAATATCGCCATACATAACACAATCTTACATCCACAATCACATAAATTACCAGCGTATCACTCCGTGCTTCACAGATTAGGAGGTTGGTCTACGATGAAGCGCATGCTCGAAGGGTTAAGACGGAGTGTGTATATCGCATTTGACAATCAATTCATCCAATTTTAATTTTACGTATACGTACCTTTAACCGTGAATTCTCTCTGCACTCTAGTGAATTTAACGCATCATATTCACCTATATTCTGTCAAATTTTTGAATAAATCGGAGTCACCGTTCGACCGCCATCCACATGCCATATTAGCCGAGAGGAGGAAAGTAACGTATCATTTGAATGAAAGAAGAGCTATTTCGTTCCCGACTCTCACTCCGTCTTTCGTACAAGCCGATCAAGAACGCGAGCCGCAGTTTGTCTAGTTGCGCGACTTCGATACTTGAACACTATTCCTTCCTACAATCGGTCAGATAGTTATGGACCGAACAATGCGCTAAACCACTCAAATAGCGTCGAGTATGTCCACGGACTGTTCTGCTCAATAACTCGAAAAAGGCTTAAGGTACGACATTGAATTTACAAACCAGTAAATTTAAGACATCATATCTACATTCTGCGGAAATTTTGAGTAAATCGGAGTCACCGACCGCTATATAGAAACCAACAACGTGTCATATGAACCGATTTGAGACTTCGCCTTAATAATTTCAATCTCGAAAAAAAAAACGGAATTTGAGAAAACGCTAAAAATAATAGCTATACTCGTGTTGTAGACGAACGTTTTGAATTGTCTAAGTTAAATTGATATTTCGTCGTACCAAACATGGATATCGCCTTCGAAATTCGATACATCCGCGAACCTAATCGTCCTTAAATAGAAAAAATATTATTAGCGGAACATCTGGTCAAAGGTGTTGCATCGAACTACAGAACTGTGATGGCTTAACAAAGGAACAAAAACAAGCTCTTCATAACAATCGCTAAACGTCAATATGTGCCACTGAAGTTTGGAAGACAAAACAATCTGCGAAACTAAAAGCGAGAATAAGTTTTTCGACCGGCCACAGGCACGCTAACAATGACTCTAGCCGCCTCTAGTAGGTTGAAGCGAACACCATAAAGATACCGGAGAATTTTCTTTTTATGCATCTGACCAAATCAGTATAGTTCATTATACACATCGAAGTGTTAACAATGTGAACCATGGTGATCGCTAGAAATTCGCTATTTCAGATTCTTTCATAGAGAGTTTTAATCGAGCCTCTGAAATTTTATTTCCTTCGCGAAGCTATTTATAATGAAGTCAACATTGCTATTC
Source organism: Endomychus coccineus (assembly GCA_958510875.1). NCBI lineage: Eukaryota > Metazoa > Arthropoda > Insecta > Coleoptera > Endomychidae > Endomychus > Endomychus coccineus. The sequence goes on from OY294067.1 coordinate 284,156,598, forward strand.
CAAAAATGTATGTGTGGTAATGTCGCTTTTTCATGTCTTTCGTTACCAGAAAACATTCGAATTGACAGAGTTCCAGATGAAAGCAAAAGAACTGATAATAAACATGTATATAAAAAATTATTCCTGGTTGTTGGTTAATAAACCTGTAGAATATGATAGTTCAGGCAATCAAGGGATTTTGGTTCATTCTCATGTATTTTGACGCCCTGAACACGATGGTGTAGTTTACATTTGGATTAACCCTGTGCTCCAAAAACTAAGACCAGTTTTTGCGTTTTGAGAGTAAACTATGTGTTGTATGAAAAAAAGGTTGAAACAAAATAGGGCCCAGAAAAACCACAAAGTAGAAATGTTAGTAGTCATGGAAACTTTCGACGGCAGTTTGAGAAAATTCAAATTTTGAAAATTCAATTCAATAGTGGAAACATGGAAAAGCAGAATTTTTCATCTTACGACAGTCGACCTATAGGAAAATTAATTATATATAAAAATTCTCGGGAAATAGGTCACATTAACACTTTGTTTCAAATTTTCGTCTTTACGTACGTTTCGGTCTCACGACCATCATCAGATGACAATGTCAAAAAGGGTTTATTAAAACTAATTATAGCACAAGCGTCCATATCACACAAATTTCAATCAAAAAAGCCCACGTCGTCGATACGGACAGAACCACGAATAATCGAAATTGTATCGTTAATATTAAAGTATAAAAATTTTCACCGCCCTTGCTAAGCACTCTTTGATTATAACCATCAATTTGATTACAAAAATTTTAACATTTTAACTGAGGAAACCAATTATTATAAAAGATCCTGGAGATGATCCACATAAAACGTGACTCCAAATCTGTAAATCATAGGACAGATTCCTACATGCGTCTTTTAAATGTTAAAAATAAATTTTAGGAAGAATGCTTAATAGTAATATCCAGTACTGGTCTGAAACCTTTTTCAAGTACCTGATAAATCTCACATCTGGTTCGAAAGTGATACTCAACAAATAACTTCGATCTCAGTTGTTATGAGACTATATCAACATGCGCTTGTATATTATAAGAATATTACTGAATAGTGGATTCTTGCTACAAAAATTTTTATACTTTAATATTGACAATACAATTTCGATTATTCGTGGTTCTGTTCGTTTCGACCACGTGGGCTTTTTTGATTGAAATTTGTGCGATATGGACGCTTGTGCTATAATTAGTTTTAATAAACCCTATTTGACATAATAAGTCTTCTGATGATGGTCGTGAGACCGAAACGTACGTAAAGACGAAAATTTAAAACAAAGTATTAATGTGACCTATTTCCCGAGAATTTTCATATATAATTCATACTGGGTCAAGAATATTTATTAGGAAAATTAATAAAAAATCTACTTTCAACGTCAAAATTTGAATTTTTTTTTCATTTTTTTTACAGCCTAAAATATGTAGGCAAAGTTTGAGGCACTTACCGGACTTTTCACCATCAAAATTTCCCACTGCCATCAGGGAAAATTTAAAATTAGGATCTGGAACATCTGCATGTCTGCAGTTTGTAAGGGAGTATGGTCTTGACCATATCTAACTTTAAATTAAAAAAGCAGAAACTTACCGGGCTTGTGAAAAACTGACTACACTTCAGGGTGCCCTAGGGTACCCTACATACCACCTGGAAAAGTTTTAAAATTCGTCAGGGGGTTCGGGGCACCTTTGACAAATGTACTTTCATTGAAGCAGAAGCTTAAAATAACTGTAAGGAAATTGGCCTACAGCTCTCTGACTATCAGTCGAACCACATATTACCTAAAGAATATTAGTCTGGGTAGTGTTCGGTAAGAGCTACACTGGAAAACTGATAACTGTTCAAACACGTTTACTGAAAACTCTGATCAATTATTTAGTGAAGTTGGCTTACTGGATCGACGACAATTATTTTCTTCTGCCTGGGTACAATAGACAACACAGGTTCAAATCGGAAGTAAACTCTTATTACCAGTAGGTATACATCAGGAATGAACAAACAACCTACGTCACTCCTTTCATGCGGAAATCGAAAGACTAAAGATGTTTTTCTTTTTTGGATCAAAAATGTTGCAATTTCTTCCGGTCGAAATAGTGAACATGTACACACCATCAAAAACAGAGTGAAGTGAAAACGATCACTTCTGATATTCCTATATCCATGTTTTTTCCAAAAATGGCTAATAACGTAGAAAATAAACTGCATTCCTCCGTATATTAGTTATATTATCTCTCAATTTCCGACGATTTTACGACAATCTGTCAACAGTGTCATCCAAAACGGAAAAACTTGCTTTGGTGACGTGCCTAGGTTTTTATGTTGTATGAACTGCATCGCCAAATGAATTGCACCAAAGTGAGTAAGGAGTTTTGATTTGATGGAATAATTAGAGAAGTTGAGCAAGGCAATGCAAAGTGGCAGAAATTCCGTGTAAAGTGTAGAGCCCTTGGCGCAATCGTAGCCCAATTAACATCATGTTGTTCTTGTTGAGGGTATGAATAATAATGCATCTCACCGAAGGCGCGATTCTTATGTATACACAATATAAATATTCATGAGATTTGCGTTCATTTTGACGAACACCTGAAGTGATTATTCTATACTGACAACTAAGGAATTGTATCATTAATTATTCCACCATAAACTTCATGAACATTTACATTCTTTAAAAAAAACTGCTGAGGCATAAACTGCTTTTTCTCAGTCTGACGAAATGAACCAGCATCCCGAAGAAAATAATTATAATCAAGTGGCGTTCATTGCGCACATTATTATAAATAATGCAGCAAATTCAGACCAACAGAAACAAATCAAATATTTCTTAAGGTATGAAAACTCAGTTCATTTTAATAAAACACTCCAACAAACTTCCTGTAAAAAGTAATTCAGAGAGTTGACCAACCGTAGGCGAGTCCAAAAAAAAACAGTTTCCGGTCGTGTTGAGTACACTATTTTTTCGGCAGCCATGTTGAATAACAAATCAATAAAGTACGTTTCTTCATATTTATTTGTATAACAAAATTGGAAACATTTAAATTTTTTTTATATACTTTAACTTCACAAAAGGGAAACCTATAATGTTGAAAGAACATCGTGTGAGCCAGCAGTGAAATGTAGGGAGACGAGGTAAAGAATTCCAGAACTTCGCTGTCCGATAAAAAAATTAAGCCTGGTAGGAAGAAGTTTGGCAGCTTGACAGTGAAGGGGTAACTAGTTTTAGCTCGTCTAGTTCGCCTATCTGGAATCTGTCGTGGTGGAACAACAGACTGAATTTCTGATGAAAACCGACCATGGAAATATCTATAGAAATGGGAGAGAACTCCCACCTTTCCAAGAGCTTCATCGTATGTTCGGGAGCCGAACTCCAAACATATAAACTTCACTCCAGGACGGGTCGAATCTGTACTTTCTAGATTATGAGGAACTCTTGGCACGGAATAAAAACCAAGTTTTTGTGAAGCGGTTTTTGCAATGGACCTCATCGTCATTATCATTCGAGGGGAGGGGTTCAGCCCCCAAATGCACCTAGACCACTTAGTTGAGCCCATTGTGCGCCCCGTGGTGAGAAGCCTATTCCATTCTAGCAGGTTTGTGGCCCGCCAGAAACCGAGAATATTGCCAACGCTGGGTTCCATAAGTTCTTCTGGTAGCAGTTTTGATTCTCCGAAGTGATGGTGTCTGAGGGATGTCAATGCAGGGCAGGATGTGATGGGCAGTTTCTTCCGCCTCTTTGTGCATTTCCTACATAAGGAATCATCTAGGATGCCCACAGTATGAAGGTGTTTGTTAAAACGACAGTGACCGGTTAGGATTGCATAGTCATCTCTCTGATGTCCCTTCTGTTCAGAGAAAGGATTTCTCGGAGAGTCTAGGCACAGGCTCTTTGATAAAGAGCTTATCCAGCATCATGCGTGGTGATTCTCGCCAAAGTTCAGACCACTCTTCGTTCAGTTGGCCCAGAAGGGCGAGAGAGAGCAATTTGATAAAACGATCATTAGCTCCAGTCCGACAGGGGCGTCGGACGACCCCCGCCTGACCAGGGAGTCGGCCATTTCATTACCCCCAATTCCACAGTGTCCAGGGACCCAGATGAGTTGAACTTTATTTCTCCTGGTTAGTTCAGGTAGTGTATCTCTGCATTCTTTGACATGTGACTCTGGGTGACTTGAAAGCTCCTAGAGCCGATTGCCTGGTTGTTCAAATATGTATGCTCCTATTTCCATAGGTAGAGCTCTTCGCCGATTTTCCATGGCAATATTGCGTAGATCTCTACCTAAAAACTGTGCAGTAAAGCGCCTAAAGTCACTGAGATAGTGACCTTCGACTATTTTAGGTACACTCCCGCCCCAGAGCCTACCTTGGACCCGTCTGTAAACCATACGAACCCACCTGGTGGCAGTAGGGTGAGAGATTAGTTCCTCCAATGTTCTCTATCTGGGATCAGGATTTTGGGAGAAGGGAGACATACGGCTGGGATCATGTCATCTTGCTTCATTTCTTATATGGGGCATTTAGAGATTGCTTCACTTAAAATCGCTGGGTGTCCACGAGAGTAGTGCATTTTGGGTCAGTGACCAAGGCCCTTCAACTTATACGTCGTTCTCATGGCCTCAGTTTTTATATATAAGTGTAGAGATGGTAGTCTTCCGAGAGCTTCGAGGGCCCCCGCAATGGACCTCACATGATCGTCCCATGAAAGGGTGCTGTTGGTGATAATCCCGAGCGTTGTTATGGAAGACTTCCATAGGATTAGTTGAACCTGTCATCATCATATTAGGGATTGTGGGATCCGCCTTTCTAGAGAAAACGCAAGCTTGAGTTTTGGTTGCATTAAACTCTACTAGATTATCAGACCCCCATTTCAAAAATTTTGCCAGATCTCCAATAATTGCGTCAACTTGTCTCTGTCTCGCTGCTCTGGCTTCATTTGATGGTATAGGGGCTCTAGAGAAGAAAGCGGTATGAAATGTACAATCATCTGCAAAGCTGTGGACCGAACAGGTGGTTACTTCTTGTTTAAATTAATATTTGAATTGAAATTCGAACAATTAATCATATTAAAGGAATTCACTTTGTTTGATATGTTTGGTGTAATTGAATGCATGTTGTTAAAGTCAGAACATAAGGTGAGATATCGGATTCATGTTGATTGTCTTCATGTCATAATAATTTTTGAATGATCTGAGCAATTTTAATTTTGTTTGTAGGTAAATTGTCTATATATCCTTCAGCGACATAGGTACACTTCCAGCCATCGTGTCTCTTTAAATTTGTGATATTTCCACCATTATCAGCAAATAACGTCGCCAGTACGACGATGGCACACTCTGCAATCCTTAGTCCTTTTCCACAACTGTGGATGCCAAAAGGCTGAATCGAACATTTTCCTTTTTTGTAGCTTACAAATAATCGGTTGTGTGGAGTATGGGATGGCCGTAAAGATAAATATTGCATATACAATGGTATATTTCCAAACATGTCACAATCCTACCTTCCATGTTTTGATTCACAAATGACATTTTAAATATCTATTTAATCTGATATCATTCCATATACACACAACAATTATAATATTTACCCTTGACAAACAATTAAAAATATATAATGATTTAAATGGCTATTGTTCAAAACCAACACACCTTGAACATGACACTTGTTACGCCTCAGTTTTTAAAATGATGACATTGAAATAATGTTTCCTCGATGACCTTGCAAGGTATCTTTTATATATCTGTCAATAGTTTTCTCATTTCAGATGAAATAAAATGAAACAGATCGAGACCGCCTTTCTAATCTCCATAATTTCGTTTTTTTCTTATTATTTTATAATAATGTTTAATTATTAATGCGGCCGTACTGGACCATTGACGTTGCGTATATTTCAGTTTGGTTAGAAGGATGATGTTTGATTGGGCGACTGCATGTAGTTTAATTAGTGGCAAGATGACGGGCGGATTTAAATCAAATTATTTACACCGCTGCGAAGCTTACAAATGTACAAATTACATTACATCCATTGTCAATCTTCTTGCTACGGAATATTCGTTTTTTTTTATTATTTAACTTCATTTATTCATATATCGGTGATAATTGCCAGTAGCGGTTCGGAAACTTTCAGATTAACTCATCAGGCGCATCGTTTTCTATTTTATATTTCTTACAGAATTGCTTCCTGCCTTCAAACTAAAAGAAAGCCTCTTGAAATCCAGAATTATCTTCTTTTATGGACTCAATATCGATTATTTAAAAACCAATTTCCACAAAATCTGCTGCTAAAAAGTTTTTTGTATAATCAATAAAATACGTATCAAATTTCTATAAATAAATAGAATATTTAAGAACATCTCCATTGATTGTGTAATAAGGGTTTAGTACAGGTCATTTTCAATATCATCCTTAGAAAATTAAAATTTCATGTAAAATTAAAATATCTCAAAGCAAAGTAACAAGAACATATAGGGGTTGTTAGATTTCTCTGTATAGTATCAATAACTGATGTTAGCGTGAGAAATAGTAAATGAATTTCTGAAATGAACACAAATTTGTTCACCCGCTTCAAGCAGCGTGGTATAATACCGTAGCTGACATGGCCGACAATTCCAAGAGAATATGAACAGGAGAATAAAAGTAGACTCTATACAATAGTACAAGATTTAGATTTAGTCTTTATAAAATTATACCGAATCCTGGGAGAAATAAAATATTTACCTATTTGTCCAAAAAATCAAAATAAATGTTGATATACAATAGGGTCTCCAATATTTTTGATAAAATCAATTTAAATATAAAAAAAATAAATGTAAATTTATTAAAGGAAATTTTGAAATTAATAAATCTTGTGTTTCAATTCCCTCTTGTTAAAAGTGTTTGACATTCTAACCAGAGGTGAGTTGGTTCTATGAAATTCAATATTAAAAACCTCATAATTTCTGGTAACTCTTTAGGGAGCATTAAAATAATTCGAATAATTCTGGGCTATTTATCATATTATTGACTAACTTTAATAAAAAGACTACCTCAAAAAAGTATCGTCATTTTTCCAGTTTCAATAATGTTACATCCCTTAAAACGACTTCATAATCAATATCTCCAATTCTCATCCCCATGGTGTATGGTATGACTGAGAAATCTCTTCTGAACTCTCTCAAGCTGTCCTTATGATATTGAGAATAAGGTGACCATACTGAGCACACATACTCCATCCCAAACCAACTACTGAGCAGTAGACTTTCTTAATGCATATTATGTGAAATCTTTCAATTGTAATGTAAGATCTCTATTTCTAATATTATCAATTTGATCTTTGAAAGACAACTGAGAATCCAGAAGAACACCCAGATCCATGATACTACCAATTATCACCAAAATTAGATCATCATAGGAATAGTTAAATTTCAATGCATTTTTTCCGAGTGAAACTAATGATTTTACATTTATTCACACTTATTTGTAATCCATTATTGAGGCACCATTGGCTAAACGAGTCTAATGCAGTCTGAATAGTTGTACAGTCAGATTTTATAATCTTCCGATTATCAGCGAATGTCATCATCCTAGAATCTATAAGGATATCTACCAAATCTTTTATATAAGAATTAAAAAGTAGTGGGACAAGATGAATACCCTGACGAACTCCTGAGAAAACAGCAATTGAATGGGGATTAAAATTCTCTCAGTTAAATAGCTAATAAGCCAATCGAGTGAAAATACATAGATACCAATTTCAGACAGTTTGAGGTCCAAAATGTAGTGATCAACGTTGTCAACAACCTTGGAGAGAGAGTAGTACAGTATACACCGCATCTATCTGACACCTTCTCCAAGATCCGCAACAAGGGTATCATGAATTCTAAAAGATTGGTTACAGTGGAGAACTGTTGAGTCTTTATTAGGTTCTGAAAAAATTACGTAATATTATCCGATATGTTTATTTCAGCTTCCGAATATCTCACAATTGACTTAAAACTCGGAGAATGACATCGCGAGGGCGGCGCCGACTCCGTAACTGTTATGTACGGGTATTAGCTGTTACTGCAAGCGTAGCCCACGTACAACAGCTAATTAACAATAAAACTAAGGTTAACTATCACTGAATTCATTAAATAAACATTGATGGCAATTTTGAACTTTACTATTTAAAACTAATCTAATTGATTAATTTTATATTCATTTCACTATTTTATTCTAGTGGTACCACTGCGAACTCGCCGCCTTACCTAAGTCGATATCAACTAAGTTCGTCCAACTAGGTCCCGATCAGGACTCGGTTAGATTTCTAGAAGCGTCCGAGGAAAAGTCTGATTGGATTTTGATGCAAATATGGCATACTATAGCGAAAGTCTTCCTAGGTTGGTTCATGACACAAACATCAATCAATGGGTGAGTACGTAAACTAACATTATTAATTGCTGCAATGCAATCTTCCCACACAGATTGAAATGTTAATCACACATGATTGATTGGAATTGCCGAGATGATTGGCAATTATTCATCTATTTTGTTTAATCAAATGTGATATTCAGAATAAGAAAACTTGGTTGCAATAATTCCAAATTCTGTTAATCTCAATCTTCCAATTTAGATATGGATGGGATCACTACAGCCGAAACTTTGAGATTAGCCATCAGCTATCGCATCCTGCATCAGTCGGAGGTTCGGGCAGTTCTCGGTTGCCCAATCCCAGATATAGTTTATTAGTAAAGATGATAGGATTATTAAGGCAAATACCCTTCCATTCTCTTTACATCTCTGTAAATATAAATTCTAGCAACAGAATTAATTTAGTTAGTTCAATCAGATGGAGTAAACTCACAAATTCTTTTAATAGGATGATAATAGGTATGGCATACCATAGAAAACGATGTCCCTCTCAAGGGACAAAAACAGTGGAAGGGCTAAGGGCTACTTTAACATTTTATCTTTCCAAATTTGTAGGATAGAGTGTTCTCACATGCAAAGAATATCCAAATTTTAACATGTTCTAGTTCATGCATTTTTTTAGAGAGCATAAAATGAGGCAATGTTCTTCCGAGTTAAAATTGGGATACTGCATAATTCGATTGGGTTTTGAATTCAATCAATTATTCAAATGTATTATTAAACATTTGAGAATGTGAACCGAATCGAATAGATAAAATAGTAGTCTTGAATTATCAAGTGCATGAGGATACACAATAATTAACTTGTTAAGCTCAGAAGAATTGTTCATGGCTTTGAGTGCATTGTTGTCACATATAATACAGAATATCTAATTTGTTTTAATTTCTAGACAATTTAAAGAATTGACACTTAATACGGTACCACTATGAGAATATTGTTATTACCCAGAAATCTTTCACAGGGACAGCTTAACTAACAAACGTCAGTACGACGACACAAAATACGGTGAGAACCAACATAAACATCAAATTAGGAAGCCATTATTCAACGCACTTTATTCAGTCGTAACACTCTTATACACGCTTATGTACAGTTCTGAAGAAACCTTTTGTGTCTGTAATGACCACAACTAGCTCAGGGTAATAATTAATCTCAGGGCTCGTAATGAAACGTATCCTTCGTTTCTTGATTAAATAGGACTGCCTTTTTTGAAAGCCAACTGCTTTATGAAAAGATACGGAAAAGTTCTCAATCAATAATTTCCAGCATTACGACGTGGATAAATGTTGATATTAGAAAAAGACAAGTTTCAACTTAACAGTTTGGTTTTATTCCCCTAGGAAATAATCGAGAACAAAATTTATAAAGAAATTTAATTCAATAAATTAACAAATAATTATACTTAGAAAAAATGAATAGTGAAACAAACTAGTTCTAATAATTGATTAAACTTTATTTTAAGAAATATAAATTTTGAATAAAAAATTCGTGTTAAGGAAATCGATTTATGTAGTTGAAATCGATAATTTTGGACATAGATAATAAACATGATGATCATGAAAATCATGAAAAATGTTACCGTCTTTGAAACTTGGTTGAACGCTGTGGAGTTGAAGCTAAGCTCTCTACCAGGAATTCCTTCTGCTACCCGACACGGGAAAAAGGAAGGAGACGTCTCGATCGTTTAAATCCTGAAATATAGACAATGCGAGCAGTATCTTGGCCTCAAGTTCGAGGGGCAAATAACTAAAGCAGTAGGAATAATCAAAATAATCCCACAACTGATTATGTTATTCACCTTAAATGTATATTCAAAATTATAAAAATGAATCAACGTCTTGAAGAGAATAAATGAATTACAGGAAATTAGTTAAGCAGAGAATAACATTTTAATGAATTACAATATTGAAATTTGGAAGAGAATAATTACAGGTTATAGTTATACTGGAATGAGAGCTATGAAACTCCGAATAGTGATATCGTAGTTTCTAAATGTTCAAGTAATATCAGAAAGTTCACTCCCATAAAGCAGTAACTGAGAAATTTGAATTTATTTATGTTCACCAATATCAAATAATTATTCGTTTATATCAAAAATACTCCAGCATAAATTGCCGCTACTGTATCAAATCTCTACGTTTCCCATATCTTTTATCTCAAACCTATGGTTTGTGAAATTGCAATCAATCACTATCAACTATCAACTATCAAGCGAGTGGACATTCAAAATATCCATTATTTAATTGGCGAGCAATCAACGTCATACTTCATTTGCATTTTTTCCTCACGAAAGATGCGCTAAATTAAAACTTCTATAAAGAATGGTATCGTATCCCTTGGTTGAATGTGCTTTTTTAATTCGAAAGATTGCAGAACATCTGGGGTTTCTATAAAAGAAAAACCACCAGGACATATTATTAATCTGAGAAAGTGATTAAACATAATATTTCATAATTACAGTTTCTCGACATTGTGTAGCGGCGAACACGTCGACACTGTGTTACGATAATTATCGAATAATAAGTTTTTTCGGTGAGTTCTACCCGCTTAATGACTTCCATTGGTCGACAAAAAACGTAATTATATAATTAGTTATGCCCAGAATGACAGTCAGGTTACAGTGAGACAAGCCTTCTATTATAGCTGCTAATGAAGAAGCATTTTTCATAGAGCATATTATATATTTTCATTCCCAGTTATTCGATTATACGATTTAAAGTAACATCCTTTTACTAATGGAATATCTTGTGCCTAACGAATAATTTGATTCATTTCCATTCTGTTATTGTCGGGATTGTTGAGTTTACTTATGTAAAATGTGATTGGTTTCAATCTTACAATATCATATATTTCCTTTCTGGGTATTATTAGAGATAGTGCTTTGTTGAGGACGTTCCACATTCAGTCAATGAACTGACGGAATTCAATTGAAACTGCAGGTTTCCATAGAACATGCAATGGTCCACAATGGTGATGCCGCGGAGTCAAAAGTATGTCTCATCTCGACAAAATTCCTTATCTCGTTTCGAGAAGACACCAAGAGACGAGATTATTACCTTGTATCGTATTGACTTTTTCTCGACTTTTATTCTATCCTGTGTGTGATGAGAGAATGCACTGAGAAATAAACCTGGAATCGAAGCGTACACGTAGCTAATAGAAGCTAGATACACACTTGTTTCGATTATACCTACTTCCATATCACTGCATTGTCTGAGCATACACAGTATTATTATTATTACAACATTCTAGACTAGATGAGTACGAAATAGTCACCCTTATTCACAAAAATACTATTAAAGTATACTAAAGGCCTTTTGGTCAGAAATATGAGCAATGAAATAAACGCTTCGAACGAGGCATATAATGCCACAATACGATCAAAGCTTATCGAATGCCTGGATGGATCCCGTTCATTTTGGACTTTCGCCAAAGCAATTGGTGGAAACTTCACTTCCAGTTCATTCCCTCCCCTAATCGAAGATGATAGCTCACTGGCTACTACACCACAAGAAAAGGCCAACCTTTTTGCTGGTATGTTTGCAACAAATTCCACTCTGGATCCACAAGGGAAGGACCCTCCTAATATTGGTGCCATCGATAGCCATACACCTGAAATTATCTTTCGTCAGCGCACAATTAGGCGCATTCTGCTTGATCTCAATGGCAAAAATCTTTGGGGCCGGACGGAATCCTACCTGTCGTTCTCAAGGAATGTGCGCTTGAATTAACACCAGTTTTCTGGAGGTTATTTTTCATACTAACTTGGTGTGTTTCTTTCGAGCTGGAAAACAGTTAGAGTTCAACCAATTCCAAAAAAAGAAAATAAGACCCTCCCGAATCCCCATTACACTATTATCTGTGAATTCTAAAGTGATAAAAAAGCAATCAACATCGAGTTCATCCAATACCTAAAAATCTCCAAAAGGTAAATGCCCGGCAATATGGCTTTCGTCAACAGAGGTCAACAGGAGACAAGCTTGCCTACAAACACATGTATGGCAGAAATCTATTGAAAAACATGAGAAATTTCCAGCTATAGTATTGTATATCTCCAAAGCATTTGGCCGAATCCGGTACCAAATCCTTCTTGGGAAACTTCCGTCATATGGTTTGCCGCCTTATCTTTGTCGCTTACTATCGAGTTTTCTCCCAGATAGATCACTACATGTGATGGTTGACGTAGTATCCTCCGATAAAATGGTTATCAACGATGGTGTTCCACAGGGATTACCTTGGTACCAACTTTGTTTCTGTTTCATATAAACGATTTGCTGGTAGTGATCACCTGTCTTGTCCACAACTTTGCAGATGATGGTACACTTCATACCCCTTTCTCATCTAGAGCCCCTATACCATCCAATGAGGCCAGAGGAGCGAGACATAGATAGGTTAATCCAATTAATGGAGATCTGGCAAAGATTTTGAAATGTTGATCTGATAAAAGAGTAGAGCTTAAAGCAAAAAAAATCAAGTATGCATCTTCTCCAGGAAGGCGGATCCTACAATCTTCCTAATATGATGATGTCAGGTACAACTTTTCCTATGAGGTCTTCCATATCCATACTCGGGATCACCACCAACAGCACCCTCTCAAGGTACGATCATGTGAGCTTCATTTGCAATAACCGATTCAATAAGACTTGGTTTTTTCCGTGCCAAGAGCTACTCTACATCCCAGCAGCTCCTCATAGTCTACAAAGCACACACTCGACCTGTCCTGGAGTACTGTTTGGAGTTCGGACATCATCCGATGTTGTTCCCGTCGAAGGTCGGCCATTTTTAAACCGCTTATATCACTCTCCAAAGGCCTTTTGTAACATTTCAATAGTTTCCGCACAACTTTTACCAATATTATAACAAAATCTTATGCAAATTCGCTGTTCAGTTCTTTCCGTCATTTTTAGCAATAAACAAAATCCGATGAACCCAAAAAAAACGTAGTAGACTGATACACGCTGCGCGGGAACTAAGGCATCTCATCGGTAACTAAGGCATCTGAGAAGGTTAGGAGTTACTGGTTGTTAGATTTCACTGTATTTATCCTGTATATGGAATCTACTCATTGCATTTTCCTGATTGAGTTTGTTCTATATGAGTTGAAGGATGAGTTTTTGTTTTTGTTGAAAAATATATTATGACAGAAGTCAAGTGACAATTTTGAGATTACGAAATATATTTAAAGTTTTGCTGTTATACAAGTTTGTATTGGACCTATTTGCCTTATTCTTTCTCCCCGAGTAATCCCATTTCCTTTTTGAACGTTTCCATTCACCGGGTAGGTGATTGAAACGCAACATTTATTGGCGACCGTGACAGGACATTGGGAAATGGAGAAAGTGAAGAGAGCACTTGATATCCAACGATCAGCATTCTCCTGGATATATAATGATATCATCGGGACGATTTCGCTACCAGATGTCGATTTGATCAAAATCCAAGGAAATCTTCGTTTGCTAGATCAAAAGCAGGAGGCGCTCAACGATTTAGATCGAGTTCTGACCGATTTACTCCTCAATTCAGAAGAAGATAGTGCCGTTATCTCCGAAGAAGTACAAAGAGCTGATGAGTATTCTTCTAAATATCATGAAGTCAAATTGCGAGTGGAGAAGTTATGTTCTGATACTAACATTGCCAATGTAAATTCCGATAGTTATATCAGAAAAATTAAGCTTCCCACTATAGAACTGAGGAAATTTGGAGGTGATTTCAAGGATTGCCATTTTGGAGCCAGTTTAGAAGAATTCACGAAGATCCAGCAATGAGAAACGAAGACAAGTTCCAGTATCTCATACAAAGTACCATACCTAATTCACAAGCTAGACAACTTGTTGAAAGCTATCCTCCGAATGATGAGAATTACTCGAAAGCCCTGGAAAGTTTGAAAACTCGTTTTGGACGGGACGATCTACTAGTAGAAGTGTATGTTCGTGAATTGTTGAAGCTAGTTTTATCCAATATTAATAAAACTAATCGATTGAGATCCTTTTATGACAAAATCGAAACCCAGCTACGATCCCTTGAAACTCTGGGTGTTACCTCCGACACATGTGCTGCAATGCTGTATCCTTTGGTGGAGTCCTGCCTCGATGAAGATACCATAAGAGTATGGCAAAGGAGTTCGTTGTACGATGAAGGGGTCACTATGAAAGGACGTTTGAGTTTATCAAAAAGGAGGTTGAAAATGAAGAGCGGATATCTCTGGCCGTGTCTGGTTTCGATACAGGTAATAAATCGAAAAATACTACCGATGTATCACAGAAACGTTCTGTTTTGGCTACTACGTCTGATTTGATCAACAGAACCCTCGAAAAATGTGTTTTTTGTGGTGATCAACATTCCAGTGAAGAGTGCTCAAGAGCTTCAACGATGCAGTTATCTCAGAAGAGGAAAATTTTGATAGAAAAAGGTTGTAGTCATTCCTGTTTGAGATTTGGACACATTTCCAGGAGATGCCGAATGAAAGTGAAATGCTCTTATTGTCAGGGTCATCATGTTAGTGTAATGTGTTCCAAGAAAGAAGATTCTCATAATAGTCCTTCTAAACAAGCAAATATTGAGAAATCCTTATCAAATATGATCCATAACGAAGTATTTTTACAAACAATATCTGTTCAGCTCAAAGGTGAAAACAATAAAAGAGAAGTGAGAGCTCTTATCGATACAGGTTCCCAAAAATCATATATCACAAAAAGTGCAGCGGAAGAGATGAAATATGCTCCAATTCGACAAGAACAAGTAATTCATGCATTGTTTGGTGGATCTACAACCGAAACAATCACTCACTCATGTTATCGAATCCGTTTAAGTGATTTACAGAATGATTTTGCCTGTAACTTTGAAGCTTTGGACCAACTAATAATTTGTCATAACATTACTTCAGTCAAAGATGGGGTTTGGACACGAGAACTTTGCAATTTTGGTATCAAACTCACAGACACGAAAAATGGTCCCATAGACATCCTCATTGGGGCAGATATTGCTGGAAAATTGTTCACTGGGAAAAAACATGAACTGAGTTGTGGTTTGGTAGCTATGCAAACTTTACTAGGATGGACCCTGATGGGAAAGATTTCGTCATCTACCCCTGTTGTTAATGATTATTCATCCACTATAGTCAGCTCAATGTTATCCAGAGATATTTCGATATCAAACCTATGGAAATTAGATATTCTGGGTATTTCAGATCCATCTGATATGAAAACTTCTGAAGAAAATGATAAAGCCATCATGAATCATTTTCTAGAGAGCGTCAACCGGAGTGAAGATGGCCGATACGAAGTTTGTATGCCGTGGGTGGAAGGACATCCTCCTCTTCCATCCAATTTTGATATGGCCTACAGAAGACACAATGCTGTCGTCAGAAAACTACATAGAGATGGGTTCTTCGACGACTATCAGAATGTTTTTGATGAATGGTTACAAGAAGGGATAATTGAAGAGGTTTCATTCTCAAAAATCGATTACTGTAAAACTGTAGGTCACTATTTACCTCACCATCCAGTTATAAAACTCTATATTTGTTCTATATGAGTTGAAGGATGAGTTTTTGTTTTTGTTGAAAAATATATTATGACAGAAGTCAAGTGACAATTTTGAGATTACGAAATATATTTAAAGTTTTGCTGTTATACAAGTTTGTATTGGACCTATTTGCCTTATTCTTTCTCCCCGAGTAATCCCATTTCCTTTTTGAACGTTTCCATTCCCGGGTAGGTGATTGAAACGCAACACTGGTGACGTTCGTACCCTACAGAGGTCACCTGAGTGTTGTGGCGCGAAGATATGAATGCAAATCGGATAATCTTAGGACAGACCTCGTAACCAGAGTAAACTAAATTAGAAATCAAAATGTGACTGTTTGAATACCATTTGGAATTGGTAGAATATATAAGGGATTTGTAATAGGTAGGGTAAATAATGAATGATTGCCGAAATTGTTTTATTGGGAAGGGACTGAAAAATCAGAAAACGATGGACGTGTATCGGGCTACAAGAAAATTATTCTAAGAAATAAAATATGTTTTGTCGAAATAAATCATTTTTTATTTCATTTATCAAGGATTTTTCACCTTGTCCTCGTATACCAGTACCAAAATATGTAAAGTTCGTATGTGTATTTCAAATTGTTGTTGTTCATTCATGAGAAATGACAAAAATATACCATGGCATGTATTTTTAAATTTATTAATTGTATAAGTAGAATATGATGGATTACAACTGAACTTCCGCCCAATTTTTGTTTTTACACAAGCCAATCATAAATGATAGGCATAATATAAAATCCGCGGCTCCCTTGGTGAAAACCTAGATCCATGCCTGATTTGAAGTCATACGAAAACGTTTAACGGTATTCTGAATTATAACGCTTACATGGGAGGAATCAAAATAAGATCATGTTGAATATCAAATTTTAATACGATTTTTATTTATTTCATGAAATTTATAATTATGTATCGTACAATTTTGTTACAGTTGCATTATTATTTCGTAATTTACAGATTCTTGAATCCTAAATTGGTCATTATATAAGATGGTTAAAAACCACAACTTTGTAATTATACCAATTACCAAAAATATTTTAAAAGATCAAATACAAGCTGATAGCTTCAAAGTCGCATCTGAAAACCATGTTAAACCAATAAAGTATAAATAAAATATATACTCAATAAAACCTTATGCTATCTTCAGCTCATTGTACCATCAGAAATGGGACATAACAAAACTGTACAACCGGAAGTGCGAATTCCCTACTGGTGTTTACATATTTCAATTGTACTGGATGGAGTATATCGTTTCCTTAGACTCCGGTTCATTCCAATAACAACAAAAACCTTCAAATCAATGGATTGCATGTGGGAAATGCTGTGCCACCTCTTCTTGTCAGCAGAGATTTTGAAACTTTCAGTCATGTGTGCGTGAAGTTTGTAAACGAAAGAATTTCTACGAGGGTCAGATTAATTTACAGTAACGTGAGTCATTATAAATTTATTAAAGAATGACAATTTGAAAACAGGAAGATATGTTTTGTGCGGTTTTTAACGTGCAATCATAACCACATTATCATGGGTCGTAATTAAAGCCATATGCTGGTAGCCGGAATTGTCATTAACCTGAGGAAATCAACAATTAGATCAATTAACATTAACTGGAAACTGTTCGACATCTTGGACGTTGTAACGAGTAATTATTTGGTTCTCGCTTGTAACTAATCAATGTACACATTTATTTGATAGGTACGTTAGGGTACAAATTTGCCCACCTATGAGTTAGATAGTTAACGATTTGCAGTTAGTTGGAATTTATTGTGTAATCGAAGAATGTCTGCATAAGTGTTGAAAGCCTCCATGTCTTCTATATTATATAATGACTAGTAATGAAGAACTGCTTATTATGACAATTACAATTTACTCTATATATAAATTGAATTGTCAAAATTTGAATATAATAGGACCTTCCGTTTTTGAGTTTTCGTGTAAACAAAAATTTCGTGACATACAGACGAATTTCTTCAGTCGCTTAAAATTCGATGAAAAATACTATGGTGCCAAAATTTTTGTTCCAGAACTTTTTTCGCAATTTTAGAAACAGCTCGAATAAATGCAAACATACTCTTCCGACTTTACAAAGAGTGTAATAGATAAAGAAAGAAATAAAGTAACAAGACAAATTAACATGTAATTATTTTTGTTATTATTAATTATACGCGTCTACATTCTAAGTCAATTTGGAAAACTTTGTTTTATGGGCAAAGGCTATTTACGGAATTGCTAATAAACTATGATACTTTTACAGATACAGTTCCTTCCGATCGGAGGCTTTCGGGGAATTCCACTCCATTCATTTGTTTATCTTAATGTTGAACAATCCGAAAATTTCAATATTTTGAAATATGGCAGAACTTATTCCTTGGACGATTCATTTAGATAGGACAATACGTTTGTTATAGAATTTCGTTATAAACTTGAGAAAAACACGATAAGGTTGAAAATGTTGTATTAGTCGGGCGTCCGCGAATTAGCATTAATGCAATTCAAGTGAGCAATTCCGACGCAGGGTCTTTTGTGTTCGTTAGTTATTGTGTAGCCGGCAAGATTAATGCCTCGAATTAATTCAGAATCTGCCGGTTTCATTTGTGTCTGCTCTTCTCTCATTAAACACGAGCTGAGCTGAAAATATACCAAAATACTTAACTTGGAGTAGCAAAAAAAATCTTCTCTGTGCATAATCGCGTATGCAGAAAACACTTGTTCGTTGACGCGAATTTTATGCATAACCTGTTTTCATACAGTTCACAATGCCAAAGCGGTTTATAGTAATTAAATGATGGGTTTCGAATTAACTTTCTTTCAATTGCTACCAGATTGAATGAAGAAATGCGTATGTCCAAACATACCTAGTCTTTTTATTTTTAAACCGTTTCAAAGAAATTAACCAATTGTTAGATAATTTATTGTTTGTAACAACTTAATAGAAGTTTTGATACCATAGACGATTTTGACAGAAATGCAGTCCGAAGTAAAATTCATCAATTTTTTTTCAACTAAATTTCAATCTTGGGTTCAGTTTTGCAAATAGACAATGAGGAAATGATCTGCCAAATTTCGTTAATGATTCAAAACTTTGAATTTTAAACGTCAACGTCATAGAACCTCTAAGAAGCACTCGAAATTGCAAGGGTTGTAAAGGGCTACTCGTATTACCAAATTTTTTTTTCTTTACTGAGACTGCACTAGAAGAATAGAACGGAATAGAAAACCAAGTTTCTGTAAAGCAATGGACCTCACATGATCATCCCATTAGAAGGAGCTGTTGGTGGTGATCTCGAGCATAGATATGGAAGACTTCAATGGTTGTACCTGAGATTTGGGAACCACCTGCATGGGGAAGATGCAAGCCTGAGTTTGGTTGCATTAAACTCTACTAGATTAGCAGATGCTCATTTCAAAATCATTGCCAAATCTCCATCAATTGTGTCAACCTTTCTCTGTCTAGCTCTTCTGGCTTCATTGGATGGTATAGGGACTCTAGATAGGAAAACGGTATGGAGTGTACCATCAGCTGCAAAGCTGTGTATGATCAACAGATCAAGCAGAAATAAAGTTGGTGCCAACACAGATCCCCGTGGAACACCAGCATTGATAACCATTGTATCGATCCTCCGATAAAATGGCTATCAACGTCAATCACGAATATATAAAAAGATATGCATACTAACAAAACAAACTGGAATCCCATTCAAAAATATTCATTCTTCAAAGGGATGCATGAAACTATTATTTATCTAAAATACAGTACCTACATCTTTTCCGAAATTTTTTTCTATCAATAGGTATTTTGTTTCCATTAGTATAAGCACATATTGAGGTCGATAGCCAATTAATAATAAATAAGCAAATTCGTTTTGAAAAACAGCCGTACTTTTCCATGACAATTCTAAAAGCCAGCAATATATCAAAAATTCTATGGAATATTGTCAAAAATCAACTTAATAAATCCTCCAATGCAACACCAACTTCAATTCTTCAGGATGTTCGAATTTCAGATCCAAAAAATATTGCTGATGCCTTCGGCTCATATTTCTCTACCATTGTCCCAGATGTTATCTCAGAATTTTTCAAACCTGAATACTAATTTAAATTGTACCACAAGTAAACGTTCAATAGAGCAATCATTGTATTTTTCACCTGTTGATGAGAGGGAGGTTTATTCAACAATTAAGGTCTTAGTAAATAAAAAATCTTGTGGATTAGATGAGGTTCCAATAACTTTACTTAAAAACAGTTCTTCAATTGTATCTTTCCTAACGCCATTTATTAACACTTGAAATTGGGGAGTTCCCTGATCAATTAAAACTGTCGAAGCTCGTACCTATTCTTAAGAAAGGTAATCCTGAAGAGTTGTGTAATTATAGACCAATTTCTGTAGTAAGTGTATTTTCCAAAATTATTGAGAAAATTGTATACAAACAAGTTTTTTCTTTCTTACAATACCACAATATTTTGACAGATTCCCAACATGGTTTTAGATCATGTTTCTCCACCGAAACTGCCTCCACAGATCTCCTACAGAATATCCATAATGAAATTGATAAGAAGAAAATTGCTGTTGTTTTATTTATTGACTTTTCTCGAGCGTTCGATACATTAAAGCCTTCTTCCTTGTCTGCTAAATTGGATAAAATTGGAATACGTGGCACCGTAAATAAATGGTTACTGTCATTTGTCTCGAACAGAAATTTTAGAGTGGAAATGAATGGGGAATTTTCCAAATTATTTTCTGTCAATCTTGGAACGCCCCAAGGCAGTGTATTAGGGCCTCTTTTATTTCTAATCTATATTAATGATCTTGTGGAACATATCAATGATGGTAAAATCTATATGTATGCCGATGATACCACTATAATCATAACTGAGTACTCATTAGAAGAAGTGGAAAGAAAACTTGCCCGTGTACTAAAGCAACTTGATGAATGGTGCAGAAGAAACCAATTAATTATTAACTACAATAAAACATCATGTATTCAATTTTCTCATAAATTGGCTAATTCTCCGATTATTTCCCCTATAAATTTCAATGGACATAAAATACAACTCACTAATTCAGTTCCATTTCTGGGCATCATTTTTGATAATAAATTAGACTTTGGTTTACAGATAGACTCTGTCTGTAAAAAGTTGAATAAACTATGCTTTGCTCTCAGGGTTATGAAAAATTGTTTGGATGTTAATGCACTGTCTGCCGTTTACTACGGTTTGGTAAATTCTGTGTTGAATTATAATATTATTGCATGGGGTCAGACAAGGGAATGGAAGCGTGTTTTCATATGCCAAAAGCGTATTTTAAGAATTATTTTCAATTTAAAACTCAATCAATCCTGCAGGAATATTTTCAAAACACATAAAATTTTGACTTTCGCCAGCCTATATATACTGAAACTACTCACTTACATTTTTAATAATAAGGACAATAGTACTAAAGTATCTCAAACTCATACATATTCGACAAGATCATTGAACAATCTATATCTGCCCGCTTTTCAATATATGGCCTTCAAAAAAAGTTCAATGTACCGTGGCTATAAGCTTTTCAATGCATTACCATCTGAAATAAAAGATACTAGTAGTAAACGTATTTTTATAAAATGGCTAAAAAAATCACTGAGTATAAATTCTTGTTACTACATTGAAGAATTCCAGTATGTTCTTGATAATAATAAATACTGAACTTTGCAAGTTACCTTCAATTTCTTTGATTTTATCAGTATATAATATTTAAGCCTTGATTTTATCATTTATGTCGTCAACTTTTTACTAATGTATTTGTATTCTATTGTATATTTATTTCTATTGTATCATTGTAATATTATGACTTACCTTAATTTTACTTTTATGTATGTATATGAGGTGCAAATAAATTTCAATTTCAATTCACAAAGCTCGCGGGCATGTGAAAAGACAGGCTGACATCGTAAATGTCCCAATCATGAACATACCCCAATTATCTTCAAAATCTTATATCTATAACTCTTCAATTTATTTTGTATAGAGCTGACGAAACTACCAAAAAACATCAACTTTTCCTTTAGAGGGAAGAGACTATATTTCTAGTATTCCGTCGTTTTACTTATATAATCAATGAATGTTTATCAGAAAATAGTTCTTCAGCTTCATGTGATATCGTTTTTTCTGAAATAAAATGTATTCATTCTGACATCAACAGCATACTGAAGCCTATTGCACATGAGGACAGTTGCCGGGTCAGCCAGTAAGGCATAGTATTGCCTTCGTCTGCATGGCGATATTACAGCCCAATTATAGTAAGCCAGTAATCAAGACAGGATAGTGGATAGAAACCAAGGCTAATTCTTCAAGACAAGACAGTTTCCGAAACGTTTTGCTTTGTTTGTTAATATTAGGCAAACGTGTACAAATGACACCTCGGAATTTCCCTGTACAGCTGTTAGTATGTACAGGGAAATATTGTCTGTAACCCATTTGCAGGAATATCGAAATAAACAAGCCAAACACTGTTTTATCGAAAATTACAAAAATTGGTTTTCTATATAGTCCAGGAAATAAAGGTTTTGAAAAGAAAAATTTGATGTAAAAGGCCGATTTTGATGTGTGAGGGCTCATTCGATTTGTTTTGAGCTCTAGATCAGAATCTGCCACAGCTACATAGGGGGAAATTTGTCCTATTGTTAATAAACAATAAATAATGGCCAATAAATGGCATGTTTTTGACATAATAAAAAAAAAATTGAAAACGCTATTTTCCATCGATTTTAAGCTGGTAAGATGAAAATTTTCGATTATTTAATCAATAAAGAGTGTTTTTAACAATTTGTTAATTATCTATTTGCTAACAAACGATTTGTAAAAAATATTCAAGGTTAGAGTCATTTTCAGCTAATTTGAGGTCGCTGAACACAAATTTGATATTACTTTTTCATCAATACTTGACTATAAATTTTATTAGTTAAATAAAAATTTTGAAAATATCCAAGATTAGAGTCATTTTTGGGTAATTTGAGGTCGCTGAACAAATAGATAATTAACAAATTGTTAAAAACACCAAAATTACACTTTTTATTGATTAAATAATCGAAAATTTTCATCTTACCCGCTTAAAATCGATGGAAAACAGCGTTTCCAATTTTTTTTTATTATGCCAAATCATGCCATTTATTGGCCATTATTTATTGTTTATTAACAATAGGACAAATTTCGGGCTATGTAGCTGTGGCAGATTCTGATCTAGAGGTCAAAACGAATCGAATTAGCCCTCACACATCAAAATCGGCCTTTTACATCAAATTTTTCTAATTTTGCGTCGATTTTGTACTTTATTTCCTGGACTTATAGAAGACATAAAAAATAAAATAAAATATCACATTCATGGTCCAACATTGAGTTCAGAAATCGCAAAAATATGATGCTGGCAAAGGAGACAAACCAACTGCACATAACTGGCATCTGTGTGAAGATTCAATGTCTTAGCCTACTAGCCTGTCCCACTGGCTTACTGTTCTGGCCTCGTCTGCAAAAGTATGATACAAAATGTGATAAGCTCACTCCCTCCATGGAATCAAGCGAACTGTTTGTCACCCTCATTTGTTTCCTATAGAATTACATGTCGCGCATAATTGCGATTCTGAACAGTGGGTGGCATGCATGAATAGGCTAATTTGCAATTTAGAATGAGATACAGTTTGAGTTATCCAATTATAAAATTTGTTTTCTCAGGAATTCCGCATTGGAATGAAAGTTTTGTTATTATTAATATATTATATTAAATTGGCTGTTTCTCAATTTCGATATATAACAACGACGATAAAAAGCTCAGAGTAATTTGTCACATGGTTCTTATGTTACATTTATTTAATTAAAGAGTTGCAAAACTAAATAATACGTGCAGGTTTTGCGTGTTAATGATGAAACGTGACAGCATTAATAAGCTATACGTAATAAGGATAATTAGGTATTTCATGGAAACTGCCTTTCGAAAGAATATTCAAATTATTTTCGGATAACAAAAGAGTGTTATTAATGCACGTACCGAATTGAGTACGAGCAAAAACATTCTTCCTATAATAAATGTAGTAATATGTAATTACATGCAGCCTTGTCGTTTAATATCATTTCGCTTATTATCTGCAAAATTCTACGTACCTTTAGCTACTTCATAGCTTGACTAATTTTCGGTGGATATTTTTAATCACAGTCGTATTTATGGCTGCGTCATTTATAACAATTGAAGTTACATTCTTGGCTCAATATAGCAGAGAAATATATTCTTGGTTCTGAGTTCTCTAATTGGCAGGCACTAGTGGGGACAATAATTGAACCGCCTAGAAAAACTGCGTTCCAATAAAAATATAATATATTTATTCTGTATAAAACATGAAGACATTCGTGTTATGATTTCAGGCGATGTACAGTGTCTACGTTAAGGACATATCATCCTTGCATTTTTTGACGGATTTCGATAATTTTTTTTTTGCTAAGCTGGTATGCAAAATGTGCATTACACTAGTGGATAACTTTAGTTTTGGACTCTAATCATGGCCAGCTATGACCATTTTTATTGGCTTAAAATTCAAGAAGTATTATTAAATATTTTTTTAGAGAAAAATAGATGACCGATTCCTATTTAGGATAACGTAAAACGTACCTGTATCGATTTTCAGTGTTCTAAAATACAGGGTGTTCAAGAAAAGAAAATCTAGGTATTATTTGGATTTTAGAAATACATAATGCAAAGTTCTACTCGCATCTTTAAAGCTTGAATATGAATTATCATTACAATATAAAGATTCTTGACCCAGTATGAATTATATATAAAAATTCTCGGGAAATAGGTCACAATAACACTCTGTTTTAAATTTTCGTCTTTACGTACGTTTCGGTCTCACGACCTTCATCAGAAGACTTATTATGTAAAAAGGGGTTAATTAAAACTAATTGGCAAAAGCGTCCATATCGCACAATTTTCAATCAAGTTAGTATAAATCTGACTCAATCCCTGAATATCATTCCTATGGTTCACAGAATTGGAATCCCGTTAACATGATGCCACCATGTAAAATAACTTTATTGGAGGTCAAATGAAGATTTAAAATTATTGCCATCACTCCTTGCCTATTTCAACCCCCTATTACAAATACAAGTATTTCAAGCTTCCGTGGTTTTTTTTTTGGATGAATAGAACTCGAGATATCTATTGATGTAGGTTTGGGTTCACAATGAGCCCAGTTTTGACCCTAATCAAAAAAATCAAAAAAATTCTTACAGAAAAGACTTCTGGCTATCTAACCCTAAATCGTCGGCCTTCCACGTATCTGTAAAGAAATTATAGCGCGAGTTGAAAAAAGCCGGAGCAAAAAAAAAACAAATGCGCTCGAAATCCGAGCTAATATAGATTTTAAACAAAAAATTCAAATTCTTGATTTTTTTTGTCGTTTTGAATGTATTGTTCACATAAAAATATTAAATACTGTCAATGTAATAATGAATTTGAGATTTGTTATTGATGATTTTCATGATAATTGAAATAATAATATTTTTCTTTCATTCTGAATGTACTGTTTTAACTAAGAAAAAAAAACACTATCAATATAATGATGAACAGGAAAGTGATTATTGCAGATTTTAATATTAATTGAAACATTTATTGATCATAACATAATCTCGCATGATGTCGAGTCAAGTAGAAAAAATGGCCCCAAAAAATTCAATAGAATGCGTACGCGTACAGTTTTTTATTCTTACAAGAGCATATAAAGAAGCTGCACCTAAAAATTTGCTAAAAATAATTGCATGTGGTTGCAAAGTCAGTTGCAGTGGCAAATGTTCTTGTAAGAAAGTAGGTATACCATGTACAATTCTATGTAAACACTGCGAGGGTAAAGTGTGCAAATAGCGTTGAACCAGAAGTTACGTTATTAGATGATAATGAATTTTCAATAAATGACGATGTCAATGATGATGATAATGATGATCTTAATGATAATGATAGCAGTAATGTAATTCCTTCATCAGTAGGAAATGATGATGATCAAGAACCTGATAGTGATTTTGCAACTGATGATAATATCAATAATGATCATATCACATCAGCAACTTGCTACGAAAGTGATGAAGAAACTGAGGATATGACATCAACAGATTCGACTACGACTGAAAATGAGGAAAGCATTGCACCTAGAAAGCGTAGAGTATACGAATTATATATTATGATTTTATAGGTTGTTGGTTTATTAAGGATAAGAATTAATTGTTATTTATCTCAAATAGTAAAATCTGCCATGTACAAATGTATTACTGATGACTCTATTTTTTTTAAGTAAGAAAGAAACAATATATAAGATATAATATATAACAATGTCATTCATAATTAAATATATATTTTTCTTTGAAAATTTTCCTATCCAAAAAAAAATACATAAATTATTATTATTATTATTATAATTATTTTCCAATTCGTAAATGATAAAATTCATGTTTATTATTAGTTTATTGATTATTTTTAATTTTTTCGAATAAATGGTACCTTTTCAAAATACCATTATCGTAAAAAAAAAGATATTATTTTAATTATTATGAAAATTATCAACAATAAATCTCAAATTCATTATTACATTGATTTGAAAAAAAATTGAAATTTTTTTTTGAAATCTACCTTATTGATGCTCGGATTTCGAGCGCATTTGTTTTTTTTTGCTCCGGTTTTCTTTTTTCAACTCGCGCTATAATTTCTTTACAGATACGTGGAAGGTCGACGATTCAGGGTTAGATAGCCAGAAGTCTTTTCTGAAAGAATTTTTTTTGATTTTTTTGATTAGGGTCAAAACTGGGCTCATTGTGAACCCAAACCTACATCAATAGATATCTCGAGTTCTACTCATCCAAAAAAAACCTACGGAAGCTTGAAATACTTGTAGAACTTTCCGCTATTTGCATGTGAAAGTTTAATCTCATACGAGTATTCTTACCTAAAAATTATTAATTTTTTCTGGGACCTTGATTTTTCAAACGGTGCCATTTCTTCACTTTTCAATTAAAATGCTTGGATCTTGGAGATGTTGTAAAAGACATCAAACTCTTCAATTCGCATTTTGAATTGGGTCAGAGGACCTATTTTTGACGGAGTTATGATGAAAAACAATTTTTTCTAAGATGGCGGATTTTGGTGCCAAGAAGAGAGATAGACAAAAAACGAGAATTAGTTCGAAAGTACACATAAAATACTAACATTGAGCACAAAATAAAGTTCTTAGAGGAAAATTTGTACGACGAAATTTAATTTTTATGTTACCAAAAAAAATACCAAAATGGGCCTTATATCAGGCCCCGAATGACTTAGAGACTTCTATTTTCCGCCATTCGACGCATTTTTCATTTCTGTACAAATTTATTCTTCACTGTCTAGTCGATAAAATGTGTTGTTTTCCTTTAAATCGCCAAAAACGACGAAAACTCGAAAAAACGGCCATTTTTGGTCAAAAATGGCCAATATCTCGGATCGCCATGGGTCTACGATCTTTTAACCCCCATATTCGTGATCAGCGACTCAAAAAACATAAATATCAATCATAAAATAGAGATGTGGAAAAAATATCATTTTAAGTGTATCTCAATTGCAGGACGACTGGACTAATCTATATTAGCGAAATTATGACCCTACAGAGACATCCCTATAAAATGTACCATATTGAAATTCCTTGGCCTACTTTTTGGGGATGTTAACACGGATAATAAGACACACTGTATATACGTATTCCACATGTATGATCAGTGCATCGAAACAAATACTATTGAACTGATAAAAATGTTGATGTGATAGAATATAAAGTAATGGTGTAGTTAAAGATTGTGCTAGGTCGTAACACTCGTAACGTAGTACTGGAATCGCTATCACTTTCAATGAAGCTTTTCTATCCGTTGCATGGTCGTTTACCGACAACTTGCCAGCTACCAGAGTTACGCGCATTGTGAGTTCTGTCGTACTCTTGAGTAATTCATTTAACCAATACTTTATATAAATTTTACTTAAGATAAGATTATCACACTATATGAAGTCAGAACGTAAGATCAGTTTCAGAAAATCTGCGCTTTCTTTGTGTATGTGTGTGTTTCAAATAGTCGCCTTTCGTGAGAATTTTATTTTGCAACCAAGAAATGAATATACAGGTTGTGACTCGAACAATAGAATTATCTAAGAAAGTAGTCGACAGTGAAGTAAGGTTTTATTCTCGATGCTCAACTCGCTTAATATATATAGATCAGCAGCCGGTTCTTAGATTGTCAGGCAAGTTTTCGACCTAACAAAGATATGAGAAATATTCTTTTTCCAAATCTATTCTTATTTTCCTACATAGTCTCCTTTTATATGAAGAGATCCATGAATTATTTACAGATCGCTGCGCGCGTGGGTCAGCAAATTGGCTGGAATTTTTTGATGTCGATGCACCTTTGAAATAGAGCTCTTTTCCAAAATTTAAAACTTCGAGGGGCCGAAGAACGGGCTCATTTAAGGCCGAAATATAGCCCTCTTTAGCCTATCTTTGATATGCTGGTTCTCAGCGCCCTTTCAACCATAAAACTTCCGCGGGGGCTAAGTTTTTTCGTATTGTGCTCTAGTATGTACAGGGTGTCCCATTTTAGGTACTTTTGCGGGTTATCTCCTTTATTTTTAAAGATAGAGAGTTGCGGTTTTCGCGACACTGTGCTACTTTTTCGTAAAACTCAAGATGCTGTCAACAGAATTTTCATAGCCCTTTTAGTTTTTAAGATACAGGGCATTTCTGAAAATGTTGCATTTTGTGACCCCCCTCGTATCTCCGTTATCCTTCAACTTATCGAGAAGGTAAAATAACATTCTAATAGTTTTTTTCCCGTAGAATGCAGTGGTGTAGATAACTTTTGTTACATATTTACTGTTTTTGAGTTATAAAGCAAACTTATGTTTTTTTAAATGGAACACCCTGTATATTTATAGACTATAAAATTTGTCTTTTTTTTACCTTTTCAAAAATATATGATAGTATAAAATTTTTTTCAGAAACACGCAAATAATTGACAATTTTTAGAAATTAAATACATATTTTAATTGTAGGCCATTGATATTGTTTATGACAAGAAACAGAAATAAACGTCAAATCTCTATCGCATTTAAGCGGTTTATTTTCGTTCTTTTGGTATCATTATTCAATAGATATTTATCAATTTTTCTGAATAATGGCAGTTTACGAAAATTATGAGAAATATGATATGATGGTATGTTTTATACAGAGTAAAGAAAATTCTGAAGAAGCTTCGGAATTATACTTCCAAAGGTGAGTAAGCTATTATGGCTATGAAAATCTCTATTATCATTTAAATTTTTGCTTGTTAGATATCCAGAAAGAAGGCAACCGTTTTTTGGGATATTTCCCCGTTTAAAAGCAAATTTAGTTGAGCACGGATCATTTGTTCACCCGCGCCCTAAAACATACAACAAAGAGAACAGGGAAAGAAAATAGATAGATACTTTAGGATATATAGAAGCAACACCTTCGTCCTCATGTAGAAAAATTGAGAAGGAAATTGGTGTGCCAAAAACTAACGCTCAGAGGATCTTGAAGAAATATAAGTATCATCCATACAAATTTAATATACTACAACATTTGCATCCTGGCGATGCCGAGCGCCGGGCACTGTTTTGCCAGTGGTATTTGCAACAAATCGATGCTAACGATTCATTTGGCAGACTTGTTATCTGGTCAGACGAATGCTTTATTTCAAGTGCTGGCATTTTCAATCGTCACAATACCAGGAACTGGCGTAGTGAAAATCTGCATTTAATGTTTGAAAGGGCACAACAAGGACGCTTTGGAGTTGGGGTTTCATGTTTTATTTTGGGTAGACATATAGTTTATAGAAGTTCTTGAGGAAGTTATTCCAGAACTGCTCGAAAACATTCCATTAGCCCAGTATAATGATGTTTACCTACAGCAAGATGGTGCCCCAAGTCATAACTCTAGGCTCTTAAGGGCCTTTCTAAATAATAACTTCCCTCAAAGATGGATAGGTACCAACGGACCTGTTAGATGGCCTCCACGATCACCAGATCTCTCAATTTTAGATTTTTTTTTATGGGGCTATATACAAAATGAAGTATATAAAACTCGATATGACGGCATTGCAGAACTTCGAGAGGCAATTCATTTAGCTTTTCGAAATCTGCGAATGAGAACAATGGTTCTTTTGAACGCTATTCAAAGAATCTCGAAGATGTGCCAATTTTGCATTAGAGAAAATGGTGGTCAATTTGAACATCACATTTAATTTTTTTTAATAATGTTATTTTTTTGTGTTTTTGTTATATTGTCACTTTACGCCACAAAACTGTTGTTACAAACTTACTGTTAGAAAAAAGATCTATGGGAATTTTTTTTAATAGATACCTATATACAAGGTATCCAATTATTTGTTAGTAATATGTAAGTTGCACTTGTTTATTATTGTTATCCATAGCTTACTATTAAAATATGTATTTAATTTCTGAAAATTGTCAATTATTTGCGTGTTTCTGAAAAAAAGTTTATACTATCATATATTTTTGAAAAGGAAAAAAAAGACAAATTTTATAGTCTATAAATATACAGGGTGTTTGTTCCATTTAAAAAAACATAAGTTTACTCTATAACTCAAAAACAGTGAATATGTAACAAAAGTTATCTACACCACGGAAAAAAATCTATTAGAATGTTATTTTACCTTTTCGATAAGTTGAAGGATAACGGAGATACGAGGGGGGTCACAAAATGCAACATTTTCAGAAATGCCCTGTATCTTAAAAACTAAAAGGGCTATGAAAATTCTGTTGGCGGCATCTTGAGTTTTACGAAAAAGTAGCACAGTGTCGCGAAAACCGCAACTCTCTATCTTTAAAAATAAAGGAGATACCCCGCAAAAGTACCCAAAATGGGACACCCTGTACAATAAGAAATTTTAATTAAGACTAGTCATCAGTCTTCCTTTAATCAGGCGTAATTAACTTTGGCAATCTCCATTCTTATTCATCAGCAATCTCAGCCATCACTCATTTCTTCATCTGACTTACAGTTGGGACACACATAAGTGTCCTTATCATGTTTATCTAAACATTTGACATGACCCCAATTTGTACACATTGTCCATTCTATCCACTGTTCTCTTGGACGAGCATTTGAATATGAATCACAGCAAATTATGCAGTACCAATCTAGATCGTTATTGGTGTCACTCTCGCTTTCTTGTAACACTCTTCGTTTAGCTTTTTCTTGAGATTTTCCCTAATCTTTCTTGAACGTCGTTTTTTTGACGTCTGCAATCTCGCTGTTGCCTTTGGTAAAGCTTTTACAATTTCAGGGTTAAACACAGCTGTAGCATTTGTTCTTGCTGGTGTTAATTGAAGTTCTTGGTCAGTATTCAGTGTCGAAGAGTCAGTCTGATGGACATAACTCAGATTTGTTGTCGAATGCTGATGTTGTTCATCATTCTGCACTGATATTAAAGTCGTCAAAGACTCCGGCTGCACATCCTTCTGAGGTAACATGGTCCTGGCTGGTCATCATATTTTGCCGAAGTGGAGCTGGTAGAAGGCTGGTGAGGTTCTTCATTTGACACAGCTTGAGATGTAGTAGCTTCTGACAGTGGCCGATCTATCATGAAAGATGGAGCAAAAAGATCGGGAACTTCCAGCCCGGCTCTCCCCTATACAGGAAAATTGACTGGCTCATATTACCCTGGGGCCGCCATTTTCACATGTCACCCTACTTTCGAAATATCTAGGATCTACCAGTAACACTGCAACTATTAGTACGCTCACGAGCTCATCAGCGGAACGAGTAAGCTGCAGTGCTACCGGTCGATATCTCTGTCGACATAAACACCTCAAGAAGTCAAGAATGATGCCCAGAAGATATAACGCCATCTACGTGAGGGAGGATCTAGATTCTAGATGAACCTAATTTCAATTACCTTTGGTGCTAATATCTAACAAGTAACTTATCAATTCATTGATTAGTCTAGGAGAGGTTTCGATGTGATCGTTGAACCATTTCCAACTGTAGAAGAATATTTCATTATCCATTCCAGAATATAAACTATAAAAGTATGTGTATTTCGTTACTGGATTTTATTTTATTGAACCATTTATAAACATTGATTCTAAACATTCTCAATCATGTAGACGAGTTTATTCTGACGTAGAAATTGATAATGATAAAAATGGATAGTCCAATAAAGTTGCATATTGCCATACATTCGTTAACAGGAGTTATTTGATTGGATAAAAGACAGGATGTTGGCTTATTAAGGAATTATCAAATTTTCAATGCATACTTTATTGTTATATATATTGTGGCGTTCATCAGGCAGCTTTAATTTATTTAACCGTGAATATTCCCCGTGTTTTAAATTAAAAATTACCAATTGTTCACTGTTCGTGGAATACGTGCTTCTGTTAATTATTTACCAGCAGAACACGTACACCTTTATGCATGTAACAAAGGAAGTATATTCATCGTAAAGTTAATTTATTTTTCATTTAGATCTTTACACTTTATAATCGAAACAATATAAGATTCGTCAAGTAAGCTATGAGTGAAGCAGTCGATATGCTTCGGAAAGAAAATAATCTTAATACTCAATACAGATCAAAATAACTTCAGTGAATATTAACAAAGAACCAGATTGTTCAAATTGGGAACACAGCTTATAAATGTAGGAACGTACAACGTAATACGTTGTGAATTCCTGGAACTCACTATTTCATGAAGAAGTCGATGGTAACGTAAATAGTCCAGTCAATAAGGTTGGGAAATAGGTCGGCTATCTAAAAATAAAGAATTTATTTTAAACTTCTTTAATAAAATTTACTTTATAGCTTCAAATAAACAATTACAATGTTGTATACATTTAAAAATAATGCGAGTTTTTTTTTTAATTTTCCTTCATTTTCCACATAATAATGATACTTTCAAACGTTTTTGATGTCTTAGTAACCAGCGACCAAAAAAATAACTATAATGACCTATCACACGGCCATTTCTATGACGTTATAGTGTTTTTCCTTGTAATTTTCTTTGATTTTTCAGAAATTTTCAAGCATCACTTTTGATTTTTGTAAACGTAAATCAACACGACACTCAAAAAATCACATTCAAAGGGAAGGGGCATTCGTCATAAAATTTTCCGGGTTCTTCCGGAAAATGATATTTCTTAACATTTTCGATGTCAAATTCGTAATCAGTGACCAAAAAGACCCTGTAGTAACCTGTCACGATAATATCAATGATGTGGAAAAACATTCTTTCCAGTTTTCCGCAAATTTTCCTGGTTTTTTGGTATTTGAGATCGAAATACGCGACGGTCAACCTCTACGTACAAAAAGTTAATCACGTGAAAATTTAAAAAAAATTTTTGAAGTTGATCGAATTTCCCTGATTTTCCGTCCATTGAATGCATTGTCGGATTCGTGATCAGCGACCCAAAAAACCAACTATAACCTAGTTTGGGGGCTTAATTTTAATTTTTTCATGAATCAAAAATTATCTTAAAAATAGGGTTTGATTTTGAATATAGGGGTGAATTGGGGACGATTGGTATATCGCTGAGTAGTCACGAATGACCTTCATGGTTCATATAACATTATTCAAAAAAAAAATTACCGATACGACCGTATACAACATTTTTCGATAGTTTCCCAGCTTATTGACTGGACTAAAATGTACATGGTAAAATTAATTGGAGCTAACTTGTACCGACAAATTATAACTACAATGATAATATTACTGAACAACAATTATCTCTATCAATAATAATCAGTTACAAATGAATAAGACAGTCTTGTTCTTGACTATGAACAAAGACCAAAATCAATGAAGAACCGACCAACACGATGATTCACTCACTCCTATCCGAATTGTTGAATTTCATAACCATCGGATGAAAATTAAGGAAACTAGATATCTAGTATGCCATGGCATAGCGGTCGAACGATTGATCATAGGAAGCTGTGGATATGTTTTTCAGATTATTTGGAAAATTACCAGTTTATCTGTGTGTGTGTTGTAACTTACTGAACAACTTCTCTACAGGGTGAGTCAGTTTTTTGTAGACAAACTTCAAGTAGATAGAACAGATGTTTTTAAGGAGAAAAGTTCCTATAAAAATATGTCGTAGAAGGCTTCGTTTTCGAGATACAAGGTGTTGAAATTGAAAAAAAAAGTTCGTTTCTTGCAAATATCTCCGGAACCGTTTATCGTACAGAAAACAGCTTTTGTGAGCATAGTAAGCTATATTCTGTGCGGTAAAAAAATTTTTTTTAGTCATAATTAGTGAAGATTTTGAAGTGGTAGTGGGTGTTTTTCTCCCCAACTTCTACGCTCTAAAGTTGACCGTTACTATGAGTAGAAAATGCTTACAAAAGCTGTCTTTTGTACGATAAACGGTTCCGGAGATATTCGCAAAAAACTAAATTTTTTTTTCAATTTCAACTCGAAAACGAAGGCTTCTACGACATATGTTTATAGGAACTTTTCTTCTTAGAAACACTTGTTCTATCTCCTGTTGCAGTTTGTCTACAAAAAACTGACTCAACCTGTACAAGCAAAATTTATTACAGTAAACTAAGTATTTGACATACCTTGACCGTTTATAAGCAATTCAAATTGACAAATTTTCCAGATCCAAAAAAATTGTTATTTTGAGACAGAAATACCCACTCGGAGGTTTTTGGGGTCTCTAATTACGATTCCGAAGTCAAAAATAAGAGAATTATTGATCATCACCTGAAAATTGGCCAATTGGCACCGAAAGTTGATGATATTTAACATAATTTATACCTTTTTCTTTCAAAAAAATGGACTCAATTGTTTTTTTTTGAGCTAGCAATCACTATACCGAATCCAGATGACAAGGTCATTCATAATCACCCGGAAGAAGGCCAGTCAAAACCGGAAGTTGATGGAATTCACCATAATTTAGACCATTTTCTTGCAAAAAATAAACTCAATTGGTTTTTTGAGCTATCAATCTCTATACCAAATTCAAAGATAACGAGATCATTCATAATCGCCGGAAATTGCCAATTAGAAATTGATGGAATTCACCAAAATTTTGATCTTCTTTTTGCAAAATATGAATTCATTTGGTTTTTTGAGCTAACAATCAGTATATCACAAATTCAAAGATAAAATATCAAACTATAACAGTCCGAAAATTGACCAATTGGAACCGGAAGTTGATGAAGTGCATATGATCATATTTTAATGATAACATACACCATTTGAGGGCAATAAATAAATAAAAAGTTTTAGTTACAGTTCGTCGTAAAATTCATTCGGTATAGTGATTGCTAGTTCAAAAAAAAAAACAATTGAGTCAATTTTTTGCAAGAAAAAGATATAAATTATGTTAAATATCATCAACTTCTGGTGCCAATTGGCCAATTTCCAGGTGATGATCAATAATTCTTTTATTTTTGACTTCGGAATCGTAATTAGAGAATCCAGAAATCCCCGAGTGGGTATTTTTGTCTCAAAATAACAATTTTTTCGGGATCTGGAAAATTTGTTAATTTAAATTGTCCATAAATGGTCCATAAATTGTTATGCAAATTTCCCATGGGTGACCAATGATTCATAGGACATCAAAAACATTTTGCAACAAGTTTCAGACAAAAAGCTCTACTGTACAAAGATATTCCAATAGTTGCCGTTTTCGCATTTAAAATGACTGTACTATATGTATTATCTAAACTTTTTTGTTGCAAATATGATATAACATGACATATTAATTTTTTTTACATATATCCTTATACAATTTGATGATCACTTACTTAACCACAATGTTACATTATGAGCATTAGTATGCAAATTAAACAAAATGGTAAAAATTTGGGGCGCAAAGTATAGCAGGTGGAACTGGTAGGTTTTGAATTATTATAAGTATAAGTGTCTACTTTTATTATCAGAGCTAAATATTCTCCAAACAATGCGTCGTGAAAAGTATATTAATTGTACCAGTGAGAAGTGAGAATTACTTACCGTTCACGACTCGAAAATCGAACATGAGGCATCGACTTACAGAAAGGTTACCATTATTTAATTATTCCGACCATACCCTGGCAACAAATTGTTTTCGTGGCTGTTCATTATTCATTCTTTTAACAAATCATCTAACCGTGGAAATAATCTTACTCGGCATGTATTTTAAACAAAACATAATTATCGCGCTACTGCCTTTCGGCAAATGTCCAACTCCTGTTTCACATCACATATGCCTCCCGGTATTGTATAAGGTATAAGCTGTAACATAGTAGGCTGCAACGGACGCCCGAATTCAAACTTCATTAGTCATGCCAGTTCGGCATTTTTCACAACCACGATATAAGTATCCGTTCTGATTATTACTTGCATTGTGTATCGCGTTATAGGCCATAAAACGAACTTTTGTTTCAGTTTTCACTTGTAATGTCTGACTCTGACCATTAAAAATATTGAATAAAATATTATTGAAAAAGGAATATCGAAATCATGTATGCCAAATTATGAAAAAAAAATCTCAGAACAATCATCTTGTTACATCGACCAAGTGACTTGTACAACGATTATTTTTTTCACTGTATGCAAATATGTTTTATTCCATTTTACAAAAACCATTACAATTCAATTTCAAATAGAAAAAACATAATTGCAACCCCAGAATCAAGATTAAACATTGATATATAAAGATTACTAAAGCGACATTTATCTAATGATAAGTTAAGAAAGTATATAATTTCTTTCTTTACTCGGCTCTTCACATCCATCTTGGCTACTTTACGCCGATTCCATTTTTGAATGGGTAACACTTTCTCAGCAGTAATAGGAATAACTTACGATAACACTAAACACTGATACTATACTGAACCCCAACGAAAGGGAAGACAAAATTTCCATCCCAACTTTGCTATGCTCAATACCTCGAAAACGACTTATGTGACTTATGTGGGACATTGAATTTGTATGCCATTAAATTTCGAGCATCATATAGTTTATGTCAAAATTTGAAGTGGATCGGCTCTTGACATCCATCATCGATCTTGGCTAGTTGACGCATATTCCATTTTATTTTTGAATGAGTAACACTTTCTCAGCACCGCAGTAATAAAAATAACTTACAATAACACTAAACACTGATACTGAACCCCAACAAAATAGAAGACAAAATTTATATTTCTACTTCTCTATGCTCAATAACTCGGAAACGGCTTAAAGTAGGACATTAAATTTTTATAACATTGAATTTCGAGCATCATATTCAGTTTGTGTCAAAATTTTAAGTTGATTGCATTTACCATTTGTTACACGAGAATAGTATTTGCCAAATAACCCTACTGAATCAAGAAACGACTTCGTTCGCTGATGCTCTCTCCGTCTTAATAATAGTGGCTCTCATTACTAAATTAGGGTAGAGTTAACTCTCGTTGGTTTCGCTGAATAATTAAATATCTGAGTTTAATGTGTAGAAACAAACCAATAGTTTTATTATTCTGACATCAGTTTGAGTTTTGTTATGTATGTATAATGTAACATGTTCAAATATGGATACTAAAAATTGTAAACAATGCGATGTATATATTTAAACTTATTAATACAATGTTGAAAGAGTAGACTTGGCATATATTAGAGCGAATTTCGTTCATAGAGCATAGGGCTACGGTTTAGAAATATGCGGTGTTGCATCTCTTACTTCC
Organism: Endomychus coccineus; assembly: GCA_958510875.1. Taxonomy (NCBI): domain Eukaryota; kingdom Metazoa; phylum Arthropoda; class Insecta; order Coleoptera; family Endomychidae; genus Endomychus; species Endomychus coccineus. Next base: position 284,194,256 of record OY294067.1, read on the forward strand.
CGGCTTGTGTAGAGTCGGCTATGGTTGTACGCGAATCCAAAACATTCACATTTCTTTATGGTGCTTATGTAGATATTCGTCACTTAAATTGAAGTGATGCTCATGTCAATTGCTATTCTTGTATGTTTTGGATCTTCTTTGAAATCTAGGAAGCAATTATTGTTATGCTTCAGTTTTCTAATTCATCAACATGTTTCATAATTTCCCCACAGCACTCTCCTCTAGAGCTCCGCATCATAGCGAGAATTTCTCCCGAGACGAGTGTAGACGAGTCCGAGTTTTTATGACAAGAAAGAGAGATATAGAGAAAGAGAGAGAGAGAGAGAGAGAGAGAGAGAGAGAGAGAGAGAGGGGGAGAGAGAGAATTAGAAGTAGTCTCGGTATAGTTCTCGCTCTCGGCTCATAAGACTATGAAAAATAGAACACATCCGTACCTTACATTTTGAATTTCGGTACTTTCTGAAATTAGTTTCGGACGTTTAATCTTTAGTTCTGAGTAATAACAATGCACACGCATGTAATAAAGAAATATATCCATTCTCAAACTTGAGGACATTACCACGAGGGCATGAGAAAATGTCCCTAAAAAATAAACAGATGGCGCCACAATCGAAAATCCAATGAGTTATTTGTGATGTACCATCTTCAACTAGAACGAATTGAAATTTTCAGAATGATATGTCATTCAGTTCTGTTTTGACATCCTTCGAAAGCAAGCAACCATGAAGATTTCTGTATACATGGAATAAAGTAAATTGCGCGTCTCGATTAAACATTATTTTCTTGAGTGGGAAAAACATCACGCAAAGCAAAGCATCGCTTGTTAAACATTATGGGGACTCTTCGCCATCGGTCGGGACGATTCACAAGCGGCTTACTGACCACCGTGGACGAAATATGGATCCTTCACAACTTACCAGAGACCAAAGAACAGTCGAAATCCTGGCGAATCAAAGCCGAAAAAGGCCAAAGTGGGTTTCTGGGCCAACAAAGTCATATCAGACAGTTTTTTTGGAATGCACACGGTGTCGTCCATATCGATTACCTTGAAAAGGGCAAAACCATCACCGGCATATATCATGCAGAGCTGTTGGATCGATTCCACGCCAATTTGAAGCGAAAGCGACCGCATTTGTCAAAGAAAAGAATGCTCTTCCACCAAGACACCGCACTGGCGCACAAGTTCGCAGTCGCAATGGCAAAATTGCATGAATTGCGCTACGAATTGGTTCGTCATCCACCATATTTTCCAGATTTGCCCCTCTGCGATTTTAATCTATTTCGAAACTTGGAAATGAGTCGGCGGAAAGAGATTTGGCTCCTACGATGAGATAAACGTCTATTTTGAATGATAGTATTATTTGGAAGATATCGAGAAATTAGAAAAACGTTGAGATTATGTTGAGAAGTAAAATAAGTTTTGACAAAATAAATCATTCGTTGTTTCATTTTTCAGGAACTTTTCACTTTGCCCTCGTAATTCAAACCTACAGATCAAAGAATGTTGGAAAATAAACAGTGGTAAACACGACAATGACAATTTTCACATGGAATATTTATTACCTACAAATGTTTGTTATAGTTTTGTTCGTTCCTCGAATTTCGAATATTTAAAATATGGATTTGATTATTCAAAAGTATTCCATGAAGAAGTCGGTACATCAGTGGTAACGTAAATATATAGAATATGTTGAAAATAATTGTTCCTAGATTGTACCGACAAATTATAAGTAGGGTGATGATATCACTGAACAACAATTTTCTCTATCAATAATAATGATCCTCTGCTATATTAACTATCTCACAAATAAGTTACTATTAAACTAACAGAAGAGCTTTTTCAATCAGTCATTAAAATTAAATACAACAGATCTCAAGAAGTATATATGCTAATCTGTAAATTGCTTCATTTATTGTTATAACATCACCTTCAACTTGTTCGTTTGTGTTGTTAATTGAATGATGCCTTGAACGCATGTCACGTCTGCGTTATTCCAAATTGTATAACTGGCTACGTTCATCGACACACAGAGAGATGTTCCACAAATTTTGAGATGTTTCAAATATGTTAGGCTGTTTTTATGACCTAAAAATCGCTTTTCTGAGTCATCCTATATATAATCGTCGAATCCGGTTCGGAAAATATAGAACAGCAGCGGGCCAAAAACCTAATCTTGAGGACTTCCGTTTGATCTGATCTCGAAAACACTAATCGTCTATTTATTTATATTGAATATTGTATTATACTAATTGAATTGGAACTAGATGGAATTAACAAGCAATAACAATTTTTTTCTCGCTATAATTTTTCCTAGTCAATCTTCCAGTAAGGTTGTACAACGATTTCCTACCTAGTAGGTAGTTTAATTGCTCATTTGTGGTCTTCCAAGTTCACGAATGAGGTCTCTCGTACTTGCCCAACCGCTGGTTGGAAACAATATTCACCAGCTCCTCTTGTATTCCCAAGACGATCATAGCAAAATAAGTATAGCTGCGTTTTTATCAAAAGTATACATCTTACATAGAAGTTATCTATTTGGAAATTACCATTACGGTTTACAAATTCACACACAAACAGTCAAAATAAAACTAGAACAGACCACCACCAAGGGAAAGTAATAAAAAATATAGTGACTGATATAATTTGACAGATAAATAAAGATAATTTTTTAGATCCAATGGAAACACTCGCTCTCTTGCTATCTTATCCAAATTCCAGCATTTTCGATTATTGAAATGATAATTTACGTTTTTTATCGCAAATTACTAAACGTCCTCGGATGGACGCAACAATAGGTTCAGAAGACGGAAAAATTCCATTTGCTTGCATAGAAACTAATTTGAGCCAAATTATTAGTTTCGAAAAATACTTGAGGAATAGAAAAAAAATGGTTTTCGTCTCCTAATTCCTTTTCTGCAAGAGATAGGGCAAAATGTTATTGATAAAAATTGTTCAAAATGAGGCCTATCTGCCTACCATGATTTCCTTCCTTATTTTGTTTTCTTTGAACATTCACAATTACAGTGTTGAGGAATTTTCTACGAAAAGTTGTTCTAAATGATAAATTTGTTATGTAAGTGTATAAAATGTTAAGATTATTTATTTCCAAACAATAATAATAATATCTGAAACTGAATCGTTTCACACTTTTCTGAAGATAGGGTAATAACGCAGAAACTCAAGTAACTGACGTTACAAATAAAAGTGAGATCAACATCGTAGTGTTCCATTTTGCAATATGAATATCTAAAATATTGATTCATTCAACTACAATTTATCTGAATTTAATATAGCTTGTTATAATCTCCTCTAGGGAATTAGAATTAATAGCTTCCCATATGGGATTTTTCACAACTTCTATATCATTGGGAATCCCATCCGAATATAATATATGTTTTATGCGACCCCAAAGATCTGAAGACATATTTTGAATTGTTTCTTTTCATTTTATCAATATTTATTCATTATCAAAATTTTTACATCTTTGATTATTGGAAAAATCGGAAAATTCATTCCGAAAGTAACTAATTGATCTATTTTCAAATGCTTATATCTTCGGAAATATTAATTTTTCTAAAAATTTCATAAATGAAAAAAATCTTATTTTGAGTCAAAATATCGACAAAATTATTTTATTGACTGGTCATTTTCGTATGGTTCCAATGCGACCAGATCCATTTCTGCTCCGAAATTTTTCAATTTTTCCAACAGATTCATAACCAGAATCGAACGGATAGAATGTGATTTATCGTAATTTTCCGTATTTGCCATGGATGCTGCCCAATTTCAAATATCCGCTGAAAAGTCGTTACTATCACGGAAGCTATGCGTTTTGTAAAAATGGTCAGGAATAAAAAAAGTTTATTTGGGATCAATCTATGTGCTCAAATTTTTAGGTAATTTAAAAAATATCCCTTTCTATTTTTTCATCTTTTGGAAAAAAAAGCTTATTTCGTTTTTTTAAAATAACTAAGGAAATATCGATCGGGGAGAATAGTTAAAATACATATATAATATAAAATTTGCAACTTTACATTATTGTTCGATTTAGGTTTCAACCGTCCTTTATTTCAAAGCCCCCTAACTCGAAAAGAGTGCGTTTTTCGAAAAAATTACATTAAAAAAGGTACCCTTTTTGACCGTTTTTTTGGGGGGCACGTTTTTGCCTATAAAAGACTTAAAAGCGGCCATCCAGACTAACCACAATTCATCTGGGATGCGCCCTGAACCTACCCACCAAGTTTCGTAAATAAAGGAGCACTCTCAGAATATTCGTGGGTCAGGCTCAGGCACCTTTATGATCTTCGTTTACTGGACTAGTTCTCAAAAGATCTCATACAACACAAAGTGAGAGATTGCAATTAAAGTGCCTTATCTTAAAAACGAAACATATATTCCGCGGTTTCAAATATGGTCTTGATAATTTATGTACTGTGTCGTGTTTCGTGGATTGTTTAATGTAAGAATGGTGCTGAGAAATATTTCAACTGAATGTCCGAATTATCCATTTAATATGTTCATTCTTCTAAGTAGATGTAAATTATACTAAATCAATCATATATTATACAGATAAGAAGTTCTCGCGTTACATGAATCGAATTGAGGCGGACACTTTTATTTAGTGTTGCTTGCTCATGGGTCATTTGAACTGAGTCTACTTGAAGTATGAACGAGTTGAAACGAATGAAATGAAGCGGCTGGTAATGCCATGATATCATCAATATCATAATTCTCTGCGTAAGTCAGAAGCTCCAAAGTATAATACTTGACAAGAGAAAGCAGATCAACCTTGGAACAAGATGAGTTTGCTAGTGTTGGCTTGTCTAGCTCACATTGAGATAATATACTTCTTCATCCATGCATTAGAAGGATCGTTAAGTCGAACATTTTTCTCTTTTTTACAATCTTTCAAATTAACGTGTTTCTAGATTTTGACGTTTAATTTTATTCCTCGTATCTAGATTTTGATAAACTGTGTTTTAACTGCCTCCAATTACATTTGTTTTTTCTTTTCTTTTATTGTCTTCTTAAAAAAATTTTTTTTCGTGACATATTATGTTTTTATTTACTTGACACAAGCAAATTCTCTTTTTTATTACGTCTATCTAGGTTATTGGCAAAAACGACAAAACACTGTTGAAAAAGAGAAAAACAAAGAAGCAATACATTTTCGCAGGAACACTTCCTTCCAAGTAGTGACCTCCGATTCATCGCTACATGTTTCGTTGATCTATTTCCAGATCAAGTAGACATAGTTTGGTGAGAGGTCGTCTGTAGGTGCCCAAAGTAGTCGACAATGATGACTTTACCAGCTTTAATTTCCTTGTGGAAGATGAGGAGAACCACTAAGTTCTCTTGGTCAGCTAAGCCAATAATGATCTACAAGTAATTGTCAGTTTGGCCACTGTTTTCTCTTGAGTAAGTCATTTCCATCAAATTGACCATGGATATGAGCTGCACTAGAAGTTCTCAATAAGAAGTGGTTTGGTGTCAGGGCCTCACTCTGCATTATCCAAAGAAACATGGACAAAACTACGACGACTATTGACCACACTTTCTATCAAAAATGTTTGCAAAATTTCCTCTTCTGGAGATTTTCTTCCAGAAATTGTCTTTATCGCATTTTCCAGCTACCACTGACGAGGAGGGATGAAATGGCATTCAATATTATTTGGTAGCAGATTTGAATTGATTTTCTTGTGATCCAGATTTTCTAGGGCTTTCTCCAATTCCTATTCTGCCGTTCATATATTTGTGCCATTATCTGAAATTGTTTTCTTGGGACACCCCCTTCGACAGAGCAGTCTTCTGATTGCCATCATGTCCGAATCAATACACGCAGAAGCTGCCACTTCTACATGAACTCATACAAGTGAAACTAGTTCATACTTTCAAATTTTGCCTTTCTCTATTCACCGATAATTGTTGTTTTCTCTCGAGTTCTATTTCCAATTTCCTGCGCCTTCTGGATTTGACACTAGAAACCTTACAGTCTTCATGGATATTCAATCAACTTTCTTTAAGATTTTCGCCTATTTTCGTTTGAAACCTTGTGGAGACATTTCTGTTCTCCTGATATTGTCAGAGTCAGATTTTTCATTACGTATACTATTATCATATCTTATACGTACTATACCTCTCGTAATTTTTTCTTCTCACAGGTAGATTCCTTGTAGACACTTTGTAGACCATAGATCCGTTCTTTTGCATATTCGAAGGACTGCTTATGTAACTGCCTCCAGTTAAATTCATTTTTCATACACTTTGATTTTCTTGCTTTTTCAAGAGAAATGAATTTTGGTGACAGAACAATTTTCGTATTTGATCCACACAAATTCTATTTTTCAATGTCTATTCGGATTAGAAGGCGAACGAAACCGTAAAAACAAAGAAACAATAAATATTCGCAGGAACATGTGTACATAAGCTGAAGGGAATCATTTTGAAAGCATATTTTCCCAGTTCGGATTTTTCTACGTATTTAAATTTCAACTTTAGCTTGTATCGTGTTGGGAATATTTGCACACTACGGCCTAATAGATCTATTGTACCTCTTCTGCTGCTGGGCAATTCAGAGTGTCTTAACGGCTACAGCAGTTCCTCCACCCCTGTAGCTCTTAGGAAGTTCATGATGTCGGATGGCTTCAAGCTAGGTGAATCTTCCTCTTCTATTTGGTAGGCTCCTAGGTGTCGTATCCTTGGATTTTGCAAGATAGTGCATTCTGGTGTTTTGGCTCCTTTTTTGCGAGTTCGTCGTTTTTTGTTACTCTTTACTCCGCTGTGTCGCGGAATTTATAGGAGGGTAACTGCATTCATTGTTCTTGCTTAGTTCGTTTTGTGTCTTTCAGCATATTCAGATCATCTTAGAGATGATTACGTGGGAGCCCATCACGTTCATGGCTGCTTGACTATCCGACATTATGACTATTGCCTACGGATGCCTCATTCTATATTAAACTGAACACTTTTTTCTATACCGTGAATTCCCGCGTGGAAAATGCTCGACGATTTGCCTAACCTTTCAACCTATTCAGTTCCAGGCCCATATACTTCTATTGATGAAGGGATGGTGTTTTTGTTCCATTCGCTTTTGCGACACGTCTCCGTGTTAAATTCTTTCATCTTTCATCTTATCTTGGGGCATGTCCCAGATTTGCTGATTTGTAGGGAGAGGTTCATATTTCGCTCTTAGTTCTCAGATAATTCTTATCATTTCAAACTAGTAGCTCCAAAACATGGTTCAAGTTCAGAGAACGCATACTGGTAATTGGTGAAGTTACAACTTTGGAAGAATTTTTTTGTTGGAATAGTGATTTTTGAACGACTCAACAACTATCTACATTTCTTGTTAATCCGCCCCTGAGGCACGTTTCTAAAAACACTTCGAGTCATGTCTTGTGCAAGTTGCACATTATCATTTGTATTGATGGGCGTAGTTAAATACCAAAAGTAAGCACACTAAAAAAAACAATTAACTTGGAAAACAATTTGAGAGCCATCAATACCTGTTATTAATATTTGAAAAAGAAAAGGACATGTGGCATTTATCATAACTTAATTTAGCCCACACCTTCCCATTATTCATTACCAAATTCCTGATCTGGACATTTACATATTCCATGGTGGTTTAATTAAAGTGACTAATGTTTATTTAACATAACAAAACATATAATCATAAAAATCAATGCGGGGAGTGCAGCCCACCTGTACTTCTCGGGCGCGGACAGAAGGCGGGGAACTCACACTTACCTCGAGGATCTAACCAGCTTCAGAAGCGCTGACTATCATAGCCGCGCCTTTGATAAGGGTCTCTCTTAACTTCACTACCTACACGTTTTGTCTATCAGATTCTTCAACTTTCATTAATTTGTCTAAATTCCCATAAATATACCATTACCGTTTATTAATGGTATAAATCCTCAATGATATCAATAATGTTCTTGCCCCATCGTCAGTATCGTGGTTTATGTTTCTTTCAACTGGTTTCTTCATCAAAAATCCTATGGAGTATTCAGCTATGTCAGTGGTGAATTTATGATTTGTTAATATATCATTATAGCTATATCATAGCGAATCACCACTAGAAGAGAATATATTCCAACGGATTCATTTACACCAACTATTATAAAATATCTCTATTCTATAGTTAGTTCATAGATTATTAAACTTTCTTTTGAGCCAGAAAAATTATATAAACGATGTAAATAGCCACGGATGATGGTTACGACAAATATTTGCTCAATGAGTTAATTTCTAACCAAAAACGAAAAATTGAAAGCAGTCAACTAACAAATTAGAGCCATTACTTTTAAATAATTCAATTAAATTCAAAAGTTTCATTCATCAATAAATTCTATAATTTTTGTTTTCCAATTTACAAAAAAAAACCGTTTATAGATGCAAGAACAAGCTTAAAAGCCGCTAAGGCTATAACTTTGATAAAGTTCCTGATTTCGACAAATCTGGAATTTGCAAAATCAATTGTGAGTCGTGTTCAGAATGCTATGTTATAAAGAACAATCTGCCCATATGAAGAAGAATAATAGGGAAAAAATCTGCATTAGGAGAACATATTTTTGAATACGGGTCATACCATCTCTCAAGAAAGTTTAGCAGTTTTAAAACACAGAATGGACAAATATTTAGGCAATTTAGAAAGGATATAAATGTATAAGCGAAAAAGCAATTTATTAAATTCATATAAATCTGCAGCTGAGAGTAACCCCTTGTTTGCATTATGAACCCCAAAGAGTATTTAAACAGGTCCATTTTTGTTCTAATTTAATTTACTCTGATGGTGATTTGGCAGCTGAAAAATATTTTTACTGGATAAGGTTGATTATTTCGTACTTATTACCGATTTGTTTACATCCGCATGAACTTCTAAAGTCTCGTCACACAACCGCCGTTCGCTATTAATTAGTGTGAGAGAGAGAAAAAGATACAGAGAGATAGAGAGAGAAAGAGAGAGAGAGAGAGAGAGAGAGAGAGAGAGAGAGAGAGAGAGAGAGAGAGAGAGAGAGAGAGAGAGAGAGAGAGAGAGAAAGAGAGTTATCTCTAGTCTCTTATTTTAAGCGCTTGCTGCTCCTAGCCAAATTTTCTATATAGGCACTTCACCACTGTGGAGACAATTGCTCGTTCCCATAGTAGTAAAAATAGGAACTGTATTGTTTTTGGATGCGGTAGGCTCCTTGCAAATGGTACTTTTGGCATCCATCATCGGATTTACAGATGGCATCTTTGGTCCTTTTTGTATCATTATGATTTTTCGGTTATAAATATATATCACAAGCATACGTTTAAACTGCCTAGTGACGTCTTTTCTGATGCCTATAACCTCCAAAAAATTCCAACCTCTATCTCCTTTCCCAACATTCCACCACGATGTCCTATTATGTTTTCCCCTTGAGTAGTGAGGGAAGTTGGTGATCTATTGATCAGATAATAACATCCAACGTAGCAACGAGGTCGAATGATGATGAACAGCATAAGAACCAATGCTCCTGCAAGGGTAGCAAAATGTTTGATCGGATTTACAAATGGCATCTTTGGTCCTTTTTGTATCATTATGATTTTCCGGTTATAAATATATATCACAAGCATACGTTTAAACTGCCTAGTGACGTCTTTTCTGATGCCTATAACCTCCAAAAAATTCCAACTTCTATCTCCTTTCCCAACATTCCACCACGATGTCCTATTATGTTTTCCCCTTGAGTAGTGAGGGAAGTTGGTGATCTATTGATCAGATAATAACATCCAACGTAGCAACGAGGTCGAATGATGATGAACAGCATAAGAACCAATGCTCCTGCAAGGGTAGCAAAATGTTTGATCGGATTTACAAATGGCATCTTTGGTCCTTTTTGTATCATTATGATTTTCCGGTTATAAATATATATCACAAGCATACGTTTAAACTGCCTAGTGACGTCTTTTCTGATGCCTATAACCTCCAAAAAATTCCAACTTCTATCTCCTTTCCCAACATTCCACCACGATGTCCTATTATGTTTTCCCCTTGAGTAGTGAGGGAAGTTGGTGATCTATTGATCAGATAATAACATCCAACGTAGCAACGAGGTCGAATGATGATGAACAGCATAAGAACCAATGCTCCTGCAAGGGTAGCAAAATGTTTGATCGGATTTACAAATGGCATCTTTGGTCCTTTTTGTATCATTATGATTTTCCGGTTATAAATATATATCACAAGCATACGTTTAAACTGCCTAGTGACGTCTTTTCTGATGCCTATAACCTCCAAAAAATTCCAACTTCTATCTCCTTTCCCAACATTCCACCACGATGTCCTATTATGTTTTCCCCTTGAGTAGTGAGGGAAGTTGGTGATCTATTGATCAGATAATAACATCCAACGTAGCAACGAGGTCGAATGATGATGAACAGCATAAGAACCAATGCTCCTGCAAGGGTAGCAAAATGTTTGATCGGATTTACAAATGGCATCTTTGGTCCTTTTTGTATCATTATGATTTTCCGGTTATAAATATATATCACAAGCATACGTTTAAACTGCCTAGTGACGTCTTTTCTGATGCCTATAACCTCCAAAAAATTCCAACTTCTATCTCCTTTCCCAACATTCCACCACGATGTCCTATTATGTTTTCCCCTTGAGTAGTGAGGGAAGTTGGTGATCTATTGATCAGATAATAACATCCAACGTAGCAACGAGGTCGAATGATGATGAACAGCATAAGAACCAATGCTCCTGCAAGGGTAGCAAAATGTTTGATCGGATTTACAAATGGCATCTTTGGTCCTTTTTGTATCATTATGATTTTCCGGTTATAAATATATATCACAAGCATACGTTGAAACTGCCTAGTGACGTCTTTTCTGATGCCTATAACCTCCAAAAAATTCCAACTTCTATCTCCTTTCCCAACATTCCACCACGATGTCCTATTATGTTTTCCCCTTGAGTAGTGAGGGAAGTTGGTGATCTATTGATCAGATAATAACATCCAACGTAGCAACGAGGTCGAATGATGATGAACAGCATAAGAACCAATGCTCCTGCAAGGGTAGCAAAATGTTTGATCGGATTTACAAATGGCATCTTTGGTCCTTTTTGTATCATTATGATTTTCCGGTTATAAATATATATCACAAGCATACGTTTAAACTGCCTAGTGACGTCTTTTCTGATGCCTATAACCTCCAAAAATTCCAACTTCTATCTCCTTTCCCAACATTCCACCACGATGTCCTATTATGTTTTCCCCTTGAGTAGTGAGGGAAGTTGGTGATCTATTGATCAGATAATAACATCCAACGTAGCAACGAGGTCGAATGATGATGAACAGCATAAGAACCAATGCTCCTGCAAGGGTAGCAAAATGTTTGACTCGCTCACTTTCATTGGGCATCCGATAAAAGCTACGATGCTGCATTCGGAGCTTCAGTGCATCTTAGGAAAAAAGTGCACATATATTTCCTAGTTTTTTTACGGCTTTACAACTTATATTTCCACTGTAGTGCAAAAATTTCATTGTTGGCAACTTTGGCGTCCTCTGCCTTTTGTACTTTTGCTTGTAGCGCAGCGATTTCTGGAAATAAATTGTAGATAATATTATTATCTACAATATTTTTTCACAAAATTCTTCTATCCTACCTACTGGAAAAAATATTTCGATATTCTCGAAAAAGCCCCGGGGGGAGGGTCACAAATTTTTGGTTTTAAGCTCGTGACATGCCCCGCTCACTATTTCTAAGGAAAATAGCTTCTGTCATTCTATCCTGACATATTTGCTGTACTACGAGGGCAAAGTGAAAATTCCCTGAAAAATGAAACAAGAAATGATTTATTTGGTCAAAAGTTATTATATTGATTAACATAATCTCCTCGTAGCCCGATATACTTCGTCCAACGTTTTTCTTATTTTTCAATCCGTTCTAAAAACTACTATTTCGGCAATCCTTCAAAATAGGCGTTTGTTTCAGCGATGACCTCATCGTTGGAGCAAGTCTCTTTCCGCCGAGCCATTTCTTCAAGTTTGAAAATATATAAAGTTTGCAGAGGGCCAAATCTGGAGAATATGGTAGATGACGAATCAATTCGTAGCGCAATTCATCCAATTTTACCATTGCGGCTGCGGACCTGTGCGCCGGTGCGTTGTCCTGGAGCAAGAGCACTTTTTTCTTTGCCAAATTCTAATCGGCATCGAATACGCCGGTAATCGTTTTGCCCTTTTCAAGGTTCTCGATATGGACGATACCATGTGCATTCCAAAAATCTGTCGCCATGTCTTTGTTGGCCGATAAACCCACTTAGGCCTTTTTCCGCTTCCATTCGCCAGGACAAGTTCACTGTTCCGACTGTTCTTCGGCCTCTGGTGTGCTGTGTGTCTTATCGCGCTTGAACATTGCCAAACACTCCTTTTGAAGTTGTCACACGCCGCTTGTTGTCAACAGAAAGCAAATGCGGCACCCATCAGGCAGATAGCTTTCACATATTCAAACATTTTCCAACATTTTTCGTATCCGTTCGGTTGAGATTCCCATAGCCTCAGAAATCTCGTGCACTTTAACTCACCGATCGTCCAATAATTTTATTCACGATTTCTGGCGTTGTAACCTCAATTGGATGACCACAACGTTCGGCGTCCTTTGTGGTGATATTACCACATCGAAAATCAGAAAATCACTCGTGAATCGTTCCAATCGATGCCTGAAGAGTCTCCATAATGTTTAACAACCGATGCTTTGGTTTGCGTAAGGCCTATGCGTTTTTCCATGTTTACAAAAATCTCCAAGGCTACTCGCTTTCGATGGGTGTCAAAACAGAACCAAATGACAGATCAGTCTGAAAATAGTAATGCGTTATAGTTAAAGATGGTACATGACAAATGTCACATGGAATTTTCGATTGTGGTGCCATCTTTGTCATTTTCCAGGGACTTTTCACCTTGCTATATGGCGGTTATGCTATTTATAATAAATTATTATCTAGCTTTTACGACTCACGTTTAGTATTTCTATTTACTTTGTTTGTTTTGCAGTTATGTATGTAGAATTTAACTGACTAAAGGGAATGTTCTCAAAATTAACATTTTTGTATCGTCTTTTAATTCAAGACGTCCTGGTAAAATCTGAAATCAAATGAAATGTTTTCATTTGTCACATTGTTTTGAGCCTTTAGATACATGATACTCGTATAGGTTGATTGTAATAATAATATTGATAGTATCACGAACGTGAATTTACTAAATAAGTGTAACTGTGTAGGAATTACTAACATGTTGAAGTGGACATTTGAAATGTATTTGTTCTGTATCTTCACGTCAAACTATACGCAGGCAAGAGATTTGAGAGGTGATGTATTCGAATTGATTGATTCCTTTGAAAGAGAACTGGGAGGGCGTGTTATTAAGACACCTCTTGAAATATTCAAAGAGCATCACTGACATACCTAAAACTATCTTCCTGATTGTTACATTCCATCAATGGACGGACTTATTACCTACTAACAAAATAAAAACCACGAACCTACACACAAAAATACTGTTAAGAACGCAATGGAATGCGCTACTGTGTAGTTCCAGCTATATCGTCTTCATAATATCATTTTTTACCTTCTTCTTTTAGACGTGGAGGTGTGGTCAGCCAGTCGCCTTCTATCAAAACCTAATATCTTTCACGTTTGTACATAACAAATTTACAGTGACTTACAAAATTAAGAATAAAAGATTACATTATATTAACGTGGGAAACGGTTACGTTTATGTTTTAATTATGTTGGTACTTTACTCTATTTAATAGTAGCAATTATTGAATGAGTTTTGCATTGTATTATTTGTTACTATCTAACTAAATACTTGTACCTGTTCCTTCTATACTTGATTACGATCTACAAAAGTCAAATAATTCACCAAATGATTTAATTGCATCTTGTCTTATCAGTTTTAGCGTTATTGGCTCATAATGTTATGCATATTTAGTAAAAATTTTTCTTGAATGCCGATTTTGTAAGAATTTCGATTGTATTTTGTATATTTAGTTTTACGAAGGAATCTTGAATTATAGACCATACCCATAATATGAGAATCGCTATTCTACATGGAAAAATGTTTGCTTTTCGGTCGGCTAATGCCTCAATTAAATGTGATGAATAAAATAATGAATAGAAACAGGTTCGAATATGAGCTACTTCTTCATTACCTCTTCAACAATGTTATCCATATGAAATTGATATTACCCAAGGGTGAGTTCATTGTAACATATAAGCTGACTCACAAGGGGAAAACCCATAATGTTCGAAGAACATCGTGTAAGCCAGCGATGCAATGTTGGGAGAGCAGATAGGCATTCGAATTTTTCTTGAAAGGTTGGAGGTTATAGGCATAAGGAAAGACCTTGCTAGGCCAAGAGTTCCACAACTTTGCCGTACAATAGAAAAATGAAATCACCTAGAAAGAAGTTCGGCAGGTCTCGAGCTTGACAATGAAGGGGTGACTAGGTTGAGCTCTTCTAGTCTGCCTGTCTGGAATCTCTCGTGGTGGAATAACAGGCGGGATTTCTGATGAACACAGACCATGGCTGCATTTCGAGCTGTAATGAAGGTGGAACCATGCCACCTGACAAGAAGCGGCAACTAGAGCTGTCCACAGACTTATGTCAATACGACTGTGGAAGGCAAACGGTAATCACACCTCATTACCAATCAGTAATGATGTTGGTTCTCCTTCCCGGATGGAGCTACACTGCACTTAGTTAGTTAGTGTCCTATTGTGCCCTCACATATTGCTATCTCCTCATCAGTCCGGTGTATTATATAAAATTCAGTAGCCTGATGTAGGGGATATTTCTGATTTCCTCGGGTGTAGCTTTATTGTCTCCAAGGTATGTCCTACAACCAACCGCGTATGCCGTGCACTGACACAGTACATGGATGGATGTCTCTTCTTCCACATCGCCACCCCTACATCTGGGCTCATCTACCAGACCCATCGTGCAGAGATGTTCGTTGCATGGGGCATGTCCGGTCAGGAATGCAACAAGATTCCGAATTTAATTTCTGCTGAACGTCAGTAGATTTTTCACTCGTTGCTGCTGGTGATCTCCCATTAGTCGCTTGGAGTGCGACATATGAGTCAGTTCCCTCCAAATGGCACAGTGCCCTGTCATATTCCATTTACTCAATGAGAACGGATGGGATGGCACTACAATATACCTTCGACAAGAAGTATCGTATAAGTATACTTTTGTGATATTCATTATGATATTGTTTATATATTATTCACCTGTTTGTTAATTTATATTGTTATGCTTGAAGTCTTGTCAATATGTTTACTTATTGTCAAAACTGTTTGCAAGATTTTGTTGAATAAAGCTTTATCTTCTCAAGTCATTAGCTTTTTATAACATATACCCTCCAAGGAAACTGATTAAACAACAACAAATCAGCCGTGCCCACCAATTGTGAAATCTGGTTCATTGATGGAGCCAGAAACCATGAACAGGGGGTATCGCAAACGCCCAGATTGAAGTATTACTATACCTCTCCGCAAACACACCGCCATTCTCCAAGCGGAGATTCTGGCCATAAAGCGCAGTTCCCAAACAGCGCTAAAAGAGAGATCGCCAACCCACATCAGTATTCATGTGCCAAACTGCTGACACAGATACTAACAGTACATGGACCGTTTAATTACCGCCTCCACAATATGAATCTTTGCGATTCACCTTCCTAAGGATACAGTTTGGAATACTAAATTTGATAATATGATTGAGGGCAAGTAGTATAGCTGTGAGCTCTACTGTATATACGGAGGAGTATTTTGACAATATGAAGAGGAAATGGTTTCTATTGATTTTGGAGGCTGCATCTACGCCTTCCTCGTCCTCGCTGTTGGACGCATCCGTGTAAATGTGTGTATATCCTTCGTAGTTTCATGTAAGTGGTGCAAACGGGAAAAGGAAACATCGATGCAGATTCTGTGCAGATGCGTAACACTGATACACAGTACAAGAAGCAAATCACTCTATGTAGAGCTATGCGACACTGGGGAGATCCAGAGACTAGATACTGGATACAAGGACGGTGTTAAATCTCTAAGGACATTAACCACTCACCCGGATCCGACTAGAGCTTGGTGAACACTCTTGAGTGGGAACCGCTTCAATAGGTTGATTACCTCCTGGCGTAGGTAATAGGCCAACGTAAAATAAAATATATCACGAGGACGTTTGTTCGGGGCTCGTTCACCTGGGGGAGCATGGTGAACACTCTAGAGTGGGAACTGGCCTTTGGTAGCTCAGTGAACACTCGCCAGTGGGAACCTCTTCCATGACATGGGGTGCAAATTAGGGAACCACAATGGTCCCTTCCCTCAATAATAATATGATATTGATCATCACGCATTGTGGCAAAAGTGATGGCATGTTTAGATTTATTATGACGCAATCGTGATGTTTAAAAAGTATTGATATTTGAGCAGAAACATCACTCATGTGAGTTTTCTGCAACATTTGTATCGTATAAAATTTGACCAAGAGACTGTCCGTGTTCGGAGAAAAAAGATACCAATACCAGGATTAACTGTAAAATCATAGGTACGCGCTACTTAGAGCAATATGAAGGGGCCCGATTCTTGTAGAAAAAGTATGTCTTCGGAACAATAACTTGTACCAATTAATATTGCCATAAAACGTGATTGTTTGAATCTGAAACGAAGTTGTACTGCATCGATTGGTATCGATGAGTGAAAGAGATTGTGATACGTATCAAAAGTTGATATGACATTCTACTTTACCCAATTTTCGTAATGACGACAAACTGCATTGGACAATGGCAGGTCATAATTGAATTACGGCGTTGAAAAAGACTTTTCGCAAGGCCGAGTCGCTTGAGCCGCGAGAGCGGCATAGTTCGGTAGCTCTCTTAATAATAATAAATAATCGTGTATTAATTGGTTTGATATATTGCTGGCATTACTGGTTTTTACTACATTGTCCTTTGTGTGTGATGCGGTCCAACTTTTTACCTCGCTCGCCTCGGAATGTGTTTCGATTAAGGTGCTAAGTTTTTATCTAAACAAAGAACATCATAGTGGCAATTATAAACGCTCTGATTATAAAACCATAATTATTTCGCTCGGAATAAAACAAAGTACTGTTAAATTATAGTCGCTATAATTATTAAATATATGACGCAACCGTAATCAAACGGGTAATCGATTTATAACTACTGGAAAATTGGTATTCCATATACTGCAAGTAATTAGCCAATAATTACAAGAACCTATCCCCACATTCTTTGATAACTTTCATAGTCTGTTCGGTTTTTGTTTAGGATATTGAGACTATTGGATTGAAAACTTCAAGAATGTGTAACGTAATATGCGTTCAAGCTCTGTTCTGTATTGTATGAATCAGAATAAATAACCTCATTTTATAGTCCAGTAAACGTAGATCAAAAACAGGCCGAACCACGAATATTTTTATACGCATTTCGAAACTGTTTTTGTAGTTGCTGTACAGTTTGCAATACATCAATTTTAGGAGCAGATAGATATTCTTCCACGTGTATAGAAAAGAATATGATAAAAATACTCAATGAATTGAGGAAAATTCTAAAAAAAGATTAATTTACCTGAATTTAATAACCCTAGAAATCGATTAATTCCTTGCTTTCAAATAATTTTCAGTATTGATCAAGAATAAGCATTTTTTTGAAATATCGATCAAATGGGAACAAACCATTCAACTATGTCATCGTCCAAGTGGTATAAGTTGTATCTTCAATATTCTCGCGCGTACAAAAACAATTTTTAAATGCGTATTCGATATTAGTTTTCTGCAAAAAATCGTATTTTGAGCCAAAATATCGATATATACCATTTTGAAATTATTTAAATAACTGATCATTTTCGTATGGAGCCAATATCGGAGAAGGGTCCATTTCGGGTTCAACATTTTGAATTTTGAAATTATTTCGACGGATTCATAACCGGTAGCCAAAAAAATACGAAAAATCATAAATGTCTTAATGGTCGGACAGATAGAACGCGATTTATTGCATTTAAATTGACCTGGCTGCTGGCCCATTTCAAATTTCCACGAAAAAATCGTTGCTATTTCGGAAACTATGCGTTTTTGGAAAAATTATCGAGAAAAAAAATGTGTATTTGGGGTCAATCAATGCTTTCGTTTTTTTTCTTGGAATAACTCGGGATGTTTTGGTCCAGGGAGAAAATTTGTAATACCGAAAAATGTTAATTTTTTTCCAACTATAAAATTTGCAATTATTTTATTATTGGCCAATTTGGGTTTTGAGGGCCCTTTCCCTCAAAGCCCTTCGATTCGAAAAAAGGCGTTTTTCGAAAAAATCGTATGGATAAAGAAAGGTGCATCTGACCCAAAAATGACAAAAATACCATTTGTTTTCAATTATTACTCTTTGTATCCATTAAAACAAAAACTATATCAGCAATAGTGTAGTGGAATCTTTATAGAATTGTAAGTGAAAATGTGAAGATAGCACAAAAAGGATCGCAATATAAAAGGTATGTGCTATCCGCAACTGTCAAAGGATTGCCATTTAAAGGTTCCTAATAGGCACTGATCTAAGTTAATGGGATGGATCGAATTTAAAGGGTCCAGGTACTGAGGGATCGATAATGGTGTGGCATCGTAGGTTGAATTATACCATCCTAGGTTTAATACAAATGTAATTAGTATCACTTTAGATAGTAGTCACAAGACTAACGTGGACTAATACTGATACTCACATCATACTAACTAATAATACTCTATTATAATCTACAAATACCTTATAGTAGTGTAACCTTGCTGAGTCAGCTCTCCTAAACATAACAGTGGTATTACAAATTTTGCATGAGCAGTTACTGAAGCCGTATCATTTACAACGCTTTCAAGTTATTAAACCTCAAGCATCTTTGGACAGTTTTGAAGCCGTCTATGAACCGACAGTTGTCCGCCCTAAATCTCGAGAGGCAGCTACATGGTCCGGTCCGGATAACTCCGGGAATAGATTCAGTAAGCAACGTCCTTTGAGCGGATCTCGAGATAAGTAACCCTTCGGGGCTAAACTAACAGTTGTTACTGCAAAAGATCCGGTGAACTGTGCACTACATAAATTTCACCACTAAAACCATGATATCGTGCCTTCTTATCCCAGAACTCTGGCCAAAATGGATTCACGGGCTTGGTAGACATATGCGGTAGGCTATTTGAATGACGACGAACGGTGATTCGTCAATCGTTCCTGGTAAAACAGATAACATGAGGAGGTGGAGTTGGTCATAGCCCAGAAGGGGCAATAATATAGTCTAGCAAACAGTGCCAGTAGTGGGACCGCTTAAAGTAGTCCTTCCACGTTGAGGGCGAAAAAACAGCTGCCTCTACGTGGGTAAATTCTGCTAAAGTCCGGTGTCTGTGCTTTCTATCCCAGGTTTCTGGGTAATGAATTCGCGGCCAGGGCAATGATATGTGTTAGGCCGACGAGATGAGGCCGACGGCTACTCGCTTAACACTAAACACAAGTAGGCAGGGGGAGAGAAGCCCAGATGATTCAAAAGACCGCCTCCTCTCCAATTATGGCGTTTGTCTCTGCCGGACAGTGGTTAAAAGCCGCATGCTGGCTAGCGGGTGTTGGAGAGTGACATTGTTACAATCCTTCACCTTCAGCTAGAGCACTGACCTTGCATAGCCAGTAGGGACTTGGATAGGGTTCCACTCTTACCAGTGGGGTTCGGGGAATTCCCTCCCGGGCATACTGGCAGGTAGAATGAATCCTACCGCGTTGATTGGGCGTGATCCCAATCCGTTGCCCATGGGGGTTTTGCGGTATAGTCTTCGGGACATGTACTTCACGTAAAACTAATACTTGGACATCTGTCCGCCCTCGCTAGATCGGTTTTATTCCGAATCCATGTATCTCTTTCTGGGAAGATGATGTTGGAGGGGAGGTTGACCAGAATTATCCGAATCTAATATATAACGTTTTATTACACATGTTTGTTCAACCTCATTATATCACTTGTTGGCATAACATATAAATAATTATTGAACAAATAGAGTAATGCTTAGGATTCACCTGCTTTAGGATTTATTGAAGATATATCCCTTATTATCACATTACAAAAGCAATTTTATTGAACTTACTGAAACTAAGTTCCAGGTGATTAGTAATTTCACAGTAATTGAAAACAGCTGAATCATATTGGAGTGAGACCGTAATATCATATCCATCTGCACATAGAACACAAACGAAGAAGTAATGGATTAAACATGATTGGAGCGAGCACGATGCCTTGCGGTACACCTAATTAAGCACGATTAAATAAGACTTGCATCCTCGATATTCATTATCTTAGAAAATGTGTTTGTGATGACGACGTGATGGTAATTAATAACTTACCTCTCTTCAAGTACCAGAATTAATTTTCGAATCCTCCCGAAGTTGGTGAGAGTTGGTTACTGAACTTTATTAAGTCATTAAGTAGCTTGAATCACATCGTTTCCGGTAACATTCCAGGAAGATGAGCATTATTTTAAAATTATTATCTATAAATTCATTACTTTCTAAAATAAGAATCAGTGAAGGCTTTGCAAAGATAATAAATGCATTTATAATTTCTCCAAGGCATATTTCATATTTAGAAGCTAATAATATCTATTGAAACGAGCATCATCATAGATACTTTAATAAAAAGAGCTAAAGTTATCAATCAATGACACTCTCGAGTGGAAGGCCGAATAATTGACATGTGCGAATAAGATCTATTCTGAGCTTAATGAATTTGACCGTAGTGAAGCGAAAAGTAATTCAAACAATTCAATTCTTCGATCAAGAAATGAGTTGAAAGGAAACACCGATGGCGAGGGAGACTCCTCCAGAGAGACATTAATTCATAAATTCCGACGTCATTATTCTCTTTATTTGTCGAAATAATTGATAATGACTCTTAAAATTTTAACGGGCTATCACATTATATCTGTCTTCTTTTATTTATGATATTAAAATGACGAAGATAAGAAGTCCGCAAAGGCTTCTTTTTAATTGAACCGGATTCGTATTGCTGAAGTTGCCTTTACAAAGTTGAAGTTTTACAGTAGAACCGTCTCTCGGCTTAGATTTATGGGGGAAATTCGAAATAGATAATGCCGGTTTCATGAATTCGATTTAAAGTGTTACAAAACTAACAGTTATCGGTGAAATAGATCACAATAATGTTGCCAAAAGTTGCATATTTTCATCGAAATAATCTGTTGTTGAGTTAATCGCTGAAATTACTGTATCGAACAAGTTTGAGCGCCAATCTTTTTAGATTCGGTGGGACGAACAATACCGATTACCCGCCATTAGGACTAAACGATACTATCTTATGCTACGTCTCTTCTTAAAGCCTCTTGTTGATGGAGTCACACTGACTCTTTACTCGGCGTTCAAGTCTTGTACTATAGAGGGGATTGTCTATTTCCCTCGGATCTATCAAGAACATATACTTAACCATCTGGTTCAACATACCCACAGAACTTGTCACCTAGTTTCCGGCCAAGATATAATATCCGTTACTGTTGTCTGGGTACCATAGCATATTGGAATCTCTGGCAATGACTAAGCCAGCCAAATAGCTGAGGCAACCATTTTGTCAACAAACAATTACTAAAAAAAAAAGAAACGTGTGGCACTCGGGGACTGCCGCGGTAAAGCTATATTGCACTACGCCACTGAAAAAGTTGGCAGAAAAACATCCACTACCCCTTCAAAATCTTCACGAATTATGAGTAAAAAAGAGTATCATCTTGATCTCTTTGAAGAGTATTCTGTGACAAGTGCATAGATAACTCTACTACCGGTAGTAGAGTTATCTATGGTGACAAGTGTCAGTTGACTTGTAAACACAATTTTATACGAAAGTTTTAACGTTCAGATCTTGATAGTGCTTCTGGCTCCGGGATTTTCACATGGCCTATCGAAATTAGAAGGTTCGAATTGTATAAAAACACAATTGCATGAATGCCAGACAACTTATGTAATTAGCTACGAACGTAATCATTTTGACATATCCTCGAGGAGCTCGCTGCGCGTAAGTTAGTGTTTATACATTTTACCTCTATTTTGTTAATTTGGGGCCGTTTCGAACCCCTTGCGGCCGGCGCCAGCTGTAATATTTTGGGCTATGGGCCGCTAGCTTTTACCCGCTTTCGGTATATTTAAGTAGCTAGAAAATTCCCTTACGTACGTCGCACGTCAGATGCTAGTAGGTGACAGCTGAGAATACCTCAAACTGTTTTAATTCAATTTTCCTATTTAATCGACATTTTGGGGCCCGAGACTATGCTATTTAGTTGGCCCCGTTCATAAACTAACGACATAGAGCGAAAACCGCATGCGAAAAGTCCTCGTTAAGACGTTCTATGTACCGTAAATTTGCACTTTTCTAACTCGCGACCTACGCGCTTCTCACGTGAACGTCATTCGATTTATCGAAAATTAACCAATTCAAAACAGTTTTCGACCCAGTTTGGGGCTATCACGACCTTTTAAAAGGTTCAAAGTTAACATTTCGGCCGAGCTACATGGTAGGCGGAGTGGTGGGTGTCAGGATATTTCGTTACAGTATTTGTTTTTTTTTTCTTTTTAGATTTTCGTTACGGTATTTGTCTTTTGTTTTTTTTCTTGATTTGGTCGCCGCGCTCAAAGCCCGCGATAAAAGCTATATGCAGTAACTTCAAAATAGTAAAATTTGCATAACTACATCAGTAGATTTGGAGAGAACCTATAATTTCTTCTTCTACCCAGTGAATCTTCTTAGGTGAGAAGGTACTAAACTTCAGGCAATTTTTGAGTCACGGTATTTACATACGAACAATATAATTTCTAGTATGTACTTGATCTAGGAGGAAACATGTGATTGTAATTTAAATTCCATTTTGTATTCCATACCCTGCGTCCTGGATGACCTAAGTATGTGGCAAGACTATAATCACAGTTTAGCTTGATGAATTACAAAAGTATCTCTCTCTGATTCTAAATTATGGATTCATTTTACTGTAGAACACTTGCGAAGTGAAGGACTAAAGAACCAAGATTCAAAGTATCCCAAACAATTTTCCAGCATAATCATAATTTTCCTAGAATCCCGGATTTTTTCACAAGTACTACAAAAAGAATGGAAATTACATTTTAATTGTACATTTACAAGTCTAAGCTTACAGAAGCTTTAACATTTATGAGGTATAAAACAGTTCACACTGTGGACACACTATAAAAATGAAACTATCATCGTTATCCACTAAAGATACTGTTGAAGTACTAAGGACATTTCAGCTACCAAGTAGTCATCAGCAGAGTAAACTAATTTGGAAAACCAATTGTGTCTGTTTGAAAACTATTTGTAACTAGTAGGATACATGAGGTATCATCCTCAGCTGGAAATAAACCTGAATTCAGTAAATTGCTTTATCCACGACCACTATATCAGGAAGGTTTAATACGTCTGTTTTCCGTTGATAAGAAGCCTTTTGGTACACTAGTGGATTAAAATTTATAATGCCACGCCTCGATTTTAGTTAGTTTCTGAAGGACTGGAAGGGTTCACAAATTAGCCGACATTAGTTAGGACCTGGATTTTTTCAGCAATTGCCATCGTGTTGGACAGTGATTCTTCAATATAACTTTCCGCTATCGTAGTCGATTTCCAACCACAGTGACGCTTGACAGTGGTAATATCGCCCCCAGCGTTGGCCAGTAATGTTGCCGAAAAACGCCTCATTCCATTTCCGGTAAAACTTACTGGATCAGGGAGCCCAAGAAATGTAGCTACTTTTGAAAAGGTTTTCGAAATTGTGTTTGTAGTACGTTTTCCAGCACATATCGCAATAAAAATCTACCACCGGCTGTGTAAGGTCGCAGGTTGATGTATTTTCGACACATTTCTATACAGCTTCTTCCATGATCGTGGAATTTTTGTTTTCGTATCCTTTGTCTTGGACATGGCTGATGTCGAAAAAGGTTAATTTATTGCATCGACAAGGACCATGGTCTTTGCAACTTGTAAATAGTTCAAAATGAAAAGCTCAATGTATAAATTGAAATATTAACAGCGTGTATTTCCTACTTTAACTTGTAAATATTCCTCATCCGGTTTTTTTTTCAATACTTCTTCGATTTGGTCTCTCTCCAGTATGTTCGCCTTCTTTGGCTTATAATTTCTTGATCCGGCTTTCAAATATGAAATAAGTTCACCTTACTTCGAAATATCAATACATTTGTATACTTTTAGCATTGAATACTTTGTCCACATTGATGAGGCAACAAACTGTTTCTCCACATATATAAAGTAGGATATTAGTACCTCTTTTGTAATTGCTCCTATGCCCCTTTTTTTGCCAATCGAATTCCACCAATTCCGTCTCGTACACACTTTTCTTTTCGCTGGTAAGACATAATGTTGCTCCTTGAGCTTCTTGCTGGATTTCAGCTGGAATGAAGAAATTCTCAGCAATCTCACTCATTTTTTCTGTCGATTTTGTACACTCTTCGGTCTTGTTGACAGATAAATAAATCATAGAAACGATTCTAAGACCTTCTAGTTTTCAGCTCAAAACCATTATTCTTGATCAAAATAGCTTTGTCAAATCTGACGTTTTTCAAAACCAGTGTTTCACTTGCTCTTACACGGATTCCACTCTCCACTCTCCCATTCGGCATTCGAGAATTAGCAGCCTTTAATCTTCTCGAAAAAATTTAACTCTCGGCTGCGCCTCGAATGGCCATTTTTTTTCTCGTGGATTGAAGAATTGTTAGTTAATCCTCTTATATAATTAATAACTTTTTTCGCTTATACATTTCCATCCCTTCTAAATTTGAAACACAGTAATGACAAATTTAAACAGACTTGTGTAGGGGATTGGGATAAATTTCGGAAAAATAGAGCCTGCGTAAAAGAGTACAATATCTACGGTAGCATAACATATGTCACATGGAACGGAAATATGAAAGAATCGATCAGAAATTACATTAATTATTACCATTCAAATTTCACCCATATGTGATGGGAAATATTCATGGATTCATTATTTATACAGGAAATAACGAATGAATAAAGAAAAAATATCCTTAAGTGAAGAAGCTGTCTATCAAACCAATATGACCTTGCTTCGAGGCTCCTCTTTATTTATACCATTTTGTTTCCACTTACTCACAAAATCAACCGATAATGACGGTCGCGGTATTCATGTATTCTAATTTTTGATATATTTCCTCATCACTATGCAAGAAGACAAATCGATTGATGCGCAATAACTATTGTAAACACGATAATGAAATTAAAATTTATGGCGCGACAAATTAGAAATATATTTAAAGTCAGCTAGTTAAATCTAATTTAAAGCATGAATTATTTCTGAGAATTAAAATTCTGATACACACGGAAGAGCTAAAAGCAATCATTAAACCGCACAATTAAAGTTTGTTGGACCATTGAATCTTTTCGATATTCATTTCCTGGTAAAAACAATTATAAATAAATTCTCGAGAAAATGGTGATATTAACAAATATGCTTATTATTTTCGTCTTAAGACGAAAATAATGTTAGTGTGAGTGTGAGTCCTCAGCGGACTTCGATTAGTGTGAATTAGTGGGTCTAGGTATAATTAAATGTAATGGAGTTATCTTTACATTACAGATCATTTTTAAATATAGATAATTTTTTGACAACTAATGTCCTACATGTGTACATGAAGATTAAATTTGGAATGAACGTCCTCAAAATAGTAGGGATCGATTCCAATATCGGTAAAAATGGTTCATATTTCAAAATTTTCAATTTGGTGGTTAAATCCCCACTCCTAGAGGGTGGGTGAAGATGTGCTTCGGGTCAGAATGTTCTTATCGGCCTAAACAACAAGTCTGCCAAGTTTTATACTTTCTTGACAAAAGGCAGTATTGTTTTGGGTACCGCGGGCACTATTGTTGTTGGATTGACTGCCAAAAATAGTATTTTTCGATTTTTTTCGTCTTAGATGTAATAGCACCACGCATTTTTGAGGTTATATTCACAAAACAAAATATTACAGTCAGATTCGACTCAGGAAGTCACCTGAAAAATTCCCATAATACAAATTATTTGTAAGTTAACTGTTCAAAATGCTATTAATTCATAGTTATAACTATATAAATCAATTGATACGGTCCTAATATCAATGTGAACGTATGTATATATTCGTAACAAGAGACAAAGACAAGACAAGAGTGACAAAAGGAGGATTTTATCACTGTCATATCACTACTTCTTGGTTGTCCGTTAGTATAATGTTTCTTCCGTCACTAAAGGCTCCCTCTATCATGGCTTGGCCAACACTTCATGTTGACGAATATTTCTGCTTATAGTACGTCAGACTAACAGTTGTTTCCGTGGTCTATATATGTCAACGCCTGAGATCTTTCCTCCTTTTTGGCCTCATCTGTAAAATAGATGGTTCCATCTACCGATTTGAGGTAGGCGACATTGATCTTGTTGAATGAGATTATCATGATTTTTTCGCCATGCAAAAGCCTTCCTTTCAACTGATGGATAGCATAGCATTGTATTGGATCCTTAAAATAAATATTGGGAGGAATGGCATAATCTTGGTGGATCGAAATGGGGGCTGCATATGGCGGATCTATGTTTCCGTTGTCTAGTGGCTGACCCCGCATCACATAATGGCTGAATCTATTCTATATTTTCCTTATCTTATCTGTTTCAATTGTAGTGAAGTTTCAATGACATTCCATTGACAGTGACCAACTAATTACTAAAATAACGAAAAATAACACATATTGATGGAATGTAATGCCAAAAGATTTGTTTTAGATGCCACAGAACATTCTGATGCTACCCAACAGACCTTATTCGCAAACTCAAGTTACCAAAAGTCAAAGCAAATAACCACGACAGACGTAAACCGCTTTCAATGTGTTATACCTCAAGTGTGAATATCTCCCGTTCCATCTCGCCTAGTCATTATGTTTGGGTAGCAAACGTTCCTTCCTCTCACTAAATATATCCTAAAGATATTCTGTGGCTGTTAAACTGTAGCCTCCTGCGTTGGTCTGTGCATGTACTGCTGAATGGCCGCTGTGGGCTGTTGGCTTACCATCGTTTGGAGCTTTGGCAGTCATCCTTCAGCTAACAGTATCAGTTCCCAGAAGTCGCAGAGCCACTTCTTGTCTTCTGTGAGGATGCACCCTTAATGGTTGGCGAACCATCGATATAGAGACGCGCTTGTGTTGCACAGAATTCATCTGGAAATCAAGATTGCTTTCGTGTGAACCTTAGGACGTAGAAATCACAAGAGAAAAATAGCAGTTTTTAGAGCTCACCCGATATAATGCAATTTCCCATGGTATTCTGATTTTGAACATAGCTAAAAAAAATTGGCCGTTGAATGGCGATCAATTAGAAAGCCCCGTATGCACAAATTGATTTACGAGATGCTTTCATTATCACAAAAATTGCAAAGGAACGAATGTCAGAATTTTTTTTATCAGACTCTTGTTAGTTGAAAAGAATCACTACCTAATCTATAGAAGAGATTATAAAACCGAAAGGGGTTTATGTAAATTAATTAGGACGAAGTAGAGCAAATCCGTTCAGCCTTCAAAAAACTTAATTTATTCACCGTATTTATCTAGCCTACAGAAATACCTGTTCGATGTTTTTTTTTTATGAAAAGCGTTTAAAGCTTTAATTAATGTTTTTTAGTGAACATTTTGTTTACAAATAAAATAGCTTGTACAGGTTGCACCGGCCATGGATGACACGGAATAATAAAATGCGGGATAATTAAAAGCGGGTTTGTTGAATCGGTGCATTAATTGGGCGCGTCTCGGATGGAGTAATTAACTAAGAATGTGTCGGTCATTAATTAACATCCAGGTAGACGCTCTGTGGCCGACTCAGGTGCTAACCGCACCCTCGCCTTTGTCCCAAACTGCCGAGTAATCGTCTCCTCATCGCCACAAACAATTGTGACGGGTTACGTCGAAAAGTTCAGAAAGATTTTCTTGAAATACATTCAACGAAACAAGTGTGGCTTGCTTGTGTCGGGACCAACAAGTCGTGCAACAACAAAAAATGGCAAAGCCGCGCCGATTGAAATCAGAATGTGAAGGGGACGTTGTAGAACTCGAAACAGATAATGTAGTGATCCAATCAAACTTATCCAACGTATCAGTCAACCAGTCAAAGTAATAAATTAAAATTTTCAGCAAAACTTCTCAATTGTTGGTTATAACAACCTTATAGTCTAGGAGCCAGAGCGATATTGATGGTCTGAAAATTAACCCGATGGCACTATGGTTTATCGTTAGAGGACGGTTCCATGATCAATCCATCTCACAGACCGAATTTTCCCCGGCTGCTAGATCTCGAGATACAGCTCGAGGTTAACCCTTTCCAAGTTGCGTTTTCTTGAAAAGCGTGCGATTCTTATACGCTTCCACCATGTGCCATCATTTTTTATCGTGTCCGTTTATCAATCCGACCAGTTAAAATTGAACCGAAAATGGACTGCAAGTTAACCCCCCCAAACCTGGTGGGAAATGTTCATTGGTGTTGGCAATTGTTAACATACCCTATGCCATCAAAAGTAATCGGTCCATTTCCGAGTAATTGGCCATTATTTGGACCAAAAGTGTTTCTTTTTTTCATTTTGTGGATAAAACTTGCGGATTACAAGGTAGCATGATGGCATTATGTTAAATAACTTTATTGGAGGTCAAATAAAGATTTAAAATTATTGCCATCACCCTTGCCTATTTGATCATAGAACCGACCTCTAACGATTAACCATAGTGCCATCGGGTTAATGTTCAGACCATCAATATCGCTCTGGCTTCTAGACTATTAGGTGCGATTGCTTTGGAGCAGTAATCTTTAACACATAATAGTCTAGGAGCTAGAGCGATATGGTGAGCCTGAATGAATAACACCTTGGCACTACTGTATATTGATGAAGAAAGGTTCAATGTACAATAACTCTCACAGACCAACTCGTGTATTGTCAGGCGTTTTCAAGCTAAACCCACCTCAAATGTTGGATTTTTTTATTGCACGAACCCTTTTTCGGAGTTGTATATTGAAAAACATGTAATTCTTATACATTTGCACCTAGTGCCAAGGCTTTTTAGCTAGTTAATTTAGTAGCTAAATGGAATGCACGAACACAGTTTCTAACCTGGTGGAAAATGTTTGTTATTATTGCCAGTAGTTGAAAAAGCACATGCCAAAGTTTTTTATCTGGAATTTTTGAGTAATTGGCTATTATTTGAACCAAAAATAGACGCTACGCCAATACCTAAATTACTAATGAAATTTGGAATTTTAGTTGTGGGGGCCCCATATAGAGGTGTGTTGAGAAAATAACGGAAATTTTAGTTTTTTGAAAAAATATTCATTTATTCGCTTACATTAATGTTGTCGCCTTCAAAATAGTCCCCATTAGATATAATGCTCTTGTGCCAGCGCCTCTTCCAATCCTCGAAACACTTCTCAAACTCGATCTTTGGGATAGCCTTTAGCTCTTTCAGCGATGCGCTTTTAATGTCATCTACGCTTGTAAAACGACCGGCCTTTGAGGTCGCCTCATTTTTGGAAATAGGAAAAAGTCATACGGAGCCATGTCTGGCGAATATGGAGGCTGGGGCATCGTTACAATATTGTTTTTGGCCAAAAATTCACGAACAAGCGCTTTTCATACCCAAAACATTCGTAAAAATTTCATGGCATGAGCCAATCGATATGCCAACATCATCAGCGACTTCTTTGATTATGATTCGGCGATCGTTCATAACCATTACTTCCAATTTTCCACGTTTTCATCGGTTGTTGATGTGCTGGGGCGTCATCTTCAACGTCTTCACGGCCATCTTGGAAACGCTTATACCACTCGTAAACTCTTATTTTACTCATAACAGACTCACCATAGGCCTTTGTTAACATTTCACACACTTTATTCCATTTTTTACGCAAAATTTGATACAAATTCTTTGATCTATTTCTTATAACAAACAAAAATCGCCGAGCTCATAAAAACACGTCTAACCTTAGCGGCTGCCACAGACAAAGTAAACAATGAATACAGCTGCAAATTCATCATATTTCAGGGGCATGTATACCAACATAATAAAAAATCGGACTCTCCAAACCCACGAAATTTGAAAATTCTTATTTTCTGAACACACCATATGTGATACCAACATAAGAATAGTTTTGTTGGTTGATACATTTGTTCTTGTTCGAACTTTTAATAGTTGTTTTATTTAAATTCAATCTTGGTTGTGAGATTTGTCAAATCCAAAAATATTCAGCCTTAGACATAATTAGTCGAAGTCCAAAGTGAGAAAACTCCACAGGCGATTGTTATTATTCGAAAATATCTTAATTAATCACAGCTAGATTAACTATTTCAGGTTCAAACTACGAATTACACAAGTTGGTGTCTATTAGACCTTTCAACTAATGCGATTGATCAAATATAGCTCAATAAACGTGGAACGTGGTTCATGTCTTTTAAGTTCACTTTCGTGAATGTATCGTAAAACGTGCTTGAAAATATTTCATTATATTTAAAATATGGAATTTTGATAAGTTCAATTTGTAGTTGAAATCGGATTGTTTATGTGTTTAATGTTCATCAGGTTATGCCAAACTCGTTTGTCTCGCTCGGTACTTTTGACAAGTTACACGATTTCACATGTGTTTATAGTTGTGAACAATTCAATCTGGTCAAATGGTTTTATGATGAATATTATAATTTCGAGCATATATATCAACTTATCACATATGTTTGCGTAACATATTTGGGTTCTATAAGTGAAAAATATTCTAAAAGTTTGCTTCAAACCCCTTCAATAAATAGTCCAATTCAATAAACTTGGAATTTATAAATCAACCTATACTTTTATAGATCGATTAGTAATATATAATTTGATGTTATGAACATGTTCGATCTTTCAACTCAATAAAAGAGATCTTTCTCTAATATTTCTCATATTTTACAAACAGGGTGCTTCTTCTTTTAGAGAGAAGTTATCCTATCCTAGGTATATTATACCTACTCAACCATTCTGGTATATAACATTTCCTGGTGGTGCTTGTTGGCAGTTTATTCATCAAGTAGAACGGAGGTGAAGGGTTCTTCCAAATTCACTAAGTTGAATTTAGAAGAACCATTCACCATTGTTTATAAATTAACCTATACATTTATAGATCGAGTAGTAATATATAATTTGATGTAATGAATATTTTCAAACTTTCATACTCAATGAAAGAGATTCATCTTTCACTAATCATATTTTACAAACCGGGTGCTTCTTCTTAGAGAGACGTTATGCTATCTAGGTATATTATACCTACTTAACCATTCTGGTATATCACATTTCTTGGGGATGCTTGTTGGCAGTTTATTCATCATCTACAGAAGGGTTCTTCTAAATTCACTAAAAGTTGGATAAACTAGGTAACTTGGTACTTGATTCACAAATCTGGCGATGTTGGTGTTATACTCAATTAGCGCCCAACTGCGATATTGTCTAAATTATCTAAGGTCTTTGAGATGTGTCTGTATCAACGCATTTGTAGTACTTTCTCGCATATGATAACACCATAACAACATAGTTTTGTCCAAAGGAGACCTACGGTTACGAATCTTACTTGTTTGAACACGTATATTGCTGCTGTTCTCGACAACCAAGAATAGGTTGACGTATTATATACAGATTTTTCGAAGGCCTTTGATAAACTTGATCACACTATTCTTCCAGGCAAGCTCAAATGCATTGGGCTTAGTACCGACTTAGTAGCGTTTTTTTGTTCATCCTCATCAATAGGTCGCAGTTTGTGCAGTATTACGGTCAATGATCAAATTCATTTATCACCAAATTAGGTATGCCTCAAGGCTCAAACCTTGGTTCTCTACTGTCATTTCTCGTAGTATTACAGTCAAAGACTTAGGTGTTCTATAAGATCATCAGTTCACTTTTAATCTACCATATAAGTGATATGTTTGCTAAAGCTAACAGAACTTTAGGGTTTGTACATGCTCAACCGCTAAAAATGTTTTTGCATCGGGTGTTCTTCAGTGAGGGAATTTTTAATTATATAGTCGTGCAGCATCCGCCGCGTTACAGATACATTCTCCCAATGTTAAAATGATGTCTGTGTATTCACTACCTATTCGTCAAACTTGCCATATTAATTTTACAGCGATGCAGTGAAATCGTAATAATAATGACAACACTTAATTGATTTGACTTTTGACACAAGCCTACTATGATTTTTTTCCCGCATTAGAACAATGTATCGTGCAATCGGGTATGTTCATTTAAACGTGTTTTTCTCGAAAACGGTGAGATTTTGAGAACTTCAACAAGAGTACATTATTTGTAAAAGAATCGCCGAAAAGTCGAGCACCCAACGCCCTCTATCGCATATTCAAAAACTAAGTAACCCATCTTATTTGGCATTCTCTGAAACCCCCGAGTACCAGATTTCAACGAAACTTCTCCAACTGCCCATGAGCTACAGCGTTTTTCAATAATAATATAAAGATTCTTGACCCAGTATGAATTATATATAAAATTGTTTGAACTTGTGCATTAAAGAAGCATGTAGCAGAGGTTGAAAACAAAATTAAACTCGTTAAAAAAACCTGTTACCAAAATTATGATAGCAACTTTATATCGCAATTTTTTCAAATTCAGCAAAACAATTTCGAAAAAAATTTCAACAAAATCAAAGCCATTCAATCTAAAAAGATAAATAATTTAATGAAAGGTGTAGCTTATGAAAAACAGAATATCAATGAACAATGGTTAAAAAATCTAACTGACACAAAAATTCCGAATGAGGTGCAGCACATGTTAAGCTTAGGTCCGAACTTTGCATTGCCTAATAATAATAAAAAACTGCCTATTGACAATATTATTGCAAATTTAGAATGCGGAATCAGGAATAAAAATTTAGAAGAAAAAAATGAAATTAGAAACAAAGTTTGTAACATCTTGACAAACAAAAAGAACAAACAGAAAGCAGAAATAGATATTGCAAAGAATCGTTTTAACTATCATACAAAAGAGCTCTTAGATGCTAACCCTCAAATTTTAGTTTTGAACGCGGATAAATGTAATAAAACCGTCATAATGCATAGAAATGACTATGAAAACAAAATGGGAAACCTTTCAAATGATGAAAGAACTTATAAGAAAAATAAAATCTGACCCTACTTTATCAGTACAAAATAACATGAATAAATTGATAAATAAATGGCATAAAGATAAGATAATCCCTATTGAATTAAAAAATAAATTAATTTGCCATAATGGGCTAGCACCTTATATCTATGGACTTCCGAAACTACATAAAAATGATATACCCTAAGACCCTCCTACTTACAATTTATCAAAATTTCTATCAAAATCTATCAATAATATAATAGGAAAAAATGAATTTTATGTGAAAGACTCATGGCATTTTAATGAATTTATAAAAAAATCAATCCGTACCAGTAAACCATCAACTAATTTCCTTGGACATTGTTTCTTTATTTACAAATATACCTGTCGTTTTGGCATTGAATTGCATCAAAAAACGTTGGGCAGAGATTAAAAACCACACACCTCTTGATCAATCGGATTTTATAAATCCGGTAAAGTTTTGTTTAGAACGCACTTATTTTCAGTACGGTGATCTATATTTTGGACAAATTTTCGGCACAGCAATGGGATCTCCTATTTCAGCTACCATTGCTAACCTCGTTATGGAATGCCTAGAGGAATCCGTTATAAATTCATTAGATTTTCAGCCTGTATTCTTTAAACGATATGTAGATGATTGCCTTATGTGTGTTCCCAACGATAAAGGTCAATATGTGATTAATAAATTTAACAATTTCCACTGTAAACTTCAATTCACTTGTGAAATAGAAATAAACAAAAACATAAATTTCCTAGATATGAACATTAGACATGATGCAGATGGAAAAATAAAAACTTCGTGGTTTACCAAAGAAGTTTGGTCTCAACGTTATCTTCATTTCAATTCCGTTGCACCAGCTTGTTATAAAAAAGTGTCATTAACAGCCTTACAGCCGCGCGGTGAAATTGTCCCACGCAGAAGACTTAAATGGCTACCCAAAAACGTTCTTCAATCCTATCATTAAAGAGAGAATAAACAAAATCTATAATGGTTCTTCATATAAAAATAACATATTAGGTAATACAGACAATTATATAACTTTACCATACATTCCGGAGACCTCAGAAAAAATTAAGAAATGTTTGAAAAAGTACGATATAAATGTTGCGCATAAACCTACTAACTGTGTGGGGAAATATTTCTCAAATCTAAAACCTGTAATACCTAAAGATAAACAAACCCACACAGTATATAAATTGAATTGTGATGGAACTTATACTGGAATCTCTAAACAATATTTACAAAAAAGAATGTACGGCCATAAGTATAGCACAAGAAATAATAACTTAGAAAATTCCACCGCCCTTGCTAAACACTGCTTTGATTATAAATATCAATTTGATTACAAAAATGTTGATATTTTAACTAAAGAAACCAATTATTATAAAAGATCTATCCTGGAGATGATTCACATAAAACGGGATTCCAATTCTGTGAACCATAGGAATGATATTCAGGGATTGAGTCAGATTTATACTAACTTGATTAATTAAAACTCTTGCAAATTCCTACATGCGTCTTTATGATGTTAAAAGTATATTTTAGGAAGAACGCTTAAAGTAAATTCCAATGCAGGTCTAAAACCTTTTCAAGTACGTCATAAAGCTACATCTGGTTCGAGTAACTATCAACAAATAGCTTCGAACTTCAGTTGCTTTGAGACCATAGCAATATGCGTTTGTATATTATGAGAATTTTACTGAACAGTGGATTCTTGTTACAAAAAAAATATACTTTAATATTAACGATACAATTTTCGAGTATTCGTGGTTCTGTTCGTTTCGACGGCGTGGGCTTTTTGATTGAAAATTGTCCGATATGAACGCTTGTGCTAATTATTTTAACTAACCCCCTTTTTACATAATAAGTCTTCTGATGAAGGTCGTGAGACCGAAACGTACGTAAAGACGAAAATTTAAAACAGAGTGTTATTGTGACCTATTTCCCGAGAATTTTTATATATAATTTTTCAATAATTAAATTTAACGCGCCCTGTATCTCCTAAACGAAAGAAGATAAGGAGTCCAAAGTTTATATGAAAAAGTCGAATAATTTTTGTAAAATCTACCGTCCCTTGCATCTACGCGAGTCTTTCTGAAACACCCTGTATATACTAAATGAATAAATAAATAAATAAATGTGATAAATTCGAATCCCCACTTATGAAATAAATTGTACACGGAGATATTAGAATGTGATATGAGTATCGAGTCAGTGGGAACGCCATATGTTTATGGCTTGAACTAAATTATAAGGATTATTTTATTAATGAGTGTAATTATTAAGATTTTTAATATACGCAACGCTGAGGTCCTATGGATTTTTGCAGACGTAAGTTTTACAGCTGGGCAATTAATATCAACTGGACATCAGTACCGTAAAGCGGTTAACACATTATGGGAACGCTCGGTCCACGCACTCAGATACATCGAGCACCTTCCTCCACCTATCACACATTACATTGATTGTGCTTGGTCGGGTTTGTGGGTAATTTGCAAGCATTATAAATTGTAATTACAGAAATGTCATAATTTCAGTTTTAGAACGCTCTACTAGTTCTGCTATAATCTCGGACTGTTTATTGTTCGGATGTTACTTTAAGCAAGAATAAAATATAATTTCAATTTTGCATACTTGCTCGCCTACGGTGTAACGATATCGAGCAGGAAATCATGAGATATTTTATTTTTACGGAGTCTAATTACTGCCATTATTGGAGTATTATTCCGATATGTTATGCATTAAATTGAAGTGATGTGGAAAATAATTTTTTTCGCAGTACAATAATGCACTGCATTACCGACTTCAAAATCGTACAGTAATGAGATATTTTACTGCATAAAAACATCAGTATCATACAAAACCCAATTTAACACAACAGGTAAACGTTTATTTTAAGTATTATGACAATAAATATTAAAAGAACAGTTGTTTAAGTTAGAAAAGGTTACAACTTCTGCCATCGCTGCATTAACTAGTTGTTGCCGAACATTTTTTTCATTCACCACAATGTCTGAAGGGGCTTCTTGGGATTATCCCAGTTAGACATTGTCAAATATCCTTTTAGAATTTTGATTTTATTACCAATGACTTCTTCCACGTATCCTTCAGCTACGAGTGTAGATCGCCATCCCCGATGCCGTTTCACTATTAGCAAGAAAAGTTGCAGAAGTCCTTCTCAGGCAATGGCCGATGTAACTTGAAGCATCATGAACCTTTAAAGATTCCGCAATTCTTATAAAATTTTTGCAAAAGTATGAATGCCAACTGGCTGTACTGTACATTTGCCATAACAATAAAACAGGAAATTATGATTACTATGTTGGGTCTTAATAGTAAGTATTTGTGATAGATTTCATATACATTGCAGTCTGAGGAGTAAATACACGTTTTTTCTTTGTTTTGGTATCGTGTAACGTTACAATCAACATTTTCCTGAATCTTCTGTATCTTTAGTTGGCAAACTGCATAATTATGCATGCCTACATGCACCATTCAGCCCAAAAATTGATACCACTTTCATTAACAGAAACATATCGGTAGGAGCCTTGTTCAAAAACTTTGTAACATTTTCCATTGTCAAAACTTTTCAATTTTTTTTGTTCATACTTGTCATTTTGACGTTTCAAAGCGATTACCTTCTTATATTGTGAAATATCCTTATTTTCATTGTTTTGTATGATACGTTTGGTCATAGAGTATGTAGCCCATAACCTAACCTAAGAAATTTTAAGGGCTTTTGCCCAAAACAAATAATAAAATTAGTACCTATGTATAACACTTTAACCATATAATGTAAACAACCTTTTCTTTTTCTTCAATATATCTTTCGAACTGCAAATAAAACAACTATTACAAGTTCGATATTATATAAACTTGTGAAAATCGAACTTGTAATAGTTGTTTTATTCAAAGTTGATAATGGATTTTCATCACGTAATGGCTGATTCTATCTTTTGGAGATTTTGAATAATTAATATATGAGTATATGTTATTTTTCGCTTTTGTACAGTAATGCACTGCATTAACGATCTCAAAATTCTAATAAGACATTTTTTTTAAAACCGGCCAGAAATTAGTACTTTCCGGTTTATTTTTAGGTCAGAAAATCTCATTTTGTCGGACCGAGTCAGAAAATTATTGTGATAGTCCGGTAAAAGCTTTTACCGGACTCATTTTTATTTACTTTCCGGCCTATCTTTAATGAAAAAAATAATAAAATAGCTAGTCTAAGATAGCGGTCAATTGGTTTCTATAGTAACCGAGTTTTGTATTATTTAAAACTATAAAATAACTTGACATATTTTGACGTTTAGTTGAAAACGAGACATTTATTATAAAATGGATAGCTAACGGAGGTGCTGACATCATAAACTTAAAACGAAATGGTGGTTGGAGTTCATCTCAAATTGCCGAAGGTTACATTGAGGATTCAGTTCAGAATAAGATTGATATAGCTAACAAAATTCAAAAAGCAGGTAACTCTAACACAGAAATTGTCTCAAAAACTAATTATAATGTAAGCAGTTAAAAAAATCTCACGTCAACGAATAATTTTGAAATACCGTGCTTACAGATAAGTAATGCTAATAATTGTACGTTTAATATAACTATTCAAAAATAATGTTTATATTTGTAAACCAAAAATTAACGATTGTTAAAAAAAATTGTTAAAATTAGTTAATAAAGAGTTCTTGTTATAAAAATGTAAACTGAATAATATGAAGTTTATGGTACAACAATGCCCGTTTTAAAAAAATATTGTACGTAATACGTCCCAAAAGTGCTTTTACTGGACTCGCAGGCTTGCAGGACTCGCCTGTGGCTCGCCCTGCAATTTGCCCACTCGTCCAGTAAAAGACCACTTTCGGGACTTGTTACGTAAACTACTATTACTGCATAGCAACCATTACAGCATAGTAACCAGTACTGCATAAAAGCATCAGTATCATTCAAAACAAAATTTAACAAAAAAGGGGAACGTTTATTTCAAGTATTATGACAATAAATATTAAAATATTAGTTGTCTAAGTTAGAAAGGTTACAAGCTAAGCCATAGTGGCTACTACTGTCTGTTCGCAGAAAGAAAATGATATACGATGTTGTCAGATTAGCCAGGTTTTCGTTGTTTTCGAATATAACTAACCTAATCCTTACCATACTTAAAAATGAACTTGTTTACTACCAGACCTCCCCTTCCAACTTATTGCACAACTACATTAAAATGATAAATATCACTTCACTGCTTCACCTACTTATAGTTCCTTCAAATACTGCACACATCAGCACAAAATTATTCGCTTTATCAAAATGTAACTATAACATTATCTTCAACTAAAACTCCGGAAAACACATTAGGTCCCGTGTGCTGTACGATTACACGTTAAAGAGATGCCCCAATAGCAGAAATAGGCCTAGGTTAAATAAATAGAATTGAATAGACAACCACTTTTGCATGTTGCCGTTTTCTTCTTGGGCTCCGTTCATCTATGGTTATATTGACTTTTGAGACACCCAGTTGTAAAGCTGCATCAACTCTGTCTCTAACGACCGTAATAGGAAGTTATGCCCCTCCAATTTCACGTTCCTCTTCAAAGTGATTTATTGTAGAGTATACCACCATTTCTTGAACACTAGATTTTCACTAGGTCGCGCAGCCTACGACGTAGATATAGGCAAAATTACAGTCTGTAGAAGAACTTCTGAAGCGTTATTTTACTAAAATTTAGATTCACTACGAATTTATTTATATTTTTTATATATCTCCCAGAATGGTCTGATGCAATCTGCCTAAAACGCAATATGCTTTAGGTATGATACGAGAAAGAATTAGTCCATAAATTAATGTCTGAATTCATATGAGGCCATAAATAGCGTCGTAAGGGAAGTTTGCGTATGGAGCAAACTCGTTGATGAGGAAGGCAGTGTAATTTTCCGAAAATTGTTTTACGATTGTCTTTCGGAATGTAAGGTCTATTGAATTTAGTAGCAGTAGCAGTCTACTTCGTTCGCTATACTCACTCCGTCTTTCACATAAGCCGACAAGAGGGCGAGCTGCAGTCTACTTCGTTCGCTACACTCACTTCGTCTTTTGCTTAAGCCGATCAAACGCGCAAACCACAGTCCATCTAGTTGCCCAAGCTCGATTCTATAGCACTATTACTCTCTACAATCGCCCAGATAGTTATTGTACCGAATAGTGCTCGAAACAAAGCGTCGAGTATTTCAACAGACCGCTGTGCTCAATTACTCTAAAACGGCTTCAGGCACGACATTGAATTTACAAACCAGTAAATTTAACGCATCATGTCTATTCTGTGTCAATTTTGAGTTAAACGGAGTCCCTGTTGGACTAAGTACTCCGTCTT
This sequence comes from Endomychus coccineus, assembly GCA_958510875.1. Lineage (NCBI taxonomy): Eukaryota > Metazoa > Arthropoda > Insecta > Coleoptera > Endomychidae > Endomychus > Endomychus coccineus. Next base: position 284,233,865 of record OY294067.1, read on the forward strand.
AATGAGTTAAGAACGCTTAAAACTTAAAAGTTCATTATGAAGTTGGTTCAGTAATTGAAAGTATTCACCAAATTTAACCAATATTAATGAGTGAGGGAAGTCACATGATCAATTGGTCACAGCTTTTTATGTTAATGATCTCTCAAGTTTAATAATGAACGATCAACTGTATCAATTCAAATTCGAAAAAGATCTGTAATTATCTACTGAATGAAAACTACAAAATAAGAACAACAAAATCAAGAGACCACTTTATTTTATTGTATTATTTCTACGTCGTTTTGCCCAGTGTTGCAAATTCACAATTCGATCTGTTTTATTTTTCAAATATTAACTCGGGAATGTTAACTGACAATCAAACTCACCCGAAAGAATGCGAGAACCAGAAGTCAGATGTTAAGATCAAGGGAACGTAGCTATTTACGCAAAATGGCGATATGCAGTCTGCGAAGTGGCTTGTAGTGTCTGGTATCGGGCAGGTAAATAATGCAAAGTGCGGCAGAAGAGGGAGAGGAATTCTGTCACAGGGTGACGGATGCGACTACGAGTGAGTGACAGCCTTCGATTCCATCCAGCCGGCCTGGCTCATATAAGGACCACAGGAGAAACTATACAATACGGCTGCCTCATCTGAATGAGTTTCAGACTCAAACATCCCGCCTCTTATTAAAATAACCACATTCGGTACTTGTCTACTTCATACCCGATGAAGCAATTAAAATATTCACAAACATCTCTTGCGGAGACCTATGATGGATTAGCACCTTCTGAGTAGAGGGTGTTCTTGAAAAACTGCCTCTGTCTTTGTTGATGACAAGTTTCACAAGTATGGAGTCATATTACTGAAAGTTTTCATCAAGTGATAAGTGAGAATATATTTAGAGGAAATTGCGACATTATACCGTTGAAGTACTGTAGAATAAGCTATTAAACGTTTAGGTGCAACGAATGATTTATTTAACACCCACATTTGTTAATACAACTTCAGAGCGTAGCCTCAAGACCATAATGTTTATTAGACAATACCTTCGCATCGGTTCACATTCTGAACTCCGTTACCAAAACCGCAGTCCATAACAGAACAATCATAATGTTTTGTATATAAATTTGAATCGTTATTGCACCGACATGGACTGGATAACGACAAAACTTCCACAGTCCCGGATCAAGATTTATGTGGCCCAGAGTAGAAAACTAGCTCGTACGTTTACAACCATATCGATGATAATCTATTATTTCCAGATTCATCTCTTCCAAACGATGGTTTTAGAAATAAAATACTCAATAATGAGGATTCTAATTGTATTTATGTAAATAATAAGCTTTGCATTATAACCAAAATGAAAATTAATGAAGAATTAAGGAAAAATTGAATACATTCAAAGTTGCTTTCTCTTGATTGTATTTCCATACTAAACGAATAATGGGGAAATAAAATAGGCCGTTCTCGCAGTCTAATAATCCGACCTTATGCGCCAGTAACGATCACATTAAACCCATTGTGAAATTCTGAAATAATCATCATGACGAGTAGCAGAGGTAATAAAAGCATGTAAATCATTGAAGAATAGAAATGTGCCTGGACGTGGAAACATCCCAGCAGAACTCACCAAATCTGGAAATATACCAAGAACTCATGATATTATTCCAGAAATGGAGAGCCAACCACAGAAGAATGGAACACCGCCCTGATATCCACCATACACAAGAAGGGAGACAAACAAATCTGTGATAATTACAGGGGGATAGCAGTGACGAGTGCACTATAGGCAAGATCCTGGCAAATAAAATCCAATCAGAATACAGGGATATGGAAGCAGCAGAACTAGCAGGATTTCGTGCAGGATGATTCACAGTAGATCACCGATTCTGTGTCACTCAACTACTGGAGAAGAAAACAGCTTGCAACCAACAAACTCATCTGGTGCTTGTGGACTTGAAAAAAGCATACGATAGTTTTCTACAAAATAAACTGTGGGAAACATTAGAAACAACGAACATCAGCGTAACCATAATAAAAGCGATAACAAGCTTATACCAACAAGCAACAGCAAAAATCAAGATGGGACAACGAGTGTCAACGGGCTTCACAATCAGTAAGGGGCTTAAAAAAGGCTGCCGCCTATCTATGACTGTTCAAAATATACCTAGAACAAGCACTAAAACAGTGGGAAAGAAAATGCAAAAACATGGGAATACCCATAAATGATAACATCATATACACACTATGCTTCGCAGAGTATCAAATAGTAATGCCACAAGATAAACACGATATTGAACACATGATCAGAAAGCTCATAGAAGAATACAGCAAATGGGCCTGGAAGTCAATATACTAAAAACGGCGTACATGTGTATGAGAGGAAAACCTCGTGCTAGAAGATGGAAAATGCATAAAACAAACAAATAAGTATAAATACCTAGGAGTACAAATAACCAACGACGGAACACCAGATGATTACATAAAGGACAGAAATATATAAGGCAGAAAATCAATAGACATGATGAATAGAATTCTATGAAAAAATCCTTAAAAGCTACATAAATGGATTACTGGCGAAGAGCTGCCTATAGTCGAGGACATTGAAGTAAACCAACTCAGATGATATGGTCATGTCTTAAGAGTCCCAGATGAAAAACTACCAAAACAAGTGTGGGAATGAACACCACAAGGAAGAAGAAAGAAAGGGAGACCAAGGAAAAGTTGGAGAGAGGAAATCGACAAAGAAATCCGAGAAAGAGACGTGGAAGAAGGCCTATGGATGAACAGAAAAAATGGAGACTGGATATCGGAAGACGCCGGAAAACGCTTTAAAACGACTTAAAGAAAACGAATAGCTCCTACGTAATCATCTCCAAGATAGTCTAGGAATGCTAAGAGAAACTGAACACATTAAGCAAGAACAATACAATTAACCTCTTATTGATTCCGGGACACCCTCGAAAAAGCAAACGAACTCGCATAAAAAGAAACCAAAACACGTTTTCCGGAACCTGAACCCTTCTGCGGTATGAGGGCCAGCACAATATTGGAAGAACTCAAGAAAGAAGAAGACAAATGCAAGTTGTCATCACTGGATAGAACTAGAAGGACTGATGCAGGCAAATATACTTCTCGGAAACTATAATCAAAAGAGATCCAATGACCGCATCAACCTAACCAAAAATCGACTAAGAATAGTTACGGAAATCCTAACAGGGCACTGCCGGTTGAAAGGGTACCTTAGGATTATTAGAGAAAGAAAAGTACCGGTTTTGTGAATAGAAGGACGAAACTTCTATCACTATCCTCGCAGAATACACTATCTTACACAATCTAAGGTCACAACACCTGGGAGCGTACCAAATAGGAGATGGGGATTTATCTTTAAGTTGGAACCATCCGACATCATGAACTTCCTGATAGCTACAGGGTTGCACCACATGCACGAAAATGGAAATATTACACAATCAACCGTACACATTTCGCCGAACATATCGCACACCGCTTGACGATTCCTGAGCTCTCGTTAGATTCAGTTGATGCACCATAGCAATCCCAAGGATGTATGTTGCGAGGGCAACGTATTTTGCATAAGACCTTTTTGTTGGTTATACTTCGTTTCAGATGATATATTTTGAAAATTTGTCATAAGTCAGCTAGGAGTGTTTGACGAAACATTAAATATGCAGGTTGGAACATAAAACCCAGCAATGATGGTGGCCTACAGGCTTAGCTGCAATAGCTCCTTAAAGAGATGAAATGCAAATCAATCCCGTATTTTTATGGTCTGAAAGCAGGACAGAATTATCAATGGCCTCTAGTTAGGGCAGCAGAATTTCATCCCGTCGCGAGAGGAATGGGGAAATTGCCGTAGGTCAAAGCACGCCACAATTTGGTATACGGATGGGTTTAGAATATGAATAAGAGTCCGAAGCAACCTCTTGCGAACCTAGATATATTGTTAGGTACTCCGTGCGAATGGGGTATCTCAACACAGTCTTCCAATCCGAGACTCTCTTGCTGGTATCCCATACAGCGGGGGTATATAGATCTTCCGGAACCATCTCTCATATCAACGTACATCAGCACGGAGAAGCAATGCTGGCTGTCGAACTACCAAAGCGCACCTTGGCAATAAAGTAAACCTCCAAGGGCAAGCGTGTTACTCTGGTTGAGCAGGCAAGGCATCAGGCTAATCTCGATAGGTCGAGGAAATGTGATGAAATTTAGACATGCAATAGGGAAGAGTAACACTTCCTTCTGTATGAGATGCGAGGGTGACAAATTGGAGTTGTCAACCCACTTTCTCTGTGAATGTACTGCGCTCACTCGAATCAGGTTAATCTTACTTGGTCCGGGGATCATCACGGACCTGAGCGTAAAGCAGATCTTAGGATTCTGTCGAGCAGCGGGGTATCCAAATTTTGGAGGTGAAACCGCCAATTTACTGAAAAAAGTAATAACTTAACAAACGAACTACAATTACATCCTCCAATATAAAACACTCCAGGCCTCTCTGATTTTTTCAAGGGCGCTGCGTCAATGTCACTAGAATAATTGTTACCAGAAATTGTATTTTACTTCTTTGAATTTGAATGAAGTAGAGTCAATTCTCTTACAATGTTCTACATTCTGGTTGTGAATAAGTACTCGCTCACATTGTAACCGGGAGGGGCGTGATTAGAATAACTGAGACAGAGTGACAACGTGCGAATGGCACTTAAGGGTAAGTCCGTCTCTGATGTTATCTCATAAAGAGCTACCCTTGTTGTGGCTATTCACAAGATGGAAAATCACCGGTTACAGCAAACAATTCTTATGTTAATGGTAAGATCGACTTTTACGAGTTTTATGATTTTTTTATTCATTTTTGTGTATTGTAGTTTAGCGACTTGGAAAGTTCAAGTTAAAAATTAAAGGCGTGACATTTAGAGGCGCGTTAAAACGGCACTTAAAGTATTATTTACGGCTAGTAATTAAGCGAGGTTTAATTATCGGCTTGATTGGAAGGCAGACTATTCTAAGAAATAATATCCCAGTGCGACCGAAATCGATCCTTTCATGTTGCTGTTTTAATTATAAAATTGCAGGCTGGTATAATCGTACGCTATCGCTGTTGTCCACGTTGCTGTTTGTACATTTTTAATAAACCATAATTAAATTAATTATGGTTACTCTTCGATCTTCAGATTCCTGGTAATTTTCAGCAACTGGCCTGGATTACTGCAATAATTAAATATGATTAAAAAACTTTTAACAGTAAAGCCAATTACTTGATACTTCTATGAATTTATCGTTGATTTCAATATAATTACACGGTTGACACATAAAATCTGGACACTTTCGCTGTTCGCATTCTTGATTCAAATAATTTATCACTATTCATTTATCAGTATTTCGTTTAATTTTTGCCCATATTTTCCGTGTTGTTTTTCGAATCACCATCGATACCAACGTAATCCCAATAGTAGCTTTCAGTTATTCACACTCCAGATGTGTTCTTTGGGGTTAATAATTAAGGACATAGACGAAGTATTCGATGAGCATATCTTTCAACTAAAATATCAGCAACGTTTGGTAGTATATTGTCATCTTAGGCTACTTCTTAGTTTCCGGCTTTTCGTCATTTTGGAAGAGCAAAGCATATCGAAGTCAGTCTACAATCATAGAGAGTCGTCTTATTATGGCCGTTTCCAACCACGGTCGTATATACAGGTATGGAATCTCGAAGCTGTTTCCTATGTGAGAAGTGAGTCCGCTAAGCGTCATCTGTTGCGTAGTACCAAAAGGGTGGCGCATAAGTCGAGAGATGTTCTCTGGCACGTATACGACCGTGTTCTCTGGCAAATGTCATTGTTGACTTGTAAACACAAGGAATACCGGCGTTTTTAGAAAAAATTATGAAGCCGTGCATTGTGCCGAAATGCAAAACGGGGTACGAAAGTGTAAAGCAAAGAACTTCTGTTTTTAAAGTGCCGAAAGATGCGGAAATGCGAAAAAAGTGGATGCTTGCGATTCCGGAAAGAAACGGTTAAACGAGGTCTTTTATGTGTGCGAAAAATGGGAAGTTATTTTTAAGGTGAGTAATACATTTTGACAAGAGTAACTGTTCTATTCCTCTCTCAAATCAGAATAGTACATATTGCGTTGCGAGAAAAATTATCTGACTTAAAATGTGCGGCTATTATCAATCTTTGTATTGTGGGGCTTGAAATTTGAACGATATGGCGCCTAATCCTGACAACATACTGTGTATACGACCGTAAAATAACTATTTTCGTTGATTTTTGATTCTATATTGACCTGCCCACGGCCGTATACACAGATCTTGACAACATACTTCGATCCATGCGCGAGCTGGTGGCTGAGCGAGGGACTACGAGTTTGGCGACATTTAAGAGACTCATGTCAAACATAGAGATTCCAGACCTGTATATATATGACCGTGTTTCCAACAAACGCCGTAACTAGGTTTGAGCGCGCAATTTCAAATCGAACACTCGTAAGTGACCATTTTATACCAAACCCGTAATCGAATTTGAAAAACTATACCCTACAGACATTATGTAATGTATACGTATATTCAAAAACTAAATAGAAAAATAGGCCTACATCCAATTATGTATTAATTAATTCATTCTAGATTAATTAATAATAAGATGGGGAATATCTTGCTGTAGCATTGTATATCTTCAAAGCATTTGACACCAAGGATCCCTCTTGGAAAACTTCCGTCATATTGATTGCCACCTCAACTTTACTTTTACTATCCAGTTTTCTGTCAGATAGATCACTTCATGATGTGGTTAATGAAGTCTCCTCCGATACGATGATTATCAATGCTGGTGTTTCACAAGAAACTGTCTTCGTACCAACTTTGTTTTTAGTCCATATCAACGATCTGTAGGAAGTGACCTTCCGCCCCGTTCATAGCTTTACGGGTGATGGTACTTTTCATACCGCTTTCTCATCTAGAGCCCCTATATCATCCAATAAATCCAGAGGATCAAGACAGGGACAGGTCGATGCAATGAATGAAGATCTGCCAAGAATTTTGTGAGGGGATCTGATAATCTGGTACAGTTTAGTTGACCCAAAACGAAATGCTACAATCCTTAATATGCAGATGCAATTACCGCTTCACAAAAACTTGGTTTTCTATCCCCTGTCAAGAGCTCACATGTTTGAAGTTCAGCTCCTAAACATACTCTAAAGTTTTAAGATTCTATTCAGAAGATATTCTATTACGAATTGATTGACCACTGTAGAACATCGTAGGTGGATGATCGTTCCCTTCTCTATAGATATTTCCAGGGTCGCAGTTCATCATAAATAGCGTCTGTTATTACAGATTCCAGGTAAGCGGACTAGAGGAGCTGTCAAATTTCGTAGTACAGAACCAAGTCCCCATTCATAAAAGGTGCGCGGCGTTGTCGCTTTCTGAACAAATGATGCAATGGAATAGAATAGTTCTATATTTAAATAAAATTTAAATATCCCTTAAGTTGATTTTTATATTCCAGGGTTACCATAAATTATGGAATATTTTCCAGAGAAAACGACATTTCAACAGTATGGCTTCTAATATAACCAATAAATAATGCTATGGGCGTTTTCATAATTATTACAAATCTCTATCCGGCCCACAGAACAACTAATCCGGCAACAGCACATTCCATACGGCCATACTTGTAATATACAGCGGTCTGAGTGGCCCGAAATTTGGCAATGTCTGATCGTGTTTAAATGAGAACAATTCTGTCTCCTTAGGATAATAGGTCTATGGTTGTAAATTATTTCCAATATATTTTCTGTTCCTACAATCATTTGTCCCCCAAAACCTATTTTGCCAACAAAAGTGAGGGACGTCACATGATCAATTGTTGACAGCTTTTTTAATTAATAAACCAATGGTGGCCCCTTTGGATCCGCCTCTGGTAGCTTGGATATTATTGTGGTTTTATATACCCCATATTTGTCGTTTGTTGGACACATTGTATATACCAACCATTCTTGTAATATAGAAATTTCCCGTGTTTTCAAGTTACAGTAAGTCGAAAAATATATTGTCTGCCACGTACGTCACATTATTATTTTTAAATTGAACTTTGATTGACATCACCAAACCTGTGTCAGGTAGTAAATGATTTTCCAAAAGTAATTGAACTCGGGTCCGTATTTCTGCGATGCAATGAGGTGGTGCATTTATTTCATTCGAGGAATGCAATTTATATCCAAATATGAAAGGTAATTTTAAACTGCGATTGTGGCCGTGTCAGAAGCAGTTCAGTGTGACATGAACAGACAGCGGAGACGTGGTCGACTTGCGACCCATACATCTGGGGGTTTCGCACTAAATTATTCGATTGGAAATGGAAATAATTTTCTATTATAAATTAAACGATACAAAATTACATAAGTTCGCGTTGGAAGTCTGGAAATCGCTCGAGAATATATGATTTCTTTCTAGTCGAAATAGGAAATTGGTTTTCGCAACATACTGTGAGAGATTTATTTCATTAATTCATTTGCTAGCCCAACAACTCACAGCAACCCCTCTAACTCAACGATATTGTGTCTTGTGTATTGTCTATCTTTAGATATTCAACTTATTACTGTGGAATTAAATTGCAATGAACTAAAAACATTGGGGAACAACATTAAACTATCGGGAACAATTACTACCTCCAAGAAAGTTCTTCCAATAGCATTAATGGTCCCGTTTTCAAGAAAATTAACCTGGAAATTGTCCTCCAATGAATAGACATAAATACAATAAAATTGTTATTTATGATAAATGTAATTCCTTAAATGCGAAACAATCACCCTTATTCACTAGAAATACTGTTATAGTCGAGGAAATAAAGCAGGAAAAGGCCAAAGTAACCGATTTGATGATTTTTTCGCAGTTCTACAGAAGAAAATTCATTTGTTTGAATGCATTTTCAGTAGATAATATTGAAAATGATGAAAAATTACCAAATATACCCAAAATAGGCCAGAATTTCTTACTCATGAGTGCCAGATCATTCGAACTACGACGCACATCCTGGTACTATCGTTGTCTCCAGGGATTCAGGAGAAAATTTATTCGCAATGGAGTGAAACTTATTGGTGAGATTGTCTTGAGGTTGACACTCAATAGTAACCTGGTGGTCAGGATACCCTGATGACCTAGGCCATTTCCATGGATTGTTTTTCAATATGTTCTGAAATGCAACCAAATTCGTATCTTGGGGGTTTTGGGGGCCGCTGAACATGATTCTGGAGCCGGAATCTAAAATAATAAAAATAATAATAATACTAAAAACTACGTGATTTTTATTTATATAATATTTCTAATAAATGATTCAAAAATTGAAGTTGAAGGAAGTGTTTTACAATATTGTTTTTGTTATTCTTCTTGTAAACCTGTTGTAGATTAGTTCTTGAAAAAACAAACAATTATTAAAATTTTCAACATTTAAAATCAAAAATATGTCACTATTATTTTTTCGCACTTGAAAAACTCAATCAAATTTGATTACTGTGCAAAAGGTATTTTTTGAATTGTTTGTTGCCGACATCACAAATCTGTTTATAAGATGCATCGTCGATTGATTCCGACTATGTCGTCATCAGCGCCCCAAAAAAAAAAGAGAGCACAATGTATGGAGATAACCTAGGTCATCAAGGTATTCTGATCACCAGGTGACCATTGAGGGTCATGGTCACAACCGGCAACCTCAAAAGAACCTTCTTCACAAGGTTCATCCCATTCCAAAAGATAATTTCCTGTAGATGACGATAGTACCAGGATGTCCTGAGTCCCAGATGCGTCGTATTTCGAATATATCACCGGAATCGTGATCAGCAACCCCAAAATCCCCCGAGTAAGAATTGTTGGCCTATTTTGATTATATTTGGCCATTTATATTATCTCCTGAGCATTCAAAAAGATGCATTTCCTCTGTAGAAATGCTAAAATGTATATCATGAAAAAATAAACTGGTAACATTATTTCTAAATGACTTCTAGAATCGATTTTTTTTCAAATCCTCAAAATCGGTTGTGCCGATTTTTTTAGCCCTTTGAGTTGAAAATTTAAAAAAAAATCATAGCTCCCAAAGTATACATTGAAGCGATTTAAAACTTTCACAGGAACTTCAAGTTAAATTAAACTGCTTTCATCCGAATTTCCACAAAATCGTTCTTCAATAACAACAAAAACAATTATTGATGTAAAGTTTACCTAACTTCAAGAGGTTTTGAATAACGGCGATGTGGTCTAAAACCTATGATATCGCCTCCCAATCGGTTCGATTCCCAGAAGCCGAAAATGTGTGTTGTGTATATTTTTTATTAATTTGAATATTATTGAGTTGTGTACAGATTATGAAACAAATAGTTTATTTCATTATTTTCACACAAATGCGAAGAGTATCTTATAGAATATGGAACAATTATATAAAAATCAGTAACCAAATAAAATGATTTGTAAAGAGTAGACTTTCCCACGCACACTGTTCAGTTATTTTCCAAGCGGCAACAGATTTCTAGTTTATATTGTTTTAGTGTATCTACAGTGTCTGAACTCTTTTATAGTTTGTTAATAAAATGCATTGCTTGGCTGTTTTATTTTATAGAAAGCCATAAAATCACTCCATCTTCCAGAATTTATCGAGGCTCGTGCAGAACCCTTTTTTTACATTCAAGTTTTCGCAACTATCACCTTGTAATAGCTAAAAGAGTGGGCGATGGTAATTATAAATCGTAAATTTTTCCTTATAAATGTACTTTTGATTTATGAGCAATAATACTTCTAGTACTACCAGTATCTATTAGTGAAGTTGCGTCTGGTTCAGAAATATAATTGTATGGTAAATTAAATTTCGTATCATCAACGCTTTGATCAACTATTTCAATTGGAGTAATATTAGATTTAGGTTCAAACCGTATATTGACAGAATACGTGTCCCTTGGTTCAGGTTAGTTTGCGAAAAATTCTGATTTTGTTATTATTTGGCTATTGGAAGGATTTAGAATATAATTACTTTGGGTAATATTTTGGAAATTAGGTCGATTAGAATTGTAGAATATGTCTGTCTACTATTGTCAATGGTCGAGGGGAGTTTGGCAATTAATTCGGTTGAATAAACTTATTTGATTTGACATATTGCTGGGTCTGACGGGTGGGCTTATGGACGACCACTATATAGTAAATAACTATTTCTGGGGTTGCCACTATGTGGTGGAACAAGTGTATTGTTATTAAATTGTCATTTTCCTAGTTATTGTATATTTATTCTTTTTCTTGTTTCAGGTAAGTGTGATTCCGAGTTCCAGTGAGCTTTACCGATTCAGGTGAGAGCTTGTTCAACTCCTTCAGAAGTCTTTAACAAATAGCATAAGAGTAATGTATTTGGTAATCATCTCCAATATATAACATTGAATCGCTGGTCTTGGTACGTTTAACGACCAAGCGGTTTTCCAGCTTCCTTGGTGTGTCTTTTATCCACAGAATGCAACGTGTTAACATAAGCTAAATGTTGAGGTGGATGTATGTTTCATTTCTGCCCGTAAAACAAATATACGACTGTTTTATAGCTACCGCATCAGGTATTTATATCTGTAAATCAGGTAACGCAATTGGATCTACTCCAAGTTTTCCCAAGTGTCTCGGCTTTTTTAATACACGGATTGGAGAAACTTCTCTGGTTGGATTAATTCTCGGGTCCAATGAAACAGTGAAGCGCTAATGAGCTGTTAATTAAGGCGGAGGCTGCGGAAGGGTTGGTCCAGCGCGCGCATTTCTGCACAGCTCCAATCTAGCCCGGTAGATTAATTAAGGGGTGGTCGAGACGACGCCGACGCTACAGCACTGACTAGGTCGAGCGCGAATTAAATACGCTGACCTATTACAGAACTGCCCGCCGCCTGTTAATGAGTATTTCCCCGCTGCCGGCGTAAATTAAAACCCCACTTCTGTTTTTCTTCGCCAATTAAAACTGGTTACGAGAAAGTGGATTTGATCTCCTTGACAATTTCTTCACGCGCAGTATACAGCTTTCAGCTTTCTTGGATTAATAAGTTCTTATAGCAACTTCGAATGGAATTATGTCCAGATTGGATACGCCTAATATGGATCAAATCATTATTTTAGATAATTCTCACTTAATTGCCTTCTTTAATTTTGTTTGTGTCTACGTCCATTCTTTGTTCTCCTATATCCTTCCCTTCCCTTTCATCTTTTCTATTATTCTCTGCTATTTGTTCACTGGAAATCGCTTCATTTAAGTTTGTTGTAAATTTTCAACAGAGGCTAAATCTTCTGCGGTGAAAACAGGAATTTCAATTACCTCAAAACGTTTTTCGCTAGTTGCAACTTCTCATAAACTTATCACATTCTGAATTATATGCTGACTTCAGAGGGCTATGAAACGTGATACCAAATGGTTGAACTCGGTGCGATGTATGTACCTAGTGGAATCGTCAGAACATTAAACAATTCCTCTTTCTTCGCAAACATTGTTGACATTCAACGAGCAGTAACTGGATCTTTGAAATTTAAACACAATGCTCAAAGTGCGTTAACCATTCAATGAATAATATATTTCTCCATTAAAGTGTTAAGGTTTGCAAAAAATATTCCAATTTGTTCTCCGTTTAAAGACCTCACATTGTTTACGCTGGTTGATTCCGGTTATTTACCAAAGCTATGAACGAAAAAATGGAAACACCCTGTATAATACATAGAAAGTTACTATTAAACCGTCAATCAACTCTATTGTTTAGATATAAATTATTCCTACTGGGATTCGTTGAATTCAGCACTACGAAATTCAAATATCACTGGTGTTTCAGTCCGCAGGTGAAGCAACCGATCCGCAATATTTTCCAATTGTCACCTGCTTCGGAAGCTGATGATCTCAGGTCCTATCGACCTTATTTTAGTCGCACCTCGAATCAATCAATCCTTTCTGCCATTGGCTACAGCTGCTCATTTCATGGATAGCGAGTGGTATATCCTAGACGCAAGATGTTCTTACTAAAGGTAGGAACGTGAAGAAAACTGTGTTCATTATTGCTGTAATTAAGAAGAACAACAATGGAGAGCTTATCTTCCAAGAGAAAAAGAGACGTAATAAGTTGAATGCCTTGGAACTTTTTAAACATTACTATACCCTGTTCACGATGAGAAAGAAATGACAGCATATCTGGTAATTAGAATTCATTTGAACAGTTTCCCTAAATAGTCGCGCTCTGTCAAACCAAGGAACCATTTAGCAGTTAGGCAACACTTTACAAGGTTGCGGGATGAATCACGTCGTTTTCTTCGATTGGCTTGATCTAGTTATTCCAAAATATATGAAAAAGTTGTTTCATTTACAACAATATAAATTTTTACCCAGATATAAGGTTATGAATCCCGCTCAACGTAGAATCACATGATACAGCTCTTTGTAAAGTTTGTGTTGAATATATCTGTTTCAGTTGATAAAAATGTGATAATAAAACAATAAAGAGGGGTGTACCCCAAGGCACAATTATAGATCCAACGCTATTTCTGATATTTGTTAATAAATTGTTGAATTGTAACCAACACTCCATAAATCTTGCATACGCAGATGATGCTATTAATATTGTGAAATCTTGGTTAGATATAAACCTGTTGAAGCTAAATGTTTCTAAAACTAAATACTTAGTTTCTTCGCCAACAGATACTGGTCCACCGAATAACTTGGAACCTCCAATTTTAAATGACACAACTAATATTGTGCAAAATACCTCCATAATAAAATATTGGGCCTTTATGTAGATCAACATCTCAAGTAGTCAACTCATGTTGATTATTCAAACAAAAAAATTAGAATAATAATATATAAATTGTATGTACTACGAAATATTCGAAACGAGAAAATTCTGTTGATGACTTACAACAGTTTGGTTGAATTATTAGTTAGATATGGGATAAGCGTTTGGGCCCAGCTTATTATAATGTCTTGAAGCCTCTACAAATAATTCAAAATTATATATTGCGAGTAATTTTCCGAAAATAAATTTCAGTAAAGCTTTTGACTGTGACGATCATGAAATTCTTCTGTGTAAATTATTCAAAAGTGATATTTTTGTCAAACCCCCCGATCTGTTCATACCTATCAGCGAGGAAGAAAAAATGGAGTACCTCAGGGCTCATTTCTAGTGACTTAGTGTGGGATATTCTTTGTATGACTTGCCAGTACTGAAGTACTCCACTTCCAGTTCAAGATGATTTAGCTAATTTAGCTGTACTCGTAGATGCACGAAGTACTGGTTCTTGCCCGATAAATCTGGGGCCGCACCCTCCCTGGCTAGAGAGTCTGCTGTTTCCCTCAATGCCCCAATGGCAAGGTATCCAGATCAGGACTTGCTTTGTTCTTGTCTAGGCATGCAGACTTTTTGACAGTTTCATACTTGAATTGCAGTGATAGGAGCCGATCGATTTGAAAGCAGCTTGGCTATCGATGAAAATTGTTATCCTTCTGCAAACACGTTCTATCTTTCATGCTGACAGCTAGAAGACATGTAGGGGAGATGTGGGTATAGTGGCTACCCCAAGGTTCGAAAATCTTCTGATTTGAAATAAAGAGCAATATGATGATGAAATCAAGTACCCAATACAGCTCAACTATTATTATAGTCATATTAAAAAAGTTACAGCCTTAATTTAATATTTTTTTTATTTACAAATTATTTTGCAAAATATGTGCAAATGACCACTTTACCCCACACAGCGGGGCATAGTGACCACGATAAAATGTATTGTAAAACAACATCACATGTGGTTCAACAGTACTTTAGCATTTATTAGTTTATTACACATAAATATACAGCTTAAGAACATAGTTCACATGTTAACACATCGTCGTCTTCATCGCAGCCACCACATTCTTCATGGGCCCATCTTTTGCATCTTGAGCAGCATATCCAACCCTCCCTTTTTTTGGATTTTGAGAAGAGGCTTGAGCAGTAGAGACACTCCACATCTTCTTGCGCATCATCGTCGCTGCTACTTGTGTCATCTTTAATAGGAATTCTTGATTTCTTTGTCACAACCTTGCTTTTAGCCTTCTTACTACCAAAAACTTGTTTCTTAACTGCTTCTGGTTTTTGAGATTCCTTTGATATTTCTAGCTCATTTTTATAAGGACTGTCCGGACCTCTTCTTCTATCATTTCTCCGAGTTTCCGTTTTACATTTTGGAATCGGAACGATCTCTTTTGGACTGACGAGTAATTATGCTTTCATTATGCTTTCGTCAACAGGTTGCTTGTTAGTTTGAGAAGTTGAAGGAACTGGATCTGCTACATCATTCGCTTTGTTGCCTTCATCATTGAAAAATAGTTGCATAAGCACTGAAACTAACCTATAGTTCAGTCTCCTCACTAGTTCGATTTTATCCCGAAACCATTTACCTCTTTCTGCAAAGATGATGTTGAAGGGAAGGTTACTTGTACTTGTGAGTGTGATTCCTGAGATCTTCCCCGGAATACAATTACACTCTACGTCTTCTAGCAGCTTATCCCGTTCCATAGTGAAGACATTTACTTGGAATATATATCGTATCAAATCAGTCAGTACTGAATTAATGACATGTCAATGTGTGTTATCAGCCACCGTTTGCTACCTGAAGGTCTGATTCTTTAAAAGGGCCTTTAACTGGAAAATTTTAGATAGTTTTGATCCAAATCCTCTTGCAAATTTCATTCTGGAATAACGTGTTATATACAAGGTATTCCATCTCAGACGAGCCATCCCGTATATTTCTTATCCCATAGTGAGTGGAAAAATCTCCCGAAACACGTCGAATGATTTTGTTTGGGAGACATCTTTTGACGTATATTTGAGGCTTGAACGAGCAACCCCCCAATAGGGGGCGCTTCAACCCCTCAAAATTGAATAGGGGAGAGGGGTTGAGGGATACGTCATTTGAAAGGTCTTGGAAGCCTCTTTACAACGGTGTATGAAAAACGTAAATTTGATGAACCGTTTTCGCCAAAAATTGATTTTGTTGCTCGAATGCGCCACCTTGAATATTTTGGTTATTTGTACAATGTACAAGCTCATTTTTATTAAGCCTTTTTTACAAACTTAAACAATCTTCAAAAAATCACATTCGTAAAAAAATTGAATTGTGTTGTCATGCTTACAATGAAAAAAATTAATTCTGCATGTTCAAATCAAATGTTCAAATTGTCCTCCATTGACTTCCATACAATAATACAATCTTGACTGAAAACCGTCTCTAACATGGTTCAGCATAATTGGAGTTATTTGACGACACTCATCTACAATTCGTTGGCGCAGTTCGTCCAAATCATCATCATTTAATTCCTGAATTAATTTAATTTTTTACGGATGGAACTTGTGCTTATGTAAAATTCTGAAAACGTTAGATTGGCTAATACCGGAAGCTGCAGAAAGTTGTCGTACAGATTGCGTGTTTGGCATAAGTTGGACATGTTCCAATACCGCCACAGCTGCTCCTTCATCATTAACAATTCCAATGAGTGCCCTTTTTTCATCCATTACTGAACCCGTCTCCACAAATTTTGAAATCAATTTCATTACGTACTTATGGCGAACGCTACGTTCAGGATGGTTTTCGTTAAATATCCTTGCAGCCGCTCGGGCATAATTTTGATTTTGGTAATAAAGGCTAACCAGCTCAACATGTTCTTGCAATGTGTACACCATATTTTTTAAAATTTTAAACAAATCAGCAAAGTAGTAACTCAACAGATTGATTAAATCATGAAATGATCGAAGAAACGTTAAAACCAGATAAACACCTTCTAAGAACAAAAAATGAAGTCAACATAAGGAAACGTTTTGCTGTTTTTTTATTTATTAGTTTGAGAGAGTGTATTATTGTATGGAAGTCAATGGAGGACAATTTGAACATTTGATTTAAACACGCAGATTTAATTTTTTTCTTTGTAAGCATGACAACACAATTCAATTCTTTTACGAATGTGATTTTTTGAAGATTGTTTAAGTTTGTTAAGAAGGCTTAATAAAAATGAGCTTGTACATTGTACAAACAACCAAAATATTCAAGGTGGCGCATTCGAGCAACAAAATTAATTTTTGGCGAAAACGGTTCATCAAATTTACGTTTTTCATACACCGTTGTAAAGAGGCTTCCAAGACCTTTCAAATGACGTATCACTCAACCCCTCTCCTCTATTCAATTTTGAGGGGTTCAATCGCCCCCTATTAGGGGGTTGCTCGTTCAAGTCTCAAATATACGTTAAAAGATGTCTCCTAAACAAAATCATTCTACGTGTTTCGAGAGATTTCTCCACTCACTATGGGATAAGAAATATACGGGGTGGCTCGTCTGAGATGGAACCCCTTGTATTTACAGTTGTGGAGCAGAATTGATAATTGCTAAAAATCTAAATAAACTATTTCACTACATGAAATTCCGCCGAAATATGGCAAATTACTTCCTAAAATGGGAGGTAATATAATGACTATGATTTTTTCAATTCTGCTGTTGGGGGTAAAAAGCTTACATAGTTCGCATAACAGACTCAACAAAGTATCGTTAATTAGCGAAAAAACAGAGCTGTAAAAACCGATAATATTCGTAATAATCTCGGATACAATGAGTCAATTTTAACCCCGACCCCGGTTGAAAACTGGATACCACCGTCTGACCGGGCGACCCGCCCACACTTGCCGTTAATTCAGGCGGTAATTGCGAATGCCAATAAGCAATAACATGACCATCCAGCACGTTGGACCTCCACCTGGATATTGGAGACTATTTATGTGGACTTTTATGCGTTTTCGAGCTTTGCATTGTGCAGTGCACAAGGTTAATTTCATGAGGAGTGTTATTACACCAGTTCTCTATCTGTACACTCTGTAAGGCCGCTTTATTCTCCGCTTGAAACCCATAACTTACAAGGCTAGTTGGAGATGCTTTTACCTTATTTTATTACCACATTCTTTGAAGTTGTTGCAATTTTGACGTTGTCTTACGCTCCAATAATAATACGGACACTGTAATAATTAATGTTCCACGTAGTTGTCGCGATAATTGAAAAATAATCCCAAAGAGAAAATCCGTTTCCAGTGACATATTCATTGCGCGTAAACTACGCACTTCCATAATATACTAGCAACAGGCTACATACCTCCTCTCCAAACAATAAATTTATGAATTGTGGAAAGACATCATTAAACCTTATGATTGTTACCTTCTTATTATAGTTTATGATTTAGAAAAGTTAGATTTGTTCATATAAATTGTATTAACAACATTTGTGCCGTTACACAAATAATATTATAGATATTTTCTGATAAAATTAATTTAAATTTAAAAAAAAATTGAATGAACATTAAAACAAATTAATTGAACTATTTAAATAATATTACTTAGTCAATTATACTAAAAATATGAATCTTCAATATTAAAACTAATAAAAACTTGAATTAAAATATGTAATTATTAAAATTGGAGTATCTGCTATAAAAAATGAATAAAAATAGATTTGTTCATTTAAATAGTATTAGCATAATGTGTGCCGTTACGCAAATAATACTCTAGATATTTTCTGATAAGATTAAATTTAAAAAACATTTTATTCTATGCTATGGATTATATAATATGAAGAAACGATGGTCTCAGGATAACTGAGGAAGACCTGTGTACAACCCATGATCAAAAGCCTACTCTATTCCAGCAGGTTTGTGGCCCGCCAAAAACGCAAAATACTACTTACGCTGGCTTCCATAAGTTCTTCTGGAAGCAGTTCTGCTTCGCCGAAATAACTGTGCCTGAAGAATGTCAAAAGTGGGCATTCCAATAGGATGAATGAGGCAGTTTTTTGGACCTCTCATCTGTGATGCCCGTTATATGTAGGTGTTTGTTAAGACGACAGTTACCAGTGAGGTTTCCACTCATATCTTTCTTTGAGAGACTAGACACAGGCTCTTTGATAAAGGGCTTGTCCTGCCTCATACCTGGTGATTCTCGCCACAAGTAAAACCGCTGTTTGTTCAGCTGACGTGGATGATCAAGATCGGCGGCTCGTGAATTTTTGAGAGAGGAGGCTGGACATAAAACGTTTTTGTAAAAATATACTCTATTCACAGCCTTTTAACCTTTGCACAGCGACCATACCAGCTACTTCAGTGACAAAATTAATTGTTACCCAGCAAGAACCAACGTGGAGGTATAAAGTTTCTCTGGCCAAAAAATTTTTTGTTCGTTTTTTGTCTTTTTTTTTGGATTTTTAATATTTTTTCCTTTTTTTGGAATTTTTCATATTTTGTTTTTTTTCATTAATTTTATTAACTTTTTTTATATATTAACGGAATTCGACGGTCTTTAGTTTGCGAAAAATGATCATTTTGCTTTAAGTGTTTTACTAAATCTTTTTCAATAGATATTTAACTAACATTGTATAAACGATTTTGGCCCATTGTATTTGGCATGTAAGTTTTAATTCGTTTGAGAGTAGAAAATGATCTCTCCACCGATGCCGACGTGACAGAAATGGTGACTGTCAAACAAAGTAGTTTATAAAACTGAGGTAAAACTTGTTGCAAATCATTGTCTATCATATATTTTATCATATCGGCGTGACTGTCATACTGGCCCAAAATATCTTTATCCGAGTATATAACGCATAATTCATTGTGCAGTGCTATCTTATCAAAAAAATTATATTTTAGAACTAAGTTATCTTAAAGTGTATTGGGGATCTCTTTTGAAAAAGATTCGAAAAATCTTCTTTTCGTCAAGTCAAAAAACTTCAATTCATGTAAATCGGAAAATCGAATAGCAATTTGACCTTTAATAGTATCTAAAATTTCATAAAAAAGTTGTTTATAATGTAGTTTCTTGTCTACCAAATTATATGTTTTCCTCCTTTTCGCGGGAGGAGCCTCATCAGTTGGAAAATTTTCAAATAAAATATTAAAATGAAATTCTGTATTACGGAAACTTGAAATTTTTCCAATGAGATGTTTCAAACGATCTCTTGAATAAATTATATCAGTGAATTTATGTTGTAAAATTTGAAAAATAAGATCAGTTTGTTCAAATATTAATTTAAAATTATCAAGAAAAAACAAAGATTCTTCATTTTCTAAATAAGATTTTATACCAACCGCAGCATTTAATGAAACCTGGTCTGTTGAAAAGTCATCACTGTTTAATACAAAATCAAATGTTTCAATTAATTAGTCTTTATTTTTATGGAAAGTAAATACTGCACGTGATGTAAAATTCCATCGAGTTGGAGCATTACAGGGAAATCAATGATTTTTTTTTAAACTTCGTCTTGTCAATACTACTATTAGTATTAACAATGATCGATTTTGATAGTTACCTGACATTACTAATCCTTTCAAATCCGGTAAAGGCCGTTTATTTAAAAGAAACACTTTTATCATATGTTAATTCACTAAATGGATTTTCTAAAAGGCAGCCACTAACTCACTAACACTCATTTTAAATTTACAACAGACAACAATCTAACCTTACTTCGCGTGACGTGACAACACATAAACAAGCACTGACTGACCTACCTCGTATTTCATAGATTGCTAGCGGCTGCCGCAGGTTAGCCTCCAGAGGGTGTTGCCGTTTTCGCTGATTTACCCAGTTGGCGTTCGGACTGGTCGGAAAAACGGCAACTGCGTTGAACAACACATGCTCAGCGTTTGAGATATATAGAGAGTCTAGCCTCAGGGCACTGTTGCCAGATTAAAAATAACTACTGAGAACGGGGAATTAATTGTAAGATTTTAAAAATTATCAGAAACAGGAAATAAAATGGAGAATGATCGTTAAGATAAATTGGTGAGGAGGCTGAGCCTCCTTAGCCTCCTTCGAGGAGCCGCCACTGCAAGATCCCCACGTAGTTTCATAAAGTGATCACCCCAACGGGGGTACCAGATGACCCCGCCTGAGACCCAGACGAGTTGAACGTTCTTCGGTCTGGCTAGTTCAGCCAGTGCATCTCTGCATTTTTTGTCGAGCCTCAATGCGACTGAGGTGACTTGAGAGCTCTCAGAGAGTGCACATTATACGCCTATTTATAGTTTTTTATCAGGTTTTGCAAGGCGCATATCAAGATTGCATAGACCTCCGGTTGAAAAACCGTGCAGTATGCACCTAGAGCCACTGATCCTTGACCTTTCCAGGTATACTTTTGCTCAGGAACCCGGGCCTATCTTGTATTCGTCTGTAAACCATACGAAGCCGCCTGGTGGGAAAAACAACATAAGAATTATCACGATTTACATACTTTCTGGTTCCACAAGCAATATGATTCCATATTGTCATATCTTGATTTCCTTAACCGCTCGTTGGAACCATCTAGGCAATCGAAGGCAAGCTTTAGCTCATGGGTGAAGACACCTGATTATGTTAGAATCATCTGGTTGTTGACACAATTCGTATTTTCGCTTCTAGTGGATCTTTTCCATCAGTGTTCGAGGGGGCATAAAGTTGAAGGTGTATACTTTTGCCTTCAAAACTGTATTGAGAGGAGGTTGACATATTGGGCAGAGTTCTTAGTCTTCATCTGTACACCTCCCAAAGGAGGCAGCCCTCTGTTGTTTACCTACCTGTTCAGCCACCCTAGATGTTGGAGAAACAAGAACACTGCTTATTTTGAATTATGTCGGGCTTATAGCACAGATTCATCATTGGAGTACTGTTGTATAGTTCCCTTGAGTATTGTGGGGGTTAGGTTCAGATATTTCGAGTAAATCCCCCTGCCAGGTACCAATTTGGTCTTAGAGCCATCAGTGAAGACTTGGAGAGATTTCCCCATCGCGGCATTCATGGTTCCCGTATCGATCTTACGAGGACGCAGTTTGTTTCCCTACCGAAAGAAGGAGCCTTCTCAACTTATTCAACCAGGAGGTGATCCCTTACTATCAATGTATACCAATGTCTGATTAAAGAGTCGGCTGTAGTGCAGATGCTGCAGCCACTTCCTGTATACTTACCTGTCGAGAGGTGAGAGGTAGAGCATTATTTTATTATTATATTGCTGATATGGATGTGGCTCGCATGGTTCCCGGTGAGATGTTCTTTGAAGCTTTGGATAACCAGAAATTGTACACACATACTCATACAATGTATTCCATCCGTCTGCGTACATTTGTATTCCTGATGAATGTACCTCGAGATAAAAATCAAACAGAGAACAAGTCCTCGTAGTTAAACTGTTTCGGTATAGGATTTAAAATGCTCCGAGACGTCTTCATTTTTATCATTTTGAGCTGATCATTAATTTCCCGATTGGAAGTCTGCTCTGACTCTTGTCCAGAACTTGTTATCATATCATTAATGTGTCTGTGAGCATAGATTTGTTGACAGTTAAATATGACCACTACATCATGATGACCAATACATGACGATGATGATGGTATCTACCAGAGTACCGTCGATAAGTCCATAATAACACCCAACTGTATAAATGAGAATGCTCCTATTCGTGAATGGTACAGTCACTTTTGATCAGGATTTTCACCTTTCGTTGGCATCAGCTGTGGACTATGTTGAAAGTTAACCACGTTATTGATTCTGAAGAGTCCAGATAACAACTAATAGAGAAACGAGGAATAAGGAATGTCTTCGGTAAACTCAATGGTACATTATAACTGTGTTTTTTTATACTTTGACTACACGAGAGGGAAACCTATAATGTTCGAAGAACATCGTGGGAGCCAGCAGTGAAATGTAGGGAGAGGAGACATTTTTCTTGAAGGTTTGGAAGCTATATGCATAGGGAAATCATCGCTGTTCGATGAAAAAATGAAGGCTGGTAGGAAGACGTTAGGCAGGTTTCGAGTTTGACAGTGGCATGGTGACTAGTTTGAGCTCGTCCAGTCCGCCTATCTGGAATCTCTCGTGGTGGAACAAAACACAAAATTTCTGAGGA
Source organism: Endomychus coccineus (assembly GCA_958510875.1). Classification (NCBI taxonomy): domain Eukaryota; kingdom Metazoa; phylum Arthropoda; class Insecta; order Coleoptera; family Endomychidae; genus Endomychus; species Endomychus coccineus. The sequence continues at coordinate 284,256,785 of OY294067.1, forward strand.
ACACTGACCATGGAAATATCTATAGAAAAGGGAGAGACCTCCCATCTTTCCATGATGATCTAGGGAGGTCAATGAACTCGTAAGTGTGACATCATCAATCAAACGACTGGCTTTCTTCTGGATAGAATCCAAGGCGTTGTTTGGGAGTCGAACTCCAAACATTTGAACAGTACTCCAGGACAGGTCAAATCTGTGCTTTGTAAATTATGAGGAGCTGCTGGGATGTAAAGTAGCTCTTGGCACGGAATATAAAACCAAGTTTTTGCGAAGCGGTTTCCGCAATGGACCTCACATGAGGGGTGCTGTTGGTGGTGATCCCGAGCATTGTCATGGAAGACTTCATAGGAATAGTTGTACCTGACATCATCATATTAGGTGAGATCCGTCTTCCTGAAGAAAACGCAAGCTTGATTTTTGGTTGCATTAAACTCTAATAGATTATCAGATCCCCATTTCAAAATTAAGTAATTAGTCTGTTCTAGTGAAATATTTAAGAAACTTATCGTGACTGACGTTCCCTTACCGCGTTTATGTTTTGGATTATTCGAATTCGCTATTTTTCAGTTGCGATTTGAATGTGGCGCCCAACTTGGGGCCTTATTGAATAGAGTAGTAATTCCTATTTTTGGAAACAGAAACTAGTAAAGTTTATTTCTAAGGTAATAAAACTCTCAACGCGCTTCTGGTAGCCTACCTGTTCAGTCTCGTAACGTTGACACGGATTAATATGTAAATTCCAAGTCTGCATAATGTTGGCGAGTTAACATATGCTTCTTTTCGTAGTATTTCGCGTTGGACACAGAAAGCAATTTGTTTTATACCGGGGCAATAGTTTGACTGGGGCGCGCGTGCATTATTCTCGTATTGTTGTAAAGTTGAGCGGACTCTGGAAACCGCCTTTCCGATGAAGTAATTTACACCCGTGCTCGCTCTTTACGGTGACACAAATCTGATAATTTAGCACTGTCCGGCCACGGGTGGTTCATCGGAATCATATAAATAATTATTCTTTGTACTCTACCAGCTACACTTACTTTAGATGGTAAATATGCGTCATAAGTAACGTTGCTTACCTGTTTGTTATTAGCGACTTCCATTCCTATACCATCAGGTTCATTTAATATATGAAATTCCACATAACGTGATAATCTTAATAAATTAAGTGTTAAGGCAAGATTCTTGTAATTGATGTATTATTCCGTTCCCAAGTTAGTCACTGTTCGTTAATACCAGTAATACACATTCTTGGAATTATTTTCCGCGAATGGTGGGATTAAGGAATAATGAAATAAGTCATAACTACACCCCCAGTTTATCGTTTACCATATAATAAACTATAAAAGAATGCACAACTTTGGATTCACTATAGTTGTTAATTATAGAACGGGATTAACAAGTCTTTAATTCACGAGAAAAAATGGACACTCGAGACGCAGCCGAGAGTTACATTTTTTCGAGAGGATAAAGGCTATAAATTTCCAAATGTAATTCAACGTCTTATCCATGACCACGGCCAAAACCGGTGAATTAGGAGAGTGAAAGCAGTGTGAGAGCAGGTGGAAAATTCAGGCCTTGTAAAATACAATAAATGAATAATAAATACATTTTACTCCTTTAATTCATAAAAGAAAAATCAGTAATAGTTCCCTGCAAATTATTATAAAATTTAATTCTCAACTGTAAATATAGATAAATTTGTTATATTCAAAAATAATAAAAATTTTATACATTTGTCAATAAAATTACTCATAACAATTAAAGTTTCATAACGTTGAAACATTTTCAATTAAATAAAAATTAAATAAAATTTTATTTACTAATAAATGAATAGTTATATATTTCATTTATTTTAAAATCTTAATTATACTAGTAAATATAAAATAAATAATTCAAATAAAGTTGTCAATAAAATTATTCATAAATAAAATTCTAGAATTGAAAATTTCATTTATTTTATAATTCGAATTAAACTAAATTTAAAAGAAGCAACATTCTTATTAGAAAATTCATAAATTTGAATAGAATTTGAAATTTTCATTGTTTCACATTGTTTTTTAATTTAATCTGTAGTATATTCTCCAAACACTATCCCTATCGTTGCTGGAATATGCAAACTTTTTATTTTTGTATTTGAATTTTAAATTCTTTAATCTTGTATGACAATTAATCAAAATCAACAAAACTTTCTCAGACGTTAAAAATGTTAATCCAAAAGTATGATTTAGCCATATTCCAAATTCAGATTCATTGTTGGTATATTCTAAAATTAATCCAATTAATCTTGGATCGACAACCACTGATTTTTGAATTACTTTCTACTACTTTCATGAGGATGAGGCAATGCAGGAAATACAAATTATTGAGAAAGGAATTGCGGTTTAGGCGGCTTTATTATAAAATGACTAAAATTTAAAAGCAGTTGAGTCGGAAGGATCTTGTTCAAAATCTTCCAGGTATGTTTGTTACGGATGGGTCAAATGTTGTCGAGACGAAATTATTTGAATAATTGAAAATTGTGACAAATCTTCCAGTACAACTTCAAGAGCTAAACGAGAATATATGCCCGTGGAAGCCTCTTTGTATAATATGCACGGTTACTAAATTGATGGTTGGTGTATCTGGATAAGTTCTAGGTTTTGCTACATAGAAGTATTAATTCCGAGCCATAGCTTCAACTTCTTCAATTTGGTTCAATAAGATTATAAACATTCAGATGAATATGATGATAATATGATGTCCTATCACAGATAACTTGTAATGTAGAATTGAAAATGAAGAGATGAAGAATGTTGTCTTCAAATCCTCTTGTCTATCCAATTTTGTTTCGTATAGCTTGTATGCTTTTAATGAAACTTCAATTCGATGTGAATAGTTTCATGAAAGTGATATAAGTGCCGCGAGTCAGTGATACGTTTTTGATACTGTTTCTAGTCAATAAAACTTATTTACAAGCCACAAATTGTTTAATATCAATAAAACAGTAATAAAATGAAAATGTGGCAAACTCAACACTGAACCTCATATGCATTTAACAGGTATAAAGGAGCACCGTGTTGAATCATTTAGAAATACTTGCACACGTATGGAATTTATCAAAGTCTATAAAATCTCTCCAGTAATAATAGCATGCTACTTGTAGATTTAGAAAGAAAACGAAAGTGGCCTTTGTCATCATTTGTTGTTAGCAACTAAAAATTGAAGAACATCACGCGTTTTCTTGATTTTATTAGGAGCGATTTTATTCTGGTTCTCAAAGGGTACCACCCAGATGGGGTCATTACTGAAATAATAATAATATAATATATGTTTATTCAGTTCATTTCATACAATTATAAAAATATTGATATTTAAATACGATAATAAATAAACATACTCACAAAGAACTTTCAAAAAAGGAACAGTTCTTGTGCGTGAGAAAGAGGATGTACTTTTTAATTTTTAATATACTCACTAAAACTTAACTTGATCTATATTCCAACCTACCCTTATACAAAACAATCTAATCAAGAATCCAGCAAATGAATGAATATATTCTATGTGGTAAAACCACCATTCCATAAAAAAAGAACGAAAAAATGTACGGATAAATGCTCCCAACCATTCAAAATCTTAATCTAATCTAAATACCTACCAATTTGCATAGTTATATAAATCATAACTCATAACCATTTTCGTACACCTTATACAAATAAACAAAATCATCACTGTAGTACAATAAATAATTAAATAATCCATCACTTAACAAATATCACGTCAACTATCTGACCCATTCTACCCCTTGGCATATTCTGTATCCAAGACCTAAGATGTTTTTCACAGTGACTATATTGTAATCCCTTCAGTTCAGATGGTAGGAGATCATACAGTTTGAGGCTAATATAGGTGAAACACCTTTTTCCAATTGATTTCTTAATTCTATTCTTCATACAGGATTTGTCTCTAACCTGATATTCATGTCTATTTGAGAAGAGCTATACCAAAGTGAAATAACCATAGAGGTGTCTTAAGTCCATTACACCGGATTCCTTGTAAATAAGTTCAACAGGATGACTTTTCAAGTAGTCATTTCTAACCGATCACTAACCAATAACACCATATGATAGTTGACTCTGTACAAGAGATAAATAAAGTGTTTTCAAGTCCTCCACATCTAGGAATTGTCTCAAATACTTGAACTTGAATATAAGTGATCTTACTTTCTTGACAACCGTTTCAATATGTAAATCCCATCTAAAATGTCTATCTATCGTTATACCAAGATAAACAACTGATGCCGAACTATGTAAATCGAGTATCTCATCATCACTCTGTATGCTGAGCCTCCCAAAACTTAGTAATTTATTCACATACGAAGTGAATGGAAGGAATTTTTTTTCTGTTCATTCAGTGTCAACAAATTTATAACAAACCACTGTTTGATTTTAGCGAAGTCAGCCTCTGATTTCTCTAAGATTCTCCCATGTATTACTCTCATAGAATACAGCGGTGTCGTCAGCAAAACTCATAATAATCCCGTCTAAGCCCTCGAACAGAAGGTCATTTATATAAATTGTGAACAGCAGTGGGCCCAAAACTGTACCCTGTGGCACACCAAACTCGACGACCCTTGGTCCACTTAAATAAACGCCTATTTTGAAGGATTGCCGAAATCGTATTATTTGGAAGGGATCGAAAAATTGGAAAAACGTTGAACGAAGTATATCGGGCTACAATGAGATAATGTTTTGGTATACTATTGTATCGAAGTAATGGAACCAACACCCTGTAAGGATCTATAAGCGCAACCTCTTCGATAGAAGACCCATAAACACGACTGGTGGACATTCGCCAACACAGGTGCATGGCTGAAGTTACAAAGCCACGTAAGTGAGCAACATTGATAAATAGTAATTTTTTGCCTTATCGCAAACATAAAAGAGAAATCAGCAAGACAATAAGCAAGCCATTAATTACGTCGCGAGACGTGCAGTTCCAACAAAGCGAGCAGGTTGTGAAGCGTTGCATCGCTTTGCTATGCGACAATTAGCAGCAACCTAACATATTACACACATTCAGCTGTAATGGTTGAGTAAGGACTCGGTACAGCAGTTAATTACCGCCAATCACGAATTTACCGCCGATGCGAGCCACAAAAGGGCAAATCATCCGGGCGCGAACCGCGCGCGGCCCTCTCTCTCCCTCTTGCATTTCCTAACGTAGCGTGGCATAAATCACAAGTAGGACGTTAATTAGGCCGCAGACACGACGTAATATGTAGATGCACGCTTAGATTAATGTTTAGATTGCGAATGTTATTTTACAAATCAACTCTCTGAAATAAAGGACAATGCTATTGATTTGAATTTAACAATTGCAAAACTGGTGATAAATTCACGAATATTGTATTCAACATTATAATTACTAGCTTTGGACAGCAATTATTCATGAATCAAAACGTAAAGAAAAACTCATATTTAATCGGGTTGATGTTGAAGGCAACCTTCAACCATTTGATTCTAGAATCGTTTTTAGATGATGCACTCTTTGCTATTGTCTAATTCCAAACCTCACTGGATATTGGATCAGATTTAACCGACGGAAGGTTTGAGAGAGTAACAAATTGAGTACTATATTATAGTCTAGCAGCCAGAGCGATATTGATGGTCTGAACATTAACCCGATGGCACTATGGGTTAATAGTTAGAGGACGGTTCAATGACCAATTCATCTCACAGACCGAATTTTCTCCGGCTGCTAGATCTCGAGATACAGCATCCGCATTTTTTTTTTGACTGGGGGTTAACCCTTTCCAAGTTGCGGTTACTTGAAAAGCATGCCATTCTTATACACTTCCACCATGTGCCATCATTTTTTATCGTGTCCGTTTATAAGGCCAACCAGTTAAAATTGACCCGATAATGGAAAGCAAGTTAACCCCCCCCCCCCCCCCCAATCCTGGTGGAAAATGTTCATTGGTATTGGCAATTGTTAACATACCCTATGCCATCAAAATTTATCGGTCCATTTCCGAGTATTCGGCCATTATTTGAACCAAAAATGTTTCTTTTTTTCATTTTGTGAATAAAACTTGCGGGTTACAAGGTAACATGATGGCACCATGTTAAATAACTTTATTGGAGGTCAAATAAAGATATAAAATTATTGCCATCACTCCTTGTCTATTTCAACTCCCCAAAAATCCATAAGACCACCCTCCAAAACAAAAAAAAACAAAAACGGACGTTCCGATTTTAAACCTCGCCAGAATCTCAATAATTGACTAATTTATCATAAAATTGGTCATATTATCCATACTATTCATATTTTTTTGAGGAGTGGTTTTAGGGGGTTTTGGGGGGTTGAAATAGGCAAGGAGTGATGGTAATAATCAAGTCACCATTACTTTTTTAAATCTTTATTTGACCTCCAATAAAGTTATTTAACATGGTGCCATCATGTTACCTTGTAACCCGCAAGTTTTATTCACAAAATGGAAAAAAGAAACAGTTTTGGTCCGAATAATGACCAATTACTCGGAAATGAACCGATAACTTTTGATGACATAGGGTATGTTAACAATTGCCAATACCAATGATCATTTTCCACCAGGTTTGGGGGGGTTAACTTGCAGTCCATTTTCGGTTCAATTTTAACTGGTCGGCCTGATAAACGGACACGATAAAAAATGATAGCACATGGTGGAAGTGTATAAGAATGACATGCTTCTCAAGTAACCGCAACTTGGAAAGGGTTAACCTCCAGTCAAAAAAAAGAAAAAATGCGGATGCTGTATCTCGAGATCTAGCAGCCAGGGAAAATTCGGTTCCTCTAACGATGAACCATAGTGCCATCGGGTTAATGTTCAGACCATCAATATCGCTCTGGCTCCTAGACTATTAAGAACAGGTGAATATATTGGTGTTAAGACTACAAATTGTCTATATATTCATATTATGTTCATATTCACTTACTTACTTACTTTTTTTTTGCACACGTCAAATTAAAATAATATCAAAATTGTATAAAAATAGGGTATAATCCCAAGCACACAACTTAAACATAGTTAGAATATTACGTGCAGGACACATATAAAATCAGCAACGAGATTAACTAACACAAATAAAATGGTGATATTAAAAACGAAGATATGCTTTACTCAATTTTTATTTCTGTAAATCTAATAAATTCCTCAATTGAGTATAATGATTTTTTAATTAAGAAGTGTTTCATTTTGGTTTTAAAAGTATTAAATCGTAATAGTTTAACCTCTTGGGGCAATTTATTGAAAAATTTATAGCTCCAATAATTGGGACCATTCTGAGATTCATTAAGTCTGGTGAATGGAATTCTCATATCATTGTTGATCCTAGTTTCGTGATTATGAACATCTTTTATAAGAGTGACCTTACCAGATAGTTTATAGGCATGACACAGGCATTCAAATATATATAAGCTGGGAAATGTATACCTAATCTTGAGTAACTTTTCCTACAGTCATCTTTGTAACCTAAGCCACTAATAATCCTGATAGCCCTGCGTTGTAACTTGAAAATAGTGTCTCGGTCAGAGCTGTGTCCCCAAATGAGGAGAGCATATCTTAAGTGAGATTCGCATAATGAAAAATATGCTGTTTTGAGGACTTCTTGGGAAACGCTACTAGCAAGGCAACGCAGAACAAAAATATTTTTGCTGAGTTTTGAGCCCAAGTGGTTGTGCCAGGTAAGATGTTTATCAATTAGAACTCCTAGAAATTTGATTGGTTCACACTCATCAGCATTATAAGTCTTCTTTAAGGTGAAAGAGAATTGTATCGCATTTAGCTTGAACTTCAGGTAATTCTTGATCTACGACTTGAACGGAATTGTCGTCGGCAAATGAAATACATTTAGCAAATGGTAAGTAATCTTGAAGATCATTAAAGTTTTCCTTACCTTACCTTACCTTCAAGCTTTACCTTCGGAACTGTACAAGTTCTCAGCTTCACATCACCATGAAAAGAACGTTCCCATAACAATAGTAGAGTAGTATTATTCGAATTCTATCCCCACTTAATTAAAATTCACTTACATTGTTTAGTTTCACCCACGTGAAAAATATGTTTGCATACGAGGGCAAGGGGAAAAGTCTCTGAAAAATTAAAAAAGAAATAATTTATTTGGTCAAAACAAATCAAATTTTTGAACAGTAGACTTCCACGGATAGTTAGTCTTGAAAAATCTTGGCTTCCGGATGATTCCGCGTCGGCACGACCTTATGCCGACGTTTCGCCAACCTTTACCGGTGGCATCTTCAGGGCAGGCTTGAGACTTGAACTGGAACTGATTCTACTGGTTTCTGTAGCCGTATTCATCGTAGGAAAAATCCGTCACGCTACACAGTTCACTGCCTTCATTCCGGTGGCACCTGACCCTGCCGTTGTGTGATCATGTACGAAGTGGAATTTTCGAGGAAGGGCTTCCAAATGTTGGGAAGGTAATATCCTGAGTCACGGTTTATATTATTTGGATGTTTTAGGATGTCTATAGCTTCAAGAATTTTTTGCAGATAGAAGTTTGGGGCTGGGACTAGAATTTTAGTATTTTCGAAAAGAATTTGATGATTAGTTTCAAACTTGTGTTCCGCAAGTGCAGATATACTGGTGTCATGAAGCCTTGTAAAGCGCTCATTTTCTTTCACACTAGTAGCTACTGTACGACCTGTTTTACCAATGTAGACTTTACCGCAAGAACAGGGAATGCTATGAACACCTCCTAAGTGAATAGGAGGACGGGGATGTTTGATAAGTTTGTAAAACTGAGATAATTTTGGAAGTGTGGAAAACCGAGTATAAATTATATGTTTTTGAAGGATTTTGGAAATTTCATCTGTTATATTTTCAACATATGGAAGTTAGGCAGTGGATAAAGCAGGCGGGGGGGTTTGTGGCTCAGGTTGATTTGAAATTTTAGGCGAAGTGTATTTCTTTATGGCTTTCTGAAGGTTGTAATGGGAGAAATTGTTTTATAGTAAGACAGATGAAAGATGTTTTAATTCTGATTGAGGTTGAGATAAGTTGACAGCTCTGTGGACGAAGGAGTTTTGGACAGATTGCGTTTGGAGAGGGTGGTGGTGGAAAAGATCATTGAGGTATCTATCGGTTTGAGTGGGTTTTCGATACACAGAATGTCCTGGAGTACCGTCAGTCTGTCGATTAACCAATACATCTAGTAACGGGAGTGAACCTTGCGATTCGACTTCCATGGTGAAAAGGATATTGGGATGTAATGAATTTAAATGATTAAGGAAGGGAACAAGCTTTTCGCGACCATGTTTCCAAATAACAAAAGTGTCGTCGACATATCGAAACCAACTTTTCGGCTTGAGAACAGATGAGTCAATAGCATCTTATTCAAAAGTTTCCATGGAGATATTAGCTATGACCGGAAAAAGTGGGGAACCCATGGCAGCTCCGCAGAACTGCTCGTAAAACTTGCCATCGTACAGAAAATATGTGAAGGATAGACAAAAATCAATTAACGGTGGTAAGTCCATTGAAATATTTTAGGCAGGTAACAATTGAGAAATTATTGAAAGGGTGTCTGGAATGGGAACATTGGTAAAGAATGATTCGACGTCGAAGCTGATTAGCAAATCGCCTTGGTCAACTTTCAGCGTTTGGAGTTTTTCAACGAAATGGAAGGAATTTAGGACAAAACTGTTGGAATAAGTAGATTACAGATATCGAGAGAGTTTATAAGTAGGAGATCCGATGGCGTTGACAATTGGTCTCAGGGGAACTGAGGGTTTATCAGTTTTCGGCAAACCATATAAACGGGGACATTTTGAATAACGTGGGATAAGAAATTTTTCATCTGGATCAGGAAGGGAAGAATGACGGATAATTTGTGAAATTGAACGTTCTATAGAGGGGATGGAATCTTTTGGTAGGAGCTTATAGGAATTACTTTGGAGATGTTGCAGGATTTTGTTATCATAATCTGAATGATACATGACAGCAGTGGAGTTTCCTTTATCAGCTTTCAAAATAGCTAAATCAGGATTTGACTTGAGTAAATTAATAGTCCGGATAACAAAAACGATGGGTGCCAAAACAGAACTGAATGACATATCAGTCTGAAAATTTTAACGCATTCTGGTTAAAGATGGTACATTACAAATGTCACATAAGATTTTCGATTGTGGCCCCATCTGTTTTATTTTTAGGGAGTTTTCACCTTGCCCACGTATTATATCAACTGACCTCATTGGTAATAATTATAACATGGAAGAAACCATCTGAAATAACAATAAGGAACCGTACAGATTGCTGAGATACGAGAATTGAACTTGAACAATCAATTCAACTATTCATCTCTATAATCTAAATTGATTTCGCAAAGTGTCACTAACACATTCGCATGTCATTAATAAGTATCTTGCTATCTCCATCAAATAGTTTCATATTAATAAATATTTATGATTGAATCTTCTTCGAAGTAGTAAATGAGTTCGTGCTTTGAACAATCATTAATTAACATTCTCGAAAGTATTAATTGGATAATTACTTGACGTGCAGCGAATGTAATAAGCAAAATGTTATCCGAGTTAATAAATTACGTTTTTTTTAATAGATTATTCTCAACTCAGATTGAAAGGTGAACGCATCAAGTTATCTCAAGGAATACGTTCCCGTAGGTATTTTCTCCCGATATCATCTCGAAATCACCGATTAGTTATATCCCAATTCGAATCATTTATTGAATCATTCATGGCATAACGGGTAATTCTTATGTTCCGAAAAAGTCGCCCAAATTTCATCATAAATCTAATCTCAAGTAGGTTAGCAAGTTTATGTTGAGCACAGTGGTGGATGGTGACATATGGGTATAAGGGGGCGCATGAATAGAAAATTTTTGCATTTGTCAAGGTCAAACACCCTAACATCATAAATGGAAAATTCGCACAGCAAGAATATTTACTCAAAGAAATAGTTTTCGTTGGCCAAATATCCCCTGTTTTGATGTGATTAACAGAAATCTCAAATAATTAATTAAAACGATATTTAAATAGGTATTTAATATTTAAATATCGAAAAAAGATAGGTAAACGCTCTAAGATCTTCATCTTCTAAGATAAAAAGTAAACTAACCCCAGAATCCCTAGATATATCCAAGCTTGAGGTTATTTGTATAGAATTCGATTCGTCTATTTTTGGAAATCGCAAAAACGTCAATTAAACAATTATTGAAATCTGGCAAAGTGAATTTAGTTTGTCCTGCGCCATTGTATTTCCCAAAACTCTTAAGCGTTGAAAAACACAGTTCATTTTCAACACTTTTCATCGGTATGGTACAAATTAATTTTAATAATAAAACAGTTTCACTATAACAGTCCGTTTCGATCTATAGATAATTGCAAAACTGCTGAGCAACTTGCTGCTTCACTAAAATCTTCCCTTCTGTACATAACCGTCAATTCACTTTTCAGTTTAACTTTTTCCAAAGAGCAATTATTTCTACAAGAGTTCGGTTTATCCTCGCCGAGGTTAAATATAAAGAACGTGTGAGCGCTGAACGATTGTCAGTCAAACAAAACTGAGTCAGTGCATTGGAACAATGCACGCGAATCTCATATACGTACATATCTCTTGTTTCACATGTCCAAGTGGTCTCTTTCTAACGCATTAACTGGATAACTCCTCGGTGCTATTCAGAAATTTATTATTTATTTATGTAAGTATTTCGAGTTGTAGGAATAACATATTTATATTGATATTCGTTTCAAATATTTGGTTATTATCGATATAAAGGTAAAAAGTCCCTGAAAAATGAAACAAGAAATGATTTATTTGCTCCAAACGTATGTTATTTCTCAACAAAACCTCCTTGTAGTGCGATATACTATCCTAATTTTACGATCCCTTCCAAATAATCGGTGATCGCTTTGACTTTTTCAAGGTAATCGATATGGGCGATAACGTGCGAATCCCAAAAAACTGTCGGCATGACTTTATTGGCCGATAAACCCACTTTGGCCTTTTTCGGCTTCGATTCGCCAGTGTTTCGACTGTTCTTTGGTCTCTGGTGTGTTGTGATGGATCCATGTTTCGTCGTCCACGGTTGCGAAACGGCGCAAAAAGTCCTTCATATCGCGCTTGAACATGGTCAAACACTCCTTTGAAGTTGTCACACGGTCGCGCTTGTTGTCAACAGGAAGCAAATGCACCCATCTGACAAATAGCTTTCTCGTATTCACAAATGTTCTGTACCCGTTCGGTTGAGATGCCCATAGCCTCAGCAAACTCGTGCACTTTAACTCGCCGATCATCCAATATCATAAAATGGATTTTATCGACGATTTCTGGCGTTGTTACCTCAATTGGATGACCAGAACGTTCGGCGTCTTTTGTGGTCATACTACCATAACGAAAAGCACCACTTGTGAGTCGTTCCAATCGATGGTGAAGGGTTCCCATAATGTTTAACAAGCGATGCTTTGGTTTGCGTAATGTTTCTTCCACGCGAGAAATAATGTTTCATCAAGAACCGAAATTCACTTTTTTCCATGTTTACATAAATCTTCAAGGTTACTTGCTTCCGATGGGTGTCAAAACAGAACTAAATGACATATCAGTCTGAAAATTTGAATGCGTCTTAGTTAAAGATTTTCGAGTGCGGCGCCATCTGTTTTATTTTTCAGGGATTTTTCACCTTGCCCTCGTAGGTAACCTAATTTTTAAGGGAGTGCACTGCACAAATGCACCTACAGTGAGACCGCCACTGAATGAGCACCAGCTCATTACATTTCCATAATCTTCCTCACTCGATCATCTAATAACAGAAAAAGTCATGTCTTTTCCAACCTCCAAGATCCACCCCTTGAGCAACTAATTAAAATTCGTAACATTTCAAACAATTCTAACATTTCGAGATACATTTTGTGAAACTAATCGTTAAAGCGGCAAATCTGAAACCTCTTATTGATAGAATTATGCATCTTTAAACGACCCACGAATAACAATATATGTCCGATATATAATTAACTTGTTGGTCGGTAAAGCACTTCAAAAGGTATAAAATATTTCCTCAATATAACTGAAGTCGATAAACATTAACCTATTGTGAAGAAAGCAAAACCAATAATATTCAACCTACATACAGAAAGTAAAACACATTGTCGATCGCAATGACGCCTACTTTAAAATATAGAACCACCTTTACATTCCAATGAGCTCGTATCTATTCAAGGTGTAACTTAATATCTCAACTATTCGCCAGATCGCAGCACGTTACTGATACTCAGATCCTTTCACTTTGGGTACAGTAATCTTGATCTTAATTATTTGTTGATGAAACAGTAAAAACGGAAACAAACGAGGGCAGATAAGTGATTTGATGTTATGACAAACCAATAAGTAAACAGATTCAGAGACGTCAGCACATACATCATACTTCTTATGGTTCTATTATTCGAATCGGATGTTCAAATCTAATATAGCGAAATAGACATGCCCTTAGAATTGATTGTAATAAAGAAACCAATGTACACAACCAACACAAAAATGTGTTCCGACAACCAAGTTGCCATGTGTAGTACCTAGTTCAGTAGAACGGTTCTACTATTCTACAGAAGATAGAATTTGGTTGCCAAATGAGTTTCTAGAAAATAATCACGTGTTCAAGTTTTAGAGGAAAGTGTTGCCACATGGTTCCTTTTGACTTATTTACTCATTCATTTATTGTTCCCTTCCGCTCATGAATTTTTAATTTCTTTTATAAAAATCAGATTCTTTGTATATTTAGATGAGTTCACACTATTTGTACAAATAACCCATTGCCAAAGATATTGGAGAGATCAGAGGATCTAACGCCATCTAGAACGAGAGGGTATCTTCTCTCGGTGAAATGTGAAAGATTGACTAAATGGATATCCCGTACTTCATCGAAGTCACTGGAAATGAACAAGATGGTTGTTTGAAATTATCCACAAAGCTAATTAGATTCCTCTAGACCAGTAACACTGCATCTAATAGTTCAGGTCAGCTGTTTCGCCCTCTTGAGCTCATCAACGAGGAAGTAAAAGTTGTAGATATTCCAAAACATCTAAAGCCATCTACCCGAGAGTATAATGGCCCACTAAGATAACCCAATGCAATGTAATTAATTGACAACCATTAGCACTGCACTGCTTCCTAGTATGATGATGGGCTCGAAAGAATGAAACAGCTTTCCTGAACCATTGACTGCAGTGCTACTAGTCGATCTTAAAAAAACTAATAACCTCTATGGAAATTTTTACTTTAAATGCCTTAATATTTCTTGTCTTCAAAAGATTCCATACTATCATCTTACTAACATTGGCTAAATCTCGAACTGCGTCAGATAAACCAGAAGATCAGTCAGTACTATGCGCATATGCCCAAAGAGTTAAGACAGAGTGAGTGAATGAACCGAAATTGGAGAAAGACTTAGTTCGCTACGCTCACACCTTAATTAAATTGGTGACAATCAAACTCTTATATTCATTTTATTTGTTCATTTCACTGTTCCCTTTGCTCACTCTGTCTTAATTAAATTAGTGGAAAGCGCCCTTTGTCGGATTACGTTGACAGAACACACTACCCCTTTGTAGGGGGCTGTACCAGCAGAATAGTGCACCGAAAGACACCTGAAACAGAACGAACCGCCCTGCTCAATAACTCCAAAAGGCTCAAGGTACGACTTCGAATTCTTTTTGCCAGTGAATTTCGAACATCTTATCTAGTTGGTGTTAAAATTTCAAGTAAATTGCTTCTACCGTTTGGCCGCTATACGAAGACATACTTATAGGAACCCAATTCAAGAAAAGACTCTGTTAGCTTACGCTCACTCCGTCTCAACTATTTGTAGGATTATTTCGGCACTATTCAATTATAGTGTCTCCCTCTTTATTTGCTCCATGAGTTGAACCTATTTTTACCATAGATGATACATTACCTGACGAAAATTTGAACTGGTTGAAAAATACTAGAAATTAGAACATTTATTCGAGTTATGGTAGAAATTGATATTCGTCGGTTAGATTTTCAGCCTTAAAAATTCTAGCTACTTCTTTGTAACATCGACCATGTCTACCTGTTAGTCGATTTATTTGAACTTTTTCGTTAATACTCAAGTCCATTTTTATTTTACTAACGAAATAACTCTCCCAAAACAAAGCCATAATTAAGATAGATGCTATGCATGGACATTTATTTCACAATATTATTTATTTTTCGCAGTAACCCTGATGAAACAGTTATACAAATGATATCTTTATAGAAATTATATAATTTTAAAATCTAATGGTATTTAATTGTCTGTACTCATTTCTAAAGGCCCTCATATTCCCAAACTAAAATACTGTGTTCAATTTTTATGACATTGAACTCTTACAAAAAATATGCAACGATATAAATTAATCAAGCTTTGGGTATTTAGGTTTTAACGAAGTGTTGTCAAATTTCTAATGAAAATTCCGAATACGATTTTCCCATAGCAGGCCACGAGATAACATAATTTCCTTAGCAATATGTTCGATATGTCTATCTATAGACTCCCAACTCTGGAAACCATTGACATTGAAACCGTCCCCCTCGTAAAATTCTACACTAGTGCTAGGGATCAAATCTGTACACACTGTATATTACTTAATTCTCCATAATAAATTGAAAAACCGTAAGTGTGCCATAACGTAAAAAAATTCATGTTCCAATGAAGATTCAAAAAAATGGTTCGTGAACGAACTCATAATCAACACCTTGGTCTATCGCCGCAACGTGATGGCTTCCTGATGTCAGCTGCAGGGTCTGTCGAAAGGCCATTGAGACGCTTTTCCACTAGCTGTCGGCATGTCCGGAAAAAATGGTCTCGGCGTACACCCATCGTCATAATGCAGCCCTACGGGTGCTGTATTACCACCTAAGGCACTCGTACGGAATAGACCAAGAACCGGTGTTGCCTTACATGCCAGGAGATATTGAGTCCATTGTCGGAAACGAAAAATGCCAGATCAACTGGAATTACCCGTTTCCGACTGTCAGGTCCATATAAGCAAATAGACTTGACTTTATCCTCTTCGATAAACAAAGAGAGACTATGTATGTCATCGATTTGTCTGCTCCGGCAGGGAAGGACATAGTCTTGAAAGAGGAGAAAGACAAAGTAACAAGATCTCCTGTTCGAGCTCCGCACGCTATACCCAGGACACAAGGTGATATTAGTTGTTCTGATCATCGGTATTTCGGGCGGAATTCGGTCTTGAAGATCATTGCATATCTTGATAGACCGGAAGGCGTTCTGGATTCAATAAAACACGATTTGGGAACCTTCGGTAAACTGACTAGGTTATGCTGCCATGTCGGCGCAGCAACGTGTGTAGTAAATGAAAGATTTATTGAAATCTACAAAGAATTTTCTATGTTTGAAAATAAAACGGAGGGATCGATAGACGTATATCCCAATAACAATAAGCAAATTTTTTTTCATGAAAAAACCTCTACAAGTTTGTTACCCTAATCCAAAGATTTTGTAATCTAATGTAAAGATTTTGCTGACTGAATATCACCTCAATCTGGTTATATAAGCATAATACAAAGTGTGTCATTGCTCTTTGCAAGTCGATGACTTTAATAGACGCGAAGAGTTATTATATTTACCGAAATTGAGTGATTTGAAATGAATGTAGAAAAAACGGAGAGAACGCTTTAAACTTCTCCTCTACAATTATGAAGCTCACAAGATCTGTATTAAAGTAACTAAATTGAAGGATAATTATTATTTACGAACAATATTGGTTCTCACGCTCTTTTTAACTGTGTAATACATCACAACTTAAACGCGGCGATTCGACTTGTATTGTTAAAAAATGGCGTCTCTAAACATGTTTTTGTACTAAATAACAATGCATTTTTAAGAATATTGTATCGTTTCTTTATGCTGTCTAATTAGATTTGAAATAAAATAGTTTAGTATTATTGTACCCTGCGATAGCTTTAATGAGTTTATTTGGACGGTCGCGCTTCTTACTATTCAAATTACCTAACATAGTCCTTGAGTCGATATTCCCATGGATGGCATAAGTTTTTGTCATATTTATTTGAAAGATAATTGCAATCCACTCATCCATTCAATGAAATGAGTTCAATTCATTCTTTCATTGGAGCTAGAAAATACTTAGTTATCGATTAATTGATATTTTGTTTAGTTTTCAAGCTTTTATCTGTAGTTTATGTATTTGTTATTTAGGGTCCAATTTAGTCACTTCAACCTCACTTCTACATACGAATTGGAATTTAGCGCAATGATGGTAGAAATAGGTACTATAATTAATAACTGGTTTAATTTATTAATCGAACTATAAACTCTTCGTTTTCATAAAACGTAAATAAAAACCCCATTCCTGAATTTTTACTTGAAACGCTGTCAAAATGAGAACCGCATTTTTCTTATAAATGATCCGAATTCTTACGCTGACAATTTTTCTGAGCTTCCCTGACAATGGTTCAGTTTTACAACTTTACCGACACGTTCGGTTCGCGGATAGTTGACTTATCGCCCATAAAGTAAGGCGGCATACCATTTGTAGCGAAATGCAGGCAGATGAATCTACGTTTACGGGGTATACGCAAACCATCGGTTAACTCTTAAGATGGAAATCATTTTTCTGTAGGTAAACAAACGTTCCATAGACATAAGAGGGCTCATCATCATCATCACTGGAGGAGAGGGGGCTTAGCCCCCAAATGCACTTAGGTCACTTAGTTGGGCCATTGTGCGCCCTGTGGTCAGAAGCCTATTCTATCCTAGCAGGTTTGTGTCCCACCAGAAACCCAGAACATTGCCAGGGCTGGCTTCCATAAGTTCTTCTGGGAGCAGTTTTGATTCTCCGAAGTGTCGGTGCCTGAGGGATGCTAATGCTGGGCATTCCAACAGGATGTGAGGGGCAGTTTCTTCCGCCTCTTTGCATTTCTTATATATTGGATCATCTGTGATGCCCATGGTGTGTAGGTGATTGTTAAGACAGCAGTGACCGATTAGGATTCCAGTCATCTCTCTGATGTCCCTTCTGTTCAGAGAAAGGAGTTTCTTTGAGAGCCTATGCAAAGGCTATTTGATGAAGAGCTTGGCCTACCTCATGCGTGGTAATTCTCGCCACAGCTCAGACCAATTCCACGCTATTTCTTCAACCAACTACCATCGTACTGAGCAGCACATTCATCTTCCTTAGGAAAAGCAAAAGTACTCTTTGATTCCTCTTTCTCCATAGTAGAATTCGATATTCTGAAACATAATAATATAAGTACGATTATAATATAACCCTACTTAACTGCTACGAAGACAAAACAATTAACTATTACAATACACCTGTTTATAGTATCAAATTTCACAAAACTATTGTCGCTTAAAAAATATTGTGCCAAATGGGTGAAATATACCGTTTAATTAACAGACTTTCACACGTCACTGTGTCAGTAATAGAATGTCATGACACTATAGTGTTTTTAGCTTCAGTATTGTTCCTGACCAATATAGAGTCGGCTGTGATTCAACTAATTTTGATGTCGAAGTTCATTCATATGTTCGAAGATAATATCAAAACATTTAGATAACATAATTGCGTCACCGGACACCTGTTACTATCATTGCGCTATTATTTTTATAACATTATACAGAAGCAATGGAATCGATTTGAATTTGTGCTGTGTCACATCTTATAATGTATTCTCATTGGTACGGTAGCATGTGTCTAACGAGTTACGTTTGCTTTGTTTGTCGGTGAGAACGGGTAAAGGAAAACAAATAATTTATATATAACCTATATTTCCCTTCAAATTTATTCACATTAAATATTCTCAGTCTTAATCATGGAATACGAATAAAGGTTCATTTCAAATAAATCATCCACTAAATTTCGTTACATTGCCTTTATTGCTTTTAGTAAAAATACACGATGGAATGTTGCATGTTTGGAAATGCATATGTTTCTCTTCTCTTCAATATGTACATTTGTCCGTTTAATAATAATTATTATTATCAATTACCAATGTTGGAAAAAGGACAACAAGCTCATTTAATACCTAAAGAGCTCCAAAGTCGTGAATGACCGGCAATATGGCTTTCGTCAGCAAAAATCAACAGGAGGCCTGCTCGCCAACAACCCATTTATGGCAGAAATACTTCGATATCTCTAAAGCATTTGATCGAGTTTGACACTAAGGCCTTCTTCGCAAACATCCGTCGTATGGTTTGCTGCCTCAACTTTGTCACTTACTATCAAGTTTTTCCTGAGATAGATCACTCCATGTGGTGGTTGACAGACTATTCTCCTATATAATGGCTATTGACGCTTGTGTTCCACAGGGATCTTTCTTGGTATCAACTTTTCAACGATCTGTTGGATGTGACAACCTGTCACGTCCACAGCTTTGCAGATGATGGTACACTTCATCCCGCTCTCATATAGAGCTACTTACACCATCCAATGAAGCCAGAGGGGCGAGGCAGAGACAGGTGGACGCAATAAATGGAGATCTGGCAACGAGTTTAATGCAATAAAAACTCAAGCCTGCATCTTCTTCAGGAAACCGAATCCCACAAACCCTAATATGATGATGTAGTGAAGTCTTCCATATCCTTGCTCGGGATCACCACCAACAGCATCCTCTCCATTAGGCATGATTCAGATGGAAAAATAGAAACATCGTGGTTTACTAACGAAGTTTGGTTTCAACGATACCTTTAATTCAGTTGCACCAACAAGTTATAAAAAAGGGTTATAAAACTCGTTACATGATCGCGCTGTTAAATTGTCCTACCCAGAGGACCGTCCCAAAAATTCAAAAATTTATCGTAATACACTGGACATGCATGGCTACCTAAAAGAAGTTTTCAACTTCATCATTAAAGAAAGAATAAACAAAATCTATAATGGTACGTCATACATAAATATAATCGGCAATACAGATAATTTTATAACATTACCATACATTCCCGAGACCTCAGAGAAAATTAAGAAATGTTTAAAAAGTATCATATAAATGTTGTGCATAAACCCACTAACTGTGTTGGCAAATATTTTTCAAATCTAAAACCTTTAATACCTAAAGATGAACAAACCCACACAGTATATAAATTAAATTGTTTAGTTTGCGATAGGATTTATTCAGGAATCTGTAAACAATATTTACATAAAAGTATGTATGGTCATAAGTATAGTTTTAGAAACAAAAACTATACTATAAAAGATCTATCCTGTAAATGATTCACATAAAACGTGACTCCACGTCTGTAAATCATAGAGCAGACGTTCAATCATTGAGTCAGATTTATACTAATTTAATCAATTAAAAGCTTTGCAAATTCCTACATGCGTCTTTATAATGTTGAAAGTATATTTTAGGCAGAATGCTCAAATAGCAATATTTCTAATAAGGACTGAGCAGCTTTTCCTATTTCCTCATAAATCAACATCTGGTTCTAAAGTGGATACTCGAGCGTTTTAATTTGGTTTCAGTTTTACTCAATCATTGCTTGAGATGACTTCGAATATAAGAAGTCGATTGCTACACAGTGGCTATTTGATACACATTCATATATACTTAAAACATTAATGTGTTACAACTTCAATTACTCGTATTTCTGTTCGTTTCGGCGACTTGGGCATTTTTGATTAGTGTAATAAGGACAGTTTGTGCTTGTTTTGAGAAATCCCGTTTTAGACATTGATACGTCTTCTGACGATGGTCGTGAGACCGAAAAGTACGTAAAGACGAAAATAATAAGCATATGTGTTAGTGTGACCTATTTCCCGAGAATTTATATAAATAATTGGATTACAAGTTCTTTCAAGCTATTATGCGCGTAATTTATACATGAAATTATGTATGACAATTCCATTTAACAGTTGATTCTATGTAGTCAACATTAACTAATCATCAGTGGTAGTAGTTGTGAGTTGAATCTGAATCAGAGTGCTCCTGGAATTGTGTAGATTCAAAACCTATAGACTGCCTTACCAATTACATTTCATAGATGTGTCGTTTTTTCGCAACAATATATTCATTTTCATTCTCGGGTAATATCCAATTATGAGAATCTGTAGCAGTTCTATTAATATACCTTTAATATATGCGTACGGGTTACCCTCTTAAAATTCAAATTCTATTCGGAATTTCGTGGATGCAATAAATTTACAACATTTCTACGCGTCCGAGGGTACAGTCACCTTGACTAGGTGGGGTGAGTGTAGAATCGCGACACTCGTGAACTGAAAGGAGTAGAAAGTACAGAGAAGAAAAGCAGGAAGACAGTGCGCGGCGCGGTGGATCTTGTAATAGAAGAATGGGTGAAAACAAAATGACTGCTCCCGATCCCCGCCTCACGGCCCCAAGTGTGAGATGTATGCATTAGACTTTCAAAGTGTCCCGGCCGTTTCCCTGGCAACGCAGCTTCGGCCTGATATGACGCCCGGGCAATTTAATAAGATTCTGCGTCCCGAGCCGCCCCCACGCCCGCCACCCAGCCCGGTTATTATCTTTACGGCCGTTCTAACTAGTGTACTTCTTACCTGAAGGAATCACCGCCGCCGTCGTCGTTTCACTGCCATCTGTTCGCTGGGCTACCGACCACGTGCACTCGGTAACGCAGAAAACTCTCCGGCCACCGGAAATTTTCTGCCGAGCTTCGACCTTGCGGCGAGAGCTTTCTGAATGCTGAATTTCACAATTGAATGATCGCCCATCAGAACCTATTCTTGTTTATGTTATTCACGATTCAGTAAAGTTACAAAGTTACAGTATGGTATAAATTGAACATATCTTAATAACAACAGAATAATAATGGAAAGAAATTCAAAATACCTATTTTGGCAGCTATGTTGTCATCTTTATATAATCATAATACCAGAAAGGAATTGTATAACTTATATTCTTTAATGTGAAAACAACAGATCCATTTTCCCATCTATATACGAGGGCAAAGTGAAAAGTCCCTGAAAATCAAAACAGATTGCGCTACAATCGAAAATCTCACGTGAGATTTGTGATGTACCATCTTTAGGTAGAACGCATTAAAATTTTTAGACTGATATGTCATTCAGTTCTGTTTTGACACCCATCGGATGCTGTACACCGAACGGACGCTGTACACTTAGCATAAATGTTTGAATATGAGAAAGCTATCTGCGATATGGGTGCCCGCATTTCTCTCCGTTGACAACAAGCGTGACCGTGTGACAACTTCAAAGGAGTGTTTGGCGATTTCAATTGCGATAAATACTTTTTGCGCCGTTTGGTAACCGTGAACATGGATCCATCACAACACACCAGAGACCGAAGAACAGCTGAAACAGTGAACTTGTCCTGGCGAGTCGAAGCCGAAAAAGGGCAAAGTGGGTTTATCGGCCAACAAAGTCATGGCGACAGTTTTTTGGAATGCACACGGTATTGTCTATATCGATTACCCTGGAAAGGGCAAAACGATCACCGGCGTATATTCTGCAAAGCTGTTGGATTGAATCGACGCCGATATGAAGCGAAGGTGGCCGCATTTGGCAAATAAAAAAGTGCTCTTCTACCAGGACAACGCACCGGCGCACAGGTCCACAGTTGCAATGGCAAAATTGCATGAATTGCGCTACGAATTGGTTCGTCATCCACCACGTTTTCCAGATTTGGCCCTATGCGATTTTAATCTATTTCCAAACTTGTAGGAATGGCTCGGCGGGAAGAGATTTGGCTCCAACGATGAGGTCATCGCTGAAACAAACGCCTATTTTGAAGGTTTGCCGAAATCGTATTATTTGGAAGGGATCGAAAAATTTGAAACACGTTGGACGTGTATCGGGCTACAATGAGACTATATTGAGAAATAAAATAAGTTTTGACCAAACAAATCATTTTTTATTTAATTTTTCCGAAACCTTCCACCTTTTCCTCATAGTATTGGTTGTTGGTAGACACCACCCATATGCTGTGTCAAAAACTCACGCTTTACTCTAGCTGAATAACATGCATGTGGATGGAGCTTATTGCCGATGAGTTCATACAATAACCTTCATTGTTCAAGGCCTGAATGTAATGGCGCGTAGACGGTATTGACTGTGACAGATGATAAATATTAGAATTATACAGAGTTTTAACTCTTTCTTGTTGAAAATTATGTGTTGCAACTGTTCCTAAGCTGTCCTCGTGTACTTTGATCGAATCTTTACATTCAAATAATAGTGTTCAAGAGTGTTATGACTGAATAAAGTGCGTTGCAAAATAGTTTCCTACGTGAATGTTTATGTTGCTTCTTCTCGCGTTTTGTGTCGTACGTACAGTTTACTGACGTTTGTTGGTTAATTATAGAACAAGATTTTCGTAGTGGTACCATATGTAGAAAGTGTGATTTTTTTCAATTATTTCGAAATTGGAACAAATTGGATACAAAATATTCTATACTATAAATTTAATGACATTCATGCAGAATACTTCAGTAATGGCAAACCTTACCAGGTTTAGCCCACTCTGAAGCGTTCATTATAAACCCTTCGAGAACAAGAGCTAAAATACTCCTGGTGCAAATCTGGACCTACGAAGACTCGGCTTAGTAGAAGACTCTCAATAACACGTTCTCCATGAATGCCCACCTGGAGAAAGAATCAGATTTGAGATCTATCAGAAGTTTTGAACAAAACTTCAACCAGCAAAATCATCGACCTCATAAATACATCGACCTTCTTGGTGAATTAAAATTAAGGCAGAGTGAGGCGTAGCCGAACGGAGTCGCTTCTTGAATCGGCTTAGATGGCACAAGGTTTATTCTCGGGTAACGACCGAATGGTAAATGCAATCAACTTGAAAGTTTGATACAAACTCAATGTGATCTTCGAAATTTACTGGCATAAAAATTCGAAGTCGTACCTGGAGTCGTTTTGGAGTTATTGAGCTAGGCGGTCCGTCGAAATACTCGACACTATTAGATTGGTGGCCGATTGTAGAGAGAAATGGGTATGTGTCATAAAATCAGTACACTGTACCTGTACCACTCACCTGACAATGTGACGTCGGCATATCTTTCATTCAACACAAGCAGTCGCCTCCTTTTATGCAACATAGGCGGCCGCCTGCTGGAATGAATTGTGTCAAAAAATACGTACAAAATAAGCAATCAGCAAAATTAGTTAATTTAAAGCACTCTTAGTATGATCCTCCAAATTGGATTGTCTTCAGATGTATCCATATTTTAATATAATCTCGTACAATTATCGTCTGACGCCAACAATAATTCATTGTCGGTGCTTTTATTCTCTAAAGTTTGCAGAAGCTATTGCCCGGAAATCATCTTGATACACTGTTTTATTCATAGCGTAACGTATCCACCCTGCCCTAAACGTTGCAAATACATTAATCTTGGCAGCGTATTCCGTGCCCTACCAAAAATTGACTCGAATTTATGAAGGTATTATCGGCCTTTAATTATCTTTACTTCATCCTCTTCGGTACAACTTTCCATATAAGAAAGCAATATGGTTACTCCTCACACGAAATCATTATTTACTACTGCTTTATACATTTCATTCATTAAATATCTCACTCCCTCGTCAGAACAGAAGTGGTGCAAGTTAACCTTAAATAAACACTCTTCATCTGCGTACATTTATTTGGGCGGCATCACGAAGATTTTATCGTTGGAAATCTATGCGAAATCATTATACCGGGATATCAAAAATTATCTTGGTCAAGGGTGGTTGAGGAATCTAAAACGTGTGTCTTACTTTATGTTTGAAATAATTATGTCACTGTCACACTGACATCATCAATAACCTACAAATTTCAAACCTATTTATTTCAGTTGTAAAACAATAATGAACTACAAATTAAAAATTATCTTGGTCAAGGGAGGTTGTGGAATGTAAAACGAAATGTTAACTTTGAAGCTTTTACAAGGTCGCAATAGCCACAAACAGGGTCGAAAACGGTGTTAAATTGGTTAATTTTCGATAAATCGAATGACGTTCACGTGAAGAGCGCGTAGCTCGCGAGTTAGAAAAGTGCAAATCTTCAAACATAGAACGTCTTAACGAGGACTTTCCGCATGCGGTTTTCGCTCCATGTCGTTAGTTTATGAACGGGGCCAACTAAATAGCATAGTCTCGGGCCCCAAAATGTCGATTAAATAGGGAAATTTAATTAAAATAGAAACAGGTCCTCTCAGGTCTCAGCTACGCGCGTCTAACGTGCGACGTACCAAAGGGAATTTTCTAGCTACTAAAATATACCCAAAACCGGTTAAAAGCTAGCAGCCTATAGCTGAATACGCTTTATTGCTGGCGCCGGCCGAACGGGGCATAAAACGGCCCCGAATTAACAAGATCGAGGTAAAAAGTATAAACTCTAACTGACGCGTAGCGAGCTCCTCGAGGCATATGTCAAAATGATTACGTTCGTAGCTAATTACATAGGACGTCTGGCGTTCATGCAGTTGTGTTTTTATACAATTCGAACCTTCTAATTTCGATAGGCTACGTGAAAATCCCGGAGTCTAAAGCGCTAGAGACTTCTGAGTGTTATAACATTCGTATATAATTGCGAAATTTCTCACTTTAAGAAACTTCAAATTAATTAATTTGACACAAGTTTTGATAACGTAAAGTAAGACACACGTTTTAGATTCCCCAACCACCCTTGACCAAGATAATTTTTGATATCCCGGTATTGTTTGAAGTGTCAGTGTCAACACAAAACAACAAAATGTAAGTGTCTGACGATTTGGAACACAAAGAAGTAATGCTGGGCGAGCAAACATACTCAAACTGAACCATAGAAGGGATTCGCACCCACATCTCTAGCACGTTAAGCAATTATACCACATAAAACACAAATTTGGATTAACACGAACTGCAAAGTTCAATTGTCAAACAGTATTATTTACAAAGGGATTTATCACCCTGATAAAGTGGTATGTTTCGATGTCCCGTCATAGATCACTCGCATACAGAAAACTGTCAACCATAGTAGTTCCCATACAGTAACAGTACTCATTCAAAAACAGAACATAATATTACGTAAATTATTGGTCTAAGACAGGACATCGAATCACAATATGCAAAGTTGACTGACCAAAGCGTAATTGTTTGTTGCTCTGAACTAGACCCCACCTACGGTTCAATTTTTACCTTTATTTTCTATTACTTAGCTTCTGTAGTGGTTATAATACATTAGGAATAGATAGTGGTGTCGCTTTCGCTTCCGCGATGCTATTCCCCTAGTTTCAAGACATAAATACTTATTGGTAATGATGAGAAACAGCTAGAGGCTTAGATAGACATTAAATTGTACTCGATGTTATAATATTGAAAGTTCTTTCGAAATGACAGGGATATCTATGCTGTGGAGTGGCATGTCATGGACATGTGTTGCTGTCAAGTAAGCGTTACCTGATGTCTTGTTATGGGATTTTCTGTGATCTGTCACGAACAGTCTGAGTTGTGATGAGCCATCAATATATGAGCTGTCTGTAAAAAAAACGTTACGTGACTATATGACCCTGTCAAAAACGTTTATTGATAGTCAGTTAACCGAAATTACTCCTCACCGAAAAGTAGCTTCAGGTTCAAGATCGGCGCCGAGTTCTTACAGGCCAGAATGATCTTCATGTTCGAAGGCAGCGAAGGCCGAATTCTGCCCAAAACGCCGATTATCAGAACTACTAATACCAACTACCTTGTGGCCTGGGTATAGCGTGAGGAACTCAAATAGATCTTGACACTTTGTCCATAGATACAACGGTAAACATGCCGATGGATCTGGATGCGATTCCTGGTCATGAAGTTTTTTTATGCAAATCATTATGTGCATTACGGACCCTTGCCAATAGATGATGCTCAGAGCGGTATCTGTGGACTGTAACATGTATCCTTATATTTCTATCACACGTAAAGCTTGCAGACTTTCTCTCTTGTACACATCGATTTCTCTATACTAGGCTTGACGGCCGGTTTGCTACTATTATCAGTCAGTGTCTCTTTTTAAACAGATTATTATTATACATAAATAATCAACAGCGCATCCTTATGAAGTTCAATGTCACGTAAGTCCTGTGGCGGCCACACCACCTACTTACAATTAATATCTATCTCAAGAACATGTTCCTACTAATTCATTCATTCTGTACTTTTCAACTGAGATGTTTCCGCAATTAACCATTAATCAACTGCTGAAAGTTCAACAGTAAGTAATAGCAAACTATTATTCATATGCATAAACTATCTAGGCGACTAAAGAAAAATTGCGACTCACAAGCTCCGCATTAAAAAAGCCTGCACCACTGTTTACGGATACCTTCACGTATTTCCCGCCTCCCACATCAACTCCCACTAACAGGTTATTGTCTATCGCCGCCGATTAGCAGCTACACCAACTCGTGGCTATGGCCCCTAGACCATATGGATTATAATAATAGGACAATTATAATATAATGATGTTTTATACCATTATCGTCGAAATTATTACAAATGATTATTCCCCGGATTATATTATTACATTCCACTTTATCGTCGGATTTATAATTAGCTCAGTCGAAGTTGAAAATTAATGCAAAGCGTTCAATTCTAGATCTATAACAGGTTGAAAAGTAGGCCCCCTAGAGAATATTGAATCAATTTGATGCTTGACACTGTTCGATGATGAGAAGTTTCAAAGATGCCCCACCATTTTAGTTTTAATAATCTTTCCTTTGAAAGATGCATAGGTTGAATATTAATCTTCTGGAAATGGTTTTGGTTTTTCTGAATACCTCGTAGCAATACAGTCGCCACTAATAAGTTAAAGAAATTTTTATTATTATACACAACACGAGCCTTATTGCACTTTTTCGGATGATGAATCCGACAGTTAACAACTTTAATTCATTTGTCACCAAACATGGTGTGGGTAGATATGCACAGCTTACTAGACAGTCAAAATTTCAGACAGTCAATATGCAGAATTAAGAAATATTATAAAGTATCTCTCCGAAATTCTGAGTTTTGAGTATGGGGAAGTAAATTAAAGGCTTCATTTCCATAATAGAACTGAATCATGAGAAGAAATAAAAGTTTCCATTTGAAAAAATTGAGATATACAATTTTCTCATTCACTTACTGAATCCACATTTTTGCTCACACTGTAAATTATTCACTGGATTTGATAATGTGGAGTGATCTGTTCAACAAAATATTTTGATAGGATCCTCAATGTTTCCTTCAGATCGTGGCACTTATATTTCTCTAAATATAGGTTACACTCATGAAGATATACAATGTATAGTTATCAAAGTGTAAATTTGTGTTTTATCGACACTCTACTATTCTTTAATTATCAATCCAATTTCGCGCGACCGATGCTAAAAATTTGGATATTTGAAAAATACAAGCTGAGGTTTGCACCACGCTCTTTACGAATCGAATGAATTGAATCTCTATTGCAAATAATTTATTCGTAAGGAATCGGAGGAAAAAATTTATTTTTATTCAAAATGATTCAAGACGTTGGGCCAAAAACTGCAACAGACTTACGAAAGCTAGCTTTTCCCAAGGGACGGTTCGAATTTGATACAGCTTTGGAGTTATATTTGTAATTTTCTTTGATATTGTAATAAGAATGTAATGGCGTTTAACCCAGTAACCGCTTTTAATTCATCATCCGAAAATCGCAAATCACGTCAAGCCTTTTAAACTTTTTCTCGTTTGTTGTTAATCTCCAACGTTAGTGTTGGCTGTGAAAAACCTCTTCAAGAATTAATTACAACATGCGCAAGGATTTTATATGAAGTTATCTTGCCGTAAAATTAGTTTCACTTGATACGCTACTAATGCAGGAATTATTATTTTTATAAAACGATATGAATGTTTTTGCTCCGGAAAGGGTACTGGTTCAATATTATTAACGGCTACAGTACGCTTTTTAAATCTTTTGTGTTCCAGGGCAATATCGAGCATTGTTCGTTTCACAAGAAATTTTAACTTTCACGTTCTGAAGAGATGAAAGTTTTTCAATACTCGGTTCCAGAAATTGATTCCATATTTCAATCAGGAATGTTATATAATGTTAAAAATAAACTACTCTTAGTAGAACTAATACGAATGGAAAATATTAGTCTAATGTAAAATGTTTGCTGCTGACTGATCGAATCTTACTGAAGCTCAATCATATATGCAGGTGCTGATATCTCAGCATTGAAACATCAAAGTGGATTGAAATCGTTCACCAGCAAGGTTTTATACAAAATTAATTTTTCAATGAAATCGAAGGATCTAGAAGAACTTCAGAATCAGGTGAAGCAGCTCTTTCAAACAGCGGCGGCCTATCCGGGTAGTTAGAGGAGGCTGTGCTCAATAGAAATATTATGCATTAAGTCTTGAACATCGCGGCGGCGGATCCGACGCATCTTCTACGGATGTTGAATCTGTCTACCTATAGAATGCAAATACAGTTACTAATTTCCGAAAATATAAAGCCGACCGACTTGAAACTTGGCCGATAGGTTCCTCATACGACTTAGCATCCGCTGAGAACGGATTTTATGAAACACAATCCCAAACGTGGTGAAAGGGATTTCATCTATTTTGACGTTTTTCACAGCTAATATAATAGCGTCCTCTTTTTTTAAGTCCTTAGGAGTCCTCAAACGTTCATTGAACATTACATCGAAACTGTGTTCAGTTTGTCCTATGTACAATGCATTACACCTCAGCCTGTGAACTCCAGATTTCTTTACTTCATCTTTTTTCGATTTTGAATTGTTAATATATTAGTAAAGATTATTTGTTGTTTTAAAGACGACGTTTTTATTCTGGTTTTTAAGAAATTGAGATATTTTTTGAGTGTGTACCTGAATATGTTAAACATGCGAAATTTGATTTGGTATTATCATTGATCTGAGGATAAATTAGACATATTTAAAACAAAAGTTAATTTTCCCTAAAGTATCTTTCGATGTTTCAAATATCTTTTCAAATATTCCCCCAATGAATGTGAAATTTTGATATCAAAAATTCTGGAAAAATCACATACAAATCCCATATTAAAATCCGAGATAGAACAAAGCTTTTGATCTTTGCCTTAGCTAAAATTATTGTCAATTCAATAACGAGTTTCTCGCACAAAATAATGGATTAGCTATGGAATCCTCACTAAGTCCTCCTTTGTCAGATATTTGCATGTCTTATATTGAAGAAACTATAAGGAGTTCCCCTCTAGCTAAAAAATTTACTCATTGTTGGTTTAGATATGTAGATAATAATTTATCCTTCTTCAAAGGTACATCACGACAATTTAATTTTCCTATCCTTCATTAGTAATATCCATCCTAACATTAAGTTCACTCTAGAAACTGAGAAAGGTAACGAAATAAATTTGCTAGACTCACGCACCATAATAATATCATTACGTATACGACCGATAGGAAGCGTTCTTCATACTAGTTTACCCACACACAGACATTTTTTCAAAAATAGTATGACCAGAGCTTACCAACTTTTTCAGCATCACGACCCCAAAACTCAAGCAATCATTCTCGCGATCCAAAAATAATTTATCACATAATCTGTGTATAAAAACGCATAAAAAAATAAATATACACAAATTTCACTAATACGTCTGGCTACCGTTTTATTTGAAATAGGTATTTTCCCAATTTCAACAGCATTTTTTTTGCCATGAATTATTTCCGACATTTTCATTGCTGCAGGCAAAAGAAAACTTTCGCTAATCATGAATGTTTTCTTTATCCTTTACATGAGGTAAAAAACTCCGTATTATGCTAACAGGAGTTTTACATTCAAACCAAAAAAGGTCTCAGAACGTTGTTTTTGTGTTTCTGAAGATTTTAATAACCTTTCAAAATATTCTTTAGGTTTGCTGCTGTATGTTGCATGCTTGGTAGAAAGATGTCGCTTGAGCTTGGATGATTCCATGCTCTCTGCAGCCAGAACTTCACTACATACCAAACAAATTGGTTGCTAAACGTCATTGCGAATTATATACGAAAATCCAAATGACAAATAGGAATCGTCATATTTTCTTTGTCGTGTGGTTTTTCTCCTGCTGTCTGAGAACTACAACTTGATGATGAAATGCTCGGAAAAGGCTCTTTCCATCGTCTTTATTATTTTTAAGTAACCACTTCTTGTCCATAACAATTACACGTTATTATCTGAAATTCAATTTTTATTCAAAAACCGCGCAGTCTCACGAAGGTTTAAGGTTTCACTTTAAATCTTTACTGATAAAGAAGAAAATAATATTTCCACGGTATCATTTCAAAAATATACTTAATTTATTACTCATCAAATATGCAGAGATCATGCACAGTAAAAAGAAAAGCACAAATAAATAAAGCTGTTTTTTCTTGAAGAACAGTGTTCAACGCGCTTTGAAGCCAGACATTTTCTTGTCGAACCAGTGACGTCAGCATTGAATGCGGTTGAATCTAATTTGAATGCATCCCTAAGAACGGTTCGAAATCCAAAAGCAATAGAAGAGAGGGGAAATGTCAGATCATTCGATCATTGACAATGTTTCACAGAAGAGAAATACTGAACATAAACAATTTTCTTTGTTAATGGGTATGATAATCTCCACTATGAGGAATATTCAATACGGGACCATCTATCCGAGAGAGTAAATCTCTTACAGTTTGTTTCTCGATCTTGAACAGCTGGAAAAAGTCGTAATCCAGATAATTATCCACCCATTATTCGGCAAAATTATCAATCTTTGAATGTTGAAAATTCTGGAAAATAAATAATTCATGAGACATACTCTCTTCTGCTAATTGCAACTGATTTATCAGAAGTAATATGTTAATTTGTCGATCATCAACCAAAATTGGAATAATATCGTGCAAATTCATTTTCAATTTCATAATAATCGTTAGCGAAGATTAATATAAACAATAATTATTGTATTGGTGCCAATGACGTTTCAAAACGGTTTATTTTCTTGAAAGACATTATTCACTACGTCATATTAAATTCAAACACACGTTTTTGGGGAGCTACCACTCCAACAATGAAAATACAACCTGTGTAACGGCGACATCTGTCGGAACTCTTACTCTTTCCTCTGTATTTTACCCACGAAACTTCTGAAATTTATCAAAGCTTCTCGACCCCAAGTTTTTTTCTGGCGACCCACGGGTTGGTAAGCCCTGGTCTAGACGGATTCAGAAAGACTCAAATCGGATATTTCCGCCAAAATCCGGAGAATTTTCTTTTGATTGCAATACTTTCCTTAACTGCGCATCATCATCATTTAAGGGGAGGGGGCTTAGCCCCCCTGATGCACTTAGGCCACTTAGTTGAGCCCATTGTTCGCCCCGTGATCAGAAGCCTATTCTATTCTAGCAGGTTTGTGACCCGCCAGAAACCCAGAATATTGCCAGTGCTGGCTTCCATAAGGTCTTCTGGAAGCAGTTTTGATTGTTCGAAGTGTCGGTGCCTGAGGGATGCTAATGCTGGGCATTCCAATGACTCTTTGATGGAGAGATTGGCCTGCCTCATGCTTGGTGATTCTCGTCACAGTTAGACCACTCTTTATTCAGGTGCAGTTTGATAAAATGACCATTGGCTCCGGCCCAATAGGGGCGCTAGACGACCCTCGCCTGGCCAATGAGTCGGCCATTTCGTCCTGTACAACTCCGCTGTGTCCGGGGACCCAGATGAGTTGAACTTTATTTCTCCTAGCTAGTTCAGCCAGTGTATCCCTGCATTCTTTGACAAGCCTTGATGTGACTCTGGGTGATTTGGGAGCTCCCAGAGCCGACCGGCTGTCTGCAATTATATATGCGCCTATTTACATAGTTTCTTCTCAGGTTTTCCATGGCACAAGTCAGGATTGAGTAGACCTCCGCCTGAAAAACCGTAAGTGCCTAGAATCCTGAGATAGTGATCCTTGGCCTTTTTAACTGCGTATAGTAAAAGAATTGAAGATGAATTGAATATCTCAATTACAAATTCGGTAATATTCGAAATATTTCATGATGAGAATTATAGGGTATATACCTCTTTAAATTTTTTCGAACTTATAAACTATTCAAAACAAATTATAGGCGAAAGCGTCCCAGGTTGCGTGAGAAAACTAGCAGTTAGCGTCTGTGAATTTATGTTACCTACTTATGTTTGTCTTTAAAAGTCGCTATCAGTATCGCTGAATACAATGCCGAGACGACGGTTTGGATCAGCGTTACATACTTTGTATTAATATAAACGCATTTAACTAGGGACTTTACTAAACTCGATGTAAATTAGGAGTACGTACATAAATCAATGGTTATTAAGTAAAAATACGAATGATACAAAGACCGTCGGGAAAATGTCACTTATCGGATTATTGACGACGGTAAAGTGTGCTCGAACGTTTTGAAATAATTGTAATTGTTACGAATGCTGGTTAATTATATAAATGAATGTAGTTAACATTGTAGGGGCCTATTATGAAATTCTATTTCATTATTTGCCTCGCAACAGTCAGTTTTTGCTATAATACTTGTTTTAATTTGCTTTACATACAAAGCCGTTTATACGGTTTCAGCAGACTTATCTGAAATGTTAACGATACGAATTTAATTGTATTAGAAGAATGCGTTGTTACAAAAATGAAGCAACAACTACATACGAGGACTAGGTGAAAAGTTCCTGAAAAATAAAACAAATGGCGCCACAATCGAAAATCCCCTGAGGTACCATTTTTTACTCAAACGCTCTAAAATGTTCAGACTAATATGTCATTCAGTTCTGTTTTGACTCATCACCATCGATTGGAACGATTCACAAGTGGTTCACTGATTTTCGTTGTTCATTTATGTTTTGACACCCATCGAAAGCTTAAAATTAAAATTCATGAAAGTTTGCAGCAACATCTAAGCGGAACCTATGCTTCTCTGCAGCTCATTAAATTTAAAGTAATTAAAGTTTGCACCAACATTTAAGTACTGAATGAAAACATATAATATAATAATAATATAACAACGAATAAGTAATCAAGAAGTTAAAATCTAGGAAGAATTATCAACGAATAAAGTAATTATAAACTCCAGCCATTGTAAGGTATTATAACCTATGTGTAACATATGTGAACGTGCACCAATAGTATAAAGCAGAGTAAAGTGTGTGTATACCCGTGTTTAAAGGTTAATATCACTACATTAAAAGGATAAATAAATCATCAGAGATCTACACTAGTCAACATCAAGTTCCGCATCATTCTAATTACAGGATATATCCATCAACAGTGAGTGTAAACCTATCATCTGAAAATGTTTGTATTAAATTATTATTAGGCTTGAATTTTTTTTTACACACACAACAAAGTCATGGCGAAAGTTTTTTGGAATGCACACGGTATCGTCCATATCGATTACCTTGAAAAGTACAAAACGATCACCGGAGTATATTATGCAGAGCTGTCGGATCGATTCGACGCCGATTTGAAGCGAAAGCTCTTCCACCAGGACAACGCCACAGCGCACAGGTCCGCAGTCGCAATGGCAAAATTGCATGAATTGCGCTACGGATTGGTTCGTCATCCACCATATTCTCCAGATTTGGCCGCCTGCGATTTTTATCTATTTGCAAACTTGAAAAAATGGCTCGGCAGAAAGAGATTTGCTTCCAACGATGAGGTCATCCTTGAAACAAACGCCTATTCTGAAGGATAGCCGAAATCGTATTATTTGGAAGGGATTGAAAAATTTGAAAAACGTTGGAAGAAGTGTATTCGGATACGAGCAGTTTATGTTGAGAAATAAAATAAGTTTCGACCAAACAAATCATTTCTTGTTTCATATTTCAGGGACTTTTCACCTTGTAGGTGGAGTCACTGTATATTGAAATAGAAAGAAAATACATTTCAACCGTACATTGTTTGAAATTTCGATGATTTTCCTCAATTCGATACAAAACAAAGATTTTTATTATAGAGGGTGTTTCATTAAGAATTACTAAGAGTGGGGGAAGCTATTGAAAGTTTAATAATTTAAATCGATGTAGTTTCTGAACGACTTATTTTAGTAAATGTAAGCTTGTTCGGAAGAAGTAGGTAGGTACTTTTAATTGCCGCCATTGGTACAAGATAGTTCCTAATAAAATTGGCAGATAGCGCGATTTGTAATAATAACTGTTTTTTGATTTTTTCCCGTAACTTAGATCGGGTATAACAATCATAATCGGAAAGTTGATTAAATTTGCAAAAAGTATCTGAAAACCGCAGTTTGATATCTTATTGGGAAAAAATAATTTTTTACATTTTAATTGAAGAAATAATTGTTTTCAAAATTTCGAGGTTCAAGCATTCTACGACAAAAAAATATTTTTAAACTGTATGGTTGTGTACAACCGACAACCGAAGGCAAACATGTACAGGGAACTAGAGTTACGCAGTAGGCTGCTGAACACAAAAAAGTGGTTGAGGTGTGACTAGTGGAAAGGATCAGCAACCAGGCTAGAAACAACTGATGGCAACAGAAGGGCAGTAGCTGCTGTGAATCTAATCCGTTTTGTTTTATACAAGATTTTATTTATAACAACACATGACTAATAGAACTAACTGAATCTTTTCTTTTCAGTTAGATGACAATTCCAGTTGCTCTTTGCCAAAAACTAACTTCTGCGATGGAAAATTTGGCTCCTAATCGGAAACTTTCATCGAACATTTATTTGTCTTCAGAAATGCGAATGCTCTTCAAAAAACCTATCAGAAGATGTTGATCAAGTTTTGCATATATGATGGTCGAAAAGCTTACAAATACTTTTAAAACGTATGATCTGAAGCTTTGGCCTCAAGAAAATCAATAAATAAGTTGATGTTGTCCTTGATTGCCAGGAGCACCACAAACCGCAGATGATACCGAAGTCGCCAGTTTGTTGGTCGATATGCCGTTATGTTTGAATATAGTCAAAGCTATTGACTCAAAATCTCCGTAATGCTGACCAATTTCGTTGGTAACAGAAAAAGAATCAGTCAATGAATGCAGTACAATTACTGGTTGTGATAAGAGAAAGTTTAATGCAACCAAAACTCAATATTGTATTTTCTCCAGGATTTCCTCAATATGATGATTTCAGGCACCAACAGCACCCTCTCATGGGACAATCATGTGAGATCCATTGCGTGGCAAGAGTTATTTAACCGTGTCAAGGGCTACTTTCGTCCAAAGCAGCTCCTCTTGATGATCTACGAAACACAGATTTGACCTGTTCTGAAGTACTGTTTAGTTTGGAGAGTTCAACTCCCAAACATAAACTTCAGCTCTCAAATTATGTTCAGAAGAAGCCATCTCCAAAATATCGTAGAAGATTAGACGAGCTTTCCCTTTTCTACGGATATTTACTCAGTCGGTGCTCTTCGGGAGCATGGTGTTGTTCCACCATCAGCGAGTTCAGATAGACAGACAAAGCGAGCTGTGGCTGGCCAGTCTCTGCGAAGTTTGGAACTTATTGCCTAGTGAGGTCTTTCCTGATGCCTGTGATCTCCAAGCTTTTAAAAAAAGATTCCAATGCCTACCTCCTCTTCCAACATTCCATCGCTGACTCACACGATGTTCCAAGAAAATTATAGATTTTCCCCTCGTATAGTCAAAATATTTATAACAAATAGGAACTTGTTGCTAGGTACAATGTTTTTGCTAATATTAACGGAACTAATATAAATAGTTTGCGTTCAAGTAGTCAATAGGGCTTACGTCCCTTCGTGCTACAAATGAAACAATAGTCGACACTTTCCGTCTGAGAATAATAATGAGGAATATCTTTTGGAAAATACAAATCATGCGAATTGTTCGGAATAATTTTGTTAACTTGAACGTGCCGAATTGAAAACTTAGGTTGTCAATAACTTTGTTATTGGAATAGGGGATTACGGAACTCAGTGAAGTGTTTGTTGAAATTAGAATTGGTAGTTATTGAAGTAGTTACAAAAATATTATCTTTCAATTTGTTGGAAATAACATTGAAATCATGCAATTACTAATAAAATGTTCTTCAAATTATCTTATGAGAATTTATAATATAATCCTGATTAAATCTGTGTATTTGTTGTCATTTTGATGAAATTGATTCTTTCGACATAACTCATTACATTGAGTAAGAAAATATGCAGATTGAAATCATATGAGAGGAATATAGGAGGAGTAAAGCGCAATAGTGAGTTGTATTTAACAGTATGTGATGCGCGCAAGCAGAATTACTCTCACTTGACTCAATGGTTACGGCAGTAACTCGCGATAAAAGGACGGTCGATTTGAAAAATTTTTATATCTTGTAAATCTGATCTAAGAATAATAAAATAAATTTAGAGTTCCTTTTAAGCTATTGCATATAGCTTTTATCGCGGGCTTTGAGCGCGGCGACCGAATCAATAAATTCCGTAACGAAAAATAATGTAAGACCTAAACACCTAACATGTGTCAAATTAATTAATTAATTTGAAGTTTCTAAAAGTGAGAAATTTCGCTATTTTATACGAATGTTATAACACTCTAGCGCTGTAGACTCCGGAATTTTCACGTGGCCTATCGAAATTAGAAGGTTCGAATTATCTTGAAACATAATTGCATGGACTCCAGACGTCCTATGTAATTAGCTACGAACGAAATCATTTTGACATATGAAGAAATTCCGTAACGAAAAATAACAGGAACTCGTTTATGTTGCGCTCTCTCGGGTGACTAATATTGAAAAATTGTATATCACGACAAAAAACGATAATTCTACATTCAAGTTTTATAATAATCGAAGGCAAGCTGCATCGACTGCTTCTTTGTTGCAAGAATTCAAAAGACTGCCTTTAAATAGTGTTCAGACGACAGCTCAAAGTGTCTTAGATTTCCTTAGTAATAGAAATGGCATTTCAATAATGACTTTCAATTGCCAAAGTCTAAATAGTCACAAATACGATTTACAAGATTCAGTTACGAGACAAACAAATGTGTTACTTCTTACCGAATCTTGCATGGCGCATGATAATCCGATTGAAATACCTAATTTCAATTGTATTGTTCAATTCAAACGAGATACTGTTCCAAAAGGTGGGGTAGCTATTTACCAAAATAATAATAATGTTACTAATATTATGACTCCGAATATTGAAATAAATATTGCACACGTTAGCGATGTTAATGTTAGGCGCTCATTTGTTGGAGATATTTGTGCGTGCTTATGCAAACTTAGAAATGGCCTACACATAGTCATGGTAGCAATTTACATTTCTCCAAATCCAAAATTGGACGAGGTAGAGCATTTTATTCATCGCACTTTACTGGAGTACACTGAAGAAGGGTCGAAAATACTTGGTACAAATGGTAATAAATATCCACTTATCTTGGCTGGCGATTTCAACATCAACTTCGCTGATAAAAAATCAGAGCGGTTGACAACTTTTCTTTCGGAAAAATTGAATTTGAAAATGAATAATGATCCACAAGAATCCACAACAAAATATGGGGCCACCATTGACGCGGTATTTTCCAGATATTTAGAGGATATCAAGTCTCAAACTTATGTCTCTTATTTCAGTTACCATAAACCTATAGTTTCAATGATAACAAATTCCTGAATAACCTACATGTATTGTAAGATAACTAAAATATTTTAAACGATATTAACTTCTCATTTATTCAATAAAAGAAAAAATTTGTTTTCTTATCGGTCACCACGCTCAAAAAGTGTAACTTTAATTAATATCAAAGAAAAAACTTGAATTAATATCAAAGAAAAAAAAATACTGCATAAATTAAAAATAAATAAATAATTATAATTGCATAAGTTGAGAAAAAATGCTATGCAATAGCTTCACCGCGGCAGTCCCCGAGTGCCACACGTTTTTTTTTCTGTGGAGAGGAAATGCTTTATGCACATCGTCAGCTTCATCTATCACTTCAGGTATTGCAGGACTCACTCTATGTTACAGCATACCTGCTAAAACCTCTCCGATCTTCATCCATATCCCGGGACCGCTTTTCACATAACTTCGGAATATGGACTGCGTCTCTGTTGTGTTTATTGATGTTATATCAAATTATGTTTACCATGGTGTTTTACCTTGATTTTACGTAGTTGTTTACGTTCGTGTTTCCGTTGATCTTAATGTTTGGTTGTTTCTGATTCGTTTGTTTATATAGCGCTATTTGTCTATCTTTCTGTCGCGTGCTACTTATGTTTATACCGTAATATTGTTGATGCCCAATTTTACGGTATTTTTTTGTCTTAGTGATTTATCTCTCTGTGGATAACGTCCTATGGTGTTTCTGTTTGTGCCATAATATCGTTTTTTCCCAATATTATGGTTCAGGGGTTTTAGTACTTTATCGCTTTTTGGAAATTTCCTATGTGTTTCAGTAAGTTATCTGATAGGATAACTTACTCTACTGGAACATATGGATCATCCGTACCAACCACAATCTATCCTTCACCTTCTTCTCAGGAACATGTGATTGGGAGTCCATAATGTATCCAAGGTCTGGGAGAATGTTGGTCCGCGGGAGCATTTCCTACCCTTGACCCTGCTGGCAACAGGGCCTTGGGTATTCCCCTATCCGCCACCTGGGGACGCGCCTGGTTGCGGTTTCAGGCTTCGCACAAGAGAAGAGGCTCCTGCTTTCCAGGAAATTTAGAGTACCTACTGTTAATAATACTTGCACAACTACATTAGTGGACCTGACTGATACCTAGTTGAATTACAAAGAACATGTCCATGAAAGAGATATCACAAATATTCATCAAATCGAAGGCTCAGGTTCAACAAAAGGATGTAAACGTAAATGTCAAGAGGGACACCTATTTCGAACTGCTACGTCTTGTCAGAAGCAAGCCTTGTTACCATCATTTCATAGCCAAACGCAACATACATATGATACTGTTCAATTCTCCTATGTATCATTGTTCACCTTAAGGAGCCACCATGTGACGAAACATGTCGTGTCTTCTTTTATTTTTATACGATAAGTTTATTTTGGAATATTTCTACAGTATATTGTTCACTGTTGTGTTCATTTATAATATGGAGAATCGATATCTATAATATAGAGGTGGACCAAAATAATTGGATCAGTTTGGCAGAAACAAAATCAAAAGATATTCCATTGCCTCCACGGATTACTGAGCCTACTACGAAAACATTACACTAATTTATTTGGATTGAGAGAAACTGACAACTTTGAGATATGCCGAAATGTTCAAAACGGTTAGGCTTAGCGACATTTGACAGGTATACTTTTTTCTTAAACATGATAGAGGAACAGATGATATGCCAATAAAAATCGCACACGGTAAAGTGCAAAAAAGTAACCTCCTTTTAAAGATCAGAAAACTGCAGCAGCTATCGGCCTCAACAAGCTACATGAAATCCAATCACATGTATGAATTTCTCGTATCAAAAAACCGACACCCCACGTACTGAACTTTCAATGGCTACCTTGATTTTAGAAAAGATTTAAACAAATTCCAAACAGAACCTTAACGTTAACGTCCTGTATCTCATTAAATACTAACTTTCGACTGAGGTAAGTTTGGCCTAATTGGAATATTTACTTGGTTACTCTATGTACCACCACTCTT
Source organism: Endomychus coccineus (assembly GCA_958510875.1). NCBI lineage: Eukaryota > Metazoa > Arthropoda > Insecta > Coleoptera > Endomychidae > Endomychus > Endomychus coccineus. The sequence goes on from OY294067.1 coordinate 284,297,336, forward strand.
CGACCATCCTGTATAAATACTTCTCTTGAATTCTGTTATAATTTTTCATAACCTAAGTAGGTACTGCGTGGATATTGAAATCGAATTACAAAACTATATTTAAGAATGAAGTAAATATCATAAACATTCATCTAGTAGAACTCGGATCAAACAAACTGATTCTAGAAAGCACAATTCAATAATGCGGTAACGATATTCTCAGATATCTTGAATGAAATAACGATAAAACTGATAAGTTTCAAAATCGTCTTAACTGTAGGCGAAATACGATAATTTTGTGAATCGCGCGCGGGCGTATAATGGCACTCTTCCCGATCTGATAATTCCGAAAGTAAATCTCTTATACCAACCGAAATAAATCAGCCGTTTGTTATTACGCTGTTTTGCCTATCAAACGGTATGCTATGGCAGCATTGTGTCCAATTACTATAAGCCATGCACGATACTAGCCAGCGGTCTCGCTGATTACTCTAATCACCTTAATCGAAGATTACTGTAAATGCATCGTGATGGCGCATGCGTACACGATTATGATTGAAATTTAATTTTTTACTGCAGGCCATCGATTCTTTGCATATATCCAGGATAATATATCCGTTTATGGTTAGTAATTCAACCTGTACAACACAATGCAAGTCATTAGGACGTGGACATCCTTCGTTTGTCTAGTTATTACTTTGAAAATTAAGTTTTACCTGTAACTACAATTTAATTCCGCGAAAACTGTAGCTTGCACGCCCATCTTCGAACGCAATGCTTCTTTGTGATTGCAAATAATAATTACGTAATTAATATCCAATGATGTTAAATTACGCATAATTGAATATAATATTTATTCATTCAATGGTGGAAGGTGTTACTTTGTGATAATTTATCATATTGTATAATAAAATAAAACACTTTTACTTTGTTTTTATCACATATATTATACAAGCAAATCGTGACTATAGTTTCGACACTGGCGTGTCATCTTCAAACGATGCTAATGTATGAAAATATCAATAATCTTGGCTATTTATGGTACAATATAAGACACATTGCTAGAATAGTATAATTGAAATTGGATAATGAGGTAGAGTTAATACTGTGATATGGAAATTTTAATGCGGAGGTATACTAGGAAGGCACAAGGGGGTTATCGGAAATTTTACGTTATCAAGACATCAAACAGGATGCTGTACCTATTTGATCATTTAAAATTTTATTGTCATTATTTTTAATTCTATTGAATCTCGTGTGTTTAATTTAAAGCCTCTACTCTCATTATGTAAAATCTGAATTTGGAAAAGTGTGCCTTGTTTCTAAAATATGGTTAGAGAAAGATGAATCTGTTTTATCAAGTCTAAAAGATCGAAAGTGTTCCTTATATCTAATAATAAAGATTCTTGACCCAGGTATGAATTATATATAAATTCTGGGGAAATAGGTCACATTAACACTTATGTTTTATATTATAGTCTTTACGTACGTTTCGGTCTCACGACCATCATCAGAAGACTTATTACTTCAATAACCTGATTACTTCGAACTAATTGTATTAACACAAAGCGTCCTTATCGCACCAATTTCGTTTAAATGCCATAATAATATACATAATTATAATTCCGATTTCATGTTTCTGTTCGTTTCGGCGACCTTGGCCGAAATGTGACCTATTTCCCGAGAATTTATATATAACTTATATCTAAATTCTATATACTTTGATTAGATTTACTGAAAAAAAAAATTATCACACTCTGGTTAATTTATATACTCAAGGTTTAAACTTATATGTATTATCTTTAGCATTGATCAATAAATAGAACAATTTATTTTATTATTTATTGTTCATTTTGCCCATCTCTCCTTTCAGAATTTCTATTATAACTTTTGACGATTCGTTTTTCCTCATGGGTTTGTAGACACATACAATTTTGTTTTCATTCAAATAGATTAAATTTATGTCAAATAAATGTTTCATATATAAGCAAAGAAATTTATTGTTATAAGAAGATTAATATAAGATTATATCAATATTAAAACTGATCATACGTATATTTATAACAAAATTCAATGAGTTTGTTATAAAATTATCTTATACTTCTTCCAAGCAAATACTGGATTGACAAAAAGTTTCATAGTTAGGTTGAACATTGCGAATTATTTGATTCTAACTAATGATTGTTTAAACACAAAACTGTTAAGTTATCATTTCAAGAAATTCATAATGTTTTGACAACAATCAAATGTTTCCCGATAATTATAATTAGCGTTATTTTTCTTCAAATAAATAATATATTTTCATTGAAATATTGAATATATCTTTCTTCAAAATATCTAGGTTTTGAATAAAATATTTTAAATAATCTACTCCATCAATTGTCTATTCTTAATCTAAGCATTTCAATGCTTTACTTGAGTTTCTCAAAACCTAAACCACTATACATGAATATTATACAAGTTGAGAAAATATTATTTTGAATAGAAATTATCTATACTTGTTTTTGATCAGCAGAAGCAGGCTCTCATTCATCCATATGCAAATATTGGTGACCAACTTCTTAATAAACTATAATATATCAATCGTAATTGAACACATATACTTTTTAATTTATGCAGGAAGGATAACGAAAATTGATAAAGAACAAAAAAGTGTCTAATATTACATTAAAAATAACAAAATACAGTCCTACAGCGGGAAGTGTTAAAAACAATTACACATATTATTAACTATTAACTAATAACTTTTTAATTTTGATAACTCATTTTGTACCTTGCTTTTTTCCAAATTGAAGATTGTCAAAAATTTTAGTTTTGTTCCAACTTTAGGGATCAACTCTTCAATAAGCTCTGGAGTTAATTCAAATATATACTCCCCTGTAATGCCATTTTCTAGAAAAAATAATACAAATCAGTAGGTGACCTAACCTAACCTAAGAAAGTGTAGAACTGTAGTATACACCTTGGTACCTTGTTAAACTATTCGGGTAGCTTTTAACTAAACTTATTCCATGTTTTATTGGTGCATTTTAAGTAACATTCAGACGTCATTTTAGTCACAATAATTTTTCTGCTATTTTCATATTTGGCTTCATCTGAATCTTTATGCACGAATTTCGTCAAAACCATTCCGTTTAAAACGTTAATGACATATATTACACATAAATAGGCATTTTTTCCATTGTGTTTTGATAGTGCTAATGAGGTCCTAGTTATTGGCTGATGTTATACAAGAAAATGATCAAACCCAAAAGTTATGGGTCTTTGCATTCGACGCGTTCGTAAATAAAACCGTTTCCGATTATTTAAATTGAACAATTACACATCTGCAGATAGAACATGCATCTCCATCTGACGAGTTTTATCAGAACTACATTCCTTCGTGAATAGAAATGCTGGACATTTAACTGGTGTTTGAATGAATAAAGGAACACACACACACATCCTCAATTTAATGTAATACATGGCGCGCTGATAATATCGCTGCTCGCGCTGGAGTATATGGCATTTTGCACGAGCAAAAAATGCATCCCATGTTTAATTTACAAGCACTCCACTTGAACAGGTGCGCTCTTTAATCAGTGAAAAAGTCATAGTACACATACCATATGTTTTTCACGAATATTCACATTCTATCATATAATGAAACTGACTTGGGCGTAATTCAAGTCTCTGAATCATCCTCATTTCTCTCGTTCCTGTATATCTGTAATACAGTTTTATAGGAGTCACTTACCCATGATTGTGCAGGTTCATACTCACTTTGTTTCATTCTGCAGACCATCTCCGAAATACTTATTCATGTCAAACTCTTGATTGTCAAAAGGAATTCCAAAAAAAAATAGGAATCTCCTCCGATCTTGAATTGGAAGCTTCCGTGGACACCGATTATTAAACAATCTTGATTTCCTGATGGAACTGATTCTGAATATGCTATCGAAAGGTGAAACCATCCGGAAACCTAGATGGTTCAATTAACTAGAGTGTCTCTATAGAATGAAGAATAAAACAAATGTCAATTAGATGTAAATTCTCGGGAAATAGGTCACACACATATGTTTACTATTTTCATCTTAACGTACGTTTCGGGCTCACGACCATCATCCAAGACGTATCAATGCCTAAAACGGGATTTTTTAAAACTAATTGTATCATGCACAAAGCTTCCTTATCGCACCAATTCCAATTAGAAATGCCCACGTCGCCGAAACGAACAGAAACCCGAGTAATCAAAATTGTAACACGTTAATGTTCTAAGTATATGAATATGTATCAAAAAACCGCTGCAAAGCAATTTTCCTATAGTAATGTGAGAATAAGACTGACAAAACAAACTATAATATGCTCAAGTATCTTACAAACCAGATGTTAAAAAATGTGGACTTATAGCTTCAGGCGACATGTGGTGGACATTCTACAAGGATATGAGTGGGAGTTTCGTTACAACCTGGGTCATCAACAATGCCCATTAAGTGCGTTTCAGATGATAGTGTCCTGTGACCAATTCTAAGCGCAGAGAGAAGGGTTTTCGAGGGTTCTGCCTCAAACCGGGGGCAGTGCGCAAAATCAAGAGCCACTGTCTATCCAGTAGCTGTCTGAGGGCTTGGTGCTCGAGAGAGAACTGCCGGACCGACAGACACTGGCAGTAGCTTCAGCATGCAACGTCCTTTGCGCGGGACTCGAGATAAAAATTGCCACTGCACAAGATCCGGTGAACTGGGCACCACATACATTTCACCACTAAAACCGTTCTGGTCGGAACGAGTTTTCGGACGTGGTAGACACATGCGGAAGGCCAAACTTGGCGGTGTCGCGTAAACGTAGCTTAGACTGACACGAGTAGGCGAGTGAGACTATATCCCGGCAGACGGCTGGGGATAGTTAGCAAGTACGGTGCCTACTGCACCATATGTATATAGGTTCTCGCTTGAAGTAGCCTTTGCCAGACCGACCAGGGCGAAAACAGGTGCCTCTGCGAAACGTGAGGTAAACGGTGCATCACATAACGTTTACCCATAAAAACCACGGCGCAGTGCCTTCCTATCCCAGACGACTGGTCGCAACGGATTCACGGCCGTGGTAGACACATATGCGGTAGGCTATTTGAACGAAACCGAACGGTTATTCGTCCACGTTCCTGGTAAAACAGGTAACATGATGAGGTGAGAGTTTGCTATAGCCCAGAAGGGGCAATAATATAGTCTACCAAGCAGTGCCCGTAGTGGGTCCGCCTGAAGTAGTCCTTCCACGGGGGAAAAAAATAGCTGCCTCTGCGTGGGTAAATGCTGCACCACATGGCTTTACTCCTTAAGTCCGGTATTTGCGCTTCCTATCCCAGGTTTCTGGGTAATGGATTCGTGGCCAGGGCAATGATATGTGGTAGGCCAATGATATGAGGCCGACGTACACTGCACGAGTAGGCAGGGGGAGAGGAGCCCAGATGGTTCAAAAGACCGTCTCCTCTCCAATTATGGTGTTGGTCTCTGCCGGGCAGTGGCGTGCTGTTGATTATAGGGGAGGGTAAGTACGTATACATATTCAGAGTCCACTGGACGGCCAGGCAGGGAGAATAACCCCCCCCCCCCAAAGTTATCGTCGTGAGGGCTTGGTGGTCGATGAGATTCCGATCGCTGGATCGAGTACCTATACTAGCTGAAGTTTGTTCCTTCTCTCTCACGGAGATAATCTTCATGCTGACAAACAACTAGTAGGTACATTTAATTGGTGCAAGAATAAAGGATGATCTACCACCAACTTATATTTGCTCAACAAGCAAGATTTGTCATAGATTCATACACTGGCGCGACATCTAGTAAAGGCAAGTGATCCGGCATTCCTTCTGATAGGATCCAAATGAAAACAGCAGCAATCAAGAAACTTTTTTCCTCTGGTAGGCAGGCAGCGTGAGAAATCTACAGCCAATAATTTGAATTTAATGCAAAGATATACAACCAGCATTACTCACCCATGCAGAACAAGTTGCACGATACACTTTAGATGTTTCAGTAAAATGTTTGTATAGATAGATTGTAGACTATTTCATGAATATCTGGGGAGGTGGAGAGGAGGAATGAAGCTCTTAATTTGTTGTTAATATTCGTTGGGGTGGGAATTTGTGAGTATGACAAGTACGAAGGCAAGTTGATAAGTCCCTGAAAAATAAAACAGATGGCACAACAATCGAAAATTCCATGTGACATTTGTGATGTACCATATTTAACTAGAACTCATTGAAATTTTCAAACTGATATGTCATTCAGTTCTGTTTTGACGCCCATCGAAAGCAAGCAACTTTGAAAATATTTGAAAAACATGGAAAAAAGTGAATTTCGAGTCTTGATTAAACATTATTTCTTGCGTGGAAAAACCATTACGAAAACCAAAGCATCGCTTGTTAAACATGGGGACCATCGATTGGGACGGTTCACAAATGGTTTACTGATTTTCGTTGTGTTAGTATGTCCACAAGGATGCGGAACATTCTGGTCGTCCAATTGAGGTTAGAACGCCAGAAATCGTCGATAAAATCCATATGTATATGATTGCTGAGACTACGGGCATCTCAACCGAACGGATATGGAATATAAAATTAAACAACATTGTATTTTATGGTACTTTGAAAGAGCATATAAATGATATGACATTCAGGTCTTCGTTCGAACTTCATAAAACTATATAATTATATTTCTCCAAAAAATTATCAACTTAATATTATCAACGATTAACAGAAATAACGGGCGACCAATATATGTTCCTTGTGGAACACCTTCAATTGATGGACTGATGGGTGTGAATAATAAAATGGTATTACATTAATGTAAAACCTATTCGATGTTGAATACATTTTCAATAAACGTCTAATATTGATAGGAATTCTAAATAGTGGAAGTTACTCGGCGGATGTATCATGATCGATTATTTATGACAATAACGAAACATGAAGATGAAATGTCCACTTTTATAATAACTATTTTCGCAAGTGTGCTGTACACCCTGTAGTACTTATGCATGCGCATGCAGTGGTCGCGTTCATTTGCCTAATGGGTCGGCTATTGTCTTTGGACAGCGGCCACATAAGATATATGGCAGTGTCGTGAGGTGTCCTCCGCACTCGCGGTGTCCATTCGCCCATCAGATTAATTAGAAACTTTATTTTTTGTGTTGCCGGCTTTGTTGTCTCATCCTACAAGATGTAGCTTTTACAAAACCTGCTCTTAAACTTTCGGTATAACATGGTCCAATTTTTAAATAAAGCCCGGTAGAATTGTTAGTCAGTTTTATCGATCCGTAGCAGTAACCAATTAATATTGATTCGATAATTTGAATAGATTATCTCTGTTTCCAAGAACTAATATAAATTCATCTACGTTATAATACTGACACAAGCCCTTTTCCACATTAAAACGGATTTAACCTTGCCTTGTTTGTAATTTTAATCTTTATGATAATTGTCTGAATAAATCCGTTTTATTTCAATGTTGCCTATTTAATTATGCAAGGCTTCTAGAGTTGCAATGTTTCATTGGTAGAAGTGTACAGGGTGAACCAAATTGGATGTCCTTCTAGGATATCTCCATTAATATTCGCGCTAGAAAAAAACCGACCGCGTATCTTCGAGCTCTTTTTTTTAGACCAATTTGGGGGTGCCTATGAGTTTTGAGTCGTATCATTTGTTTAGGCGCTGTTGTTTTCCAGAATTTCAACAATTGCAAAATACATATTATAATGTTTGAAGATAGTCCAGTCTGTAAGCTGAGGAAATTTCTATTTTTTTACAGTAGCTCGAATCAAAAAAATTCTTTTTGAATAATGTAGTAGTCATTCGTGACTACTGAACGACTATTCAATCTCCCCCAATTCACCCCTAGATGCAAAATTAACCCTTTTTTCAACTCCCTTTTCAAGATAATTTTTAATTCATCAAAAAATGAAAATTAAGCCTCCAAAATGGGCTCTAGGAGTTTTTTTGGGTCGCTGAACACGAATCCGGAAAATTCCCCAGATTCGTAATCAGCGATCAAGAAAACCTCCGAGATTTGATTTTGAAGCCAAAAAGGAATTTTGCATTTTTCACAAATTGTGTTTTTCATAACATATTATTTCTCAACGAATAATAAAAGGGTGTTTCAATTTCTTTTAACTTAAATTCGTAACTACTGACCCTAAAATACTATTAGAAGGTATTTACAGCCGGAATAAATGAATCTTGACTTCATCAATTGATTATTAATTAATTTATTGTTTGTTTATAAGAAGGGATACTCCCAAAAATAATTTTTCAGAATTCACCTGTAAATGGCAAATCAGAAGTTGGGCCTGCTTTTTGCTATTTTGCTATTTGTTCATAGACGACATGTTCGATTATTCCCATTGAGTAGTAGCCGTTGTTAATTAACAAAAAGGTGCAATAATCAATCTAACCTAACCTTATTCGGTTCTTTTTTTTCAATAGTATTGAACGTTTTTCAATAATTGCCACCACACTAAAAGAAATTTGTAACTGCCAATATGAAAATGTTTATGTTACAAAGTAAAACGATAAAAGTATGCTAGTAGTGTTTGATAAAGTCACATCGTTGATGAAACGCGTCACACAATTTTATTTATAATATAGTAGAAATTTATTAACAGTTGCTTTACAATATTTACTGTTTGTGTGTTGTGAAGAGTAGAGGCAAATCCAACGTTCCAATTAAATACCTCAATTAAAATGGACGTAACAGTCAATTGCGAGTACCAATTTTATAATCAAAATTTCACTTAATAATATAATTAATGCTCATATATGATGAGCAGTAAAGTTGTCTTGAATGCGTAAAACTTCCCCGTGTAATAGCAATTAACTAGGTGGTTGAGTAGCTTTGCAATTAATGTAATTATCAACGTTAACGTAAGTGATAAAAATACGAAATTATAATCGCGAAGAGTGTATGGCATCATTCATATTAGGAATTGAACATAGAGAGCCACCGCCCTGCCCTGCCAGTCGCCTTCGCCTCTCTCAATCATTTTCAATATGAAATTTTTATGTATTGATCGAGTTTTTTAGACGTAGAGGGGTCGATTGGGGTATTGGGGTGTGTATATGTGTGTTCTTTCTCTGTCACCTAGCTGGACATTGTCACTCATGGATTTTTAATATCCTTCGCTTTATACAACAAACATTGTTAACGTCTCAAAATAAAGTACTAAATTCAATAAGGATAGTATGACATCATGATATAATAATTTAACACGATTAAAGTTTCTTTACTGACAGTTTTGATCTGTCATCACACAGCAAATGTGTAACAACTTACTCACGATTATCTAAAGCGATTGCTTTGAAATATCATTGCTTCAAATATACGGGGTGCATACAATTTCGTATCAGAAAAATTTTCTGCAAGGGTTTTAGAGACAGTTGTAGATGAGATAGCTATTTAGTTATTTCAGTCCCATCATCACCCGATTTGATGGTGTTAAAAGAAAATTGTTCCGAGTCCCATCATCACCCGATTTGATGGTGTTAAAAGAAAATTGTTCCGTGAAATTCTCTTTTGCACTGTAACAAAATACATATTGTAACCGGTTTAACATTTTTTCATTAAAGTTCTAGGAAAATTATAGCTTGTTATTAAAAAATGATCCATCTCGATTGAGTTCCATTACCGTCACGGCAAAATTGGGCTCTTTTTATTGCATCACTCAATATTACTCTGTCTGTAATGCCGTTGATAAATTGACGAACGTTTGCTTTCACGTGCTCCAGTGTTGTTGGTCTTCTCGTTATATTTGAGATAGACTCACAAAAAATCTGAGGGGCCTCCATCTGGAAACATGATCTGCAAAAGATAGATAGCTTCCAGGGCTATTGATATATTATTCAAATAGTTCAATTAAATTTATTTTAATTTTGTTATGAAAATTTATGTTTATATTTTTATCTGATTAAAATAAGAGTTTTATTCTATATTTATATTATATTATATTTTATTTTATTTCAAAACATGTAAAATTTGCTCTTTTAAATTTGCAAAGTTTAAATAATTTAATTTTAATTATTAATTTTTTTCAGTTCAAATTACTTACAGTATTATTAGTATAGCGGCACAAATTTTTGGTTAATGCTTTTCATATGAATAAATCTAATTTTATTCGATTTTTAAAGTAGATACTGAGATTTTACCAATGAAATTCTTCTAATTCAAGTTTTCGATTAGTTTTGATAGTTGATTCATATTTTTTTCACTAAATATAATTTAATAATTAATATCATTTAAATATTTCAATGAATTAGTTTATTTTAATTTTCATTCAATTATTTTCAGATTGAATTAATTTTATCAGTAAATATCTAGTATCTAGTATTATTTGTGTAACGGCACAGATTTTGTTAATACCATTTATATAAACAAATTTAATTGTATTCAATTTTTAATACAGATACTGCGATATTAATAATAAAAATTTTCCTAATTCAAGTTTTCATTAGTTTTAATAGTTGATTCATATTTTTTTCACTAAATATAATCTAATAATTAATATCATTTAAATATTTCAATGAATTAGTTTATTCTAATTTTCATTCAATTTTTTTCAAATTGAATTAATCTCCTCAGGAAATATCTAGTATCTAGTATTATTTGTGTATCAGCACAAATTTTGTTAATACCATTTATATAAATAAACAAATCTGATTGTATAAAATTTTTAATACAGATACTGCGATATTAATAATTAAAAAAATTTTATTTAAGTTTTTAATAGTTTCAATAGTTGATTCATATTTTTTTACTAAATATAATTAATTAATATTATTTTAATAGTTCAATGATTTTGATCATTGTTCATTATTTTGTAAAAAAAAACTATTTCAATATAAGTTATTCATGCTTAGTTATTCTTTTTAGAAGAAGAGAAAATATATATGTTCGGGGATAAGGGGGATCCCATCACCCATTAATAGGAAACATAGAATAAAGAAGAAATAGAGTTGTAGTATCCCATATATCTTCCTCATTAGCTCATTACTCATTTCCGGAAATAAGTACGTAAACGGGTACCTTCATTTTTGGCGGATGTATTATCAGCCACAGAAATTACGGGAGAAAATTTTGAACCATGTGTATAACTTTCCATTTGGGGTAAATAGAGGAGATGGATACTTCAGCTGCTACAAATGATACTTTTTTTACGAGGTTGTAATACATGACCATTAAAAATCCAATATCGGTTAGGTAATCCAGGTATACTTGATATGGTACATAGTAGTTCAAATTCTATCTAGTTTGAACTTGAGTGAGATAAAATATGAGAAGTATCCTCAGGGAAATTTTACCGTCTTCGATTTCCTTTATCTATCGAAATGCACTTTCATAATGAAGGAAAGTTCAGTCTGTAACATTACGAGATTATTAATCGACCGTTATGAGATTATTGAGAGTTCGAGGTGTAAAAATATTCTTTATAGGTATGTACCATACTACCATAGATAATACATGGATATTTTCACTGCTAAGCTTTACACATTTAAGCACGAAGCTACAATAACGATCTATCTAATTCATGAGGCGGTGTATTACAGTATTTCGAATTGTAGATCATGGTTTTGTACGACGTCCATACTGAATTTGTTAGTTAATTGCGTTTAATTACGCCCGCGAGGCTCAGTAATAAAGGCACAAAGAATTCTGTAATGCACAATCTCTTCACTTGACTATAAACTACTCGATATGAATTATTGTTACATTGATTTGAATTACTGTGATTTAGATTTAAGACTGAGTTCTTATTTTAAATTTTGTCATCATTTCAATATCGTATATTCGTTTTTTTTTCACAACTGTATGTCGTTCCTTCCGTTCATGCATTTATCACAGATTAGGTATCCTTCCAAATGCGAGACTCTAGACATGCATTGTGATTGTGAATTAGCTCAAGTTTCGTTGGGTTTATAGTTTAGTGTGCAGGAACACAAAGTGAAACGGTTGTATAAATTTTTAATATTAGAGCCATATATCTAGTCTTGTGCAGAATAATAGAATCACAAAACTCAAACAGGAATACTGTACTCGTTTACTCATTATTAATAAAAAAAACTTGAATTATATGGACTATGGTGAGTCTAAATTTATTGAAGTCATACCTAAAAAATAGGTCTCAATGTGTGATAGAACAGAACATCGACGGCAAAGAATTCAAATCCGATTTATTATCGATTGAAAGGGGGGTTCCACAATGTTCAATCTTTGGATCGCTTTTATATATAATCTACACAAATGAAGCGCCTGATTTAGTAATTGACTGAATAAGCCAGTTTGCAGATGATATTGCAGCGCGCGTTATTATCTGAACCGACCATGATAGAACAAGTAATGAAATTGTTCCAAACGCTAGATACGCTGAACGAATCGTTCACCTATAATAACCTAAAGTTGAATCTACAAAAAACGTATGCAATTAAATTTAATTATCATGCAAATAGTCAAACCATTTCACTTACTTATGGCACAAATATAATCAAAACGTCACAAAGTATTATGTTTCATTGGAATTTATGTTGACCCCCGTTTGGACTGGTTACACCACATAGACCGTGTCGCAAAAAGTCGCCATATTGTTTTGCGCTGAGAACAATTAAAAATTTTAGCAGCACTGAGACTGCTCTACTAGATTATCATGCTTATATATACGGTGTTATATTCTGGGGCAACTCTACAGAGGCCGACAGAATCTTAAAGTTACAAAAGAGATGCCTAAGAAGTATGTTCATGCTGAATAAAATAGGAAGCTGTAAAAAACTTTTTGTGCAATATTATATTCTCACATTATATATATTTACGAAGCAGTAATATTTGTAAAATCTAATCAACCATTACCAAGAATAATGAGATTCATACTTATCCGACTAGGAATAAAGGTTGCATAATTACAGAAAAACTTAATTACTCATATTTACAAAAAAAACGTCAATTTCATGATCTCTAAGATATATAACAAATCACAAACATAAATGAAACACCTGCAGACCACAGTTAAAAACTAAGCTGAGTCAATTCCTAAAACAGAAAGCCTACTTACTACATGCTAAGTGAATATTTGGATGAGAAATTTACTGTTGACGATTTTTATTACCATTCACCAGTTGATTGCCACTCATGTCATGTTATATGTATAACTTGGTATTTGGGACCTACTTGTTATTTTTAATGTTTTTTCCTTTTTTTTAATGTGAATTATTCTCTTTTCAATCAGATCTTTATTGTATTATTATATTGACGTGTTCTGCACCCACATAGGGTACAACTATCCAACGAATAAATCATATCTATCTATCTACCTATCTATCTATCTATATCTATATCTTTCTATCTAGAACATTGAAACTCAATAGGTTGTGTTAACTTTATTGTTTTTTTATATACAAATGATAATTAAATTTTAACAATTCGACTTTATCACCCAACGAAAAATATTCACAGAAATCAGAAGTCGTATTGAATATCTCTAGTCGTATATTTATGACAATTAAGAAATAATTTAGTAATAAGATTCTTGACCCAGTATGAATTATATATAAAAATTCTCGGGAAATAGGTTCGTCTTTACGTACGTTTCGGTCTCACGACCATCATCAGAGGACTCACTATGTCTAAAAAGGGGGTTTATTAAAACTAATTATAGCACAAGCGTCCAAATCGCACAATTTAACTTCAATTAAAAGAGCCCACGCCGTCGAAACGAACAGAACCACGAATAATCAAAATTGTATCGTCAGAATTGATGTATAAAAAATTATTTTTTTGTAGTAAGAATCCGCTATTCAGTAATATTATTAAAATATATGAGTGCATATTGATTGGTATTCTCACAACAAATGAGAAGAACGAAGTTATTTGTCAAGTATCTACTTTCGAAACCAGATGTGTAGGATTCATGACAAGGCACTTAAGAAAGGTTTCAGACCTGTACTGGGAAATAACATTACGAATTCTTCCTAAAAACGTTTTCTACACTTATAAAGACGTATGTAAGAATTTGCAAGAGATTATTTAATCAAATTAGTATAAATATGACTTAGATTTTGTGTGTCTACCCTATGATTTACAGATTTGGGGTCCCGTTTTATGTGAATCATCTCCAGGATAGATCTTTTATAATAATTGGTTTCCTTAGTTAAGATATTAACATTTTTGTAATCAAATTGATGGTTATAATCAAAACAATGCTTAGCAAGGGCGGTGGAATTTTCTAAGTTGTTATTTCTTGTGCTATATTTATGGCCGTACATTCTTTTTTGTAAATATTGTTTAGAGATTCCAGTATAGGTTCCATCACAATCTAAACAATTCAATTTATACACTGTGTGGGTTTGTTTATCTTTGGGTATTAACGGTTTTAGATTTGAGAAATATTTCCCATACTGTTAGTAGGTTTATGCGCAACATTTATATCATACTTTTTCAAACATTTTTTGATTTTCTCTGAGGTCTCCGGAATGTAAGGTAGAGTTATAAAATTGTCTGTATTACCTTTCATGTTATTTTTATTAGACGAACCATTATAGATTTTGTTTATTCTTTCTTTAATGATAGGATTGAAAAAAGTTTTTGGGTAGCCATTCAATTCTAGTGTACAAATATACCTGTTGTTTTGGCATTGAATAGCATCAAAAAACGTTGGGCAGAGATTAAAAACCACACACCTCTAGATCAATCGGAATTTATAAATGCTGTAAAATTTTGTTTAGAATGCACATACTTTCAGTATGGTGAGCAATTTTTTGGACAAATATTCGGCACAGCAATGGGATCTCCTATTTCAGCTACCATTGCTAACCTCGTTATGGAGTGCCTAGAGGAATCTGTTATGAGTTCATTAGATTTTCGGCCTGTATTCTTTAAACGGTATGTAGACGATTGCCTTATGTGTGTTCCCAACGATAAAATTCAATATGTAATTGATAAATTTAACAATTTTCACTGTAAACTTCAATTCACTTGTGAAATAGAATTAAACAATAACATAAATTTCCTAGATATGAACATTAGGCATGATGCTGATGGAAAAATAAAAACCTCTTGGTTTACTAAAGAAGTATGGTCTCAACGTTATCTTCACTTCAATTCCGTTGCACCAGCTTGTTATAAAAAAAGTGTCATAAACAGCCTTACAGATCGCGCGATAAAATTGTCCCACGCAGATGACCGCCCCAAAAATTTAAAAATTGTTCGTACTACACTAGAATTGAATGGCTACCCAAAAACTTTTTTCAATCCTATCATTAAAGAAAGAATAAACAAAATCTATAATGGTTCGTCTAATAAAAATAACACAAAAGGTAATACAGACAATTTTATAACTCTACCTTACATTCCGGAGACCTCAGAGAAAATCAAAAAATGTTTGAAAAAGTATGATATAAATGTTGCGCATAAACCTACTAACTGTGTTGGGAAATATTTCTCAAATCTAAAACCGTTAATACCCAAAGATAAACAAACCCACACAGTGTATAAATTGAATTGTTTAGATTGTGATGGAACCTATACTGGAATCTCTAAACAATATTTACAAAAAAGAATGTACGGCCATAAATACAGCACAAGAAATAACAACTTAGAAAATTCCACCGCCCTTGCTAAGCATTGCTTTGATTATAACCATCAATTTGATTACAAAAATGTTAATATCTTAACTAAGGAAACCAATTATTATAAAAGATCTATCCTGGAGATGATTCACATAAAACGGGACCCCAAATCTGTAAATCATAGGGTAGACACACAAAATCTAAGTCATATTTATACTAATTTGATTAAATAATCTCTTGCAAATTCTTACATACGTCTTTATAAGTGTAGAAAATGTTTTTAGGAAGAATTCGTAATAGTTATTTCCCAGTACAGGTCTGAAACCTTTCTTAAGTGCCTTGTCATAAATCCTACACATCTGGTTTCGAAAGTAGATACTTGACAAATAACTTCGTTCTTCTCATTTGTTGTGAGAATACCAATCAATATGCACTCATATATTTTAATAATATTACTGAATAGCGGATTCTTACTACAAAAAAATAATTTTTTATACATTAATTCTGACGATACAATTTCGATTATTCGTGGTTCTGTTCGTTTCGACGGCGTTGGCTCTTTTAATTGAAGTTAAATTGTGCGATTTGGACGCTTGTGCTATAATTAGTTTTAATAAACCCCCTTTTTAGACATAGTGAGTCTTCTGATGATGGTCGTGAGACCGAAACGTACGTAAAGACGAATAGTCAAAACAAAGTGTTATTGTGACCTATTTCCCGAGAATTTTTATATATAAGAAATAATTTAGTGTGTTTGTGTCATTTATATTGTCATTTAAGTGTATGCTACTGGAATGAGGTATCGAAGCGAACTTGAACTTGAAAAATCGTTAATTGAAGAAGGGCGCAAGTATCGTAATGTTGCAAGACCGCTTCTGTTGTATGTAGGGTTTGGAATCGCTAGTTACTGACTGAACGTTAGGATAGACGATCTGGTTGGGGTCGAGAACTTGTAACAACACTTCAGTGAGACATATTTTTACGGAATTGTACACGACGCACATCTTCTCGATCCTTGCAAAATGACCTCAGGCAGTGGAGTGCAAGTAGTACGGAAAACAGTCCAATCTCCTTTAGCGATTCGTCCAGATTTCGGTTGACACGTTGTGATGGTCGTCTTCGCATTTGGTGATCGTTATCGTGGAGGACTGTTTCAGGAGGTAGACAGGTGTGGAGGAGGATCTGATGTGGTGTTTGCTGTTATCTCTTTCGATGCTAGAACAGATTTTGTTTCCAATCCTGGACGAAACTGTGTGGTGCCGAATTCCCCTTCCAACATATTAATGCAAGAACACATGTAACAATTGAGACAAGTCTATTGTTGGAATAACACCCAGCTTTAGCTATGGATTGTCCAGATCTCAATCATAAGCACGTATGGAATTAGTTGGATGATCAGAACCCGACCTCGGACCCCAGCTTTCTTTAAATTTGTTTCTTGTTACTGATAGTTTTCTGTGCTATTAATAATAAAAGATTTACTTGTTCCATTAGCGTCCGTTGAAAATAAATTGTTTTGTACTGTATTTAAAATGCTGATCATGTTTGAAAAAACACTTAGTTTTGCATCTGTTAAATTATTACAATAATGAATTGTTACATTTTTCAAATTTCTAAATATTATAATAAATCATATAAAAAAATCGGTTGCCTCGAAAACTGCAAGTCTTATCAGATTTTCAGGTACCATTTTTCGAGAAAGGTGCAGAAAATAAGAATTTCCATTAAAAAGTCCAGAAACTATACTGAAAAAAAATCCGTAACAATGCAGGACGCGCTCTCTAGCTCATACAGTAAAACGATGTCTATAATAGGCTTTCTCATCACAAAAATCTCCCGTATACCAACTTTCAATGCAATACATTGACCTATGCTTACATACAATTTTTGTATCAATTTTAGAAGTTCTACCAGTTGTACTACAATAAACTGCAACATCCTGTACGTTGTATACTTTTTACCTTAATCTTAAAAGGGATTATAAAACTAAATGCTGAAGTTTCCTATATCTGATATTGTGCGCTTTATGGGTACATCCCCGGGCAAATACTAACAACGACCGATCAAGTGAGAGTGCAACGCCATAATTGTAATCGCGCCTGGATAGAAAATTATACGTAAGTGCAACCTCCTAGCATCAACATGACTAGCGTTTAATAAGTGATTTATATACGGAATTCGTTCTTCCTGAAAACAGATGTGGATAAACTAAATGAAGAATTCAATATTCTAAATGAATAAAATCTGTTGAGAAAATATAATTTTAATGAAAGCAAGGGTGGGCAAATTAAGTCACTTCACTAGCGGTAACAAAACTTGCTATAGTCTTTTGTTTTCGAGTTATCAACAAGAGTTCATGAAAATATGTTGGTTATTTGTAAAGTTAAGGGAAAATAACTTACATTATGGAGGCACTATTTTCTGTATAATCCAGTGGCGTCGAGAAAATCTAAAAAAAGTGCAATTTCGAGTTATGGCCTAAAGTTTTATTTTCATCAAATGGGAATCATAGTTGGCTATGAATGAGTTAAAACAGATTTTTACACTTTCTATTTTCTTTCTAACTATGTATCAGTCGCTTTTGATGTGTAATCCTTGTATAGTGAAAATAATATTTTACTATATTGCTTTTTGCGTTTTTTTATATTTATTCCAAGTAGGCGGGTGTCATCTCAAATGATATTTTCCAAAAAAATAGTAATGAATTGAGGATACTGTTGGTGGCTGAGGTCTTCCAGATAAGCTCCCGAAAACTTAAAATTAAGTAAGTATTGATATTAACAGGCACACATGAAAATAACTAATGTTTCTTTAACTATCTCGTATAATCTGCACACGGGAATTTCGGCAGCTCCAAAGAAAATATGTATTGTTCCAAAATGCAAGTAAATATACTCAAACTGCTTCCTATTGAGTCTAAATAGTTTCCGGGATCTGGCAGGCTCAAGTTCCATATTATGTTCATTAGCCTCTGTCTCAATTAATCTCCAAATGAATTGCTTTTGATCTTAATTCATGCTGTTTTCAAACCTGCCGGCTTATGTTCGAAGTGGACTCTTTTTGAAACATGATTGTTTGTGAATATAAGATATGGTTGCCAATGTGGGGAGGTAGTTTCGACTCACGATCATTATATTCAGTAACCCATTATTTATGGGTCTTATGATTGTAAAGATCCAGAATTTCGCGAAATCGACCCTTGCACATTCAGAATGTTATTCATGTTTTGTCATAGCTTTTTCCAACTGCAATTTCACAACTTAACTTATCAGGCCAAGGTATTTTATTGATATAAATCGAGATGGTAATTCTGCCAAGAGATCTCACCTTCGTGAAGGTTGTTGACGCCCAGACTTAGGCACAAATTATAGACTGTGTCAACTCCATATCCAAGAACAATATTATGTACCATGTCATGTTTAGATCTCTGACAAATAAATCCACGACCAAGAACCACAGCAGGGGCGACAAGTTCTAGTCGTGAACTCTTGAACTCAGAGGCTGTTTGTTGATACCATATAAAACTACACTGACACCACTCATGTATCTCTTGTAAAATTAGATTGTGGGGAACATAATCTCGCTCATGGTACCCTCTCTCATCTTTCGCTATACTGTCTTCGGTCCAATAACAGGCTGCACAACAAATTGCATCATATAGTATCATATCATCCAATTACCAAGGTACTTACTTTTCGATTCCTAGTTTCTATTTTCCCCAGTAACATGCTTTCGAGTTTTCATGAAACCAATGTAATTATAATTCATACACATTTTCGTCTTTTTGTGAATTATACCTCCTGTGAAAATTTTCGGAATTGTCTAAAACAGTGGAGACACAGGTTATGGAAGCTAGTGATAATAAGTATTATAAATTAATCGCCGATGCCTCATCTTATCACGTATTTACGTATTTCTGGAGAATTTATTAATCGTTCTGAATTCTCATACAGCCATGGGAAAACCTATCTGAAAAAAATAATCGTTAGTTACTGCATTTAAACTCGCAATAATATATTATTAAGATAATGAGATCCCTTACGGTATTATTTTTGTTCATTCCTCTTCCTGACTTAAACCCATGGGTAATTTAATTAACACGCATTACCTATGCAATTGGATTTTTTTAACTTCAAGTTTGGCATAATACAAATTCCGAACAAGTCATCATTTTAGCGATCCTGCGGTGTTTGAGATGCGTGTCAAAGTCACATATAGTTGTTATTGAGAGGTTACACGCCTTGGGGTGATTGAGGTACTGGATCCGTTAAATGTAGGGTTCTACAAGTCTTGACAAGGCTAATTATCATCCTCCCGCCGAGATTCGCGCATCGCGAACTAGCTGTTTATGACGATCGCTACACGAAATCGTCTGTAATATATCTATACGTTTTATTATTAGGTGGTTTGATTCCAGTTATAATCAGTGACGGCTGGTGACACAAGGATATGGGGTTGCGTATACATTTTTTTTTTCATATTCCAAGGTCAAACACCCTAAAATTAGAAATGGGAACTTCGCAGAGGAAAATTAAAGAAAAAGGTTTCGTTGACCCCTTTTTTGCGATTGACAGAAATGTCACCAAAAATTATTTAAATTAATATTTAAATATTAAAAAATTATAAGTAAACGCTCTCAGACCTCCAACTTCTAAGATAAAAAGTAAACTTTGCAAGCTTGAGGTTATTTGTATAGAAAATCCATTCGTCTATTTTTGAAATTCGCAATAACGTCAATTACATAATTATTAAAATCTGGAATCCCCGCAATTAGTGTTTTCTCCATACTTATCATGCAAATTGAATTTAGTTTGTCCTGCGCCAATGTATGTCTCAAAAAGGATTTAACCTTTTAAGCATTGAAAAACTTTCAGCTTTAGCACTGTCATCGGTATGGTACAAATTAATTTTAATAATAAAACAGTTTCACTAAAACAGCCCGTGAGGTTTCGATCTGTAAATAATTGCAAAATTGCTAAGCAACTTGCTGCTAAACGAATATCTTCCCTGCTGTATTAATTAATTCACTTTTCAGTTTAACTTTGTCCAAAAAGCAATTATTTCTACACATTTTTCCAAAAGTCATAAGGTAAAAATGGTGAATTTGGTCGATCTCGTCGATTTCGATATAGCTGCGTCATAACACACTCTCATGGATAAGAAATTTGATTCTAGAATTAGTTCCCACCTCAGAAACATGTTGCAATGTTCCGAAACGTTGAATTTTCGCCGTCCCTCACATAAATACACTATAAAATTACATTTAACATGATTAATACACCCGAAATTGGTATCCACATCCTTCTGAGATCAGATAGAATAAGTTCCATCAGTTGCATGAACGTTCGGAAATTTTCGAATTTTTCCAAATTTCATAAGGGAATATGGAAATATGGGGTATTTGGTTGATCTCATCGATTTCTATGTAAGGGCGTCATAATACACTCTCATGGATGAGGAATTCGATTATACCATTAGTTTTCACCTCAGACGCAGAGGAAACATGTTGCAGCGTTCCGAAATTCGAAATTTCCGCCATTCCTTATATAAATACACTATAAAATCAAATATAACTTGATTAACATTGCGATCGCTTTATCCTCGCCGAGTTTAAATATAAACAACGTGTGAGCGCGGAACAATTGTCAAGTGAAACAAACTAAGTCACTGCATTGGAGGGAGCAATGCACATAAATCTCATAATGAACACAGCTCTCCTGTTTCACTCGTTCGACTTGTCTCTTTCTAACACATGATTAACTGGATCACTGCTGAGTGCTATCCAACAATTGAACTAGCTAAAGTTGTGCCGGCTTTATTATTTATTTACCTATGTATTTTGGGTTGTATTTTTATATAATTTTATATGTTAAGTTAAGTTTTAACATTTAATATCAAATTAAGTATTAATACTAGTTTCGATTATTAGGTTATCATCATTATAGTTTCCCTAATTTGTAAGGTACTGCATTGCACACATATACCCACAGTAAAAAAACCGCCCCTGGTTATAATATTCTGATGTTGCACGTGTTGTTTCGTTATCAGTGATGTAATTCACGATTTTTTATGGTGATGTTGATTACAAAGAACACAAAGGTTTGAACTGCCTCTTCGTTCCAAGTCTATGCTCGATTAACTGTTGGTTTTTCAGAAGCCATATAATTGAGTTCGGAATATAATATATAAACATAGTTAAAGGGGTAGCGCCAACAATACTCCATGTGGTTGTTGAAGGAGTATCCTCCGATACAATGGCTATCAACGCTGGTGTTTCACAGGGATGGGTCAATTGAAAATATTACTCTTGAGCACCTATGATTTATGATACCATGGGACAATACATAAAGACCTGAAAGTGCAATACATTCCAATACATTCTTAAAGCCTCTGCTGGTACCGCAAAAGGCAAGAAGACTCAAGAGGAAATACTTTAGTGATCTGAAGGAACACTAAGAACGGCTTGTCACTGGAGAAGACCCCATCATGTCAATGAAGGACTACCCAACTGTTAAGCTTTTGTATTTCTGATTGCTAATAAATAATTTAATTTTTTCTTAATTATCCTGACTCATCTCACAAACAGCGCTAGATAAGAAGTTTGGTCTCCTGCCATTTTGAGCTACCCATTTAAAACCTTTTGGGAAATATAACAATTTGATTTCTTCCATTTTTCAGATGGTTGCAGAGAGGATCAATGTTTGTAGTTTCGACTTCGCAGCTCCATAAACTGATGCAAGTTGACAGTACCTGGCACAGACAATCACTCCTCGACTTAGGTGCAGGAGATGGCGAAGTTACTGCTCACTTAGCACCTTTTTTTGACAATGTTTATACTACAGAAATTTCGTCACCCATGAGAGCTCTCCTTACGAAACGAGGATACACGTGAGTATTCTAACCTACTAAAATAGTTCACAACTAAGGATATACTATAACCCTAATATGTACGAAATAATCACCCCTATCCATTAACAATCCTATTAAAGTATAATAGTCTAGTCAATAAACAGGGAAACTTTCTAAAAAAACGCAGGGCGTTGTATGGGAAAAATTCTTTTAGCATGATGTTCTGTGGCCGATGTTAGGGTTGAGCTAGGCTGCTGTGGCCTCCAATTCGCCCCTAAACTCTAAATTAACCCTATTATCACCCCCTTTAAAAAAAAAAGAAAATTAAGCCTTCAAAATGGGTTCTAGTAGGTTTCTTGGGTCGCTGAATACGAATCCGAGGTCATTTTCTCGGAAAACTCATTCAATGGGCTGAAAATCAGGGGAACTTCGTCATTTTCATACAAAATAGCTAATTTTTCACGCGATTATAGTTTTATACATGAAAGATGTTGGCAGTCGCGTATTTCGATCCAAAGTAGACCAAAATCAGGAAAATTGTGGAAAACCTGAGAAGAAAATCTTTCCACGTCATTGAAATTATCATGTGATAAGTCGCCATAGGGTTGATTACGAATTTGATAATTAAAAAGTTGATCATATCATTTTCCGGGAAAACGAAGAAAAATTTTGTATGAATTCTTTTTTGTTATTGTAATTTTTTGAGTGTCTTGTTGATTTGATTAGCATTTGTGTTTTCGATGTCAACGTTAAATTACAAAAATTAAAAGTAATGTAAAAAAAATTGTTCGAAATTCCGGAAAAATCAAAGAAAATGTTTAATAAATTGTAGAATTTATATTTTTTCAAAAATGAGGCATCATATTTCAATGCAATATTGAAAGCTTCAAATAAACAGCTAAAAACTTGTAGAAATTTAAAAAAAAAAGGTTGTATTTTTTTAATTTCCCTTCATTTTACACATAATCCTAATGTTATTTTCGAACGTTTTTGATGTCAAATTCGTAATCATTGACAATAGCGACTTATCACACGATAATTTCAATTACGTTAGAGTGTTTTCCTTGTAATTTTCTTTCATTTTTAAGGAATTTTCAAACAATTGTTTTTTTTTACATTACTTTTCATTTTTATAATTTAACGTCGAAATACAAATGCTAATCAACACGACACTCTACATTCAAAAAAAAAGAATTCGTAAAAAAAAATCTTCGTTTTCCCGGAAAATGATATTTTTAACTTTTTAATTATCAACTTCGTAATCAGCGATCACAAAAACCCCTATAGCGACTTATCACACGATAATTTCAATGACATAGAAAGGTTTTCTTTCCACGTTTTCCACAATTTTCCTGGTTTTGGTCTACTTTGGATCGAAATACGCGACTGCCAACATATTTTATGTATAAAACTATAATCTCGTGAAAAATGAGTAATTTTATATGAAAATAACGAAATTATCCTCATTTTCCTCCCATTGAATGAGTTTTCCAGGAAAATTACTCGGCTTCGGGTTCAACGACCCAAGAAACCTCATACTACCCATTTTGGAGGCTTCGTTTTCATTTTTTTTTTCTAAATTAAAAATTATCTTAAAAAAGTATGGTTAATTTAGCGTTTAGGGGTGAAGGGGGGGGGGCACATAACAACATGCAAAAAGAATTTTGCCAATACGAAACCCTGCTTTTTTTTCAGTCGGTCAAATTCCCCAGCTTATTGACTGGACTATAAGAACCTTTCAGCTACGAAATATATTGGCGAAGAACTGCAATTTTATAAAATAAAAGATTATATCTGAGACTTGGGTACTTATAGCGCATCATCTGAAAAGCCGTCGCGTAGATCCTGATAATTAACCAACTTCTAATAGGTTATAATAACCTGTACTTATCATTAGATCTAAATACTTACAGACCGGATAAAAATTAAATTCCAATCGTTAATGATCAATGCCCAGAACTGAATAGCGTGGAGAAATGTTTACGACTGGCAACGTAAGATGAGATGTGTTGTTTTGTTGAATAAATCGCGAACCGTGATAAATCGTAAGAAGGGACCATAAGCGATTGAGGGTTATCGACTATATCTCTGGGTAATTAAAGTCGTACCGTGTCAGCCTGTTAATTGAGTTCTCCCATGTAGTAAAACTTAACTCATAAAACTAAGTGCGAGCTTAATTAAGAAGAGTTACT
This sequence comes from Endomychus coccineus, assembly GCA_958510875.1. NCBI lineage: Eukaryota > Metazoa > Arthropoda > Insecta > Coleoptera > Endomychidae > Endomychus > Endomychus coccineus. The sequence goes on from OY294067.1 coordinate 284,321,930, forward strand.
TAGTGGAATTGCACAATCCAATTTTCTCCCTCGATAGTGTATTTTAAGTTTACGAGCTCTAATCAAGATTTTACTCAAGTAATTAGTCCAAGATATCACCTGCATGCGCTAAAATACCAGTTTTGTCCGAGAGTGTGCTGCTTTAATTTTAATGGTTATTTTATTACACCACTATTACTTTGAACTGGGATGTAAGCGGATCTGATTCATTAGCTTCATGATCTTTTACATTGCAAAACTAAGTGTGCAATAACTAGGTAAAATACATTTCTCGAGCGTCGACGTTTCAGGCAGTAGCAAAAACGCATACATATGAAAATAATGTAATAGGTCTGTCTTTATACAAGTCTTGGTTGGCTCTTGTTACTTTCCTCCCTGATCTTCTTTTCCATCTGTTAAGTTAACCTACAAATATTTCGGCAAATGTTCATACCGTTTGAATATTTTGGTTCGGAACTTCAGGCAATGTTATCGCAGGTTAGTTTGTTAAATTTTTATATATTGTTGGGAATACTAGGCTATTAGGTTTATTGAAATTCAGCATTTGGGCAATTACGGATTGCTCAGTTCACGAAATGTGTAAATCGGCTTAAACTTTTTCCGAAATAGAATACACGGGGGCAAAGTGAAACATTGGTCAAAACTTATTTTATTTCGGAACATAATCTCCTTGCGGCTCGATACACTTTGTCCAACGTTTTTCTAATTTTTCGATCCCTTCCAAATAATACGATTTCGGCAATCGTTCTGGATAGGCGTTTGTTTCAGCGATGATCTCTTCGTTGGAGCGAAATCTCTTCCGCCGAGCCATTTCTTCAAGTTTGTAAATAGATAAAAATCGCATAGGGCAAAATCTGGGGAATATGGTGGATGACGAACCAATTCGTAGGGCAATTCATGCGGACCTGTGCTCCGTTGCGTTGTCTCGGTGGAAGAACACTTCTTTCTCTGCCAAATTCGGCCGCTTTCGCTTCAATACGGCGTCGAATCGATCCAACAGCTCTGCATAATATACGCCGATGATCGTTTTGCCCTTGTCAAGGTTATCGATATGGACGATACCGTGTGCATCCCAAAAAACTGTCGCCTTGACTTTGTTGCCGATAAACCCACTTTGGCCTTTTTCGGCTTCGATTTGCCAGGACAAGTCCACTGTTTCGACTGTTCTTTGGTCTCTGGTCTGTTGTGATGGATCCATGTTTCGTCCACGGTTACGTAACGGAGCAAAAAGTCCTTCTTACCCCACGTGAACATCGCCAAACACTCCTTTGTAGTTGTCACACGATCGCGCTTGTTGTCAACAGAGAGCAAATGCACCCATCTGACAGACAGCTTTATCGTATTCAAAAATGTCTGCAAAAGGTTCCGTACACGTTCAGTTGAGATGCCCATAGCCTCAGCAATCTCGTGCACTTTAACTCGCCAATCGTCCAATATCAAACCATGAATTTTATTCACGATTTCTGGCGTTGTAACCCTTTTGGACGACCAGAACGTTCGGCGTCCTTTGTGGTCATGCTACCACAACGAAAATCAGTAAACCACTTGAATTGTTCCAATCGATGGTGAAGAGTCGCCATAATGTTTAACAAGCGATGTTTTGGCTTGCGTAATGTTTTTTCCACGCAAGAATAGTAGTTTACGTAACAAGTCCTGAAAGTGGTCTTTTACTGGACGAATGGGCAAATTGCAGGGCGAGCCGCAGGCGAGTCCTGCAAGCCTGCGAGTCCAGTAAAAGCACTTTTGGGAAGTATTACGTACAATTTTTTTTTTAAACGGGCATTGTTGTACCATAAACTTCATATTATTCAGTTTACATTTTTATAAAAAGAACTCTTTATTAACTAATTTTAACAATTTTTTTTAACAATCGTTAATTTTTGGTTTACAAATATAAACATTATTTTTGAATAGTTATATTAAACGTACAATTATTAGCATTACTTATCTGTAAGCACGGTATTTCAAAATTATACGTTGACGTGAGATTTTTTGAACTGCTTACATTATAATGAGCTTTTGAGACAATTCCTGTGTTTGAGTTACCTGCATTTTGAATTTTGTTAGCTATATCAATCTTATTCTGAACTGAATCCTCAATGTAACCTTCGGCAACTTGAGATGAACTCCAACCACCATGTCGTTTTAAGTTTATGATGTCAGCACCTCCGTTAGCTATCCATTTTATAATAAATGTCACGTTTTCAACTAAACGTCAAAATATATCAAGTTATTTTATAGTTTCAAATAATACAAAACTCGGTTACTATAGAAACCAATTGACCGCTATCTTAGACTAACTATTTTATTATTTTTTTCATTAAAGATAGGCCGGAAAGTGAATAAAAATGAGTCCGGTAAAAGCTTTTACCGGACTATCACAATATCACAAAATGAGATTTTCTGACCTAAAAATAAACCGGAAAGTACTAATTTCTGGCCGGTTTTAAAAAAATAAGACGCGAACTTCACTTTTTTCCATGTTTACAAAAATCTTCAGGGTTGCTTGCTTTCGATGGGTGTCAAAACAGAACTGAATGACATATCAGTCTGAAAATTTTGATGCGTTGTAGTTAAAGATGTCACAAATATCACATGGTTTTTTCGATTGTGGTGCCATCTGTTTTATTTTTCCGGAACTTTTCACCTTGCCCTCGAATATTCGGCCGACGATTACTTGACTATGCTCATATCGCAAACGGTTTTTTTTCGGCGAATTCGGCTATATATGACCACATCTGTTCGCATAATTCCAAAAAGCTGTGATCAATTGATTACGCGACATCTCTCCCTTTGGTTAGCAATTTTGGTTTTGGACATTCCTGTGGATCGAATGTATATGATTGTAGGAGCAGAAAATATGTCGGAAAATAAAATTAAAAGTGAAAATTGTTTTTAAAGATGAGCTTTCATTTCAAAATATACTAAAAAGAAATAAAAAATGATGATCTCCGACCCCAGAAACCCCATATACCAATTTTAAATACAATCGGACCATAATCACAAAACTTGTCCGTCATCCTAGAGTCGTCATCTAGTTTTTTGTCTCTTATAAATAGATCAAAATACCTTGTCACCCGAATGATAAACACCTGGCAAATTCCAAGTTAATCGGAAGTGGGTCAAAATTCACTTCCAAAATTTCACCCGAACGTACAAATAGAGAGATATCGATAGATAAACAAGGCAAGTTAAATAAAATCTTGTAATGATTTAGAAACCGTTAATGTCACATTGAAATTATATGTATTTCACAACTCTGTTTTATACTGACACCTACAACCAACGACCTCGTTGCCTACAACTGTGGCTGACTCTCGAAATATAACCTTGTTTTATGCTGATACTTGTCACAACTATCAAAATTTTCCACAGAGTACATTGAATCCAGAAATGTATTCGCTGTAGTTTCATAAAATATTAGGTCGTCGAAGATTAAACATGGATTTTGATTTCATAAAATATTGATTTTTTGTTTTAGAGTATTGGACATCGAACAATGGAGTTTATTCCAAAAGTACGATATGATATCATGTTTGAATCTACTAGACCGATGTGATACGCCAACCAAGCTCCTCCAACAAATCAAATATGCCTTGAAACCGGACGGGTTGGTGCTCCTCGCCATTGTGCTACCATTTTCAGCATATGTGGAATCAGGTAATTATGGTTTGTAGTTTACTATTTTTACGTTATTAATGTAGGGGAAACCGGTAAGGTTCCTTGATGCCTAGGCCAAGGCCTTTTCGCCCCATAACTCCTAGTGGAGCGGTTCCCACTCAATAGTCTTCACCAGGCTCCCGAGGTGGAGGAACAGAAACATATAAAATACCCAGTCAAGTCCAAGTTCAGGTTTCTGCATCTCCTCAGCGTCGCATAGCTCTACGGAGAGTGATCTGTTACGTATTTGTACAAAATCTGCATTGTCATTTCGTTGAATCGCTCAGCAGATTTATTTTGTGAAGGTGGTGGTAAAACTGTTAGTATCTGTGTCAGCAATGTCCTTGCTTGCTGAGATCATCTTACTCTTTCGAGTTGTTGTGATCTGACCCAGTGGATCGTCTCTTCGATGCTGCTCTTCGAGATTCCCACTGCTGGGTACTTTTGCCTCAGTTTTGCACGCTCTTCGGCAATTTCGTCTGCTTTCATCTTCGCTAATGTTGTTGATATTGTTAATGCAATCCCACACGAGCTCTGATGACTTTTTTCATGCTATCTGGCACAGCAAGACCTTACTAATCGTGCATATGCTGATGACGTATTGCGTTCTTTTTTCAATAGCTGTTTGGGCAAAAGTATAATAATAATAATTGCGATATACCCATTCTAGGTTCATCAGTGAACCAGATTTCACCATTGGTTGGTATGTCTGATCGGTTGTTATTGAGCCAATCTCCTTTGGAGGGTATTCATGTTCGATACTTATTATGGAAGATGTATCGTGGTGACATCCCACCCATTCTCATTGAATAAATGGGATGTGTTTTTCCACCAATTGGTAGTAAGGTGTGGCTACCGATTTTCCTTCTACATTCCTATTGATATAAATCTGTTGACAGCTTTTGTTGCCGCACCTTGTATGTCAGGTGAAATGGTTCTACTGTCGTTACAGCTCCAAGTGCAACCGTAGCCGCTCCTAGGATAACCTTTCAGATATTCTTCTCCAACAGACCACAACATGGTGTTATGAACTGAAGCCACAATTGGAGCCTTTCTGCACAATCAGAAGGTTGCGGTGAATTTGCTGTACTGTTGTTCTAATTGTGGCTTCCATACGAGTTTTTTGTCTCAGATGGCTCCTGGGTATTTGGCTTGGTCACTGATGTTAATCACCTGACCTGCTTCAATCAGTACTCTGATGGGTACTGTATTGTACTTCCTAGTGAAAAATACAGTTTCCTTGGGTTTAATTTTCAGCCCTTGACGACATCGTTTAGTTCGTAGATTCATCATGAAAAAATTAAATCAACAAATAATCATCCAACAACGAATGCATCTAGGTTGAGTTCAAGAGACCGGTGTATTGAACATGAATGCAAGGCCGTGCCCAGATTTTTGTTTCGGGGGGGGGGGTCTCAATAAAAAAGACCTTCTAATTCAAATTTAATTAATTACCATTACATTGGCACGGGAAAAGCCCTCCACTGAAAAAACTGTACTAATATATTCGTTTTTAAAACTAAAAACCTCAAATTTCCAGTTCAGTGAATCCACAATACAAAATCAAGCCTTTTAGACTTTTTATGGGCAAATTCTGTTATAACATCATCAGTTGGGATGATGACATCTCTGTTCGGACCCCCCAGACCTCCCCCTTGGGCACGGCTTTGCATGAATGGATGTGATAAAGGTTAGACAAAGATTCTGTTTAACTTTATATGTACAACGGAAGTGCAATACGTCTGGCTTGCTCTAACTCACAAGACTCTCGTATATACTATTCGTAATACTGAAGCTGTACTTGAAAGATATATAATTTGAATTTTTACACCAATAATGTTGGCTGTTTAGAATGCAAAATTCAAATAGATGAGAATCAGATTTCGTTGGGTTTGTCTATCATCATATCAGGCAAATTTTTCCTGAGATTAGTAATTTGTAGATTATACATTTACTCATATCATATTGCTTTTATGTAGGTATGTTTTAGTTGTACAATCTTTTTGAGGAGAAATGTGAAGATGGAAGATTCATAATATACCTTGGTTGGAGTCACTATCTACTGTAAACAATCAGCCAAGCGATATTTCTTCCTTCAAATGAGTTATTTGTATTTGCATAAGATTAAAATTTTTGTATTTTCCAGGATCATCTGATCACAAACCGAGCGATTTACTCCCAATTGTTGGGACCACATTTGAAGATCAAGTTGAAAGTGTTGTGACAGAAGTGATTCTCCCTAATGGATTGCAAGTAGTGTCCTGGAGTAGAGTGCCTTACTTATGTGAAGGTGACTTGAAACAATCGTATTATTGGCTGGACGATGTCATCTTCATATTAAAATCTGCAGATTCGTAGCGATTGTAGTATTGAATATTGTAACATATCATCACATTATTAAGTCTTAATCTAGGTTTTGTAAGATTCTACAGGGCTTATGACCAATAAAAACACATCAAGACGAACATAAGACTGTTAATTTATAACGCACAAATTATGAATAGCTGGTGTTATTACTTAAATATGAAGATGGAATTTTTGTGAACGGAAAATACTCGTTCTTGTTTGATGGGCGAAATGAGCTGTAACGTCGTCATTACAACAGATGAATTTCTTTTCATCGAATAAATCTGCCTACAAGCCTTTTAAGCACCCAAATTGCTCAATGTATCAGCTGATGTCATATTATATTTCTGTACTCATGTTAAATTTAGAAAATTATCAGGTGAAAACCTTTTTTTACATTTAGATGAATTTGGAATTGCAATTTATTGTATATAGTTACATAAATTAAATTACATAAATTTGAAATGTTGCGACTATATATTTATGCAAGTTTTAAGAGCAGTCCTCGGGAGCTGCCATGGATTCCCCACTTTTTCTGGTCATAGCTAATATCTTCATGGAAACTTTTGAGCAAGATGATGATTGACTCATCTGTTCTCAAACCAAAATGTTGGTTTAGATATGTCGACGACACTTTTGTTATATGGCAACATGGTCGCGAAAATCTTGTTCCCTTCCTCAATCATTTACAGTCATCACATCCCAATATCCTTTTCACCATGGAAGTTGAATCGGAAGGTTCACTCCCGTTCCTAGATGTATTAGTACGTCGACAGACTGACGGTACTTTAGCCCATTCTGTCTATTGAAAACCCACTCACACCGATAGATACCTCAATGGTTTTTTCCACCACCAGCCTGCCCAAAAGCAATCTGTCATAAACTCCTTGGTCCAGAGAGCTGTGAACTTATCTCAACTCCAATCCTTAAAATCAGAACTAAAACATCTTTCATCTGTCTTATTATCAAATAATTTCTCCCATTACAACATTCAAAAAGCCATGCCCTGCTTTATCCACTGCTTATCTTCCATATAGTGAAAATATAACAGATCGAATTTACAAAATCCTCAAAAAACATAATATTTCCACTCGGTTTTCCACACTTCCAAAACTATCGCAGTTTTACAAACCTAACAAAGATCCACTTCCTCCTCTCCACTTAGAAGGTGTTTATAGAATCCCCTGTTCTTGTGGTAAAGTCTACATTGGTGAAACAGGTCGTACAGTAGCTACTCGTGTGAAAGAACATGAGAGCTGTACAAGGATTCGTGACACCAGTAGATCTGCACTTGCAGTTTGTGACTAATCATCAAATCATTTTCGGAAATATTGCAATCCTAGTCCGGGCTCCACACTTCTATCAGCTTGAAGCTATAGAAATCCAAATAATCTAAACCGTGACTCAGGATATTCCCAACATTTGGAAACCCTTCCTCGAAAATTCCACTTCGCACATGATCGCACAACGGCAGGGTCAGGTGCCGGAACGGAGTTAGCCACCGGAATGAAGGCAGTGAACTGTGTAGCGTGAATACAATAAATACGGCTACAAAAACCAGTAGAATCAGTTTCAAGTCTGCCCTGAAGATGCCACCTGTAATGGTTGGCGAAACGTCGGTATCAAGTCGAGCTATTGTGACGCAGAATCCATGCGGAAGCTGAGATTTTTCAATATTATTTTAGGTTTGTGGCAGTGCAGTTTAAGTAAAATAAGGAAAACTCTAAATTATGTTAATTTCGTGAAGCATAATATGAATGCTGGATTGAAATCGGAAGTGTTGAGTGGGGTTATGTTGTAATTAAATTCACAAATCACAACTAACCTGGGAACAAATAACATTCGACACATTCATACTCTTCGTTTTAAAGTTGCCCTCCAATAATTTCTTACTGTTATCTCTTTCTGTTACTGCCAACATTCTCAGATGACGACGTTCTTCAGGATTCGTAGTTCTCCTAGGACGTCCTGATCCGCGGCGGCGCCTATGACACCTTAAGACCACCTGACCCAACATTTCCCTAACAGAAAATCTGGCCTCCTTACCAACAATCCGGCATCCGGCCACGTTTAAAATCATTGAAAAATAATTTCGAATTTGTCTTCTAGGCATCCTAGATAATATTTACTATAGAAATGTACAAGTGGGACTGAAGAAATTAAGTATTTTTAGAAAAACTGATTAAAATAGATACTTTCTTATTAAAATCACAAAATATACCGAGGTAATGTTGAAACATTAATCATTTCTTGAAAATCTTGGCTTCCGGATGGATTCCGCGTCACAATAGCTCGACTTGATGCAGACGTTTCACCAACCATCACAGGTGGCATCTTCAAGGCAGGCTTGAGCCTTGAACTGAAACTGGTTCTACTGGTTTCTGTAGCCGTATTTGTTGTAGGAAAAATCCTTCACGCTACACAGTTCGCTGCCTCTATTCCGGTGGTTAACTCCGTTCCGGCCCCTGGCCCTGCCGTTGAGTGACCATGTGCGAAGTGGAATTTTCGAGGATGGGTTTCCAAATGTTGGGAAGGTAATATCCTGAGTCACGGTTCAGACTATTCGGATGTTTTAGGATTTCTATAGCTCCAAGGATTTTTCGCTGATAGAAGTTTGGGGCTCGGGCTAGGATTTTAGTATCTTCAAAAAGGATTTGATGATTTGTGTCAAACTTGTGTTCCGCAAGTGCAGATCTACTGGTGTCACGAAGCCTTGTACAGCGCTCATGTTCTTTCACACGAGTAGCTACTGTTCGACCTGTTTCACCAATGTAGACTTTACCGCAAGAACAGGGAATGCTATAAACACCTTTTAAGTGAAGAGGAGGAAGGGGATCTTTGAAAGGTTTGTAAAACTGAGATAATTTTGGAAGTGTGGAAACACGGGTAGAAATATTATGTTTTTTGAGGATTTTGGAAATTCGATCTGTTATATTTTCAATATATGGAAGATAGGCCGTGGATAAAGCAGCCGGGGAGGTTTCTGGCTCAGGTCGATTTGAAATTTTAGGTGAAGTGTATTTCTTTATGGCTTTTTGAATGTTGTAATGGGAAAAATTGTTTGATTATAAGGCAGATGAAAGATGTTTTAATTCTGATTCCAAGGTTTGAGGTTGAGATAAGTTGACAGCTCTGTGAACCCGGAAGTTTATGACAGATTGCTTTTGGGCAGGGTGGTGGTGGGAATGACCACTGTAGTATCTATCGGTATGAGTGGGTTTTCGATACACAGAATGGCCTAAAGTACCGTCAGTCTGTCGACTAACCAATACATCCAGGAACGGGAGTGAACCTTGCGATTCGACTTCCATGGTGAAAAGGATATCCCACCAAAAACATTCTGTAAAAAACTAGCCAAGTCTCGATGGAGCTGCTTGTTTATCTCTAAAAATTAATGAAATCTAGACAAAGTCGTGCCAAGTCTAAGGTTCCTTACTGCGATTTCTTTATTATTATAGTTAATGTTGTGTGACTTGGCCGTTGAACATTCTTCGTTAGTGGGTACAAGTCAATTTTGTTTACACGTAATGTTATCTGTTGTAACTACCTATGTTTGTTAAGCGAGTTAATAGCCCATACTGGTATTGGTAATTGGACGCTAGTGTCTCATTTTAGGCTGTTGTTGATTGTGCAACACATGCATTCAGCATTGACAATGCTGACTTCTGCTCTCTTCTTTTTGGAGCGTCAAATCGACCACCGATCTAGCATAAAATAGACGTACAGACAGACTTCTATCAATGATTAGAAGTCCGTCTGTACTGGAAATAATTTTTTATACTGTTTGTTTCATGCTCGCCTACACATTTTTATTATTGAAATACGCAGCTTTATCAAGCCTACAATTGACTGGTTATTTAATCAACGTTTTCCAAGTAGCAATTTTCCATCGTCAATGGGTAGCGGTTCTGGAGACAGATTGGTGCAATGGTGTCATGGAGCACCTGGTTTGGTACCCTTGTGTACCCTTCAACGGCCAAGTCACACAACATTAACTATAATAATAAAGAAATCGCAGTAAGGAACCTTAGATTTGGCACGACTTTGTCTAGATTTCATTACTTTTTAGAGATAAACAAGCAGCTCCATCGAGACTTGGCTAGTTTTTTACAGAATGTTTTTGGTGGGATTTCACTTCTTTTTGTAGAAACGTGGGCATATTGATTTATTTCATTGAGCCGTTCGTGTATATGTCACCATCAGCATTACACGTGTACACTTGCATTTCGTCCCAATGTTCGGCAACGTATGCAACTATAGCAGATCTGATACTGCAAGTTGAGTCATTTCTACCATACACCAAGAAAGATATCGAATGGAAGAGACAAGACCCGTCTTTGGGCATACCAACTACTTGGTAGCCACTAAGTTCATCGTCGTCTTTTAATATTATCGACATTTTTTACGATATTATCTTGCGAAATCAAACACGTAACGTTTATGTTTATATGACAGACAGCTGATACATTGATAGACACATATACGACCGTGGTCACATATGATGTCCGTGGCAGACCATTTCATATCATAGATATTATTAAGGACACAAATGGGCTCTTGTGTTTTCAAATAAGAGTCACCAGGTACTCCAGATCTTCGATTATCCTAGTTTTTATAGTTTTCCCTTTATGTGGCCATTAAACCCTAACTCTGTACCAAATTTCAGCTCTCTGAGTTTATGGGAAGTACTAGTTCTATTCTGATGATCATGAGTGAGTGAGTGAGTGTCATAAATGCGAAACTTTGCTTTCGCTTAACTTCGGAACTAAATGACCTACAGACTTGAGATTTTTTATTTTAAGTATGTGATTTTATAGCTTACTGGATGACAAATTTCTGCGTTCTGGTCTTACCCAGAGGTTCTCAAATAGGGGCCTGAAAATGCGGCGAAATGGTTCCAGTAAATGATTGTACGGCAGTGTTTGCTTCGCGCTCGACTTGATTGCAATATAATGAATTTAAATGATTGAGGAAGGGAACAAGCTTTTCGCGACCATGTTGCCAAATAACAAAAGTATCGTCGACATATCTAAACCAACATTTCGGCTTGAGAACAGATGAGTCAATGGCATCTTGTTCAAAAGCTTCCATGAAGATATTAGCTATGATCAGAGAAAGTGGGGAACCCATGGCAGCTCCCTAAGACTGCTCGTAAAACTTGCCAGAAACCAGTAGAACCAGTTTCAGTTCAAGCCTCAAGCCTGCTCTGAAGATGCCACCTGTAATGGTTGGCGAAACGTCGGCATCAAGTCGAGCTATTGTGACGTGGAATCCATCCGGAAGCCAAGATTTTTCAAGATTAGCTATCCGCGGAAGTCTACTATTCAAGATAATCATTTCTTGTTATATGCTTAACTAATACGCTGACTTTACTGCATCAAACGTACCGATATGTTGGAGGCATATATGCTAGTGAAAGAAAATTGAGACTTTCCGAGCCGAATTGAGCTCTGAAACTTTAGACCACTTCGTAAAAAACAAATTTTCGAATAAGGTTGCTTAAGAAAAACCGAAAATACAACATGATTAATAATATTTTGATTAGATAGCTCACGTTTCTTTATGAGGTAGTCTAAATTTTCAGATCTCAATTTTGCTGGTTGCATCAGAAACTTTAAATGAACACTTCTCTCAAATCATCCTGTATATGGTCTGAAGGTAAAATACTCTAGAATAAGGTCATTTTGGAAATTATGATCAAGATCCCAACTTGGTTTTAAGGTAGTTGTCGTGAAAAACGCGTACAGTCAGAAAATTCTGAATTTTTGTATATTTAATAAGGACATGATAATACAATTACTATTAAAATTTGAAGTCAATTGACCGTTTCTAACTCAAGATACACTTAATTAAAAATCGGTCCATTAACATGGAGAGTATAGGCACTACATAGAGTTTGTACCAGTTTATCAGTTTTTATAAGAAACTAACTGTCAGAAATTTTTAAGAAACTAACAGTCACTTAATGTTTGTATTCTGAATTTAAAAAAAAAAAAAAATAAAATATTGACCGTCTCATTGTCAAGAAATATTAATTTCAAGTTCAACAATTTATGAGAAAGTATTGGTGTATACATGCATATGAGTACTGTGTGGGTTACGTCTCCATGGGTACAGTCTTACACAAAAATTATAGCACATTCTGCTACAAGCTCGTGTGCTCTCTGACCGCGCGCATGATACAAGACTTTCTTACAATATTGTACCACGACAACTACCTTAAGAGCATATTTTCATGATGTCATCATGTAAATAACAGTTACAAGAAATCACACCACCTAAATAATCTGCAATATTGAATTGAATAAGGGAAAAAACAGTTCCAAGATAAGAATGGTGAGAAATAATATCCCACAATTTGCACCTTGTAGTCCAGGCAATAAGCCGGGAAAAAGGCCATAATAAAAAAAAAATATGGTAAGCTAGAATTACAAAATTTTTTTTGCATTTTGTTCTTAATACCACATAGATCATTCATGACTATCAAGATTGCGGGGGGCGACCTTTCTACCCCCTCAAAACGGGGTTTCAACCCCTCAGAGGAGCATTCTTAAAAAAACAGTCCAAAATTAATGAATTAAGAGCCGAAAATGACCCCTGGTATGTTTTTTGGGTCGCTGATCACGATTCCGCAGCTAGTTTTCTCGGAAAACTCCCTCCAGATGGGAAATTTGGAAAATTTATATATAGGTAATATATAAATTATAATTTTATTGCAAAAATGACCTCTAGTAGGTTTTTTGGGTCGCTGATCACGATTTCGCTGTTATTTTTCCCAAATAACTCTCCAGATGGAAAATTCGGGAAATTTGAGATTTTCCTGAGAACTTTGTGAATAATAAAGTATAATTTTGTTGAAAAAATGACCTCTAGTAGGTTTTTTGGTTCGCTGATCACGATTCCGCTGTAATTTTTCCCAAAAAAGTCTACAGATGTAAAATTTGAGATTTTCCTGAGACGGTTATGAATAATAAAGTATAATTTTGTTTCAAAAATCGCCTCTAGTCATGACCTCTAAACATTTTTGCAACAAAATTATACTTTATGGTTCACCGTCAAAGGAAAATCTCAAATTTTCCGAATTTTCCATCTGGAGTTTTTTTGGAGAAATGACAGCGGAATCGTGATCTGCGACCCAAAAAACCTACTAGAGGTCACTTTTGCAACAAAATTATACTTTATTATTCATAAGTCTCAGGAAAATCTCAAATTTCCCGAATTTTCCATCTGGAGAGTTTTTTGGGAAAAATAACAGCTGAATCGTGATCAGCGCCCCAAAAAACCTACTAAAGGTCATTTTAGCAACAAAATTATAAATTATATATTATATACAAATTTTCCAAATTTCCCATCTGGAGGGAGTTTTCCGAGAAAACTGACTGCGGAATCGTGATCAGCGACCCAAAAAACATACTAGGGGTCATTTTCGGCTCTTAATTCATTAATTTTGGATTGTTTTTATAAGAATGCTCCTCTGGGGGTTGAAACCCCGTTTTGGGGGAGTAGAAAGTTCGACCCCCGCGGTCTTGATAGTCATGAATGATCTATGGGGTATAAGGAACAAAATGCTCAAAAATTTTTGAATTCTAGCTTACTATATTTTATTTTTATTTTCCGGTTCGTTGCCTGAACTATTGTACTCGTATATAGGATAAATAAAACATACTTGAAGAAACAGATGATTTTTTGTAAACTAATGCATTGCCAAAATGGAGACCAATTATTTATAAATTCAGAACAACTATATTATATTTGAACTATGGAGCTGGTAAATGTATATTCACTAATACATGACTAACTTTCATTTCCATAAGCGAATCCAAATACAGTTATCTAAAACAATACAAATTTTAATGTCCTGATGGTCCTGCTTGTTGGGATGGATGTCCAGGTTGATCTTCAGGTTCATGGGGCCAGAATGTAGGTTTATTTATTGGATCAAGAGCCAAATCTGGATAAGCATCTCTGAAATCTTCCATGGTCATTTCACTAATTGGTAGAAGACTGTTCAAGTGAGCTAGTTGTTTTTTCGATCTGCAATAGAAATAAAATTGGACAATTTATCACCATATACTTCAATAGTCCAGTTAATGAGCTGGGGAATTTGGCCGACTTTCTAAAAAAAAGCAGGGCGTCGTATCGGAAAAATTCTTTTGCATGATGTTCTGTGACCGACGTGGATCATTCTTCGGGGTTGAGCTAAGTGGACAGGACCTCCCATTCGCCCCTAAACGCTAAATTAACCCTTTTTTCACCCTCTTTTTAAGATAATTGTGAATTTATAAAAAAAGGTTTTTTGGGTCACTGAACACGAATCCGAGGTCATTTTCCCGGATTTCGTCATTTTCATACAAAATTGCGCATTTATCACGCGATTATCGTTCTATACATAAAAGGTGTTGGCAGTCGCGGAAATTTCAGCAAATTTTCCTAGTTTTGGTCTACTTTGGATCTAAATACGCGACTGCCGTCATTTTTTATGCATAAAACGATAATTGAGTGAAAAATGCGCAATTTTTTATGAAAATGACGAAATTTCCCTGATTTTCAGCCCATTGAATGAGTTTTCAGGGAAAATAACCTCGGATTCGTGTTCAGCAACCCAAATAAACATTTTTATATAAATTCAAAATTATCTTCAAAAGGGGGTGAAAATGGGGTTAATTTTTCGTATAGGGATGAATGTGAAGTCCTGTCCACTTAGCTCAACCCTTACGAATGATCCACGTCGGCCACAGAATATCAAGCAAAAAGAATTTTTCCGATACAACGCCATGCTTTTTTTTCAGAAAGTTACCCAGCTAATTGATTGGACTATAATTAAAGTTCATCATTACAACACCCACAAAAGTATGTAGGTATTTACTCTAAAAAAAAAAATTACAAAAAAATATGGTTTGCTGTATTCTTAATTGAATCGAAGTATTGAGTTTCAACAAATTAAATTGTGGCAATCATGCATGAAAGAATGGATTACAGAGATCTGTTGAACATGAATATCAAGATTTACTTCACTACTAACTCGCCTCTACAACCAAGGTTATGTTAACATAATTTGATTCAAATAATCTGTTTCAAAATGCCTACAATCGTCTCTAAACTCGGAAACATTTCCACTACTCTTTAATAGATGGCGCAACATGTATTAATTTATCAATGCAAGATGCACGACACGGCTGAATTTTGTTTTTCACCGATCGCAGCACATACTGAAAATGTTCTTGTTAAATCAACAACCGGTTACAAAATTGGCGTTCTGTGAAAATGAGTTTCTCAGTTTAGAACATAATATTTCGGTTTATTGATTTGATATTTGTATTTTACATAGGATGTACATAGACTATGATGAAATGTGTTCGTATTTTTTGAGATTTCTACTAAATAGTGGATTCTTGATATATCATACTTATAATAACATTGTTGTTAACAATTTCGTTTTCGTGTTTCTGTTCGTTTCAGCGACGTTCGCATTTTAAACGAAATTTGTGCGATAAAGACGCTTGTGTTAATACAATTAGTTCTAAGTAATCAGGTTATTGAAATAATAACTCTTCTGATGATGGTCGTGAGACCGAAACGTTCGTAAAGACTAAAATATAAAACATAAGTGTTAATGTGACCTATTTCCCGACAATTTATATATAAAACATAGTATCTACTGTTAAAAATTCTTTCGATATAAAAATCTCTAATGGAAGATCTATTGAAAATTAATATTAAACAGGAAAAATCTGTTTTCCATCCCACCTCTTTCATTTTCCAAATTATTAATAGTCACATGTATGTGGCCTTGCTGAACTACTCTGAATTAGAATAAGAGCCTCCAAATCAGTTGATGAAGTCTCATTCATATGACGAATGACAGAGGGGAAATTTTGATATGATCGTACACCATGTAATAAAAAATTTTTGGAAACTTACTCTTCAATGCGTTTTTCAGACTCTTGTTTGAACTTCGCAATGTCATCTTTAATTTCTAACTCTTGCTTATCAAGTAGGCTACTGACGGTATCTGCAGGATATGGAATCTTCAGTGCTGAATACTGTTTTTGGAATTCATCTACCATTCCTGCTACAGGTACTTTAGATTTATAGAATGTCCAGTCTATTGCAGGGGGATTTTCTGGGTTTGCCAAGACACTAAAAACAGAACAGAAATATAATAGGCGTTTATTCTGTCTGGATGGGAATAGGTTTTATGAGTAAGTAATCTTGAAGGAGGTAACAATAAAAAAAGTAGAATTCTCAGGTTACGATGTCTAGAGAAAAGAAACAGTCTGTATCAGAAAATAAGGTTGCAAATTATATTGAAACTATTATAATGATAAGAACAACGCAAAACGTTTAAACGGAATTGTTACGTCACATTACTTACCGTCTTAGGTAACTATCAGATTTTGATTTGAATGCTTGATAAAGAGCACGCTGATGTTCTGGAACTCTTTCAGACAAAGCCGTCCAGTTAATTGCACTCTGTACAATTCTTTTTGCTGCCATAATGCTAATTTACAAATTACTGCAGCTAATTCAGTAAGAGAGTAAGATAACGTTTCTTGGTTATGCAACAAATTTGACGTTACAAGAAATGACAATGACAGTACTCAGTAGCAGTACATTGAAGCAGAAGGAAGCAAGCTGCACAATACTCGATAAGCGACTGTTGCCAACCATAGAAACATAAACTGGTTTTATTTGAGGGTAACTCGAATACAATCCTATGTTATTTTTTAATGATAAATTGCAATTGGTAATTAGAAAATTAGATGTTACAGCTAAATAATATAGCATTCGAGAGTGAGTAACGGATCCATATGAGTGTATGGCGAGTATTAAATCGGCTAACTGTTACTGTTGATTTATTTTAGTGATTTATATCATTCGTTTGGTGGGTAAAATGCAGTAAGCTTGTCGACAAATCTCAAATTCAATTGTCACTGTCAGTGTGCGTGCTCAGTTTAAGATGGCTGTTCGGAGTGAGTTTATCCTGAATTTATGGAAGAACAATTAGATTTATTTGTGATGTTATGAATGAATAGTTTATTATTGAAGGAAGTGTTATCGAACTTGATTTTCTCATGAGATGAACAACGTATGAACTTGTTTTAATTCATGTTTCATGATAAATAAGGTCAGTATTTCTGAGAACATTATATGTGACATGTCATTGTTTTATACTTTAATTGATTTTATCGCAGTAATTTTGAAGTTGGAAGGATATCCGCCTTACTGACTTGACCATTATCTAACCAATAAAATGTGAGCAATTTTTGTTATGGTCTCATTTTTAGTTTATTTTGAAATTTAATTCCCAAACAGATGGTCATAGTCTTGTACTGTTGTCATCAGATCAGGACTTTTGGCGATATGTAGGCAGAGCGTATACATAGTATTTGTTTTGTTTACATGTTCATGTTCAATACTAGGTATTCGTTGAAAGCAATTCTATAACTGTCATACCTATTATTATTAAACTGATTACTTCCAAAACATTGAGTAAATATAATCGAAAGCGTAACTAACAAAAAAATTGATCTGAATGTAACAATTGGAATTATGTAAGTACCCGTATCGCTATTCATTCCGGATCGAAATTTCTCCTGTTTGTCCAAGCGGAGATCAGTTGAAATCGGATAAGACACCAACAATCTTCATTATCTGCCTAGTTCTTCATTGGTAATTTTACATATTTGCTGCCGTTTTTTGCGATTAAAAGTAAGAAACTCAAAAACTTGACTATGGTTTATTTTTATCCACCCACACATGGGTATTTATGTACCATCCCAAATTAGAGAAAAGTGGTGAAACTGCATCTTTTAATACATAGCTGTAGGTAAGTACCAATCCACAATTTTTCACCTCATTGATTTATGAAATGCAACAACTCATTTCAACGTGCTCATCTTTAAGGTATTCATACAACGTCTTACAATGATGTAAAAATTTTGTACTCGATCTTGTATCTTATACTCCTACATGAGTCCTGCAGGTACCTACCTATACATTAGACATTACATTTTTGACGAAAACCAATACAATATTGGGTTTGAAAGCTCGGTTATATCGGAAGTTAACAAAAAAAAAATTCCAATCAATTGGCTAATGATCACTTTAGGTACTCATTTGAATATCTCTCTTTGTACTTCAGATTCAAACTGTTTGGTAATTGCAATGAGTCCACGATGATTATCTACGATTTATTTATAAATTATTACTATAATAAGAAATAATCACCCTTATCCACTAAAAAACTATCAAAGTATCATACAGTATTTTTACAGGATTAAAGGGTTTATTTCTTATTAAAGTGTATCGACAGTATGAACTTTTTTAGTTCATTATGAATAGGTATTCAATAAATCAGGATAGACCTAATATGAAATCAAATATAGATAACGATCATTTCGATGACTTTCGCTCCATTTCTCCAAACTTGTATACAAATCTTTATATTTCAGTAAGACTGAATACTAGGTACCCAAATTGCTGACAATGAATATTTCTTTTGGATACCACGGATTAACTTCAGTGGACAAATCAATTTCCTTTACACTGTGTTTAGGTGCTGGTTTATTTTGGAAATAAATTAAAATTGATTCTTCACCCAGGTGTGAATTATATATAAAATTCTCGGGAAATCATTCACACTGACACATCTGCTTATTATTTTCGTCTGTACGTACGTTTCGGTCTCACGACCATCATCAAAAGACGTATTATGTCTATTATGCTTTCTTAAAACTAATTGTATCGCACAAGGCGTCCTTATCGCACTAATTGCAATTAAAAATGCCCATGTCGTCGAAACGTACAATCGAAATTATATCACATTAAATATATGAATTAAGAATCCGCTGCTAAGCAATATTCTTATAAACTCTAAATACGTATCGAATCATAGCATGTAATACGACTGAAGGACTGAACTAAAAATATGAAGTTTGAGTATCCACTTTCGAACGAGATGTTGAAATTTATGAGGTAATAGAAAAAGGTTGTTAGACCTTATTAGAAATATTGAGCATTCTACCTAAAATATACTTTTAACATTATAAAGACGCATGTAGGAATTTGGTTTCAATTAATTAAATTAGTATAAATCTTACTTAATGATTGAATATCTGTTCTATGATTTAAAGACTTGAAGTCACGTCCAGAATAGATCATTTATAATAATTGGTTTCCTTAGTTAAAATATTAACATTTTTATAATCGAATTGATGGTTATAATCAAAGCAGTGTTTTTGTTTCTTCTACTATACTTATGGCCATACATTCTTTTTTATAAATATTGCTTAGAGATTTCTGTATAAGTCCCATCGCAATCTAAACAATTTAATTTGTATGTTATGTGGGTTTGTTTATCTTTAGGTATTGAAGGTTTTAGATTTCATTCTTAATTCATATATTTAAAACATTAATTGTGTTATAATTTCGATTGTTCGTGTTTCTGTTCGTTTCGGCGACGTCGGCATTTTTAATTGAAATTAGAGCGTAGGGTCTTGTGGTGGTACAATTAGTTTTAAGAAATCACGTTTTATACAGTGATACGTCTTGTGATGATGGTCGTGAGACTGAAACGTACGTTAAGGCGAAAATAATAGGCATGTGTTAGTGTAACCTATTTCCCGAGAATTTTATATGTAATTTGGAAATACGTAAATTTTATCAATTTCACCATTTCAATCACACACGGCCATAAAATTCACAATATTAATATTAAATATTTTGAACGAAAGTAATCAACTATGAAATTTGTTTTTATCGGATAAAATTGCTAGGTATAGCGCAATCATTCACAATGCGTAAATCAATAATTAAAATATTTCAAAATGAAATTTACGAGGAAATTTACTAAGAATTACATTTATAGCTGAACAAATATAATCATAATCACCTAAATGTAGTTGATATGCTTTTTTTATGATTCATTTACTACTGCATGGATTAATATGAATCTGGATGCTATTATTATTGATATATTTTGGAAATAAGAATAAATACACATCTATAGCCAAAAACGTTGAATAATAATTGAAACACAGTTCACAATCAAATTAGTGCTCCTAGATTAGGTCGTAAATATCGTGACAGTTCAGTCTGAAAGGCTCATTGTGCACCACAGTTCAAACAAAGTTTCTGTGAGGGAAGTAATGCAAAAAACTTGATGCATCGAAACGAAAAGTCAATATTTTTCATCCAGTTTTCCGTTGCAATTCGATATTATGTATTTGCTCGGTATTTACTAATAAGTTGGTTTTAAAAGGGTAACATAACCTGTACAGTTTTCTGAAATTTATAATTAAAATACTTCACCTTAAACCTTATAAATATTCAGTCTCCGACCTCGGTTCTTGAATACACCCACGACAGCCGCGTCTGTGTTCAATGGTTCGCCTAAATGAATTTGGTAGATTATATCCTCGATAATATGCAACGAAATCTGCTCAACCGTAATGAAATAATTCGCAGGCCTTCAGAGATGGAAGTCGCACCATAAATTTGATGAAAGAGAATATTTAAATGCAAAGTGGTTGTTATGGTATGCGCATTAAAACTTATGCCTTGTTTTATTTGATGCGGTCGTTCTGTTCCGACTCAAACATATACCGCTCGTACGACAAATGGTGTAAAATGCATTAAATAAATTCAAAAGATGAAATTGTAAAGCTAGTGATACGTGTTTGACATGATTTTGCTACTATGTTGTAGTCGATTTACTCTATTTTGAATCTGATGGGAATGGTGTATATAAAATAGTTTCAAATTTCGAACACAGTTTTGAAGATGGTTGTGATATACTTAATAACTATTGGAAAAAACTGATGGAGTTGTTGTTTTCCTTAAATAATAAAGTATCTTTATATTTGATATAGAAATTTTTAAATTGGATATACAATACTTGTTTCCCAATAAAATCAAATTAACGTTAATTTATAGGCCTCCCTCAACAAATGTTAACATTTTCAATGGAAATTTCGGAAACTTGTAACCTTTGTCTTGCCCAAAATATTAAAGCTCACATTATTGTTGGTTAAATTAATACAAATATTCTTTCAGATAGCAATTATACAAAAGATTATTTCAGTATCAGTAAAAAAATGGATATTGAATGAAAGCTTTTCTTTTGAAATGTTAAAATTATTTTTATTTACACATGTTTTTCTTTTATATCTACATATAGTCAACAACAACATGTTATTATATTTATCATCTCTATCTAAATCAACGAATGCATGTTACTTACCTTCAGCAAATTGCGTTCGACAATGGCTACCAAAATCTTTGATCAATAATTTAATTTCTAAACAAAAAGGAAATTGGAACGTAGCCAACTACGTGGATAAGGGTGATTATTTCTTATCAATAGTGTTACCAAGAAATGTTAATTTTTGTTGTTTCCGTTACATACAGTATGCCTAATATATTTTTTATACTCTTTTACACACAGGGTTTATTGCTTTCAGTAAATAAACAATAAACTTTAATTCGTTATTAATTTCTATTTTCTCTGGCCTTGGTTTATTACACAGAGATTGTGATGCTATATTCTGGAAGGTAAGAAACAAAGTGACAAAATCCGTTGCTCTTGTTTTGATCATTTCCTGCCACCCGAGCTTCCACCATTCGACTGATGATGAAAATATATCATGCCATTTTGAGATACTCAAAAGGAAAGAACTTAAACTCCCAAAACTAGAGACAAAACTGATTTCATTTTGTCTAACTTAGTAACGATGATGCACAGGTTCATCCACTTACATCTATAAATCGTTCGTTCTTTATAGATCTCATTATATGACTGAAGTAATAGAAAAGCTAAAAGACATTCCATCAAGGAGACGCATGTTTTCTCATTTAATTTGCATACATAAAAAAACAATACTGTCGCCAGAATGACAGTATAATGCCTCCATAAATAACTTGATGAGCAATCGGGAGTAACCATTTCACGTGCTGATCACTTTTCATCCATAATCTCTGTTGGCCGGTCAATAGCCATATCTTTCATTTTACTGGCAACTTACGAGTACGTCTATGTGTGCTTCGAGGCTATTCCTGCCACGCCATTGAGTGATTGCTTCTTGATAAAACAGCAATAAACCGACTTAAGAATTGGTGATTCACCAAGAGATTCTCTATTATTCTGGTCACCGGGTATAGTTAATCCCAGATATATCGTAAAATTTGCAATTATCTCCAATGAAGTTTATAAACTCTCGCGTCTTCTTGTTCTTGGTTACGTGAAACATAAAAGGAGTTAACGATTCCACACATAATTATCCAAGAAACATGCTTATCAACAAAGTAATAAGATAGCTGCAGGACTTGTTTCTATGGTAATTAACGAATCGTTAAGTTCATGGAGTCTTTGTAACATTATAATTATTAAAATCAGAGGCTGAAGTATTTACGTAAGGGCGTTTTCATTTAAAATGGCGCAAATAGAAACTACTACCTATTTTTTTTCGTAATTGGTGCAATAAAGTATGAAACAAGTCGATCTAAAATCAAGTGTATGAAGACATTATATTCAAAACAACCAAGGCTATTTTAATGTCTTTACAAATTAATGAAAATGTATTCGAAAACATGTTTAAATAATAAAGTAAATCGAACATATTTTTATGATGATGTGAAACAACTTGAGAGATCCCAAAAGATAAGCAACTTGAATTCCATCAACAACGGTTGTTTGGGATACAGAATGGTAATAGGTTCATATTTTGTTTTGTCAGACGATTCCGCTGTATAATTACCGATGATATATATTATTCATTACTACTGATTCTTTGGAATTTCACCGGATATGCAGAATGGTTTCGCGACTAGTGTGGTCAACATGAACAAAATTAAAAGTGAGTCATTTAGACAAATATAACATATATATATTTAAATCCAGATATTATTAAATACTGGATTGACAATAAACAATTCTATACCGGATCGAAGTGTCATCGTGACGGTTAAGCAACGGTCATAGCCAAGCTGTTGTTTTATTGTTGTGCCATTGAGACTACCAAACTAATACTGAGACTGCAATTGATATTATTATGATGTACAAAGTGATTAAAATTGAATGGTCCGAAGTTTATATACTAGTCCACTCTCGAGTCCACGACTTAGGTATTTCAATAAATTTAACGTTTGCTGAGTACACTGGCATTTGACATATACAGTTTCAAATGTTTTTAATCCATATAAAACTTTTTTTAAGCGAGTTTCTTCATGAAAAACTAATTAATTAAATAGTATAACATTTAACTAGCTAGCAGCGTTATCGACGATATCCAAATATCTTTGAACATAGTGGTGATGAAAATGGGTATTATCGCTCTATTGCGGAATGTCCTCGTTTTTTGAAACACTGTATATTAAAATGTTAAATTTTCTAATAGAATTCCCAAGAAATCTGTGGAAATCTCATGGAATTCCCAGGAAATCTGTGTAAATCTCATGGAAATTACAAGAAATCTGTGAAAATCTCATGGAATTCCCAAGAAAACTGTAAATCTGTGGAAATCTCATTGGGATTCCCAAGAAATCACTGGAAATCTCATGGAAATCCTTGAAATCTTTTGGAATTCTCAAGAAATGTGTGAAAATCTCATGGAATTCCCACGAAAACTGTAAATCTGTGGAAATCTCATTGGGATTCCCAAGAAATCACTGGAAATCTCATGGAAATCCTTGAAATCTCTTGGAATTCTCAAGAAATATGAGAAAATCTCATGGAATTCCCAGAAAATTGTGGACATCTCATGGAAATTCCAAGAAATTTGTAAAAATCTCATGAAATTCCCAAGAGAACTGTGAACATCTCTTGGAATTCTCAAGAAATCTGTGGAAATCTCATGTGAATCCTTGAAATCTCTTGGAATTCTCGAAAAATATGAGAAAATCTCATGGAATTTCCAAGAAATTTGTGGAAATCTCATGGAAATTACAAGAAATCTGTGAAAATCTCATGGAATTCACAAGAAAACTGTAAATCTGTGGAAATCTCATTGGGATTCCCAAGAAATCTGTTAAAATCTCATGGGTTTCAAAAGAAATCTGTGAAAATCTCGTGGGTTTCTCAAGAAATCTCTGGAAATCTCATGGAAGCCACAAGAAATCTCTTGTAATTCTCAAAATATACGTGAAAATCTCATGGAATTCCCAGAAAATTGTGGACATCTCATGGAAATTCCAAGAAATTTGTAAAAATCTCATGAAATTCCCAAGAGAACTGTGAACATCTCTTGGAATTCTCAAGAAATCTGTGGAAATCTCATGTGAATCCTTGAAATCTCTTGGAATTCTCGAAAAATATGAGAAAATCTCATGGAATTTCCAAGAAATTTGTGGAAATCTCATGGAATTCCCAGGAAATCTGTGTAAATCTCATGGAAATTACAAGAAATCTGTGAAAATCTCATGGAATTCCCAAGAAAACTGTAAATCTGTGGAAATCTCATTGGGATTCCCAAGAAATCACTGGAAATCTCATGGAAATCCTTGAAATCTTTTGGAATTCTCAAGAAATGTGTGAAAATCTCATGGAATTCCCACGAAAACTGTAAATCTGTGGAAATCTCATTGGGATTCCCAGGAAATCTGTGTAAATCTCATGGAAATTACAAGAAATCTGTGAAAATCTCATGGAATTCCCAAGAAAACTGTAAATCTGTGGAAATCTCATTGGGATTCCCAAGAAATCTGTTAAAATCTCATGGGTTTCAAAAGAAATCTGTGAAAATCTCGTGGGTTTCTCAAGAAATCTCTGGAAATCTCATGGAAGCCACAAGAAATCTCTTGTAATTCTCAAAATATACGTGGAAATCTCATGGAATTCCCAGAAAATTGTGGACATCTCATGGAAATTCCAAGAAATTTGTAAAAATCTCATGAAATTCCCAAGAGAACTGTGAACATCTCTTGGAATTCTCAAGAAATCTGTGGAAATCTCATGTGAATCCTTGAAATCTCTTGGAATTCTCAAGAAATATGAGAAAATCTCATGGAATTTACAAGAAATTTGTGGAAATCTCATGGAAATTACAAGAAATCTGTGAAAATCTCATGGAATTCACAAGAAAACTGTAAATCTGTGGAAATCTCATTGGGATTCCCAAGAAATCACTGGAAATCTCATGGAAAATCCTTGAAATCTTTTGGAATTCTCAAGAAATCTGTGAAAATCTCATGGAATTCCCAAGAAAACTGTAAATCTGTGGAAATCTCATTGGGATTCCCAAGAAATCTGTTAAAATCTCATGGGTTTCAAAAGAAATCTGTGGAAATCTCGTGGGTTTCTCAAGAAATCTCTGGAAATCTCATGGAAGCCCCAAGAAATCTCTTGTAATTCTCAAAATATACGTGAAAATCTCATGGAATTCCCAGAAAATTGTGGACATCTCATGGAAATTCCAAGAAATTTGTAAAAATCTCATGAAATTCCCAAGAGAACTGTGAACATCTCTTGGAATTCTCAAGAAATCTGTGGAAATCTCATGGGATTCCCAAGAAGTCTGTCGAAAGCTCATGGAATTCGCAAGAAATCTGTGGAAGCCTCCTGGAATTTCTAAAAAAGCTTTCTTTTGAAATTCTCAAGAAATCTGTGAAAATCTCATGGAATTTCCCAGAAATCCGTGGAATTTCGAGAAAATCTTATAGCAAATAAAAATCTGATGTGCAAATTTTTGGTTGCGGTCTGCCCCTCGGGTAAGCGTTATGATTATGTAAAATTATGTCAAATAACAATAAATCAAAGTAGGCTTTTTTCTAAAGTGTAAAAATTATTTCATCCGTTTCTAGATGTATATTTGTGCATATTTGATTTAGGTACTTAATAAAAATGTGGTTCATAATCAATTTTTATTATTCCAGTGTTTTCTTAATAAATATACTTCCTGGGCGTATGCCTATACCGTCGCGCAATTCGGTCGAGCAATTAATCGGATATCTGTTCTCGATAAGAAAGAGAAATTACGTCATAGTTAGTAATTTTGTGCAACCAATTCATTGGAACAATTTCTCCAAACGTTTGCCGTGTTATCTTAACAGTTGATAACCGTTTCCAATGTTGCCGGATAAATCAGTCGATTTTATTCGATTGACTTGACAGTTCATGTAGGTATGCGTTGTAAATCTTGATTTTGATAGGTATTAAACTTTACTGAACCAGTTCTTCTTAGGACTGTAATTCTATATGAATTTACGTCGTGTGCTGTTTAAGCTGTGAAAATGGTAACCTCGATAATAAATTAACTTGAAGAGGAACGTGAATATGAAGGGCAATATCTTCCTGTCACTGCCGCTACAGAGTTGCTGCAGCTTTACAACTGAGTATCTCAACATACAATAGGAAAACGAAGTACTTGCTAGTCCAAGAAAAAAACGGCAACGGACTGAACGACTTGAAGGATAGTCGTTCGATATAAATATTAAATTTCTCTGAAACAACGCTTTCTTATAGGCAAAATTAACTAACTATACGTGATTACTGATTTGTGGCACATTTCTTCTCCAGAGCGTGTCTTGAGCTTGTTACAATGGGTGCAGAGGAAACTTCTTATCGCTAGGCATGTTTAAATTACTCCAGCAGGTAAACACTACAGTGAAAAAAATGAATTTCCCGTTGATTTAAATTAACATATTTTTCAGATTCCAAAAAAATTGTTATTTTGAGACAGAAATACCCACTCGGAGGTTTTTGGGATCTCTGATTACGATTTCGAAGTCAAAATTAACAGAATTATTCATAATCACCCGGAAAATGTTCAATAGGCACCGGAAGTTGATGATATTTAACATAATTTATACCTTTTTCTTGCAAAAAATGGACTATTGTTTTTTTTTTTTTGATCTAGCAATCACTATACCAAATCCAAAGATGACATTGATAATCGCCCGGAAGTTGGCTAACTGGAACCGGAGGTTGATGGAATTCACCGTAATTTAGACAATTTTCTTGCAAAAAATAAACTCAATTGGTTTTTTGAGCTATCAATCTCTATACCAAATTCAAAGATAACGAGATCATTCATAATCGCCCGGAAATTGATGAAATTTACCTAAATTTACACCTTTTTGTTGCAAAAAATTTATTCAATTGGTTTTTTTGACCTAACAATCAGTATTTCAAATTCAAAGATAAAATATCAATCTAGAACAGTTCGAAAATTGACCAAATGTTACCGAAAGTTGATGAAGTGCATAAGATTTGATGCTGTTTCATATTCCTATGATATATTAAAAAAATCAGTAATAATCATATTTTAATGATAACATACACCAATTGAGTCCATTTTTTGCAAGAAAAAGGTATAAATTATGTTGAATATCATCAATTTCCGGTACCAATTGGCCAATTTCCAGGTGATGATTAATTCTGTTATTTTTTACTTCGGAATCGTAATTAGAGATCCCAAAAACCTCCGGGTGGGTATTTCTGTCTCAAAATAAACATTTTTTTGGGATCTGGAAAATTTGTTAATTTAAATTGTTTATAAACGGTCAGTTTGTTGATAAAACAGTTGAAGACACGAGTGGATGAAGGTGTTATGTAACAAAACTAAAGTTTTGAGTTAATAAAGGTCAAAGTTTTTATTATGTTTTTTTTTTGTTTGAAACAAATTGCAAACTAATGTGTTTACATAGTAATGTTATGTAGGAGAATTTTAGTAAACATAAGTAATTATAAAAAAATTAGAACCACGTTCCAGTTCAAGCCTCAAGCCTGCCCAGAAGATGCCACCTGTAATGGTTGGCGAAACGTCGGCATCAA
Source organism: Endomychus coccineus (assembly GCA_958510875.1). NCBI lineage: Eukaryota > Metazoa > Arthropoda > Insecta > Coleoptera > Endomychidae > Endomychus > Endomychus coccineus. Next base: position 284,349,705 of record OY294067.1, read on the forward strand.
GTCGAGCTATTGTGACGCGGAATCCATCCGGAAGACAAGGTTTTTCAAGATTAGCTGTCCGCGGAAATCTACTATCCAAGATTAGAACTACGTTTTAAATTTTCTAAAAAATTGAACATAACACCTTCATCCAGGGATAGAAATTATAAAATCAACTCGATTTTTCTATGAAGGAGTAATACATTTTTATTACATAAACTAGATTAACAAACAAATCAAATGATAATGTTAACTTGAAACAAATAAAACAGGATTACAACAAAATTATTCTTATTATTCCAATATCTGCTCGATAGTCTGGTTTTACAAACTTTAGTTGTTCTTTAAGGTTATTTTTTTTTTTTTTCGTCTGATATAGTATCTACCATATTTTTCCCTGACTCTCTAGATTTCTACATTTTGTGGTGGCTCTGTAATCTTTTTATTTTTTAGAATATTCACTTTTTTAGATGGTACTGTTTCGTCATATGATTCTTTATAGAGATATGACCCATATTCTTCTACTCTGATTCATTTAATGCCATCTCTAAATTTAACTGCTTCATTGAGTTCGTCTTTTTTTCTATCAACAGGTCGAAGATTATCAGGCAGATCTGCTATTTTTCTAAAATGTTGCGCCATATCTATAACTTCATTCCTTTTGCTGGGTTTTACGATTATTTCCCGATAAGTCTCCGGTACGTACACTGTCGTGCCTTCTCAATACTTTTTCTATTCTGCCAAAATCTCGATCAGAATCCAAATACGTATGACCCACTTCAGAAAACTTGGGATCAATGCAACGAAAATATCCTTTTAAGATTAAATATTGATATAGACAGACTATAGAAAAATTCTTGTTTTGGCTGGCGCAAGAATCAGACCAGATAAGCAAATCATCTTTGCCTTTGAGATTTTCATCTACTTCAATGTATCGTAATAGAGAACTACATATCTCAGAACTTCCTCTGTTAGCAATATCTTCCATCCAGGTTCAGAAACAAGCATTTTCTAGAGTTTTTATAACAACATGAATCCCAAAGTTGTAAAACCACATTTGTCTCAAGTAGAACGCCTTGGAAGTAGTTATTTTTGGGAGTGACATTGTTTGCTGCATATCGATTGTAATAAAAACAATATTGTCCAAAGCCTTAGCTTTCTGTCTGTCTATTTTAAGTGCCTTTATTGCTGCTGTGTAGTTTTCCTTGTGTTCTTCTTTTGCCTCGCTGGAATCACATATGCTACATGTGTCATTTTTTGGGGATCCAAATGATAGATTAAACTTTATTACAAATAGTTTTGAATATGAACTGAAGTTTTTGTTGATCGCAGTGAAATATGTTACATAACCCCTTCATTCATTGCTAAACCTCCACCAACGTCCAATATGTAGAAGTTTTAAGGTTGTTATGTGAAAGATGAGTACATAACACCCGAAATAATAATAAGATTCTTGACCCAGTATGAATTATATATAAAAATTCTCGGGAAATAGGTCACAATAACACTTTGTTTTAACTATTCGTCTTTACGTACGTTTCGGTCTCACGACCATCATCAGAAGACTCACTATGTCTAAAAAGGGGGTTTATTAAAACTAATTATAACACAAGCGTCCAAATCGCACAATTTAACTTCAATTAAAAGAGCCCACGCCGTCGAAACGAACAGAACCACGAATAATCGAAATTGTATCGTCAGAATTAATGTATAAAAATTATTTTTTTGTAGTAAGAATCCGCTATTCAGTAATATTATTAAAATATATGAGTGCATATTGATTGGTATTCTCACAACAAATGAGAAGAACGAAGTTATTTGTCAAGTATCTACTTTCGAAACCAGATGTGTAGGATTTATGACATGGCACTTAAGAAAGGTTTCAGACCTGTACTGGGAAATAACAATTACGAATTCTTCCTAAAAACATTTTCTACACTTATAAAGACGTATGTAAGAATTTGCAAGAGATTATTTAATCAAATTAGTATAAATATGACTTAGATTTTGTGTGTCTACCCTATGATTTACAGATTTGGGGTCCCGTTTTATGTGAATCATCTCCAGGATAGATCTTTTATAATAATTGGTTTCCTTAGTTAAGATATTAACATTTTTGTAATCAAATTGATGGTTATAATCAAAGCAATGCTTAGCAAGGGCGGTGGAATTTTCTAAGTTGTTATTTCTTGTGCTATATTTATGGCCGTACATTCTTTTTTGTAAATATTGTTTAGAGATTCCAGTATAGGTTCCATCACAATCTAAACAATTCAATTTATACACTGTGTGGGTTTGTTTATCTTTGGGTATTAACGGTTTTAGATTTGAGAAATATTTCCCAACACAGTTAGTAGGTTTATGCGCAACATTTATATCATACTTTTTCAAACATTTTTTGATTTTCTCTGAGGTCTCCGGAATGTAAGGTAGAGTTATAAAATTGTCTGTATTACCTTTTATGTTATTTTTATTAGACGAACCATTATAGATTTTGTTTATTCTTTCTTTAATGATAGGATTGAAAAAAGTTTTTGGGTAGCCATTCAATTCTAGTGTAGTACGAACAATTTTTAAATTTTTGGGGCGGTCATCTGCGTGGGACAATTTTATCGCGCGATCTGTAAGGCTGTTTATGACACTTTTTTTATAACAAGCTGGTGCAACGGAATTGAAGTGAAGATAACGTTGAGACCATACTTCTTTAGTAAACCAAGAGGTTTTTATTTTTCCATCAGCATATTGGAGCGCTCACTTACAATTTATCAAAATTTCTATCAAAATCTATCAATAATATAATAGGAAAAAATGAATTCTATGTAAAAGATTCATGGCACTTTAATGAATTTATAAAAAATCAATCCGTACCCGTAAACCATCAACTGATTTCCTTGGACGTTGTTTCTTTATTTACAAATATACCTGTTGTTTTGGCATTGAATAGCATCAAAAAAAGTTGGGCAGAGATTAAAAACCACACACCTCTAGATCAATCGGAATTTATAAATGCTGTAAAATTTTGTTTAGAATGCACATACTTTCAGTATGGTGAGCAATTTTTTGGACAAATATTCGGCACAGCAATGGGATCTCCTATTTCAGCTACCATTGCTAACCTCGTTATGGAGTGCCTAGAGGAATCTGTTATGAGTTCATTAGATTTTCGGCCTGTATTCTTTAAACGGTATGTAGACGATTGCCTTATGTGTGTTCCCAACGATAAAATTCAATATGTAATTGATAAATTTAACAATTTTCACTGTAAACTTCAATTCACTTGTGAAATAGAATTAAACAATAACATAAATTTCCTAGATATGAACATTAGGCATGATGCTGATGGAAAAATAAAAACCTCTTGGTTTACTAAAGAAGTATGGTCTCAACGTTATCTTCACTTCAATTCCGTTGCACCAGCTTGTTATAAAAAAAGTGTCATAAACAGCCTTACAGATCGCGCGATAAAATTGTCCCACGCAGATGACCGCCCCAAAAATTTAAAAATTGTTCGTACTACGCTAGAATTGAATGGCTACCCAAATTTTTTTTTCAATCCTATCATTAAAGAAAGAATAGACAAAATTTATAATGGTTCGTCTAATAAAAATAACATAAAAGGTAATACAGACAATTTTATAACTCTACCTTACATTCCGGAGACCTCAGAGAAAATCAAAAAATGTTTGAAAAAGTACGATATAAATGTTGCGCATAAACCTACTAACTGCGTTGGGAAATATTTCTCAAAATAATAAAACCGTTAATACCCAAAGATAAACAAACCCACACAGTGTATAAATTGAATTGTTTAGATTGTGATGGAACCTATACTGGAATCTCTAAACAATATTTACAAAAAAGAATGTACGGCCATAAATATAGCACAAGAAATAACAACTTAGAAAATTCCACCGCCCTTGCTAAGCATTGCTTTGATTATAACCATCAATTTGATTACAAAAATGTTAATATCTTAACTAAGGAAACCAATTATTATAAAAGATCTATCCTGGAGATGATTCACATAAAACGGGACCCCAAATCTGTAAATCATAGGGTAGACACACAAAATCTAAGTCATATTTATACTAATTTGATTAAATAATCTCTTGCAAATTCTTAACGTCTTTATAAGTGTAGAAAATGTTTTTAGGAAGAATTCGTAATTGTTATTTCCCAGTACAGGTCTGAAACCTTTCTTAAGTGCCATGTCATAAATCCTACACATCTGGTTTCGAAAGTAGATACTTGACAAATAACTTCGTTCTTCTCATTTGTTGTGAGAATACCAATCAATATGCACTCATATATTTTAATAATATTACTGAATAGCGGATTCTTACTACAAAAAAATAATTTTTATACATTAATTCTGACGATACAATTTCGATTATTCGTGGTTCTGTTCGTTTCGACGGCGTGGGCTCTTTTAATTGAAGTTAAATTGTGCGATTTGGACGCTTGTGCTATAATTAGTTTTAATAAACCCCCTTTTTAGACATAGTGAGTCTTCTGATGATGGTCGTGAGACCGAAACGTACGTAAAGACGAATAGTTAAAACAAAGTGTTATTGTGACCTATTTCCCGAGAATTTTTATATATAGTACATAACACCTTCATCCATCCACAAACATGGATTTTTTCAAAAATGTTACATAATACCTTCATCCACTCGTGTCTTCAATTATTGTGCAAACTTTCCATGGTGAGACTGGGTGACCAATGATTCTTATGACATCAAAAACATTTTGCAGCAAGTTTCAGACAAAGATCAACTATACAAAGATATTCCAATAGTTGTCGTTTTCTCGTCTAAAATGACTGCACTATTCACCATTTGTAAGGTAACAACGCGACAACGTATCTACGAATACACTAAAAGAGTTGACACAACTGTTAATAGTCAATGACAATAATAATATACATAGTACTAAGGCCCTTTCAGCTACCAAGTAGTAATCATCAGAGTAAACAGGTGAGAGGGCCTTAGTATTTTATTAGTATTTTTAATGGATAAGGGTGATTATTCCGTACTTTTAACGTATCTACGGACAGGACTAATGTTCGATTGTTGAGCTGATTTAATATAACCAAGAAACGCGAACAAACAAAAAAATTTAGGTTATTTCACCGTACAACTAGTGAGATCAATATTCACAATAGAACAACGCAAGTCAACTACCATACATGATAGATAATATGGAGCATATATTCCAGGTTAGATGTTCGCACAGTAAATGTAATTACTTGACCTGGTATTACTCAAGAAAGCAATAATTCATTGTATGATTTGGCATGTACTTACTTACATCCTTACGATAACGTAACTTCAACCGAGACTTGAATTCAATATAGCTGAAAGAGCAAAGGAGAATTTCGAATTCTTCAGGCTTATTACGAACTTGAAAGCTTCATTAATATACAATTATCTCAAGTGGAAAGTGCAAAGTGAATCGAATAATTACCAGTTATACACATTTCATAAAATAAATGTATTATTCATGGTTAGATGAACACTCGCATATTTCGTTGAATTATTTTATTACAATCCATCTTCCATAACTATTGTGGATTACATTACACGCTTATGTGAAAACCGATATGAATCTTCTGAAAAATATCGCCTCTAGGTGGTTGACTTCTGAAGTGTTCTTATGTCGCAGGCACGCAGTTCTACGGTCCGAGAATAGAAACCATCGGATTACTAACATATTAGATTGTTTATTTTAATCCTCAATTGAGTGTCAAGTAGTATGTAATCGAAATATCTAAATCTTAATACAACAGCAGGCCGAACTGTAAATATTTGAACGTTCGTAATATTATAATCTCAAGACTGTTTATTTATCAGAAGTTGCTCGTTGGTAAATTAGAACTTCCAGAGATGCTTGCAAAGATATGGCATCAGCCCCTAACAAAATGAGGGATCAATATTGGTGGTACTAAGAGGGTTGTGTCGACTTATAACTAAGGGTCTTGTGCTATTTGTAAACACTGTTCCTTAAATGGAATGAATAATTCTGAGTAAGCCAATTCAAAAATTCGTATTACTTATGAATAAAGAAAACTGTATAACTATCTTGTGATTTCTACTTAATAGATTAATAATAAATCGCGCTGTTAAATTGTCCCAAAAATTTAAAAATTGTTCGTAATACACTGGAAAGGAATGGCTACCCAAAAACATTTTTCAATCCCATCATTAAAGAAAGAAGATACAAAATCTATAATGGAACGTCATATATAAATAACATAAATGGTAATACAGATAATTTTATAACATTACCATACATTCCGGACACCTCAGAGAAAATTAAGAAATGTTAAAAAAAGTATGATATAAATGTTGCGCATAAACATTCTAACTGTGTCGGTTAAATATTTTTCAAATCTAAAACCTTTAATACCAAAAAATAAATAAACCCCCACAGTATACAAATTAAATTGTTTAGATCGCGTTGGGATTTAGATATTAAGTCTAGTACTAGAAACAAAAACCACCGCCCTTGTTAAACATTGTTTTGATTATAAGCATCAGTTCGATTACAAAAATGTTAATATTTTAACTAAAGATACCAATTAATATAAAAGATCTATTCTGGAGATGATTCACATAAAACGTGACTCCAATTCTGTAAATCATAGGGCAGACGTTCAATCATTAAGTCAGATTTATACTAATTTAATTATATTTCTATTACCTCATGAATCTTTAACATCTGGTTGAAAAGTGGATACTTAAATGTTATATTTTTTGGTTCCAGTCCTATTCAAACATTGCTTGAAATGACTTCGTATTTTATAAAAATTGCTAAACAGTGGATTCTTGATACATATTCATATACTTATAACATTGGTGCGATAAGGACGCTTTGTGATGATACAATTAGTTGTAAGAAATCCCGTTTTAGAGATTGAAACGTCTTCTGATGATGGTCGTGAGACCGAAACGTACGTAAAGACGAAAATGATAAGCATATATTTTAATGCGACCTATTTCCAGAGAATTTATATCTAATACTTGATAGAAAGATATCAACACATAAATCAACCTGTGGCGGTGCCATCATAGGAATATGAAATATGAAATTCACCAGAATTATAGGCTACTTATAGGCTTTGTTGCAGACACACTAATACACTTTCAGGCTGCAGCTTGGTTTTGATTTTCTTTAAGAAATAGCTAGTAGAGCCACCTATAAATAAGGGTTTATTGAATTTCAACAATCTCAGACCAACGGATATCCGCTTGGAATCCCAGAACAAATATTCGAGTATTGAACAAAGAATTAAAAATTACGTATGCAACAAATCATATTGGCACAATCTCTTGGGTAATCCTAGTTAGCAATAAAATAAAAAAAAAGTTGATATATTGTATTTTAGTGAACATCTCATTGAAAATTTACTGAAAGATGAAGTGGAAGAAATTGAAGAAATATGAGGGTTCAGCAAGAAATTCAAGAAAAATGTGTGCCTCTTGTTACCAGCAGATGCAGAAAGAAAAAGGATCTGAAGTCTGAAGTAGCTGAAGTGAAGAGAAAGCAGGTTATGACTTAATGAGATGACTGTGAGGAGAACAAGCCATCAATGTGCTTCATAGTCGATAGTTCGGAAATTTTATAATTTTTCTTTAGTTTTTTCCGAGTTATTTTTCCAAGTGTTGTCAACGTTTATTCTATCATGGAGATCAACCTCTATGAGTTAATTTTTATTATGGTAATAACTACATTACTAACTAAAATACTAAGTCAAATCCCCCTATCGCATCAAATTCCCTCACATCGCAAAAAACTATCTACTTCATTGTTTGAAACAACAATCATCCTCGCATACCTTTGCATCTATGAGTGTTGAGTGCCCAAAGTAACAATGAGTAACGAATAATTCAATTTTATAACCGCCTACTTCCCCCAAACCCGACGGAATCCGAGTTGTTGGTGTTCTCGGACAGCATGTTTACATCCAAATGGGTAACCTGGGAAATTATGACTTGATTCAATATAATGTCTACCTATCTTATTGAGTAAATATTTGGTATATCCCTAAGCGACGAACAAGATAAAAATAATAGATAAATATTTATTTGGTCGAAACTTATTTTATTTCTCAACATAATCTTGTAACCGGATAGACTTCGTCCAATTTTTTCTAATTTTTCGATCTCCTCCAAATAATACGATTTCGGCAATCCTTCAAAATAGGCGTTTGTTTCAGCGATGACTTCATTTGGAGCCATTTCTTCAAGTTTGGAAATCGCGCGGGTCCAAATCTGGAAAATATGTTGGATGACGAACTAATTCGTAGTGCAATTTTGTCATTGCGACTGCTAGAAGTTCACTTTTTTCTTTGCCAAATGCGGCCGCTTTCGCGTCGAATCGAATCAACAGCTCTGCATAATACACTAGGTGGTCGTTTTGCCCTTTTCAAGGTTTCAAGGGAATTCTTGTGCTACACTCGCACTGCAAGTCTAAATGGGCAAAAGTGCAACTCTGTGGTTTCTCGCAATATTTCCATTTTGTTTCGATATTTTCAGTAAGTTAAATTGAAATCATGGAGGAGAAACTGTGGGATCAATATGTAAAAAACATCGCATTGTGGAATGTGCGGTCAACAAGTTACCGAGACAGAAATAAAGAACTGTGATCAATCGATCACTGACTTCCTTCACTTTTTTAACAAAATAGGTTCCCGACAGTTCTAACTGTCAACTTGATTCAGAAATCGCCAATGAAAGACGTTAAAGTATACTCTGTGTACCTCTAGAGGGGTGCGACCGACACAATCTAAAGGATAACATTTTTTATTGTTGAAAAAATGAAGCGAATGCCGAAAGTTTCGTGAAAATCCATCCACATAGAAAAAAGTAGACGTTGATGCATTCTTTTCCTCTACAACAATCTGCTGTAGAACAATACATAATACGTTTGTAACTTTTTATTTAATGAAATATGTATCCATTCTGCATAGTTGTGCGAGTACTAGGTTTCTTCACTTAAAATTTTTAAATGAGAAAAATTATTAAAATGTGTCTTCCATTAGAAAATAATAACAGTAATGTGTTGTACCAACATGGGTTTTATCGACGATTTCTGGCGTTGTAACCCCAATTGGACGACCAGAATGTTCGGTGTCCTTTGTGGTCATACTACTACAACGAAAATCAGTTCCAATCGATGGTGAAGAGTCCCCATAATGTTTAACAAGCGATGCTTGTGTAATGTTTTTTCCACGCAAGAAAAAAAATATTCAAGTTTGCTTGCTTTCGATGGGTGTCAAAACAGAACTGAATGACATATCAGTCTGAAAATTTTAATGCGTGCTAGTTAAACATGGTACATCACAAATGTCATATGGAATTTTTGATTGTGGCGCCATTTGTTTTATTTTTCAGGGACTTCACTTTCCCCTCGTACCTGTCTTGTCAAATACGTCCCTGTCGGTTATTCTCATATCTAACATTATTATAATGAGTATCAAGAGTTATTCGTTTGGTTAAATTCATTTTGTATCTTTGGTAACCATATTCAGGTAATAAATAATAATATATGTATCAGAACAGTAAAAATAACGTTATGTTGATATGTACATGAATATTTTATCGTAACTAATTTAACTGATTTATAGAAATATTTAACGTATAAATCAAATACCGTTGCGTGAAACTATAATTCGCATAACCATACGAGTTAGTTTGTTTAGGAAATGTTGCAGTTATCGCCGCTAAACTTGTGTGGTGGTGCCACCTTTGATGGCTTTGTAGACGTGATCCTTAGAAATATTTAAAATATAATCAGTTCACGTTAAGTTAGAAATTTTTGAAAATTTCGACTGTCAAATTTTGGGACCAAATTTCTTTTGACATTAACATTAATTTGAGATTTTTTTCCAAAATCACAAGTAGAGACACCAAAGTTCTTTAAAAAAAATGTTAGCACCATTGACTCATGTTTTAGAAATCACAAGGTACATTATGAACATGAATTTATCTCTTTATAATGAAATTTAAAAGTTGTAAATGACCAAAACTGTCTTGGGATGGAGAACCAACAGCAGGAGAGGTTTTGTTGCGCAATTTTCAAAAAAATGTTCAACAGTACCGACAATCAGAAAGCCTGAAGCGTTTAGCTTACATATTATTTGGGCCTATTTCTCTAGAGAAAATTTGGAATTATTCACATGAAACAGACATCAGTATAGAAACTGTACAGGGCCTGTCATAAATAGTTGCTCGAATAGGTATGACACAAATTGGTTGTGCAACGTCTGCAGAAAGAGGCTAACTTGTCACAATGATTGCCTCCATCGTTGATTTTATTTTTCACGAGTACCCTTCGTGGATGGTTTGTTGTTAGGTGGTCCTCGTGCATGTATCGGGGCTGCTAACATAACAAGGTGGACAAATGAACAAAGCCTTTTGTAATATTCAGATCATTTTCTTGTCTCAGTAAAGTTTTCTAAAGTTTTGATTGTGGTTAACCATGAAAGACTCCTTTCCATTGAAGCCGTGGAAAAAGCTTATGCGGATGGTGACATTCTAAAAGTAATATAATATCCGCCATATATATTCCATAAGCTCCATCCTCTGAACTTTTTGTTTATGCTCCCTTGAATGCAATCCGTCTTTGGAGACATGGCTCTATAATCATACTTTCGACATATATACTGTTACAGAGGCATTGGGAGTAGCTTGTTCACATGCAAATGCCGATCAATATTCTTTCTAGTCTCTATAAATTAGAGATTTATCCATTTGACCCACAAATCTTAGCTGATTTTTGAACGCATATGTCAAATAAAACGAGACATTTCTGGTGTACTTTTAATGAAGCATTTCCAGGAACATTTCTGAGCCTCGTTGGATACCAACGTTGACAAAGCTAGTGTGCGAAATATTGTTGATACAGCAAGTTCAACTCGATAACATCATGATGGGTCTGTATTTTTAACTGCTCGTAAATTACCAAAATCAGAGCAATTTGAAATCAAGTTGAACAGATAACAGCATTGTTACGAACATCAGGAGAAGATTCAGCAGTCAGAACCCATCATTCCATTTCGCCATCACGTCAAATCGTCGCTGAATATGGCGTAATATGCTTTGTGTATTTTAATATTTACCATTTGAACATATTAACCTGTAGAAATTAAAGACATGACTCAAAAGTCGTAAAAAATATAACTAAATGAAAACTGAGCAAGTACATTAAATCATAAATGCGCCGTGAAATGAAATAATCACGCAAATGAAAAAATGTGCATCACATTTATGTTACTACTTCCGATATCCGCAACAATTATACAGGGTGTCCCAGGTTTTAGTAGCAGAACTTCAACAGTCGATAGAAAATTTGATTTTGAGAAAAAAGTTTCTATTAACATATATGCACAGACGCTTAGTTTTTGAGATACAGGGTGTTGAAATTGAAAAAAAAATTCGTTTTTTGCGAATATCTCCGGAACCGTTTATCGTACAGAAAACAGCTTTTCTGAACATTTTTTTCTCACAGTGAGCTATGTCCTGTGCGATAAAAAAATTTTTTTTAGTCATAATAGATGAAGATTTTGAAGGGGTAGTGGGTGTTTTTCTCCCCAACTTCTACGCCACTAGAAACAGTACAATTTTGAGACAACCGTTTGAACCGCCAATGCTTTCTACACAAACTTGGTCATAAGCTCTAAAGTTGACCGTTTTCGAAAAAAAAACAACTTGTATGTTGAAAAACATGGTCAATCTTTTCGTTTTGTTACTTGTTCTAACGTTTGACTAAAATTTTGTTTAATTAGTAAGAATTGACCATGTTTTTCAACATAAAAGTTGATTTTTCTCAAAAACGGTCAACTTTAGAGCTTATGACCCTCAAGAGTACCTTTTTTGTGTAGAAAACATTGGCGGTTCAAATGGTTGGCTCAAAACCGTACTATTTCCAGTGGCGTAGAAGTTGGGGAGAAAAACACTCACTACCCCTTCAAAATCTTCACCAATTAAGAGAGTGTTCGAATTGTCAGTGCCGTATGTATTACTTCGGGGCTGGTGCCCACACATTTGAGGAAAAAATGGTTACCGCTACAGTCAACATTCCATTGCGTACTGAGAAGTATATTATACGGAATATTTCAAATTATGAAAAAAAATTACTATTAGTATTGAGTTTTTAGATGTGACGTTATGACAGCGCAGTATTATTCCAGCAATCAAGAAATTTTACTGAACTGGCAGAATACCAAAATATATCATTCCGAATGGATTGAGAGATCGTGGATAAGGGTGATTGGTTCTTATTTATAATGTATTCATTATGTTAGCCTCATGAAATTATAATTTGTTTTTTCTTAAACGTAGAGTAACACGAGAGGGAAACCTATATGTTCGAAGAACATCGTGTGAGCCAGCAGTGGAATGTAGAGAGAGGTTATAGGCATGCATTTGTATTTTCTTGAAGGTTTGGAGATTATAGACATGGGGAAAGACCTCACTAGGTAAATAGTTCCACAACTTCGCTGTTCGATGAAAAAATGAAGTCTGGTAAAAAGAAGTTCGGCAGGTCTCGAGCTTGACTTCATGGTGACTAGCTTGAGGTCGTCTGATCTGGAATCTTTCCTGGTGGAACAACAGACGAGATTTTTTGATGTACACCGACCATGGAAATATCTATAGCAAGGGGAGAAATCGCTCACCTTTCTACGATGTCTAGAGAGAGAATGAATTCGAAATTGTGACATCTTCAATCATACGAATAGCTCTCTTCTGAACAAAATCCAACAGCTTCAGCGTATGTTTGGAAGACGAACTCCAAACATGTGAACAGTACTCCAAGACAGGTCGAACCTGTGCTTTGTAGAGGAGCTGCTGGGGTGTAAAGTAGCACGGAATAGAAAAGCAAGTTTTTGTGAAGCGGCTTTCGAAATGGACCTCATATGACCATCCTATGAGAGGGTGCTCTTCGTGGTGATCCCAAGCATGGATATGGAAGACTTCAAAGGGATAGGGATAGTGGGATCCGTCTTCCTGGAGAAGATGCAAGCTTGAGTTTTGATTGCATTAAACTCTACTAGATTATCAGATCCCCATTTCAAAATCATTTGCCAGATCTCCATTAATTGAGTCAATCTACCTCTGTATCGCTCCTCTGGCTTCATTGGATGGTATAGTGGCTCTAGATGGGAAAGCGGTATGTAGTGTACCATCATCTGCAAAGCTGTGGACGGACAGGTGGTCACTTCCAACAAATCAAATGGATATGAAACAGACAGATGCCTGTGGGACACCAGCGTTGATTCCCATTATATCAAAGGATACTCCGTCAACCATCACTTGAAGTGATCTATCTGAGAAAAATATCGATAGTAAGACTTTTTCTCAGATAGATGGGTATCAAAGCTGATGTTCCACAGGGATCTGTCTTGGACAAAGTTGAGGCGGCAAACAATATGACGTAAGTTTCCCAAAAAGTCTTTCGTGCCAAACTCGGTCAAATGCTTTGGGGATATTCAATGATACAGCTAGAGATTCCTCATGTTTTTCAATAGATTTCTGCCATCTATATGTTACGTAGGCAAGCAGGTCTCCAGTTGATCTCCGCCACGGTATAATATAATGGTAATGCGTCTCGTATACTGTTATACATGACGAAAGCGTAGCCCAAGTCAGTGAACTTACAACTCTTGCCGCGGGGTTGCTACGGTCGGATGTAAGAGGAGCTAAACGGCGAGAACGATGATAAGCTGATAATTTTTTAAAATTTTTTACCGACATGTAATGTAAACAAAATCATTATGTACCTGAGCTCTGACCAGGATTGAACTCTCGAAAATTATGAAAGTTATCTAAGTTATCGTCTATTTCTATATTTCTACAATGAATTATAGAATGTGTATTAGTTGCGATTTCAGATTTGACTTGAAATGCAAGAATGTAATTTGATAACTTTTTATTGCGATTTTTTTCGGAAAATTCAACCACTCTTGAAAAAATTGCCTTTTTGTAATTCGAACTAAAGAGTGGGCCATCTGTTAAGTTTATTTTTCTTTTCTTTTAGATTATTAAATTATGTAATAAAACACACTTTTAATGATTTTTTGACAAATGTCAAGTAAAAGTAAAACAATTGTATGCATGGATTGCGCTATTAACAACAGAACAACTCATTTCAATCACCCAAACTTACTACGAAAACTTAAACGAAAGACCAGAATTCGCAAAATTGTCGAATTTCATCTATAGAAAAAAGCAATTCAATACCTGAAGAACAACATGTGTTTAGAAATTGAAGAAGTGAATTCATTAGTTTTGGCAAAAATCATCGAAAATTTCGACTTTCGGATACAGACCTGTAAACAGAATGGTGTATGAATTATATCGTTTTCACATCTAATTGTAAAAGATTTCACAATTGTAAAAGATTCCCAATAAAAATTTCCGATCTTTATTCACGATATGTGCTTTTGCACCCTGCGGCAAGAGTTGTAAGTTCACAGATTATATCGTGATCTCTGCTGAAGAAAGCCATATTGCCGGTCATTCACGATTTTGGAGCTCTCTTGTTATTGGATGAGCCCGATATTGATTGGTTTCTCCATTACTTTAGTGATCACAGATAATAGTGCATCAGTGTATTACATTTTCTAATACTTGTCATTCTTATCATTATTTTGATACTGTCTATTATGGATCAATACTTTATTGTTAGTTTCGAGTGTACTTCATTGTGAATAAGTTTTGTACTATAAACAAATCGAACAGAAAGTCGTGGCTAATAATAGAGTCGTTGGTGATCTGGATTTTAGGTTGGTAATCAATTATGGTAAATCGATTTATCTGAATATGCAGTCGCTTGTCGAATGCTATTTTGAATGGCTCATCGTGCGGCACTAAATTAGTCACTTGTTTATTTACCACATACGAACGTTATATAATGGATCAGATCTATTTAAACTCAATCCAATGAACTACGAGACCATGCACAGTTCAATCAATATTAGATAACACATTGCATGCAATTCGACCAAGGTTATTCATCTGAGAACTATGTCACATATTTGATTGGAGTTCTAAATTATCGATATTTGCTACATTAGATCTAGGATTTCTAAATGAATGCCAATAAGATAATGAATATAAAACTCTCAAGTATGGTCAAGGATACTGTTCAATAATTTTTGGTTAAGTGTCAACTTTCGCAAGTGACTATCTTTTTTCCAAATTGAAACTGCTTGTAGAGCCCAGCATGACACTAGACACATATTCTCTTCTTCGTCGTCGCTTTCTTCTACAGTTTCGCTTCAGGCTTATAATTGTTTATCAACGTTTATAAACTCCAAAAGTTAATCATCTGTCATTGTTGTAGTACAATTAATGTGTTGCCCAAATTGACTTGAGGGCGAATGTTGTCTTCTTCATCGGAATCGTTTTTCTCCTCTGTAGTCTCATTTTGTTGTGGGCTTGCTAGAATCAGCAAGGCGGAAACAACTGAATTGCAGTTTGGAAGCAAATAAAAACTTAATTGATTTTACATTACGTTTGGATCTGCAGGTCATTTATACACAACTAACAACATTCTGTTGGATGTTCATGATCCCAATTATGAAGAAACTTTCACTACTCATCCACGATTTTATGCTACGTCCATATAGAACACGCAAATTTTGTATATTCTTGAAATACGTTGGTTCTTCGATTTTCCTACAGCAATTATCATGTATGACTTCCAGTCAAGTTTGTGTAGGGGTCTCCAAACTTTGTTGGTTTTCTACGTTTCGCAATTTCAAGAGCCACAGGAAATAAAGCTGGCACGAGTTGCAGCCTCTTGTTCAGTATTGACTTTCGTAAACAAACATTGCTGCGATTCAAACCGCGCTTCAAAGATGTTTCGTTAACTGGCCAGCTCCAAGAAATTGCTTCGATAAAAAATCGCGGCACTAGGTGCAAATATATAAGAATTACATGCTTTTCAAAATACAGCAACTCCTAAAAAGGGTTCGTGCAATAAAAAAGTCCAAAATTTGAGGTGGTTGTAGCTTGGAAACGCCGTACAATACACGATTCGGCCTATGAAAGCTATTGTACATTAAACCTTTATCCACCAATATACAGTAGTGCCAAGGTGTATTCATTCAGGCCCCCATCATTATTGCTCTAGCTCCTAGACTAATAAATGTAATATGTAGAAACGACAAGAGGTGTGCCGTTTCCTAACAAAAAACGTAATAATTAAAAATTGTTCTGATGTGACTTGGTTCCCTTCTTCCCCTGTTTCCTTATATTGTCTTAAAAACATTTAGAATTAAATCTCTACCAGGCAGTTGAATTCCAAACACGTGACGAAGCGTTTTAATTTTAAATTTTTATTGCAATGTAATTCATCGTTATGGACTTCAATGTGAGTAAACTTTGTCTTATACAGGGTGTCCTCGAACTGCGTGGCTAAAATAAAACCGAAGATTCTTTGATTCGAAAAAAATGTGATGAGCCTTTTTACTTTTGCCTCAAGTGTCTTGTTTAGCCGGTAGAGGGCTTCAAAGTTGCAAAAATAATTTTGTTTTTTCGGTATAACTTGAGAACGTGATGGAGGACTTTCACAATATTTGGCAGGTGAGTTACTGTCAATAATAGCCGTTTTTGAGAGCGGAGCATAGAGCCTTAGAGACCATAGAAATGGCTCAACCTTGAGGATGTAACGGGAAAAGTGTCCAGAACTTTTTTGTGGTCAATGTAATTCACTCTATATTTTTTACGTAGATAGCTTATCTAATTTGAAAACTTTTCTTACTCTTAGAAAATTTTGATAAAATCAACGGATTAGCTTGAAAAAAATAATTTTCGAGTCTCTGCAATTTTGGCTTACTAATTTTACTTGATTAAAATACCTCAGTTGCCTTTGCTTTTCTAATGTCATTTTGGCATTTGGAGAATTTATCCTCAAAACTACTTTGCTTTCCGTAAAAATTTTATAAAATTATGGCTTTAAATTTCACTAACACTGAAGTGGTTAATATCTCGGTAAAACACGAATAATAAAAACAATAGAAATGGGGAAACGATGTGATTATTTAGGAAAAACAAATGCTAAATTAAAAGAAACAACAAAACTTTTTGGGAAATCGCTAAGGCATCAATTGTTCGAAATGTTGCCCATTTTCCTGAATACACAAATTAATTCGTTTCAAGAAATTGGATTGAACTCTGGCTACTTCAGGATCATTCTTCAATAAATCCGCTTCATGATTAATTCGTTGCAACAATTCCTCTCGTGTGTTTACTGGAGCTGCATAAACTTTCGACTTCAAAGCGCCCCATAGAAAGAAGTCGCAGGGCGTCAAATCAGGGGAGTGGGCCGGCCAGTTCACTGGTGCATCGTGTCCTCTACCTATCCAGCGATCTGGATATTCCGCATTCAAATGTCGCCTCACAGCTAATGTGAAATGAGGAAGTGCACCATCATGGATAAACCAGGCCACGACGAATGTGTAAGGGCAAGTCTTCCAACAGTTCAAGTAGCCTTTGTTCCAAAAAGTTTAAGTAGTTCTCCCCGTTCAATCGATCGGGAATAACGGTAGGGCCAATAATAAAGTTATCCACAATTCCAACCCAAACATTGATTTTAGTTTTATTCTGAAAATATGTAACTTCCGTTTCATGAGGATTTTCATCAGCATAGAAATGTTCATTATGGAGGTTAAAAAGACCACATCTCGTGAAAGTATCTTCGTCCGTGAACAGAATTCTTCTACAAAAATTGGGGTTTGCGTTTTGTCTTTGGACAATAAGCCGACAGAAATCTAGCCGATGACCTGGATCCATGGGCAATAAGTCTTGAACTGTTTTAATATGATAGGGATACAACAGTTCTTCTTTCAGTACATTATGAACTAATAATTTTGAGGCTCCAATACGAAGTCCCAAACGTAGTGTGCTTATCCCAGGTTCAGTTTCAACCGCTTCCAGTATCGCTTCTTCGAGCTCTAACGTCCTTCTTGTCCGTCTGCGTCCAGTTTCTCTGCGATTTGCTTCAAATTTGCCAGTTTCGCGAAGGTTTGCCGATTTGGAATTCTGCGATGCGGATATCTTTCCCTTCTCCGGCCATTGCAACGACAAAGTCCATAAATCAATAACATATCAACCATTTCAGTGTTAGTGAAATTTTGAGCCATAATTTTATAAAATTTTTACGGAAAGCAAAGTAAAAACCAGTTTTGAGAATAAATTCTTCAAAGGCAAAATGACATTAGAAAAGCAAAGGCAACTAAGGTATTTTAGTCAAGTAAAATTAGTAAGCCAAAATTGCAGAGACTCGAAAATTAATTTTTTCAAGCTAATCCGTTGATTTTATCAAAATTTTCTAAGAGTAAGAAAAGTTTTCAAATTAGATAAGCTATCTACATGAAAAATATCGAGTGAATTACATTGACCACAAAAAAGTTCTGGGCACTTTTCCCGTTACATCCTCAAGTTTGAGCCATTTCTATGGTCTCTAAGGCTCTGTGCTCCACTCTCAAATATGGCCATTATTGACAGTAACTCACCTGCTAAATATTGTAGAAGTTCTTCATCACGTTCTCAAGTTATACCGAAAAAACAAAATTATTTTTGCAATTTTGAAGCCCTCTACCGGGTAAACAAGACACTTGAGGCAAAAGTAAAAAGGCTCATCAACTTTTTTTCGAATCAAAGAATCTTCGGCTTTATTTTGGCCACGCAGTTCGAGGACACCCTGTATACTTCCTCGTCTCAACAAAGATGCAATTAATTCATGTTCTGAGATTGATTAAGGGTGAAATAAATTTTCATTGTAGTCTTCCTAAACTAAACCGTTTTTCTTTTCACATTTCTGTAGTAGCCTTTATCATATGGCAATTTCATCATATTGTTGTCAGAAAATAAATAAAAGCGTATCGTGTTGAAAAATTAATCTTATCACCTGATCCAGAAATTAAATTAATAGTCAACAAAAGTGATTAAAGGGCAAGGTGGGAAGGGTGCTTAGAAGAATAATAATTATCGATTTTGTCCTACAAGCAATAAGTTAAAAGTCAACATGACATAACTTCCATTCATCGTTAATGACTGTGCAATAGCATTCAATTTAATCGTTTGATCAGAAATCTCAATTCCCAGTCCCACTACAAACAACCTAATCTAAAACACAAAAGTAATCCCGTAAATGTAAAGGCATTATGATCAATTCGAGACAGATAAAATGGTACTTTCAGATGCAATCACTTCGTGATATTTTAGTGATTACTAAAGGAGGTATTGTTTACGTGTAAGACCTTTTAGCAAAATAAAAACCTCAACAATTACACGTATTAGTATTTCCACACCGTTGTGTGTAATCCTCTGGCATTAGTGGGCTTTCTTGAAATAAAACTCCAAGAGACTAGACGTAAATTAAAATGCACACAATATGTTCAGTGTTTATTTATATTTTTATACTTCAAGCTCGTATAACTGTCTAGCATTTACATTAAAGACTTAGAAAGTTCTACGGTAGCACTAAAGGACACATGTTCCTGTTCATAATAGGCTTAGTTAGTGAAGTTTTTTTTTGACATTTGGAATATGACTCCTAAAGCCATTAATCTCGCTATTCAATAACATTGTCGTCAAACAGAAAGGGTCGAGACGTATACGAGTTTTCAATCACAATAACAGATAAGTTGTTGGTCATAAACCAGTGCCGTAACAAATATTTTCAGGGTACAGGTACGGGTAGTATTTATTAAGAAGAAAAACGAATGATACAAAATCGGTATAAACGAGAGTTTTATAAGTAAATCAAATATACATCTACACACAGATCTAATAATTTTTACACTTTAGAAACAAGTTAGTTTGATTTATTGTGATATGACATACCTTTTACATAATCATAACATGAAATCATATTACTTTTATAATTTTCAATCAACTTTTCGATTGATAAACATTGAATTCGTACATTTGTTCACAATATCGTAGCTATTCATTATTATACAGGGTGTCCTCGAACTGCGTGGCCAAAACAAAACCGAAGATTCTTTGATTCGAAAAAAAGTTGATGAGCCTTTTTACTTTTGCCTCAAGTGTCTTGTTTACCCGGTAGAGGGCTTCAAAATTGCAAAAATAATTTTGTTTTTTCGGTATAACTTGAGAACGTGATAAAAACTTCTACAATATTTATCAGGTGAGTTTCTGTCAATAATGGCCATTTTTGAGAGTGGAGCACAGAGCCTTAGAGACCATAGAAATGTCTCAAACTTGAGGATGTAACGGGAAAAGTGTCCAGAACTTTTTTGTGGTCAATGTAATTCACTCGATATTTTTTATGTAGATAGCTTATCTAATTTGAAAACTGTTCTTACTCTTAGAAAATGTTGATAAAATCAACGGATTAGCTTGAAAAAATTAATTTTCGAGTCTCTGAAATTTTGGCTTACTAATTTTACTTGATTAAAATACCTTAGTTGCCTTTGCTTTTCTAATGTCATTTTGGCATTTGAAGAATTTATTCTCAAAACTGTCAGTTTTTACTTTGCTTTCCGTAAAAATTTTATAAAATTATGGCTCAAAATTTCACTAACACTGAAATGGTTGACATGTTATTGATTTATGGACTTTGTCGTTGCAATGGCCGGAGAAGGGAAAGATATCCGTATGGCAGAATTCCAAATCGGCAAACCTTCGCGAAACTGGCAAATTTGAAGCAAATCGCAGAGAAGCTGGACGCAGACGGACAAGAAGGACGTTAGAGCTCGAAGAAGCGATACTGGAAGCGGTTGAAACTGAACCTGGGATAAGCAACCTACGTTTGGGACTTCGTATTGGAGCCTCAAAATCATCAGTTCATAATGTACTGAAAGAAGAACTGTTGTATCCCTATCATATTAAAACAGTTCAAGACTTATTGCCCATGGATCCAGGTCATCGGCTAGATTTCTGTGGGCTTATTGTCCAAAGACAAAACGCAAACTCCAATTTTTGTAGAAGAATTCTGTTCACGGACGAAGATACTTTCACGAGATGTGGTCTTTTTAACCTCCATAATGAACATTTCTATGCTGATGAAAATCCTCATGAAACGGAAGTTACATATTTTCAGAATCAAACTAAAATCAATGTTTGGGTTGGAATTGTGGATAACTTTATTATTGGCCCTACCGTTATACCCGATCGATTGAACGGGGAGAACTACTTGAACTTTTTGGAACAAAGGCTACTTGAACTGTTGGAAGACTTGCCCTTACACATTCGTCGTGGCCTGGTATATCCATGATGGTGCACCTCCTCATTTCACATTAGCTGTGAGGCGACATTTGAATGCGGAATATCCAGGTCGCTGGATAGGTAGAGGACACGATGCACCAGTGAACTGGCCGGCCCGCTCCCCTGATTTGACGCCCTGCGACTTCTTTCTATGGGGCGCTTTGAAGTCGAAAGTTTATGCAGCTACAGTAAACACACGAGAGGAATTGTTGCAACTAATTAATCATGAAGCGGATTTATTGAAGAATGATCCTGAAGTACTAGCCAGAGTTCAATCCAATTTCTTGAAACTAATTAATTTGTGTATTCAGGAAAATGGGCAACATTTCGAACAATTCATGCCTTAGCGATTTCCCAAAAAGTTTTGTTGTTTCTTTCAATTTAGCATTTGTTTTTCCTAAATAATCACATCGTTTCCCCATTTCTATTGTTTTTATTATTCGTGTTTTACCGAGATATTAACCATTTCAGTGTTAGTGAAATTTTGAGCCATAATTTTATAAAATTTTTACGGAAAGCAAAGTAAAAACTGACAGTTTTGAGAATAAATTCTCCAAATGCCAAAATGACATTAGAAAAGCAAAGGCAACTAAGGTATTTTAATCAAGTGAAATTAGTAAGCCAAAATTGCAGAGAAAAGTTTTCAAATTAGATAAGCTATCTACATAAAAAATATAGAGTGAATTACATCGACCACAAAAAAGTTCTGGGCACTTTTCCCGTTACATCCTCAAGTTTGAGCCATTTCTATGGTCTCTAAGGCTCTATGCTCCGCTCTCAAAAACGGCTATTATTGACAGTAACTCACCTGCCAAATATTGTAAAAGTCCTTCATCACGTTCTCATTATTTTTGCAACTTTGAAGCCCTCTACCGGCTAAACAAGACACTTGAGGCAAAAGTAAAAAGGCTCATCATACTTTTTTCGAATCAAAGAATCTTCGGTTTTATTTTAGCCACGAAGTTCGAGGACACCCTGTATATGTATCTGACTGTAAATATTTTAATAATGAGTGTTCTGTAAATACAAAATTATTTGGGTGAGGAAAATAAAACAGTTTACCTATCAAAATGCGAATAAAACGCTTCTCACGCATTTGTTCTAGTCAAAAGGGAAGGTTCGGCCCGTATATTTGGAGGAAAAGTCGCAGTTTCATTGATATAAGTTTCCATGCAATCTCCGACTTATCGGAGATTATAAAAGATGAACCAAATGTATGTTGTAGCCATTTGCCGACTTCAGTTATTTTTCTGTAGCCCTTCCTAAATCCAAATTCTTGTAGTTTTCACCACCAAGATTGACCGAGATGAAATCTGCAACCACGTATCATTAAATGTTCAGTTCAAATTTCGCAAGCAGCAGTGTGTAGCTATTTGGAGGAAAAGTCGCAGTTTCATTGATATAAGTGTCGATGCAATCTCCGACTTATCGGGGTTTATAAAAGATGAACCAAATGTATGTTGTAGCCATTTGCCAACTTCAGTTAATTTTCTGTAGTCCAGGCTTAATCCCAATTCTTGTATTTTTCACCACCAAGATTGACCGAAATGAAATCTGCAACCACGTATCATTAAATCTTCAGTTCAAACCTAGCAAGCAGCATAGTGTAGCTAGTTCAAAATGTATAATGATCGTTTTAGGCTTGAAACGAAAACCTCTTCCTCATAAATACAGTTTCCGAGTAGCATAGAAATTTCAGATTGGTTGAGCACGAAACACTGCTTTATTATTATTATTACTATTAAAGTGACAAAAGTCTTCGTTTTTATTAGTTTTTAGATTAAGATCACTTAACAGTTGATGCACTTCCAGTATCTTCGTCTAATTTTCTTAATTGAATGGTTATGCTGTAGAAAAGGGTTTTCCATCACTACGTCGTCATTCCCCATTGTGTACAGTTTCGCTTTAATTCGGCGTCAAAACGATCCAACAGCTCTGCATAATATACGCCGGTGATCGAGGTGATTCAAGGTAATTGATATGACTTTGTTGGCCGATAAACCCACTTTAGATTTTTTCGGCTTTGATTCGTTAGGCCAACTCCACTGTTTAGAATGTCTTTGGTCTCTGGTGTGTTGTGATGGATCCATGTTTCGTCCACGGCTTCGAAACGTCGCAAAAAGTCCTTATCGCGCTTGAACGTCGCCAAACATTCCTTGGAAGTCTTCACACGCTTGTTGTCAACAGAGAACAAATGCGGCACCCATCTGGGAGATAGCTTTCTCATTTTCAAAAATGTATACAAAATGTCCGTACCCGTTCGGTTGAGGTCCCCATAGCCCTTGCAATCTCGTGCACTTTAACTCGCCGATCGTTCAATATCATACCATGGATTTATCGACGATTTCTGGCGTTGTAAGCTCAATTGGACGACCAGAACCTTCAGCGTTCTTTGTGGTCACACTATAACAACCAAAAGCAGTAAACCATTTGTGAATCGTTCCAATCGATGTTGAAGAGTCCCCATAATGTTTAACATGCGATGCTTTGGTTAGTAATGTTTTTTCCATTCATGAAATAATCAAAACGATAAATTCACTTGTCAAAACAGAACTGAAGGACTTATCAGTCTGAAAGTCTTAATGCGTTCTGGTTAAAGAGGGTACATCACAAATGTCACATGGGATTGTGGCGCCATCTGTTTTATTTTTCAAAGACGTTCACCGTACCCTCGTACAAGAGGTGAAAACTAGACCTTAAATTTAATATCCTTTACCTCTGAATATAAACATTTTATTTTTAATATTATAATTAGGATTTTCGCTCATATTAAACCACTTACAAAAACAGACAGATTTAAAAAAAAACGAAGGTCGGAATCAACTTTTCTCCACAAATGGCAGCGAAGAATGCAAATTATTTTTGCCCATCCGCATAGGAACGTAACCAAACATTCATGGCTAACATTTCCTTTTGATCTTTTATTTTTTACCTAGACCCGATGGAAAAGTGCATTCCCACTGCTGGCAATTCGCACGACAATCAATTCGTTGCGAACAATCGTCTGTATTTGACAAAAGCATGCGATTACGAATGAACCTCCGACAACGCGAACGACTGACAACGTTTATTAGATGTATTCCCGGCTCTAGAGCAATTTATGAAATATAGAATAAAATGATAGTACCAAAGCTATGCAGTACATATTTTGAAAAGGCGTTAACATCAACAAATTATAGCTTGTCGCATTCTGAAGTACTTAAGAACGATAAGAGTTAACGGAGGTGAACGACTGGAATTAATTAGTAAGCAAGCGACAACGCTCCTATAATTTCCAGATAGAAAGATAATGTGAATTCCTTCATATTCAAATGTGCTAAGTTCGGTATTAAGCCTATACGTTACTGATACTGTATTTGTACGTTACTAACAACTCTTTTACTGGCAATTATTATGATATTACATTAATGTATCTGAATGGCGCAAGACTAGTTTCAACGCTGATGAATTATGTAGAAGGATAAAAGAATGAGTCATATCAAGCTCGAACTGATTTGTTCTGCACGTACACGTAAGCGCTTGAATTATTATCAGTGTTTGCAAACTTGGGAAATTAAATCTTCATTCTAAAGCACTCTAAGGATTTTTGAACGGTGCTTCCTGTACGCCGCAGTCTGTGTTGGATCAACCAAATTAGAAATATACTTTAGGCGTATAAAAATGTAATTTCGAACGAAACAACCTGCAAACTTTTAAATATTGGCATAAAACATTCCTAATCTGAAGCAAATTTATCTATTTATCTAACATCGTTCTAATTTTGCTATCACGGCTATCAGGAGAAATTTTTGCCGAACCCTCTAGTACTGGCGGCTCGTGAGTTGTGAAAGGGGAACATCTATGACTTTGTTGTCAAAATCCGGGATAGACTGGACGAATTTCTTCTCTATTGATAGGACCGATTCGTTCGGTCGAGCTTCTGATATTATGCTTCTCAGAAAAGTTTTAATGCGTTTGAGGGAGGAAAAACATCGTTCACATTCTGCTGTCGATATACATACAAACAACAGTTTGTATGTTTCCGTCAAAACCTTTTTTAGGTTGTTGTATGTTATGAACACTAAAAGTGGCAAAATACCACCTACGTCACACATGTCACCACGCTCATAAATTGCTGAAAGTTCACTTCTAAATTTTACACTGTCCAACATAGGATAAAATTTCACAGTTTCATCAAAATGTTTTTGTGGAAATACATATCTATAAGTTTTAAAATTTTGAGCATCTAATAATTTTGCTGCACTTAATTAAGTGATCCCTAAAATCAAATCGGTCTCTAATATGGCTTAAAATAATGTCACAAACTTCCTTCGCAATAACAGCTCTGTTATCTGCAACTGTCGTTTTCAGTAATTTCCTAGCAGGTTCTTCATTATTGCGTTCTTGATTATCCTTGTCATTAGAATTTCTAATTCGAATAATTTGCTGTTGGAATTGTTCAATTGTCTTTTGCAGTAGAGCACTGTTAATCCCGCGCATTTGAGTCTGATTAAATAATATTTCAACCTGTGGCATGATGAAATGAAGTATTTTCAACCAGTAGAGAAATTCCGGGCAATTCAAATGTTTCAATAAACTACTTTGCTTCACTAATAGTAACTAAATCCATCCCATCGTCAATAATTTTGCCTAAACATTCTATAAAAGAATCCTGGTGTTCAAATAATGTTCGACTTTTGAAAATGCAGCGTGTAGGAACAGCGCGTGGTAATCTACGTTTGACTATTTCATCAAGAATTACCGTTCGTTTATGCGATCGAGAAAAAAACTTGAAAATGACTGCAAATTTGCAAAGAAAACTTTTACTGTGCCGCTCGTTCAATAATTAAATCAAATTGATACTCCTAACAGAGAATATAATGTGCATGTGGAAATGTTCTTCTAATAATGGCTTGGACTCCATTTGGCTTACCACACATCACGGATGCACCAATTCTGGTAAAATATTGATAATTATATGTGCTAGTAAAGTGAAATAGTATTTTTTTTTGCTTAGAAACATGAAAAATAACCAATAACATTAACTTTTATTTCTCTGGGGTGAGCTAGTGCCAGTTAAGGGGCGAAGCGGCCCCTACCTGGTTACGCCAATGCTTGTATCGCCCTTCTTTATCTTAGTTATCGCAAAAAAATACGCGTTAGATAGGAATTTGATATTCAAGTTTAGTTTGCCAATTATTATAATTTTACTTTGCATTTTTCTTTGTGGTTTTTGTTGCCTCATAGATAGATAACAAATGATAGGATACTCTACATGATCAATCAAATAATCTAAAAGGGTATGAGATTAATATATCATAGCCGTCTTTATATTTGAATTCTGCTGTGGATTTACACTTTTATAGTTCAATTTATAAGCATGTTTCACTACAAGATCGTTTTCTTCGTCATAAATATGTCGGCTATGTTTGAATTCAGCATGTTTTATTTAGGATAAATCAACAAAAGTATGTTTTTTAAATTTAGTCAACTTCTTCGAGATAGCAACAAAATAGAAAGTGAAAATTTGTTTCTGTTGGAAGGATTAGGAATGGAACAACCTTCTTTTTGTGCGCCTGTTTGACCATCAAATATCATAATAAGTACTAGTAAATATTACACGATTAATTTTTTGTTTTTCGTTGTCCCACAAAGAACTTCAAAACCACTGCTTGAACCATAGCGGATTTTGTTATGCAGGGACCATTTTATTTCCGCCAGGGCCAATAATCTTCCTGATCTGCGTACAAATAATGAAAATTCTTCGGATGCGATTAGCGGCTAGACATTTAACAATGTGCATAGGGGTTTTTTAGATCGGTCTTGCCCAACATAGAGGTTTTGAGCATTTGCTATTTTTGATTTAATATTATTAAGAAATATAAGTGAAAGTTTCATTAATAATGACTCTTGACTTTGAACACGAGAGGGAAACCTATGATGTTCGAAGAACATCGTGTGAACTAGCGTGGAATGTTGAAAGAGGAGATAGACATTAGAATTTTTCTGGGAGGTTTGGAGGTTATAGACATAGGGAAACAGCCCATTAGGTAAAGAGTTCCACAACTTCGCAGTTCGATAGAAAAATGAAGTTTGGCAGGTCTACAGTTTGGCTACTCTGGCTTCATTGGATGGTATATGGGCTCTAGACGAGGACGCGGTGTGAAATGTACGATCATCTGCAAAACTGTGTACGGGACAGCTGGTCACTTCCAGCAGATCATATGGAGTATGGAGCAGCAACAAAGTTGGTGCCAAGACCTGTCCCTGTGGAACACCAGTGTTGATAGCCATTATAGCGGAAGATACTCCGTCAACCACCACGTGGAGTAATCTATCTGAGAGAAAACTCGTAGTAACCGACAAAGTTGAGACGGCAAACCATATGACGGAAGCTCGGTCAAATGCTTTGGAGATATCCAATGCTACAGCTAGGGTATGAATTATATGTGAATTCTCTGGTAATAGGTCACATATGTTTACTATTTTCGTCTTTACGTACGTTTTGGTCTCACGACCATAATCAGAACACGTGTGAAATCTAATTCACGTCACTACAGCGCGGAATTCCTTAATTTAACTTTAATGTGTTACATTTTAAATTTGTCGTGTATCGTTCTTTGTAACGACGTTACATTTTAGACAGAAATTGAATGCGATAAAGGCGCTCAGTGCTTAGTGCAATTAGTTTAAGGAATCCCGCGCTTTAGTGACGGGAATTAGTCTTGTGATGGTCGTGTGGCCGAAACGTACGTAAAGACGAAAATAGTGAATATTTGCTCTAATGTGACCTGTTTCCCCAGAATTCAAATATAAGTAATAATAATAATAATAGGTTATTCACATAATAATTATAGTAAGATAGTTATAGTACATAATAATTACAGTACCTTTATAGAATAAACTTGAATATCGCATGTAGGTTAGACCTTGTTCATGGGTAGATATGAGCATTTCCATATAGTAAAGGACGATATGTGAATTTATACTTACAATAATAGTAATAGGATAATTCATTTACATATTTATGACTAATTTAGGTTTAGTGCCAATTGAAAAAAATTAATATTGACATAAATGTACAATTTTATTAAAATAAAATAATTTAAGTGGTATATCTTCGTATTCTTAATATTTGTCTATTTACAGATATAGGAATTTTCTATATCAATAAAATCATGTACCTTAAGTGTAAGTGATTTTATATCTTTCATTTCAGATGGTAAGGAATTATACATTTTTGGTGCAAGAAACACATGTGATCTTTGACCAAACGTTTTGTTCATTTTGGGGATGATAAAGGAATTAGCTTTCCCTCTAGTCATGTGAATGTGAATGGTACATTTGTAAAACTTTGTCTGTATTTTGGAAACAGTATGTAGCTAATTCTTATTAAAATGATTGTCTGGTATCTAGTATTTTACTATCTTTGTATAGAGATTCTGTGCTGATAGTCGAGTCAAATAGGTATTTAATTACTAAAATCGAACGATATGGATCGATTTTGATGAAACAAAGTGCATTCGATTCTAGATGACGTCTAGAAAAAAGCTTACCGGTTAGTTTTTTGTGCAAATTTGTTCATATTTTTTTAACCGAAAAATTGACCAATTTCCAAAATTTCATCAAAAATAACCAGAAATCCTCAGTTAGATGTTGTGGAGGTTGTTTTTTCATGTTAAATGTTTAAAAATTTGTTAAAAGGGGGTCGTTACTAATTTAAATCAAAAACAAAATCGAATTCTAATTTTTCAATTTTTTAATTTGAAATAAATTCCCGCTCATCTAACATTCTTTCTATCTTCTCTACTCAGTCTTTTTATATTCCACACAGCATCTTTTACATATACCATGGACATAAACGTAATAAAAACCGGGCGGGAGTAGCAGGTAGGTATTTTTCTTAAACTATGGAGTCTACACTATACTATAACACAGCATCTATCATATAATAATATCTCTATGGCATCCACCGCTTCATAGAGCAGCTGTTTATCTAAACCGGTCCTCCCTCCCATCCCCCCAAAATAAAGACGCGGCATCGTATACGTGGACCACGCTGCTATTGTAATGTAGATACATGATAAATGATCACCACGTGTCACTTACTGTTGGATGCTGCTGTTGTTCAGATTAGTAAAATTTCTCATTCGTTTTATGTGAAAATTATTTTGTTCTGTGGTTCAGTCAATATTATCAGAAACATTTTTTTAATAATTCAAATACATATTGTTCAATAAATAAAACATTGCTTTAATAAAGCATTCACACTGCAAATTAATGAAAGTGTTTTTCGGTTAAAAACGTAATAAGAAATTTGCACAAAAAACTAACCGGTACGCTTTTTTCTAGACGTCATCCCGAATCGAATGCACTTTGTTTCATCAAAATCGTTCGATTTTCGTAAGTCGGCCTGTTTTAATTCCTATTTGACTCGACTATGACGTGCTGTATCTGAATTGTTTATTGAATATTATGGTTTGTTATTTCTCCCCTAGTAAGAATTCCATAAATTAGAATGGACTGTATTAAGGTAAAATATATGGTTTTTAATTGATTCTGATCACAGAACGTTTTTAGATATTTTACTTTTTAATAATTTTTTTTTTTGCGCTGAGGGGATAAAATGATTTAAAAATCCTCTTCAGCAGAACAATTGACATAATCTATTTCTTATTAGTTGATACGCTTTATCCTCGTCTAAAACAGATACGCTATTCACACACTCGAAATACCCGGCTACTGCTTTCAGGTTTGCTATTTGCATATTTAATATAAACATGCTTGGGATACTAATAACTAATTACAGGAATATGCTCTGATTAATATCGTCAAGTATTTCTGAATTGTTGGAGGGATTAGTCGAGCGAAGTTGTACAACCATTTCCGTTAGATTGTATTGAAAATAAAATGTTCTCGATAGAAATTCAAGCGGCGACGACGTTACAAATACGAGTGAAATTGTTTTGTAATGTGCTCCTTTTAAGAATAGGCTGATCATAATAATAACAACACAGCCAATCTTTGAAATAGCGGTTTTGTATGCACCATATGGATGTCTAGATAACCCAGTTTTAAGTAATGCTTTCCTGTTTAGCATTGATTATTTGTAAACTCAGTTAGAAAATGACTTCTTTATGGGAGCACCTTCGTAAAATGGAAATGACCTACTCGAGGCGACTACGGTAGCTTTTGTTTCACTGTTCTTTAGTTATTACAGATTTCGGATTGTCCTCTTATGAAACGAAATCTTTGTTATACGTCCGTACACATTAGGTAATGATGTATAACAACGTTGTTTGTTTACTTTATTGAAACGCAATTTCTACCAAGTAACTCTTAAGATTAGGACCCAATTGCATGTCGACATAACATAACTTATTGATCAAAAGTAATAAAACCATATAAGCGGCATTCGTATTATTAGTTCTATTGAACCAAGAATCACATTATTTCTCAATGCAGGATGCAATGATGATAGGGGTTTGTACTATTGCTGCAAAAAACTCGTTGAAGACCAATATCCACTTTTTATCAACTGTTATGTAGATGGTATTTATATATTACAAAGATTCTTGACCCAGGTATGAAGTAAATGTAAATTCTTAGGAAGTAGGTCACAGTAAGACATTATATGTCACGATGTTTTCGTCTTTACATACGTTTCGGTCTCACGACCATCATCAGGAGACAATTAAAAATGTCTACGTCGCAACAACGAACGAAATACGAATAATTGAAAACGTAACACATTAAGGTGTAAAATATATGAATATGTATTAGAAAACCACTAGACAGTAATGTTTCTAAAGTTAAAGACGTCGTATCTCAAGAAAGAGGCTATATAACTTGACAACAAAAATCCCTTTGCGCCAGATAGGTACAATGTTGAACAGATGTGTTTAAAGTTTTATGAGTACGATAGAAAAGATCATCGTTGTACAAGTATTACTGATCTGTTGTATCAACTTTCTGCATAAACACAATTTTAACCATGTTAAACAAATAAGTATAATTTTGCATAAATTTGACTCAATGATTGTACATCGGTTCTATGATTTACAGATTTTGCTTCACGTTTTATGTGAATCATCTCCAGGATAGATTTTTATTATAATTGGTCTCTTCACCATGGTTAGCAAGAATGGTAGCATTTTCTAAGTTTTTGTTCTTAGTACTATTCTTACGGCTATACATTCTTTTTTGTGAATATTGATTAGAGTTTCCTGTATAAGTCCAATCTCAATCTAAAGAATTTAATGTATCCACTGTGTTGGTTTGTTTATCTTTAGGTATTGACGGTTTCAGATTTGAATAATATTTACCAACATAATTTGTAGGTTTATGCTCAACATTTTTGTCGCTCTTTGAGAAACATTTCTTAATTTTCTCTGAAGTGTTTTCGGACGGTTTTCTGGGTGTGTGGTATTTATAATGAAAAGCTACTCCCTCAGTTTGTGAACCTCCTTGCACTAGTTCAGTTCTTATATTTGGCAAATCAGTATAAAATCACAATTCAATGTAAACCGGCTTATATACTTTTGTTTTCAATAATAGCGTAGGTTCAAAACTCCAAGCGCCAAGGTCATCGCATTTTTATTGACTCTGAAAATTTTATTTCTAATTATATAATTCAATTAGACTTTAAACAGCCTTCAATCACTCGATGAATGAAACAACTATTTTTATTGGTTGAACATTGTTTCACCTCATCGGAAATTAAATATTCTGAGCATTTTTCAGAAGCCACTGTTGCTACCTTAAACTTAAGTGGACACAAACTTAAGTTCTAGGTAGCAACAGTGGTTTCTGAAAAAATCCTCAATTTGCCTTCATTCCCCATGTGTTAATTTATGGTATTGCTGATTTTGCTCTTCCTAGATTATAGACGTGGAGCTAAATATCAAATGCCAAAAAGCACTACTAAATATGGAAAATTGCGTATATTAACGATTTGATAATGGAAATAGTTTGAACGCTCGATATTTATGTATGTACCTGATAGCAAGAATGCGCTTCTCGGTTTATCACATTTAGATGTGTCTGTAAGATTATAATATTCAAATTTTGTTCTAGGTGCAAACGTAGTGTTCCTTCGAAGAATAACAATCATGGTAAGTGCTTGTATGGCATGTGTCAATAATTTCTAGATTAAGATTCTCAGAACTACCTACATTTGTAAGATACTTACTGTATGTCTACATGGAATACGAAAATCAGTATGTCAGTGTTTGCATAAAATATTCAGTACAATGTAGAATGCTTTCTCCGATATGAAGAATGAAATGAATCTAAAAAAGGATACTAGCTAGCTATCAACTTAGTTTTTCCTACAATAAAACAAAGCTGTTCTTGTATTACATAGATGGGGCCACACACTACCATAATTTTATTGAAAATCAGCAAATCAAATTAGAAACATAATGTGAATAACTTCATTTACAGCTTCGTGGGGGGGTTTCTCTCGAGGAAGCTGGATATCCAACATTCTTTTTCACATATTTTGAATAATTATATGTAGTTACTTTTTTCTTGGAACATTTGGTAAACACTACAATTGTTTGTAAGAATGACAATTCAGCGCAACCGTACTTTACCCCATGGGGTGCAGACATTTTGTCAAGCCGGTTGGGCCTACCGGAACTATTAAGATAATCAGATTTCGCAATAGTATTTCGACTTACAAGTCCTCTTTTATGTCATCGCTTTAGCTGATCGCCTATTCTCCTAAGAAAAGTATGTCTTCATAAAAGATATTAGAAGGAGCATGATGGTGTAATAGTGGAATGGACAGTATGAAGGCAAATAATAGTCTAAACTTGATAGACTTTTCATCTACAATCATTAGAAAGTACCAACTATATCTAGAATTAGATGTCTTGAATGCAACGGGCAATTTTATAGCTAAATTTAGCTGTGAACGTGATATAAAATGCAATACTCTGTGCTGAGCCCAACCAAGCTGATTTCATAGTGTCTTTTTGATAGAGTTACTTAGCATTTGGGAGAGATCTGAGTATCAATTCCGATCCGGACTGACTTACCTTCAGTTTTTACATATTATACCAAGTTTTTTGCATCACGTGGTCACGCGGATGCCGCATCAGTACATTTGTCCTTCCAACTCATATCTAAGCTTCCGGTATGTCTGATGCCTCAAAACGAAGAACAAATTGTATTCAATTTCATAGTTTACAGATTAAAATTATCTCCTTCCCCGCCCTCTCGAATCATTAATAATTAATAACAGCAACATAAATATCATATCAATCTCGTAATCTCCAACAATTTATGTCTGATTACTAATTACAATGTTCCATGACCCCCACATATTCTGATATTTTGCTTACTAATTATTGTATTTTAAAAACTATAATTTCATCGAAATCGGAGTTAAAGAATTCTTCATCATGTCTAATATTAGCCAATTAATTTGAGTGAAATCAATCGAAACAAAAATATGTAAATGTCCGCTGTGAATATCAAAACAATTGAAGTTGTAATCGATAAATAATCATCATACAATCATTTGAATATGACCAATTGAAGATGCTATTGTTGAGGTGAAGGTGTTTATTAAATGAATTATTATATCCTTGATTACCGAGCGTGCAAAGAAATTATTCTGTTGGAATAGCGAATACGGTATTTAATGAGTGTTTTTATCGAATTAATTTATTAAGATTTATCCCTGAATTACGAGTGCATATTTAATTCGGAAATAGTTATCTGTAAATATTTCTTTCAACGTTTAAGTTTCACGAATGCGGAATGGTTTTAAGGAACTTACCGTTATACGTCAAGATTCCAAGGCGTTCTACGAAATATTACTTAATGATTTGATTCAAATCTTGATGGGAAATAAATGACAATAACTGTATATCACCGTCAAGGTAGAGTTCAATTCTAATGATGTTCCCAAATATTAATGAACTATGCGCTTAGGCGCCTACTCGCTTTTGGCGAAATGGGTGATGGATGACAGAAGTGTTATCCCATTATTTCGAATGGTTGATTTGGAATCGACTCGTTAACCTACATTTGTTGAATTAAAATTTATCGTGTTTTCGTTCCTGATTGATTTTATCGCCAATACAATACGTAGTACTATTAGGGAAATATTGTAATCGGCCTACACAAATATCCGGATTTTCGAGGAAATATTCATTTGAACCCTTTTTTATTTGAGATGATGTCTGTGTGTGCGTGCCCGTGTAAACATTGAGGACACGGTGAAAAGTCCCTAAATAATGAAACAACAATTGATTTATTTGATCAAAACTTATTTTATTCCTCAACATAATCTCCTTGTAGCCCAATAGACTTCGTCCAACGTTTTTCTGATTATTCAATCCCTTTCAAATAAAACGATTTCGGCAATTCTTCAAAATGTGCGTTTGTTTCAGCGATGACCTCATCGTTGGAGCCAAATCGCTTTTCGCCTAGTCATTTCTTCAAGTTTGGAGATAGATCAAAATCGCAGGGGGCATAATCTGGAAAATATGGTGGATGACGAATCAATTCGTAGCGCAATTCATGCAATTTTGCCATTACGACTGCGGATCTGTGCGTCGGAGCATTGTCTTGGTGGAAGAACACTTTTTTCTTTGTCAAATACGGTCTCTTTCGCTTCAAATCGGCGTCGAATCGATCCAACAGCTCTGCATAATATACGCCAGTGATCGTTTTGCCCTTTTCAAGGTAACTGATATGGTCGATACCGTGTGCATCCCAAAAAACTGTCGCCATGACTTTGTTGGCCGATAAACCTACTTTCGCCTTTTTCGGCTTCAATTCGCCAACTCAAGTTCACTTTTCGACTGTCTATGGTGTGTTGTGATCCATGTTTCGTCCACGGTTACGAAACTGCGCAAAAAGTCCTTATCGTGCTTGAACATCGCCAAACACTCCTTTCAAGTTGTCACACGGTCGCGCTTGTTATCAACACAGAGCAAATGCAACACCCGTTTGGCAGATAGCTTTCTCATATTCAAAAATGTAATATCGTGCACTTTAACTTGCCTATCTTCCAATATTGTACAATGAATTTTATCTACGATTTCTGGCGTTTTAACCTCAATTAGACGACCAGAACGATGCTTTGATTTGCGTTATGTTTTTCCACTCAAGAAATAATGTTTAATCAAGACGCGAAATTCACTTCGCTTGCTTGCTTTTGATGGGTGTCAAAACAGAACTGAATGAGATATCAATCTAAAAGTTGCCATTCCTATTGATCGTAGGAATTAAAATTGATTGTTATACAAAGCGAAACAAATTTGTAGACTGCTTCTTTAAATAATTTTGCCCAATATGCTAATTATCTTTCAATGATCTTGAACGATCCCAGATTCACAATGCTGTCGTTGTTCCAAAAAAACTGTTACGTTCAATGAATAACAACTTTCTGCAACTTCATGGTCGAACTTCGTTATTCCTACG
This sequence comes from Endomychus coccineus, assembly GCA_958510875.1. NCBI lineage: Eukaryota > Metazoa > Arthropoda > Insecta > Coleoptera > Endomychidae > Endomychus > Endomychus coccineus. The sequence continues at coordinate 284,385,347 of OY294067.1, forward strand.
GGCTCAAATTTTAGGACTTATAAGAAGGATGACACAAACAACTTCTTCTAACTTATTCGACAGTATTTATAAATGATGTCGACATTGTAGATTTTTGCTAACACCGATCCGCAACATGTTTTAGTCTGTTGAGATTTTCAAAGTATGATTTTCGCACAAATCCTTCTCATTTCTGCAACTGCAAGTGAGTCTTCCAAATTACAAATATAGTACAACCAAAATTTGAGAATCATGATTTTGTTCGGCCATGTTTCGGAAGATATAATCGGTTTATTTAACGTCTAATACCATTATTTGAAAACCAGTTGGTTAGATTGAAGATAACGGTTTTTTCATTTGATCCCTGTTATCAAAAGTGTCGATTGATCTTATTTACATTTCATTTTATTTTTATCTTCATAGTGGCCGAATTTTGAAATTATTCAACTTTTATGGATACATTTCTCTTCAAAAAGAAACGTCGTCGTGAAAGATCTTGCACATTTTCTAATAATTTCTATTAATCCGTATAGTCCAGTCATCCTGGGAAATTTTCTACAGCAAAAAAATCCAAAAAAAATCCAATGGACTTCTTCAACGTATAAGGGGGTATTTTGGTGCGCTAATCACGATGGTATGGTCCAAATTGAGCTACCGGATACGGAACATGCCGCAAATGGCTGATTTATGGCAATTTTTTGGAAATTTTACACGTGCAAACTTTGTATTTATTTTTTGAAATTATCATTTCTATCACACTAAAACGGCAATATTTTGTGTTCTATGACCACTAGCGCTATCTAGTTTGAACCAGATTATGGGTATTTCCGCCTACTATAACTTTGTTATCTCCACTATTTTTATAAAAATGCATAGATTCTGTCCTATTGTCGAAAAACCGAAAAAGTTATTATTTTTTTGACGCTAAAAGGGCCATATTTTGAGTTTCATGACCGCTAGCGCCATCTAGTTTGAACCAGATTATGGGTATTTCCGCCTACTATAACTTTGTTATCTCCACTATTTTTATAAAAATGCATAGATTCTGTCCTATTGTCGAAAAACCGAAAAAGTTATTATTTTTTTGACGCTAAAAGGGCCATATTTTGAGTTTCATGACCGCTAGCGCCATCTAGTTTGGACCAGATTACTGGTATTTTTGACTACTATAAATTTATATATGCATAAAAATACGCAGGTTTTGTCCTATTGTGAAAAAAAAAACAAATAGTTTAATTGTTTTGACGCTAAAACGGCCATATGTTGAGTTTCATGACCGCTAGCGCCATCATGTTTGGACCAGATTAAAGGTCGATTTGATGCCGACGTTTCGCCAACCATTACAGGTGGCATCTTCAGGGCAGGCTTGAGGCTTGAACTGGCGAAACGTCGGCATCAAGTCGAGCTATTGTGACGCGGAATCCATCCAGATTAAAGGTATTTTTGCTCCCCTGACTATTTTTATAAAAATGCATAGATTCAGCCCTATCTTCGAAAAACGCAAAAATGGTCATCTTCGCCACATTAAAAAGGCTAGCGTCATCTAGTTTGAACCAGATGATGAGTGTTGATAAGCAAAACAACTTTGCTCTCCTGACTATTTTCATAAAAATGCATAGATTTTGTTATATCTTCGAAGAACCCGAAAATGGCCAAAAAATGGCCATAAATCGGCCATTTGCGGCATGTTCCGTATCCGGTAGCTCAATTTGGACCATACCATCGTGTTTAGCGCACCAAAATACGTTGAAAAAGTTCTTTGGAATTTTTTGGACCCAAATTTTTGCCAGGATGACTGGACTAGTAGACAGAATTTTAAGCTCATGATAAATATCCAGATAATCAATTTTACATTATTTGTCTTATTTTAGTACCTAAGGTACTAAGGATAAAAATTATAAACGTTTCTAAATTTAATCACTTATAAATTGTAGCTAAAGCTAGTAGTTAGCTAGCAAAAGTTTTATATCATTTCCTATTATTGTTTCATACTCGACTGTCCAAGGTTTCTTCGCAAAATAATCATAATTATATAGGTAGTTATTTACATTTATTTCCTCCGACGGTGTAATTCAAATTCGTATTTTAAAGCTCTATCAAAGTGGTTTTTATTTCTATGTACATAAAGATCATAATATGTTTTTTTATTTATTTATTTAACGTCGGTCTAATTCTGCTACCAGAGCTAATCACCGACACCCTCTGGCATTCCAACCAAATGTATGAATCTTTAACGAGCCCAACTTCCATGGGCTTGGGACCGCAACGCCCCCTCCGAAGGATGGGGCTATGATATTTCGTACTAATTGATATAGGTACTTGCCTACGATCTATGATGAAATATTCTACTTAGCTAGTTCGCTGTAGTTGTTAGGACTTTCGCGGGTTTCCCTGCATGAGGTCACCCAACCAAGTACTAACCGCGCTCGGCATTCCTTAACAATCGAATAGCAATCGTCATTTCTGATAAGCCGTGCAGGATCATAATATAATATTGTAAAATAGAGTAAACTTGGGGAGAGTTCGTGCACTTTTTGCATAAAGTTCAATAGCTTCCTTGATATTTGATAGTTGGATCTTAGCCTACAACTATAATAATTGTAAATAAATATTACTAATTTATAAAAAGAAATGGTGTATTGTACGTTTTATTTAATAACACAGACACTGCCAGTCGGTATAACCCATGTATTCGGGTTAGATGGTTCACCCAATACGGATAAGATTGACCATTGGAAAATAATATAACCTAATAGAAAAATACCAAAACAAACACATTGTAGTTTCACATCTTCTTGTCTTATAGTTTTCTACATAGATCAAAGAAATCGTCATATTTGGATCAACCGCAATGAAACCAACGTCCGCATCTACATTTTACTCGCTCGCCGTCTTACAAAAAAACCGCTACTAAAATTTCACCAAAAAAATTGCTAAAAAAGACAATTTCTTACTTTATCAAAATTATTTGATGAACCTGAATAAAATTTTAAAAAAATTTTACAAATGAAGCGCTATTAAAATTTCAACAACAAATTGTATAAAAATATGCCTTTCAAATTTCAAAATTTTTGTTTCAATAAAACTGTGGTTACTAGTAACACATATATTTTATTTATTTTAAAATTCAATTTATACTAGTAAATTTGAAATATTCATCAAGTTTGAATAAAGTTTTTATAAAAATTTAATAAATTTATCAATAAAATAATTTATGAAAAATTAAAATGAAAAATTTCAAAAATTAAAAAGAAAAATTTCATCTGACAAACGATAAAGATGAAGATTGATTAGTTAATCAATCATTAAAATCATGTACTGCCGTAATCTCCTCTCCTAACTTTATCTGTGAAAAATTCTTTGGAACTAATTGCAAAATTGAAAGATTTAAAATTTGAACCTGCTGATATTCTCGTTTCGTTTGATATTGTTCCACTATTTACAAATACCCCAATCCCAGAGTCGATAAACATTCTCGAAGAAATGTTGAAAGTCACTGCACATTTTATGTATGTAGCAAAATTACTTCACTTTTAATTAATATAAAAAAGCAAGCGGATGTGCAACGTTCAATCCACTCTCTCCGTTTTCGGCCAATATTTTCCTAAGCCAACTTGAAACCTCCTCAAAACCATAATTTCCAAAAGTTTGACAGATATGTTGATGATATTTTCGCGATTAAAAGTAAATATTTTAATTTACGTGGCTATTTGAACAGGCCAACAGTTCAAGCCTCAAGCCTGCCCTGAAGATATATAATGGTTGACGAACGTCCGCATCAAGTCGTGCTATTGTGATGCGGAATTCATTCGGAAGCCAAGAAATTCGTACTCTATTATAATTTATAACACTTACGAAGGGAAAAATAAGCTTATTCTAACCCTTATCACCTAGTGCGTTAAAGATCAATATTAGAGTTTTCAAATTTACTAAAATTCTTATGACAGTGAGTGGTGGGGTGTGGCGAGAGTGGCTTGAAACATCCAAATGTTATGTATTCACCCAGTCCAGAAATACATTGATATTTCATATATTAAACCAGTTGTCATTTTGTTCGATTTGTGATTTCGCTGTCAATAAATGAAGAGATTCAAAAACGAAATTGAATCCAAGAAGTAAATCGTAAAATTCTCCCGACATTGTTTAAAAGTAATTCCGTCCTTCGGTGCAGTACTTTCTTTGAACTGCTAACGATAATGGAATTTATTTCTTCCGACTGAATTGGAAATTCTTCAATACATGAGTTCATGTTTAATTTATACTTTTAATATGCTAGCATAATCTGGAAATAACAGCACAATATAATTCCTAGTATAATCATATTTTCCTTCTTCTTAATATTTATCAGTTGAGAATCATACATTCAGCATTAGTTCCGGACATTAAGTTCCAGAATAAATGCGAATAAATTAATATCAATATTTTACACCCAATTCGTTTCACAGTTCGCACACACAATCCCATCTATTTATTTTATTCTTGTTCAGAGATTAGATAATAAGGCAAGTTGTGAATAACTGTTTAGTTCAGTGTGCAAAATGAAAACTGTTTGCAACATCCTTGGTGGTTTGTATCGAATTCCGGTCATTCGGTAGCTTGCATTCGTTCTGTCACATGGGATGTAATTAACGAGATTGAGCAATAATCGCGAATTACGAATTCGGTGTGGTTTTCTTTGTTTCGTTTCGTTTTACCTGTAGTCGATCGTATGAAGGAGTCAGGATGTCGATTTAATTTCAGGTAGGCAAAATCTCACATGTTGTTAGTAGGAAGGATCTGTAACACTCTCTTTGCTAATAAACTATTAGAGAGTTCACACTGTGGATATATTGTAACACTATTGATAAGAAATAATCACCCTTATTCACTAAAAATACTATTAAAGTACTGATGAGGTTTCATGTTTGCTTAGAATCATATCGGCCTCCTTAAAATCAAAAGTGAATTAGTTTCCAATATATTTACTAATAAACTATAAAATAATTCACACTGTGGATATGTTACAACACTATTGATAAGAAATAATCACTCTTATCCACTAAAAATACTATTAAAGTACTGAGGAGGTTTCGAGTTTACTTAGAAAAATATTGGCCTCCTTAAAATCAAAAGTGAATTAGTTTCCAATATCTTTACTAATGAACTATAAAAGAATTCACACTGTGGATATGTTATAACACTATTGATAAGAAATAATCACTCTTATCCACTAAAAATACTATTAAAATACTGAGGAAGTTTAAAGTTCGCTTAGAAAAATATTGGTTTCCTTAAAATCAAAATTGAATCAGTTTCCAAAAGTTTGGTATATATATGTTGACGACATTTTCGCGATTACAACTAAAGATTTTGATTTACATGGCTTTTTGAACCCGCTTAATAGCCAATTTGATTCACTGAGATTCACTGTCGAAATAGAAACAGATAATCACCTTCCTTTCCTTGATATTAACATTATAAAAGATGGTAATCACTTGGATTTCGACATATACAGAAAACCCACTCAAACAAATTGGTATACCCCGGCGGATTCAGCTACACCATTTATATATAAAATAGCTCCGGTTAATAGTCTTCTTCATAGTCGATTTGAGCAAAAAAAATTGTAACAACGATTGAGAAACTTCAGCAAATTGCGTTGGACAATGGTTACCACAAATCTTTGATCAATAATCTAATTTCTAAACAAAAAAAGGAAATTCGAACGTATTCAACTAACCATGTTAGAGCCATTCATTACCTTCAAATACTTCAATAAAATTCAAAAGTTTCACTTACCATTCTTCAGTAATTAATAGATTCCATAGTTTATTTTCTAAATTTGCAATTCAACCAGTTTGTAGATGTAAGAAGAAGTTAGCGTTTGGGCAACACCTTTGATAAAGTTTCCGATTTCGACAAATCCGGGACTTACAAAATCAATTGTGAGTCGTGTTCAAAATGCTATGTGGGCCAAACTGGGAGGAACATTTTGCTCATATAAAGAAAAATAATGGTGAAAAATCAGCGTTAACCGAACATATTTTGAGTACAGGTCACACCATTTCTCACTTTTAAAACATAGTACAGACAAATATCTAGGTAATTTAGAATGATGGAAATGTATAAACGAAAAGCAATTCACTAAATTCCGATTTATCTCCATCTGAGGGTAACCCATTGCTTACATTATTATCCCCAAATAGTATTTAAACAGGCACATTTTGATTTCTAATATAGTTTACTCTGATGATGGCTACTTGGCAGCCGAAAGGTCCTCAGTACTTTAATAGTATTTTTGTGGTTCAATATTAAAATCAAATACTTCAATTCATTTTTAATTTTGACTGTGTATTTCTTGGAATGGAAAACCCTGAAAAACTAAATGAGGACCATCTACAAACTGGCGGCACTTTGACCGTCAACGATACTCTACAATATAAAGCGTTGGAGACTTCTTGGCGGCTTCGTCGAAACGGTGTAATAAAATTGTCGTTACATCGTGAGGTAAAGCTACAACATAAATTGTTTTCCACAAGGAATTTATACCTGGAATCGATAGTTCTCATTCCAAAAGTTATGACAAAAAAGATAAATATTCAGAAACTGATAAGTGTAACAATAATGTCATTAAAAAATCGATGGTAGAAGCCGTTACCTTATGGTAATTTATCATTACTTTTAATAATAACACGAAAACGTTACTATAGTTTTAAAACCGAAGTGCCATTATCAAACAAATACAAAATTATGAAGTAAACAATAAACATTTCAAGTATAGATAGGAACTAAATTTTAATAGGGTTAATGATATTACAATTGAAAAAATTCCGAAACAGGTAGATTCCGAGAAAGTACAATGTGAATGAAAACACAATTTGTGCATCAGGATAATTATTATTTATTATTCTAAGAATGTAAGAGAGGCATAGGAAAAGATCCCTAACTGATCGTTTAGGATATTGTAAATAAGAAATAATCACCCTTATCCATTAAAAACACTGTTAAAGTACTGAAGACCTTTCGACTACCAAGTAGCCATCATCTGAGTAAACTAAATTATAAATCAAAATTGGTCAGTTCAAATAGTATTTGGGGATAATAATGTAAATAAGGGTTACCCTAAGCTGGAGATAAGCCGAAATTTAATAAATTGCTGTTTTGCTTATACATTACCATCCCTTCTAAATTACCTTGAGGAATGATGTGGCCTGTATTGAATACACTGTGTGACAAAACAATTGTCAGCAAGTAAACTGTGCAGTTCGTGTAAATAAAAGAAAATTAATTTCACTATTCTTGTAATCAATTTTCCGCAAAGTAAACTCCAAATTCATAGTGATTAAGTTCTTCCACGTTGGAATATTCTACTTTTAGGTTCGTAAACGATAATTAATTTATATATTTTTTAAATAGTTATATGAATTCTCTGCTGTTTGCTATTCTAGCATCCGGCTGGGGTAGGACGAATCGACAATCGAAAAAGAAATGAGATATCGCGAGTTCTTTCTATTGTATTAACACTTTTTTTTATTATGATCTGTTGACATTCCGAATGATTCATTTTTGATTTTCCTGCTAGGTTCTCCGATTTAAGGTGAGTGGGAAACGCCGCAAAAGAAAAGGGTAGAGCATTAGTGAGGATACAATTTCTCACTTACATTCATTTCCGGTTTTTACTTCTTTCGACTTAATTTTTGCCTTGCGCACGACGGCTCTATCAAAACCATATATCTTCCATTTTTATAACAATTGGGACTTGGGAAGTCTTGATAAGTGCTATTCCATATTATTCGCAAACTGCAAATCTGTTTCTGCTAAAATATTACCCAAATTTTTAACCCCAAAATATTAAACAATGACACAAAGTTATCCACACTTACTACTGGAAAACTTCATAAGCGTAACGTAAGGCCCCGTTTTGAGATGAGTCTAGTTTTCTTGTCCAATATTCGACCTTGAAGGAAAGGTCTATAAACGTAATGTTTTTCTCGTCCTAATAACGCCCACTTTCGGCCAAGCACATAAATGTTTCTTACTAACCTACAATCTACGGTTCGAATATTTTCTGAGAGGCAATAATGGGTGTGCTCTTAAGTAGAAATGTTGGTTAGTTAACAATAGGTAATTATGTGCAAATCACTACGATTAGATCTCAAGTTCATGTCAATTGAAGTTACCGATGATATTCCAGAACTGTTCGTACAAAGAGAATCATCCAAAGCTTATGTATTAGGACATGACCAGTATTTCATCACCTGCTGTGTCCACGCATGGGGTGTGTCCCAGAAGTAATGATGGGTATTGTAAACTAGTAATTTATATTTCGAATAAACATGAATCGTGTCGTAACATAATGAAATTAGCTAATGGATCAAATCCACGATGATATAAAATAATTAACAACGTCATATCTAGCTTCATTTAAATTCAGTCAATCAGGAATTCCATTTTCATTCGTCACATCAATAATAAAGCTACAATATATTTACTCAAACTTGAGAATAATTTTCATTGGCAACAGAAATATTGTCGCGTAGCTTTGCCAATATTTTCAGTAAACAGTAGATACTTACTATCAGAAATAACATAATTTGAAATCAATGAACTTTCACATTTCACAGGGTCTGGCAAAATATATTGGTCATATTATTTTCTTGATAGCAAGGAATAGTCGCGGAAACGAAGCGCTAAAAACGGCCAAAGTTCGAAAAATTTGAACAGTAAGATGTATTTGAATGCGGTTTTTTGCAGTCGATTCGTAAGAGCTTCAGGAAACGTTGTGACCAGGTACCTCGGAGACCAATTCTGTCACGATATTCGTGTTCAGCGACCCCAAAAACCCTCGAGTAACAAGTTTGGAATCATTTTCATCAGTATTCATCATTAACTAATTGTGAATTTAGTATTTACGGAAAATTTAAAATGCAATTATAAAATGCATATTATTTATGCAAATTGCATATTTTTAATTTCTTATGAATCAATTTAGGTCACACAGTTTCCTGAAGCTCTAACGAATCCAATGCAAAAAACCGAATTCCGTCTTATACCTCCTGTTCAAATTTTTCGAACTTCAGTGCTTCGTTTCCGCTACTAGAATTGTCTTCGCGATTGCATTTGAGGGCTTTAGGAATTTGTTAACTTACTTTGACAGTTGTGGAAATGGAACACTGTTCAACACATACCTTGTGTTTTGTGTTGAACAATTCAATTGTTGTTGTTCAGAGAGGTCTTCGCCGTCATTTTAATGTTAGACAGTGTCCACTCAGGTTTTCTATTCCGTGCCAAGAGCTACTTTACATCTCAGCAGTTCTTCATAATCTACAAAGCACAGATTTGACCTGTCCTGGAGTGGTGTTCACATGTTTGGAGTTCGGCTCCCAAATATACGCTGAAACTCTTAGATTTCTATCCAGAATTGATTGATGATGACACATTAATCTCTCTAGAACATCGTAGAAAGATGGGAGATCTCTCCCTTTTCTATAGATAGGTCCATGGTCGGTGTTTATCAGAAATCTCGCCTGTTGCTCCACCACGAGAGAACCAGATAGGCGGCCTAGACGAACTCAAACTAGTCACCATTTCACTGTCAAACTCGGGACCTACCGAACTTCTTCCTACCGGACTTTTTTTATCGAACTGTGAAGTTCTGGAACTCTTTACCTAGTGAGGTCTTTCCCTATGCCTATAACCTCCAAACCTTGAAGAAATATAAGAATGCCTATCTCCTCTACCCCGTTCCACCGCTGGTTCACACGATGTTCTTCGAACATTATAGGTTTCCCTCTCGTGTATTCAAAGTATTTAAAAAAATACTATTTTATCTTGGGTTTCCTGTAGATAATCTCACAAATTCACAGAAACAGCCAGGCAGATATTATCGGAATGCGAGGCATTAGACCGTAAAAGACAAACAATATCGGGTCTGACTACAGGCTATCGCCCGAAGAATTCAACATACAAACGATGCGGAATCTGTAAAATCTTGTGCAGGGAACGAGAGCAACGGGGTCGGTGATTTAAACTAACCAACTGGAATACTCAAAATGCCCTAGTGGCTGAAGTGTGATTGAGAGGTTTTAGGCAAAAAATTGATCGGCAAGTGCAAGCCCCACGTTCCTTATGTATCGCTGTTGATGAAAAAATGCATTTAGAGCTAGCCCTACAAGATCGGTAAGTCAACTTAGTGCGGTTATAAATCCGTAGAATGGATTATATCGGTATTAAGAGTGAAATTGTGATTATGATCCAATAGGTGATTCACGTAATTAGAGTCTGTAACTTCTCAAATGTTCGTGGCACAGTTAGTTTTGTAAACATTTCGAATTTAATTCCCAACTTCCAATGATAGAGCTTTCAAAAGGTTCGAATCTTATTTAGAGGTAACCCTAAAATATGAAATCCATCGGCAACAAATCTAGATATCTTGAGGGTCGTCCCAAATCATCATTGTCGCCAGATATGGAGATCTGAGTCTTGCTGATATCACAGTCTAGCATTTAAGTATCTACTCCATTAGGAATGAGCAAAATTATCCCTTCTTTTTGGATAAAGCAATGTTCCACAACGACATTGATAAGATTGTAGACATCAAATATAGACCGAAATCTACACATTGAGTAAATACTAATGGTTCTTATTTGTTTCATTCGAGAACAGTTACTTAGCCGAATACTATACAGGGTGTCCTCGAACTGCGTGGCCAAAATAAAGCCGAAGATTCTTTGATTCGAAAAAAAGTTGATGAGCCTTTTTACTTTTGCCTCAAGTGTCTTGTTTACCCGGTAGAGGGCTTCAAAATAATTTTGTTTTTTTGGTATAACTTGAGAACGTGATGAAGAACTTTTACAATATTTAGCAGGTGAGTTACTGTCAATAATGGCCATTTTTGAGAGTGGAGCACAGAGCCTTAGAGACCATAGAAATGGCTCAAACTTGAGGATGTAACGGGAAAAGTGCCCAGAACTTTTTTGTGGTCAATGTAATTCACTCGATATTTTTTATGTTGATAGCTTATCTAATTTGAAAACTTTTCTTACTCTTAGAAAATTTTGATAAAATCAACGGATTAGCTTGAAAAAATTAATTTTCGAGTCTCTGCAATTTTGGCTTACTAATTTTACTTGATTAAAATACCTTAGTTGCCTTTGCTTTCCTAATGTCATTTTGTCATTTGAAGAATTTATTCTCAAAACTGTCAGTTTTCACTTTGCTTTCCGTGAAAATTTTATAAAATTATGGCTCAAAATTTCACTAACACTGAAATGGTTGATATGTTATTGATTTATGGACTTTGTCGTTGCAATGGCCGGAGAAGGGAAAGATATCCGCATCGCAGAATTCCAAATCGGCAAACCTTCGCGAAACTGGCAAATTTGAAGCAAATCGCAGAGAAACTGGACGCAGACGGACAAGAAGGACGTTAGAGCTCGAAGAAGCGATACTGGAAGCGGTTGAAACTGAACCTAGGATAAGCACACTACGTTTGGGACTTCGTATTGGAGCCTCAAAATCATTAGTTCATAATGTACTGAAAGAAGAACTGTTGTATCCCTATCATATTAAAACAGTTCAAGACTTATTGCCCATGGATCCAGGTCATCGGCTAGATTTCTGTGGGCTTATTGTCCAAAGACAAAACGCAAACTCCAATTTTTGTAGAAGAATTCTGTTCACGGACGAAGATACTTTCACGAGATGTGGTCTTTTTAAGCTCCATAATGAACATTTCTATGCTGATGAAAATCCTCATGAAACGGAAGTTACATATTTTCAGAATCAAACTAAAATCAATGTTTGGATTGGAATTGTGGATAACTTTATTATTGGCCCTACCGTTATATCCGATCGATTGAACGGGGAGAACTACTTGAACTTTTTGAACAAAGGCTACTTGAACTGTTGGAAGACTTGCCCTTACACATTCGTCGTGGCCTGGTATATCCATGATGGATGCACCTCCTCATTTCACATTAGCTGTGAGGCGACATTTGTATGCGGAATATCCAGATCGCTGGATAGGTAGAGGACACGATGCACCAGTGAACTGGCCGGCCCGCTCCCCTGATTTGACGCCCTGCGACTTCTTTCTATGGGGTGCTTTGAAGTCGAAAGTTTATGCAGCTCCAGTAAACACACGAGAGGAATTGTTGCAACGAATTAATCATGAAGCGGATTTATTGAAGAATGATCCTGAAGTACTAGCCAGAGTTCAATCCAATTTCTTGAAACGAATTAATTTGTGTATTCAGGAAAATGGGCAACATTTCGAACAATTGATGCCTTAGCGATTTCCCAAAAAGTTTTGTTGTTTCTTTTAATTTAGCATTTGTTTTTCCTAAATAATCACATCGTTTCCCCATTTCTATTGTTTTTATTATTCATGTTTTACCGAGATATTAACCATTTCAGTGTTAGTGAAATTTTGAGCCATAATTTTATAAAATTTTTACGGAAAGCAAAGTAAAAACTGACAGTTTTGAGGATAAATTCTCCAAATGCCAAAATGACATTAGAAAAGCAAAGACAACTGAGGTATTTTAATCAAGTAAAATTAGTAAGCCAAAATTGCAGAGACTCGAAAATTTTTTTTTCAACCTAATCCGATGATTTTATCAAAATTTTCTAAGAGTAAGAAAAGTTTTCAAATTAGATAAGCTATCTACATAAAAAATATAGAGTGAATTACATTGACCACAAAAAAGTTCTGGACACTTTTCCCGTTACATCCTCAAGTTTGAGCCATTTCTATGGTCTCTAAGGCTCTATGCTCCGCTCTCAAAAACGGCTATTATTGACAGTAACTCACCTGCCAAATATTGTGAAAGTCCTCCATCACGTTCTCAAGTTATACCGAAAAAACAAAATTATTTTTGCAAGTTTGAAGCCCTCTACCGGCTAAACAAGACACTTGAGGCAAAAGTAAAAAGGCTTATCAAATTTTTTTCGAATCAAAGAATCTTCGGTTTTATTTTAGCCACGCAGTTTGAGGACATCCTGTATATTGCATGTTTGTCCAATATAACATGTCTGCACGTTTCCTTATAAAAATAACAATACAAATCCAAAAATTAGTCTTACAATGGCATTCTCATATCCCAATGCCACTACTCAAATGGGGTATTTCAAAATTACACATGGTGGTAGTACAAATTCCAAAGAATTTACAACCTCCTCTTGACATCATAACTTTAAAATAACTGAATCTGAAGAACTGTATATTGAAAGAATGTATTCAAATTTATTGAAAGCTGTGTATCATCAATATTAAAACCGTAATTAATGTGTAAGTTTATATCCAGACAATATGGCAACAATACGGAATATATCATTTCATAATAGTAAACAAGCCTGCACGTTATCAATTATTTAAGTTTGACCATCCAAATCGTTTTTAACGAAGAGCTAAACCAACGGTATATTTTATCTGAATAAATAATAATGTCAAGAACGGGAAGGCCAATTAACTTATAATTTAACGTTTGGAATATATGCTTCGGAGATATTAAGAAATATTTCCAAAAACGGTATGTAGTACCTACTGTTTATAGACATGGGTTGCAAGCTTTCAAAGTATGTGGAAACGTGCAGGCATTTTGTCTCAATTGCTAGTCTAACTCAAAGTGCCTTTAAAACAAATAGTGAACTAATTGATCAGATTAAAGTTAAAAATGAAATTGTCGATCGTCTGCGATTATTGTATGGAAGAAAAAGTATTATGCCTGTTTCATCAACTATCCACAAAATTAGACATCATCTACATGATTTTCTCGCTACTTATTGGCTACAAACAGTCGCTCTTACTCCTATTTATTACATTCATCATTCTCTTACTACTCACTCTTTGACATAGGTACAGAGGGCGTCTATACAATTTCTGAAATGTGCGGTTAAATCATTGAAATAGTACGCCCGGGAATTCTTAGCCCAATGAATTTCTCATCAAACTTTAGAAACAACATCATAGGGAAAATTATGTAAAGCATAATAAAATTCAGTCAACTTACATTAGTGCATGTGTCATTATTTATCTAAAATAATGTGTGTAATAACGTGCTATAATGTGTTTAGACACTTCCTGTTGAGGTTTCAAATCCTAGTGTGTACATAGATTATTAAATTTTTATCAGTTAATGGAATGTAGATAGGTTAGAACACTCCATTTCATAAACACAGTTTTTGGTTAATTTTTAATTGGAATTGATGTTGGTAACAGGAAACTAAAACTCGCTTGCAAACCTCGTTGACTATATAGAGTAAATTAATTACTCATAATAACAATAATGAAGGGATACATCTAGGAAATGTCAAGTGTCAAAATCATACCTTGTTTTATTTTCGGCAATGTTTTTGTCTGGTCTATCTGACTCCGTAGAATGTTTCAGTTGGGGGACCTACAGTACTTTTGTTCATTTGTCACTTTGGCGAGAACTCAAAAGCAGTTACATAATACCTATATTTTCCGCTTCGGAATGTTTTTTTTTCGTTGCTTCAGTGATTCCTTGAGCTCTTACTTGATTGTTTTAAATTTAAGCAAAACATTGAGATTTTAGCTCTATTGGGATGACTGGGTTCCCCTTCCATTCTTGTAGGAACTACATTTTGTCACGTACACAATGAGATTTGCAAGTTACTTTTCTTATCTCCAATCATTCACGTAGATTCCTGTTTATTCACTTAAACGAGAAGTTAATGAATTATAATAGAACAAGCTCCCCACCTGCAGAACAGTTAAAGATGATCTCGTTTCTTGAAACAGTCACGTTCGTCATATTCTTCTAATAACAGGAATTTTAAATGCTAATCTCATTGGTGGGAGAGACCCGTTATTGCTACAAAAGAGGTACTGACGAATAATTAGGTTATCCTTACATTCCATTATAATTTAACATATGCGTTATGACAAATAATACAATCAAATACTCGAAACTGTCGTAATCCTATATCAGAAGAAAAAAAAAGAGATTAAGTATCTGGGATCTGTATTTCAGACTCTTGACGCCCATGCATCATGTATGTAGGCGAGTTGTCTAGAAATAAATATGCAGTGCGGGGGTCTAGGTATATTTACCTAACTCGTTCTTATTTATTTCAACAGGATAGCGTTAAGATTGTAGCGTTGTTAAAGGTAACTGTTAGCAAGTTAATCCAAATGGTTAAAGACTAAAATAATCTTGCAGCGAATTAATATTCATCAAAAATGGTAAATGAAAATTTCAAGAATGGAATACTCAGATACAACAAAGATAATAATAAAAGTATAAATATAAAAAACGTAGAAACGTCTCAATACCAAAAAGTTTTAGGGCTCAGACGAAATTCCACCTGTCGACCTCAAGGAAGTTGCCCCTGAATTAACACCATTTTTCTGCAGATTGCTTACTTTTTCATACAAACTTGATGTATTCCCTTCCAGGTGGAAGACAACTGGAGTCCAACCAATTCCAAAATAAGGAAAGAAGAACTTTCCTAATGATTATAGACCCATTGCACTATTATATGTGATCTCAAAGTGATGGAGAAAGCAATAAACATCGAGCTCATTCAATATCTAGAGAGCCCCAAAATCGTGAATGACCGGCAATATGGCTTTCGTCAGCAGACATCAACAGGAGACCTACTTGCCTACGTAACACATGTATGGCAGAAATCTATTGAAAAACATGAGGAATCTTTAGCTGTGTCATTGGATATATCCAAAGCATTAGACCGAGTCTGACACCAAAACCTTCTTGGAAAGCTTCCGTCATATGGTTTGCCACCTCAACTCTCAACTCTACTTTGTCGCTTACTATCGAGTTTTCTCTCAGATAGATCACTCCATCTGGTGGTTGACGAAGTATCATCCGGCACAATGACTATCGACGCTGATGTTCCACAGGGATCTGTCTTGGCACCAACATTGTTTCTGCTTCATATAAACGATCTGCTGGAAGTGACCACCTGTCCCGTCCACAGCTTTGCAGATGATGATACACTTCATATCGCTTTCTCATCTAGAAACTTTATACCATCCAATGAAGTCAGAGGAGCGAGAGAAAGACCCGTTGACGCACTTAATGGAGATTTGGAAAAGATTTTGAAATGGGGATCTGATAATCTTTTTTTTTCTGTGGAGAGGAAATGCTTTATGCAGACCGTCACAGCTTTATCTATCACTTCAGGTAGTGCAGGACTCGCTCTGATTTACAGCATACCTGCTAAAACCTCTCCGATCTTCATTAATACCCCGGAACCGCTTATCGCATTACTTCAGGATATGAACTTTCTCTTGTGTTTCTCGATGTTATATCGATGTGAGTTTCCTTTGATGTTTATGTTGATATTTACGTTGATGTTACGCCGATATCTACAATATTGTATACGTTGATTCACGATCGTCTGTTTATACCGTAATATGGTTGATGCCCAATGTTACGGTATTTTTATGTCTTAGTTATTTATCTCTCTGTGGATAACTTCCTAGGGTGATTCTGTTCAAGATGTTATGGTTACTGGGTTTCCAGTACTTTATCTCGCTATGGACATTTCCTGTGGTGTTTCTGTTTTGTACCAAAATATTGTTTGTTCCCAATATTAAGGTACCTGTGTCTTCAGTACTTTATCGCTTTTTGGATATTTCCTACGTGTTCCAGTAAGTTATCTATGTTGGGATAACTTACTCTTCTGAAACATATGGATCATCCGTTCCAGCCACAATCTATCCGTCACCTTCTTCTCAGGAACATGTGACTGCGAGTCCATAATCTATCCAGACACAAGAGTTTAATGCAATCAAAACTCTAGCTTGCGTCTTCTCCAGTAAGGCGGATCCCACAGTCCCTGATATGATGATATCAGGTACAACTATTCCTATGAGATCTTCCATATCCATGGTCGGGATCACCACCAACAACACCCTCTCATGGAACGATCATATGAGGTCCATTGTGAAAATCACTTCACAAAAACTTGGTTTTTTATTCTGTGCCAAGAGCTACTTTACATCCCAGCAGTTGCATATTATACAAAGCAGACAGATTCGACCTGTCCTGGAGTACTGTTCACCTCCCAAACATATGCTGAAGGTGTTGGATTCTATCCAGAAGAGAGCTATTTGTTTGATTGATGATGCCACACTTACGAGTTCATTGACCTCTCTGGAATATCGTAGAAAGGTGGGAGATCTCTCCCTATTCAATAGATATTTCCATGGTCGGTCTTCATCAGAAATCTCATCTGTTGTACCACCATGAGAGATTCCAGATAGGCTGACACGAGCTGAAACTAATCACGCCTTCATTGTCAAGCTCGAGACCTGTCGAACTTCTTCCTACCGACTTCATTTTTCTATCGAACAGCGAAGTTGTGGAACTCTTTACCTAGTGAGGTATTTCCCTATGCCTATAACCTCCAAACCTTCGAAGAAAAATTCGAATGCCTATCTCCTTTCCCAACTTTCCACCTCTGGTTCTGGTTTCCCTCTCGTGTAGTTAAAGTATTAAAAAAACCAAGAAACATAACACTGGGATGTTATGTATACAAAGTTTATCTGAAAAACATTATTTAAAAAAACCGGAAACTATTCCTAAGCTTGTTGCAAAATGTAAAATATGATGATAACAAATAACTTGAATAATGTGTATTATCTTGAATCTGTTTGAGTAATAAATCACAATTCCTGAAACCTTGTTTTAAGTTATAGGTGAAAACATAATTATATTGTTACATTATTAATGCATATCTGATAAGGTGTTGTGAATTGTTCAATCAACCTATTTTAACGAAGACTGATTAGCTGGGGCCAAGGAAAATGTATAAACGTCTCATACTTATATTTAAAACGGAACAAAGGCAATTGAAGGTTACAGTTCATTTTCATATTAATGTAGTCAATCGTATAAAGATTGATGGAATTTTATTCGATACTACCCAATTACTGGCAATAGTTAATCAACGTTTCCAAGAAATAGTAATTCTTGCATTATTGTAATGATCAATCGAACTGGTATCATGATAAATTGCACAAATAGTTAGTCAATTCTGATTAACACGATCTAACATCTCAATAGTTAGTTCATAACCTTATTATGTGTTTCATAACTAGAGCAAGTAAAACTCTGAAAAGCCTATCAAAATATTATCTTTTTCCACTATCTATTATTTTTTATCCTCAAATACCGATTTTTAAAACAATATTTTCTCAACTGCGAAAAAAGGCACTAAATGGGCCCTTAGTAGCTAGGGACTCTAACTGGAACCAAAAGTTACTTCATTATTTTTACAACAACTTTTGTCTGAAAAGTTTTTTCAAAGCATCAATATGTTATTTTTCTATATCAACTTCAAAAGCACAAGGTGTGGAATTTTTTTGCTATTTGTCCCGTTATCAGCGCGTCAAAATACACTTCGAAAAGGGACTGTC
The DNA here is from genome assembly GCA_958510875.1 of Endomychus coccineus. Lineage (NCBI taxonomy): Eukaryota > Metazoa > Arthropoda > Insecta > Coleoptera > Endomychidae > Endomychus > Endomychus coccineus. The sequence continues at coordinate 284,403,714 of OY294067.1, forward strand.
AGTTTTCAAACCATTTTTTTTTCTCTGGTGACTGGACTATGTGGGTTCAACTATGAGGAACATTTTAACTCGGTATAAAGAACATTACACGTTAGCCGAACATATTTTGAATACTGGTACCATTTCACTTTTAAAAGATAGTACGGTCAAATATCTAGGTAATTTGGAAGGGATGGAAATGTATAAATGAAAGAACAATTATTAAATCTCCAGCTGAGGGTAAGCCCTTTATTTCGATTACTAATTCCAAATAGTATTCAAACAGGCAAATTTTACTCTGACGCTGGCTACTTGGTGGCTGAAAGACGCTCAGTACTTTTAACAGTATTTTAGTCGATAAGGGTGATTATTTCTTATTGTAGTATTTGGCAGCATACAATACACAAGCGGAATATAATGCCCATTTTTTTAGACTTACAAATTAATAAGAAGTGAATTAAGGGAATTGGACGAAGATACAAGTTAAGAAAATAAAAAAAAACATTCACCATGCACTCTTTATTGCTGGCATTACCGAAGTCACTAATGGATGTGTGCATCAAGTGTTAAATGATCTTAATTTGAAAACTAATAAACACGAAGACTTTTGTCTCTATAAGAATAATAATAATATAGCAACCAATCTGAAATTTGTATGCGTCTTGGAAACTGTATTTATGGGGTATATTTAAATGTTCCAACAGTTTTCTGCTTCATTGCACGCTTTTGTACTTAACAATCGTTAAAATTGATCTCAGATATTTGTGAAAAGTGTAGATTTTCCACATTACGCTAAGGACAATTTTATTCTTTATTGATTGACGTCTATATCAAATTTCCAAATGATCTGATCGTAAACATTACGTATCCAAAAAGGGATTTTCCAGTTATTTGCAATTAAGATCTTGGACAACCGACGCCAATGTAACTTGACTAACCCATGACGTGTTTATTTATTATAAGATATGATGGTGGCGCCTTGCATCTCAACGGTTCCTGGTATTTAACTTGGTCCTTAAATAATGATTTACTAGATTCCATGATGTAGGAACTCGTTGCGGAATTAATTCGCTCCGTCTAATAAGAAAATAAGTTAAATGAAACATCCAGAAATTGTAACTCAATCCTCCCATCAACCTGTTGGCCCAATAAAATCGTAATGAATGTTACGTCCTATCTAAATAGCGTAAAGTGAATATTAACCGAGCTTGGTGCAATTTGAAATATAAACCGATAACATCAGGCGTTGATTATTTAATTCGCTATCGCCAAACTGGTTATTTGAGATACAGTTAGTTAACATCCAGCAATTATTAAAATAAAATCTCAGGCAAATTACTTTTGTTGATTGCCTCCGTACATGTATCGATAATAGGATAAGGTCATTCGTTATTAAAATATTTCACCGAAAGTGGTTATTTGACTTTTATTATTAATTATTCCAAAAATTTTAATTAATGATTTATTAGAAAATAATGAATGGTGTTTAAATAAGTAAAAGGATTGTCAAGCAATTAATGTGAATTCTTGGCTTTGACCACCTCTGTTGGTTTGACCTAGTGATATTAATTAGTAACCCGATTAGTTACAAATTCTTCGACCTACCTCAAAAAAGTAAATTATGTCACTGCGTGCTTTTGCATTACTTTGTCAGTGTTTAGTTTATTTTAATCAGATATTTGTAATTAAATGTAATATGTAATATAGATTAAGAGACATAGAATTAAATTTTCTGAATTATGAAGATAACTTAGATAATTTAACATTATAAAGATGAATAAACGTAAAACAATGAACCATAGGCGAAATTCGAACCAACATTCCTGGATATCTAATCCAGCGTGTTTACCAATTATACCACTTTGGTCCCGGTTTGTAAATATAAACCTCTGAAAGCATAGTAGATGATGATGAACCCCATGCGATTCGATGCTTCGCTATAGATCAGATGTTCACGTAGATTCACCTAAAGTTGAATCGTTTTGAATTGAGGAGTGTATGTATTACTATGGTTGACAATTACTCTGACAGTACTCATTCAATGACAGCAGCCTCCCGGTTCTTATATATTTCAAAAGATCTGATAGAAATGTTCTTGATAAGTATAAAAAAGTTTAAGGTTTATTTGCCCAATTGCCCACAATTTCGTGTAAGTACCTTAAGATATATAGAATTAAACTTTCTGAATTATGAAGATAACCAGGATGCTGTCATTGAATCAGTACTGTCTCAGTAATTGCCAACCATAGCAATAGCTACACAGCTGCACTCCTTAATTCAAAACGATTGAACTTTATATGAATGTGCGTGAATAGTTGATCTATGGCGGAGCATCGAATCGCATTGTGTTCATCAATGATCTACTATCCTTTCAGAGGTTTATATTTACACAAATATAAGACTGACGGGACCAAAGTGGTGTAACTGGTAAACACGCTGAACTAGACATCCAGGAATGTGGGTTCGAATCCCGCATATGGTTCAATGTTTTACGTTTATTCATCTTTATAATCCTATGTTAAATTATCTAAGTTATCTTCATAACTCAGAAAATTTAGAAGGCGCCTGAGACGTTTTTCCACCTGCTGTCGGCATGTCCGGCAGCCTTACGGGTGCTGTATTACCATCTAAGGCTCTCATGTGGAATAGACCAAGAGCCGGTGTTGCCTTACATGCCAGGAGATATTGAGTCCGTTGTCTGAAACGAGAAATGTCAGATCTAATGGAATTACCCGTTTCCGACCGTCAGGTCCATACGAGCAAACAGACCTGACGTTGTCCCCCTCGATAAACAAAACAAGACTATGTATGTCATCGAATTCTCTGCTCCAGCAGAGAAGAACATAGCCTTGAAAGAGGAGGAAATATGGACAAAGTATCAAGATCTCCTGTTCGAGCTCCGCACGCTATACCCAGGCCAGAAGGTCGTATTAGTTGTTCTGATCATCGGTGTTTTGGGCGGAATTCGGCCTTCGCTGCTTTCGAACTTTCCGGTCTGTAAGAACTCGGCGCAGATCTTGATAGACCGGATGCAGAAGGCAGTCATTCTGGGTTCAATAAGACTACTTAGGGCACACGATTTGGGAACCTGAAGCTGCTTACCGTCCGGTGGGGAGGAGTAGCTTCTGTAAACTGATTAGGTTATTCTGGCGCGATTGCTGCGATGTCGTATTAATGTTAAAAAAAGTATTTAAGACTCCACGGGGATTGTAGTTCATATGCATTGTTGCGAAGCCTTTTCCTATCGGTAGTATTTCCAACTGTTTCCCCGTCGATTATTTGATCGCGAGAACCATAGCATTGTGAATCGCATTCTCAGTGGAACGTCTGCTCTCCGGTAGATGGTGTTGGCACATCTAGGTTCGACAGACATTTTCGAAGGTGTTTTATTATAAACACAAAATGTGTTTGTAGTTCACTATGTATCGGCAAGAATAATGTCTGGATCTTAGACTACTTCTGAGCATACGACCTTGTAAATACAATTTTGTGGTCTAAACATCACCATTCATACAGGAAGATTGATTTTGTCTATATGGAAAAGTTCAATACAGAAAATTAATTGTAAATGGTACCATATACCTGTATTACAATAAGTAGAAACAAGACAGAGACATTGACGCATCATAAGCACAAATACCTCTAATAACCATTATAATAAGTATAAGTTTTTATCGTATGTGGTTCTTATAAATCCTAGACACAAATTCGTTGACACCGTAGATGGTTTGATGTAATGGAGTTACAAAAAGCTGAACAGTATGGGAGTTGGAATTCTGGAAATAAACAGCTTTAATTATTCACATTCAATAAAACCATTAACAATTTTATGGAGAAATAGAACTGATGACCGGACTGGATGAGTTTCAAGGCTAGGTAATCTAGAAAGTTGTTTTAGAAAATAAAATGTTAACAGGTTAAAATGTAAAAATTTTCGATGATGATTTAACTTACAGAAATTAAACTGCTTGCTATATACGTGAATTTGTGTCCTCCTTTTCTTGTTACGATTTTGATTTATCAATATGAATTTGCTGAGAATTTGCGGGAGCTACACTACTTTTTTATGCAAATCCACTTGGCAACAGACAATGCAAGTATCCGTGAACCATAACCAGGTTAACGGAAGTAAGGGATTATTTATCTCTAGGTCGCTAGATATATTAATTGTAAGGCTACGAATTCTGCTGAAGGTAAATTAATTCCTACTTGGTTTCGCCTACCCTTGCCTCGTAACGGGTATCTGATGTAGAAATGTCTGGGTCGATTACTGGCGATATTAATAAGAACAAGTTCATAGAATCTCATAATTAAGCTTTGGAACGTTAGTGGTGGGTAAAATCTATATCTTAGTCGTAAAGAAAAACCTTATCTTAACTTTCCTGGACCATAACTATAATAATTTTGAAGGTAATTCCTACAAATACAGTTGGCGAGAGAATATATAGTGCTTAACTGTTTCCATAGATTATCAAACGTATCTTTATCATTTGAAAATCATTCATGAAATAATTTAAATTCCCTCATTTACAGTCTAATCTAGTGATTGACAACGATTTTTTAAAGCAGAATTTCACTTAATCCTCGTCACCAAAAGGGGTGGACTAGAAGTAGTGCAATAAATTGTTCACTACACTTTGTTCAGAGTGTAGGTTTAGGCACTTTTATTGTTATGTAGTGCAGTCAAATGGGTATTTGAGGTCGAAATCCTTGGAAAATGGACCGATTTTGACGGGACAAGAAGCATTCTCTTCGTAATTTTATCAGGAACAAAGTGTACCTCGTCTAAAGTTGCTCAAAAATTTTGCATTGTTATAAACAATAAATTAACTATTTAATTAGCGTATTTTTTTTTGAAACCCTTCATGGGCACCTTATGGTCCTGTAACATCCCATAAGGTAGTGTGGGAGTCCCTGAGTCCCGAAATTAATCACCTCAGATATACCCACTAAACACTCTACCTCGTGTGGTAGGCTCGATCCTGCAACCAGGGCAGTCACGATGACACTTGGGCTTGACAGCCCATATCATCTTGCCGCACCACTTTCTCGGGCCATCGGAAAAATTCCGTAGTCGCTGGATTCGAACCCGCAACCAGCAGCCACAGTGATTAGAAGATCGATGCTTCTACCACTGAGCTACCTGGCCATTAGCATATTTATGAGATTACATAAAAATTCATAAAAAAAAATGATCGGGTAAAGACTATTTTTGGTCAGTGAAGAATTGAAAATAATTAAACAAGTAGTTGAATTACCTTCATTTGTTATCATAAACAATTTATTTATTAACAAATAGACGAATTCGACCAAAACTACGAGTTTAGGATCGTTATCGAATAATTTGGCCTTCTGAGTTGGATTTTGTCTTCAATATTGTCGAATTTATGCCCGCTAATTTGTTAATTTGCTATAAACAAATTATTTTTATCAATAAATATACCAAAATGTTGAGTTTATAGTCGTTTTCAGCTTCTTTAAATGCATACATAAATTTTTGAATTGTTATAAATAAATTATTTATTAATAATTATATGAATTTGACCAGAATGTCGAGTTTATATTCGTTTCAGCTAATTTTGGCCTCTTGACTACGATTTTATTGTTATTATAGTCCATAAATGCATAGATAAATTTTTGAATTGTACTAAATAAATTATTTATCAATAAATATACGAAATGCGCCAATATTCCAAGGGTTTTTAAAATAAATGTATCAATAGTCAAATAAATTATATCAACAAAATAAAAAAAAAATAGATCTCTATTTTGAAACGAACAAATAAAAACTATTTTATTCTCGTTCATCTTAGGGTATAATACGGTGCTCATTCCCTGATGTTGAATTTGAAAAAAAATATCCTTTTCATGGCATTATAGCGGGAATTGTGAAGTATTATTCGTGATACTTTTGAATTAAACTATTTTTTTCTTGAACATGACATTTTCTTATCAAGTAATTAGTTATTTTACTAAGACTTGATAATCTATTTGACTATTAATACATTAATTTTAAAAACACTTCACACTTGGAATTTTGGCTCAATTCGTATATTTATTAATGAATAATTTATTTATAACAATTCAAAAAATTATCTATACATTTTAAGGAATATAATAACAATAAAATCGGACTCAAGAGGCCAAAATTAGCTGAAAACGACTATAAACTCGACATTTTGGTCAAATTCGTACATTTATTAATGGATATAATTTGTTTATAACAAATTAACGGTATACATTCGACGATATTGACGAAAAAATCGAACTCAGAAAGCCAAACTTATTCGAAAACGATCCTAAACTCGTAGTTTTGGTCGAATTTATTGTTAATAAATAAGTTGTTTATAACAAATGAAGTTATTTCAACTATTTTCATATGTTCATTGACCAAAAATCTTTACCCCATCATTTTTCAAGAATTTTTATGTAATCTCATAAATACGCTAATTAAATTGTCAATTTATTGTTTATAAACAATGCAAATTGTTTGCTCAACTGTAGACGAAGTAGACTTTGTTCCTGTTAAAATTCCAAAGAGAATGCACTTTCTCCCATCAAAATCGGTCCATTTGCCAAGGAGTTCGAGATTTTTGACCTATTTTTATACCCATTTGACTGCACTAATGTCTTTCCCGTTCTCGGCTTGTGATTCTGGAGCCATCACGCACTGTACTAAATTGAAATTAACAACAACTTGTTCTCAAACTTATACTATACACCCTGGTGTCAGACGTAGTTTACCAAACAAATTACAAATCTCTACAAATTAGAATATAAATTATAAAGTAAAGCTTAACAATTTTTATGTCAAAATAAGAGCAAATTATCCCACTCTAGAGAAATCAAATTTCTCAAATAAATATCTATTTAGAGTTGTTGTGCGAATATATGCTATGCACATATTACCGGGATATCAAAAATTATCTTGGTCAAGGGTGGTTGTGGAATCTAAAACGTGTGTCTTACTTTACGTTTGAAATAATTATGTCATAATTAATTTGAAGTTTCTAAAAGTGCGAAATTTCGCAATTTTATACGAATATTGTAACACTCAGAAGATTTTCACTTGGCCTATCGAAATTATAAGGTTCGAATTATCTAAAAACATAATTGCATGAACGCCAGACGTCTTATGTAATTAGCTACGAACGAAATCATTTTGACATATGCCTCGAGGAGCTCGCTGCGCGTAAGTTAGAGTTTATACATTTTACCTCGGTCTTGTTAATTTGGGGCGGTTTCTTGCCCCGTGCGACCGGCGCCAGTTGTAATAAAGTGTTTTTGGCTATGAGCCGCTAGCTTTTACCCGCTTCGTGTATATTTTAGTCGCGAGAAAACTCCCTTTGGTACGTCGCACGTTAGACGCGCGTAGCTGAGATCTAACAATAGCTCAAACTGTTTTAATTAAATTTTCCTATTTAACGGACATTTATCGAAGAAAGAATGTCCGTCCGGCACGGTCCGATACTAAATCTAACTACATGGAGCGAAAACGGCACGCGAAAAGTCGTCGTAAAGCCGTATTAGGTACAACCAGTTTGCACTTTTCTAACTCGCAAGCTACGGGCTTCTCACGTGAACGTCATTCAATGTACGGAAAATTAACTATTTCAAAACAGTTTTTGACCCGGATTTTGGCTATCACGACCTCTGAAAAGGTTCAAAGTTCACATAATTATTTCATAATTTGTAGTTCATTATTGTCTTACAACTGAAATAAATAGATATGAAATTTGTAGGTTATTGATGATGTCAGTGTGACAGTGACATAATTATTTCAAACGTAAAGTAAGACACACGTTTTAGATTCCACAACCACCCTTGACCAAGATAATTTTTGATATCCCGGTATTATCCTTATGCACATAGAAATAAAGACCAATTTGATAAAGGCTTACAATGCGAATTTGAATCTAGGACAGTCCAAGGTGGTGTTATGACGTCAGAATATCGGAGTCAATTCTCGATTCTGCCTATTAGTGGAACAATGGAAATCGTACATTTTAAATTTCTTGTTTATGACGATATTGCATTGTAAATTATTGGATTTATTAACTTAATACCCGAATTAACTCTAGGACGGGGAAACGTAAAGCCCTAATCTGAACAAATGAACTCTACTCAATGAACAGATGGCTAGATGTGTGATGCGTTCATACGCTAGGGCAGATGTATGTTTGTTCAAATTAGAAATTCTGCATACAAAAACCACTCACATAACGCTGTATACTGCCCTAGTTTTGTTTTCCTACTTACGACTTTTCTATTCTCAAAAGCAAAGTAAATAAATAATTTTAAAACGACCACTAAAATAACTTATTTTATAAAGATGTATTGGGAATGTACAATTTTTTTTTCTACATTTCCATATGGGTATTCGAATAACAATTTCCAAGAGGCCTCGTGGAACGCTTATATAATTATTCCACTGATGTTCGTATTTTTTTGTTACAGGTAATTTATATGGGGCATGTTCGTTAGTTCTCCGAAATGGGAAACCATTGTTGCTGTTGCGGGAGTCCACGGTCTCAACCAGAGAGGCTCAGCTTCGATCATAAACTAGTTTGTGGCACTGATGGTAAGTACATAATGTTATTGTATTCATGAATACCTGACTTTTTTGTTTGTTTTGCGATGATTCACTCGTTGGATGAATGGTTAATTGTCCTAAAATATATTCTTGAAACTGGCGACAACAAGAAAAGAATATTCTAAAACATCCACAACATTGACAAGTTTTCTAGTAGTTTACATTCTGTAAACAGTTATTTAATTCTGAAATCAACTGGTGCCAATTTCCAGGTCTTAATTATTCTTCATATACCTCAATGGAAAGTCAGTTTGACACACCCCGGATGTCTTGCTAGAATGGGTGCCGACTCGACTCCTTCATAATATCGCCCTCAATATTTCCAAACCCGCATATACATATATTTTTCAATATTATCGGAGCTGAATGTGAATTTTGATTCAATGAGATGAACAAACATTCTTTACTATATTTCAAATGTTGAATCGCAATCCGATGAGGTGGAATACAATGAGAACAGACAACTCCGTCATCGCAAATTATCATGCGCTAACATTGTTTTGATTATATCCTTTGTATCGGCGGAAATGGCGATAAATAATGATACATCCAGTCAAGTAAAACCCCTAATATATAACACGCGAAATTGTAAAAAACTAGTATTGTAATATGTTGAATTATAATTGAGATTACGACACAAACAGTTCATAATAACTAAGCAAGTAAATCGAACTGTTAAATAGGAAGATCGCGGGTTAAATTCATAACATAAGTTTTGAAATATTCAGAAGCTACCAATCAGCCACATGTCGTCAGGTTCAAGAATCGTTTTGGCTTTTCGTAATCATCTCATGATACCGAGGAATGTTAGAACTATGCATGTTGCAGTTAGTGTTTTGCCAGGTTTTACATCAAACCCTACTCTTTGGCTGGCATTATATGAAAACCTTTTTCAGCGAAATGGTAACTACATCAACCAACCTCTAAGGGCAGAGTCCCCTCTGTTATGATATTTGAAATATCGGTTTTCGAAGGAAGCATTGAAAAAATGTTGATACTAAAACATACAATTGAAAATGGTTTCGTTCTGAACACAATAGGTGGTTCAGAACCAAAGACCTTCTAGTGCATAGAATGCGCCTGAAACTATAAGAGTGTGTCGACATTTGAGATGAAGAAAACTCTTTATGGGGAGGTTATGAGCCTTTGGGTCTCATGGTTTACTGTGAGATTCACCGTTACAGGCATACTCCCTAAAAACTTCACCCTCTTTGTAGGCTTTTCTGGCTATTGCCTCCGGTGACAGTTAGGTCTGCTGACCGATTGTATCTCGCCCTTGTTTTTTTTGTTTACGGTATCCACTCCAAGTATTTTTGCACCTTCTACGAGTTTGTACAAGTCCTTTACTGGATGGGAACTGTATAATTCTGGTTCGCCGTTAGGCTTTCCAAAAATTGGCTGTCTTTTGCGGTCCAGTGCCTCGCATTTACACAGTATGTGTGTCACTGTTTCTGTATCCTTACCGCAAAGTCTGCATCTCAGGTCGCCATTGTACAGTCCCATTTTGTTTAAGCGCCCTTTTACTGGCGCATGGCCAGTCATGACTTTAATTTTATTTTATTTTTTATTTTTTCCCTATTTAGTACTAATAGGTCTGTCTCTCTTTTATTACACGGGGCTTTGATGTATTCCTTCCCACTGCTTTGAAGACAGATGTGTGTTTACCCAATGAATAGCTGAAGCCAGTATTTGGGTTTCTTGAGTATACTCCTGCACCTGCACCTTTTTCAGTCTTAGACCCGTCTGTATTCCAGATATATTTCCCTGTAGAATGTCCCCCAGGTTTGTATGTTCCCATTCAGTCCTTTCTGGTATTGATACCCTGAATGTGTTGTTAAAAGAGTATCGCTTTGGAATGTGATCTGTTCTCATGCCTAGCACGTCCCTGGTCACGATTTTTACGATGCTTATGTGCCCTGGCCCAATGTGCACATTCTCCAATGTATTTTGTATTCTGAAGGCACCAAGCCTTGCCTCTCCTTTGATTACCATTAGGAGGTAATCCCAATAGTGTCTCCATTGCTACAGTGGACGTTGATTTCATGGCCCCTGTGATCCAAAGACATGCAAGTCTCTGGACCTTGATTAGTCTTGTCGTGGTCCCTCTCTGTTGTTTCGTAGGCCACCATACCAAAGACGCGTATGTTATTGCGGGTTTAACTAGCGGCACTTACTACTAGCAAAGTCTATTATTGGTTAATAACTCATTCTGTAAAGGGTGTAATACGTTTCAGCGCCGCCGTTTTAGCGCTCAACTATTTTATACTTTGTAAAAATTTATTATTTGCTAAAGAGATGGATCGAATACGATTGTGTTCGAAAAACTGAACTAACCCTTGTTCTACATAGTAATCACAGTCCAAGGTAAATTCAACACAATAATTACGATAAGAATGCAAATGGCCGTTAACCTGATAAGCATATAGATAGAGGAAGAGGGTCTGAACATCAGTCCCCACAAATCTACCATTGTAGCGTTTATTCGAAGGAGGTAACTGGATGGAATAGGTCCTCTAACCGTCCAAGACTGACATTCAGCGGACGGGAGAAGTGAAATATCACTATTCTAAACTAACCAACAGCTGATATTACACTTACACCATCGTGGTGAAACCCATGGGTCCCAGGACATCGAGGGCAACGAAAAGCTAGAATGGGCTCAACATCCTCGCATATTTTACCCAGAACCTGACTGGTTGACTGGGTCAAACAACAGCATGCACTACGGAAAAACAATTATTAGAGAACCGTGGAGAAAAAAATGAGAACCACTCAACATGTGTAGGAGCCAGCTCTGAACAATAATAGATATCCTCACTGGTTTCAGCCCTATGAGAGGAAACCTGCAGCTTCCCTACAGACAATGCGGCAAAAGAACTGAAGCAACAATACAAGACTGTGAAAATGCGAAGCATTAGATCCCAAAAGAAAAGCAATTTTCGAGAAGTCTAGGCTATACCCAAAGAGTCTACGGCTGAAGAATCTTTCAGACTAGTACATGCTGAACAAGGGACTAGTTGTTGAGTGGGTGTAAAGTATCCAATTGGAATGAACAAAAAGCCCTAGTGGGTGATGTGTGCCTGGTGAAAATGACCAGTATCAAAGACAAAAAAAGTTGTACTAATTTTCTTAATGGGGAATAGAAACTGTATTATAAAATACAGCATAAGTATTTGAACAGTTATTAGTTAAATCTCAGCAAATAGCATTTATCAATCGAACTTCCCACACACATAATAAATCGATGGTGTTGTTAGGTAATGTTGGGTAGTTTAGTTCCCCAAAGGTTTTCTCTGTATATTCCGCATTCTTGAAAACAGTTGTTATGTTGAAAAACAATAAATATATCTAGATAATAGAAAGTCCATTCCTATATTTATTTATATTTCAACTCAAAATAAAAGAAAAGCTTTACACTTTTTACAATATTAAACAGGTGTTATTAACAGTTTTATTTTTGTACTGTTTTAATTATAATTTTACAATAAATGATATATAATGATATTAAATTTATTACATGTGAAATATTTAAATTCATCCAATATACACGTACTATATTGAATACTATAATTGAACGAAGTATGTAATTTACTTAAGTCAATAATTTATATAAATCATTTATACTGAATACCGGAGCGTAATTCTAATTATTGTCACCCTCTAATTTATTGATTGATGGTGAGTTTGGTATGATGAATTTTTCGAAAAGATAAATAGTTCTGGGCTGAAACGGCCGGTGCTGAATTGGCCTTGGCCTTGAGTCGAACAGTGCTGAGACGTCCTGGCGATAAAACGACGGCGCTTAAACGTCCTGATGGCGCTTTGTGGTGAAACAGTTGTCAATATATTGTTATGACTTATTCAGTGTAATTTGGCGTTTTATTCACATTTTACTACCCAGTAGATAGGTACATTTACATAATGCCAACTTGAGCTATGAAAATACTCACTAGTCTATATCTCTAGACGGGGTGCATCATGCCATTTTGATTATTCTGGTGTACAAATTCGTTAGTTCCTGAATAAAAATGCTTATGTTATTCTTCCATTCCAGCTATACGACCAAGAACAATACTAGACAACAACAGATACACCCCGGATCCTCAACATGGTCATATAGATATTCCAATCAGATCGACACCCATAAGGCCTCCTATACATGGCAAAGGTAAAATAGTGGTCGCACTCTATAGTTATGATGCAAGAGACAATAGCGACGTTCCGTTCAAGAAGGGTGATCGAATGGAAATCATCGAAGATTCAGAAGGGGATTGGTTAAATGTTATTCATCTATTTTCAAAAGAAAGAGGATATATACCCAGCAACTTTGTAGCAACGGAACTCAGTATTGAGAGTGAAGAGTGAGTGTTTCAAATATTTTCTAATTTTTTGTTTTCCATAAATTTGTTTTCATCAATTATTAATCAATTGTATGTTTTATTATCCTTAGTTAGGCTTTGAGCTTTGATTTAGGTTGTAGATTGAAACTTAATCGTGTAAATTCTCTTGCAGTTGGTTCTTCGAAAATATTTCGAGAAAGGAAGCAGAGAAACTCTTATTGGCCGAAGAGAATCCCAGAGGAACGTTCTTAGTCCGTCCATCTGAACATAATCCAAATGGCTATTCTTTATCCGTCAAAGATTGGGAAGAAATAAGAAACTATCATGTGAAGCACTATAAGATTAAACCGTTAGACAATGGAGGATTCTTCATTTCTACAAATAAAACATATTTAACCCTTATAGACTTAGTTCATTCGTATACCAGTAAGTATATTTTATTTTATTTTTGCTTCACAATGGTGTAGTTTGATTTGATTAATTAGTAGAAACATTTATGCAAATCAATAATTTCAGGACGATGAAAAGCGATATCACGCAATTAAAACCAAAAATTTTATTCAGTAAATCCCTCGATTATGTTAATGGAGAAATAATTAATCATTGGTGTTTATAGATTTTGATATCAAACGAATAATGCTATTATTAATTTTCAGAAAATGCATTTGGTTTATGCCATGTGTTATCAAAACCTTGCCCAAAACCAGAGCCCACCATGTGGGACCTGGCTCCGACCTATCGTGATAAATGGGAGATATCCAGAAGCGACATACAACTGTTGAGAAAACTGGGACACGGCAATTTCGGGGAAGTCCATTACGGCCGATGGAATAACAGGACCGAAGTTGCAGTGAAGACTTTGCGACAAGGTACCATGTCGACACATGCTTTCTTAGAAGAAGCGGCTATAATGAAAAAGTTTAGACATAAAAAACTTGTTCAGTTGTACGGTGTTTGTAGTGAGCAAGAACCGATTTATATAGTACAAGAATATATGTCCAGAGGAAGTTTACTGGATTACTTACGGAAAGATGAGGGTAAAAATTTAGAATTTGATGAGTTAATTTATATAGCTTTCCAAGTTGCCAGCGGAATGGAGTATCTTGAGAGTAAACAGTTGATACACAGAGACCTGGCCGCGAGGAACGTGTTAGTCGGTGAGAATAATATAGCAAAAATCTGTGATTTCGGATTGGCGAGGGTCATTGAAGATAACGAGTATTGTCCAAAGCAAGGATCTCGATTCCCAGTTAAATGGACAGCTCCAGAAGCCATAGTTTACGGCAAGTTTTCGATTAAATCGGACGTGTGGTCTTATGGAATTTTCTTGATGGAGCTGTTCACTTATGGTCAAGTACCGTATCCCGGTATGCATGGGCGAGATGTCATAGAAATGATCGACAAAGGTTATCGCATGCCAAAACCTTCGGTGGTTTCCTTACCCGACGATATCTACGAAACCATGTTGCACTGTTGGGACGAAAAGCCAGAAAAGAGACCAACATTCGAATTTTTAACGCATTATTTCGAGGGATTCAGTGTTACGTCTGAAGTACCATATAGAGAGGTACCAGATTAACTGTGGTCATCCATCTATTAAGTTTAGTACTTATTTATATACTTGTTGTGTCTATTTGACTTGTTTAATTACTCTGTATAATTTTGATACTTAGCTAACGGACAGCGTATACGACATTAAGCCTAGATCTCATTTATGGTATAAAGAAACCGAATGGTTTTTAACTATTGAACAGCTGGACTTAGACATCTACCATGTTAGCATTTTTGTTGTAGTTTCATAATGTTGAATAGTGAGAATGAATTAACGGAACACTTTGTTTTGACAACCACAGGGTTTAATTAATCGACTGATCAGCTCAACAATTTGAAAATTAAAAAAAAAAAACTATGCGTATGGATCTCATAAGTAGAATCTTATACGAAAAATGAATCAGTTATATTAGGAATATTTTAGCCGAACAAAGAAGACAATCGCTCTGGTTTCAATAAAAAACGTATCCCCTTCGTTTCTTTTTAATATTGAATTATTTTATTTAGTTAACGAATTGTATTCTGTTGTATTTCAGACAAAAATAATTGTTTTGCGGTTATCTAAAAAAACAGTTATTTTTTTAAGAATTTATTTTAAGACCAAATACAATTTGTATTCTAATTGATTCTCAAAAAAAGTAGTATTTAACGAGACAATAAGCAATATACAAGTATGCAAAATTATTTTTTTTTCACATTGAATCTTTTAAAGAATTAATTTTACTCATAAAAGTTTTTTTCTTGATTTTAAACATTTTTTGCTTTATAATTCATTTTCAAATATAAATATTTTCCAGAAGAATTAGGATTTTATCTAACGTGGATCCAAAAAATTGATTTTATCACATTTATTGTGGGTTCATCAACCTTAATCATAACAGTTCTTAATAAAATACAATTTGTTATTTTAATTGATTTTTAAAAAATCACAAAGTAGTATTCAACGAGACAATTAGCAATATACAAGTATGCAAAATATTTTTTTTTTCACATTGAATCTTTTAAAAAATTAATTTTACTCATAAGAATTTGTTCTTGATTTTAAACAATTTTTGCGTTTCAATTCATTCTCAAATATAAATATTTTCCAGAAGAATTATGGTTTTATGTAACTTGGATGCAAAAAATTGATTTTATCCACAAAGTAATATTTAATGAAACAATTAGCAATATACAAGTATGCAAAATGATTTTTTTTCACATTGAATCTTTTAAACAATTAATTTTACTCATAAAAGTTTGTTTCTTGATTTTAAACATTTTTTGCGTTACAGTTCATTATCAAATATAAATATTTTCTAGAAGAATTATGGTTTTAGGTAAGTTGGGTGCAAAAAATTAATTCTATCCCATTTATTTAGGATTCGTCAACCTTAATCATAACAGTTCTTGATAAAATACAATTTGTTGTTTTAATTGATTTTGAAAAAATATCAAAGTAGTATTTAATGAGACAATTAGCAATATAAAAGTATGCAAAATAATTTTTTTTTCACATTGAATCTTTTAAACAATTAATTTTACTCATAAAAGTTTGTTTCTTGATTTTAAACGTTTTTTGCGTTACAATTTATTTTCAAATATAAATATTTTCCAGAAGAATTATGGTTTTATGTAACTTGGATGCGAAAAATTGATTTTATCCACAAAGTAGTATTTAATGAGACAATTAGCAATATACAAGTACTTAAGCAAAATAATTTTTTTTTTCACATTGAATCTTTTAAACAATTAATTTTACTCGTAAAAATTTGTTTCTTGATTTTAAAAATTTTTTGCGTTACAGTTCATTATCAAATTTAATGTAACTTGGATGCAAAAAATTGATTTTATCACATTTATTGCGAGTTCATCAACCTTAATCATAACAGTTCTTAATAAAATACAATTTATTATTTCAATTGATTTTTTTTAAATCACAAAGTAGTATTTATCGAGACAATTAGCAATATACAAGTATGCAAAATCATTTTTTTTTTCACATTGAATCTTTTAAAAAATTAGTTTTACTCATAAAAATTTGTTCTTGATTTTAAACTTTTTTTGCGTTGCAATTCATTTTCAAATATAAATATTTTCCAGAAGAATTTTTATTTAACTTGAATGAAAAAAATTGATTTTATCACATTTATGTAGCATTCGTCAACCTTAATCATAACAATTCTCAATAAAAATATCTATTACTTTTTACTAACACCTAAATTGGAACAATAAAATTGTCTAGTTTCATTGAACATCGCATCAATATTAAACTAATACCAGTGAATAACATCCTGTAATTTTACAGTTTAGTATATTGACACAATATTCGACATAATAAATTAATTACATTATTTGAATATTTCAAATAGTTGTCAATAATCCTTATTACCTTAGACATTAATCAATAGTTATGGAAAATCCGGAATTTATAGGTTATATGTTTAGACTGTAATAGCTGCTAATAATCAGGTCGCTCAATAGAAATTATTTATAGAACATTGTAAGTCCTATAATACACAAAAAAATCGAGTCCATGTTATCAACCCATTGAATTGAAAATAATCATTTTAACCGACTTTGTCAGATGTTAAGTATTTTCATAGTTGTACAAAGGGACGGAAGTTTTAGGCTTATTAGAATCATTGGGAATTAAAAATGGCATTAAACATCCCACACAATTGCTTAATGACCAAGTTGGTATGGTTCATTAACAACTATTCAATAACTATAAAGCCACATACTTGGAATTTGCCAGGTAGGTTTCTTCAAAGCCTACTACAGTGAAAGGACGGTATCTTGGCTTGTTGACGTCTAAAACATATGATCGAGTAGGGCTGACCGAACTATATGCCGTCTGTGCGAGTCTTCCAATGCAATGCATTAATTCGTCAGTCGGTGAATCTATTCTACTTACAGAATATACAGAAATAGAGTAAAGAACTAATGTTTTATTTGAGCTGGAAACAATCAACAAAATTATAGTTTAAGAGATTGAGTGAAGTGATAACTGTGACAATTGAATAGCGTGTTGCTCGTTAGATACCTAGTGTCTTTAAAACCATTTTGATTTTATTATCAATTTTATTACTTCTGTTTTGCATCCTTTTAAATCAGGATGCCAGCTAAGTGCCAGTATTCCAGATAATACTAAAATGTATTTTTCCGAATCAGAAATATAATGAGAGTAGATTTAGAAAGTTGTTTATTGACCCTTAAAATAGTTTAGTGAAATATCAAATCGCGTTGTTTTTGTTTGACTTCATATAATTTCAAGAGTTTTGTTTTCTTTGCCTTACTTATTTTTATCAAACAGCAAGAAGTGTTTTATACGTGACAAAAAGCTGACAAGGGAGGTTTTCATAAGTTGCAAGCCGAGCTTAAGTATTGAATGTATTTTACAGATATCTCTAGAGACTGTTAGATTAAATAGAACTTTCTTCTAGGTCACTAGGTCTGTATTTCTCTTAGGATTTTATTGATTGAACAATCGAGTCTTTTATGTATTTTGGTAAGCCGTGTACGATAACAATAGTACAAAAAGGCATAATTCAAGTGTCCTCATGAAGAATCTATCTTTTATACTAAGACCTTTTGTAAAATAACCTAAAGAAATCTATTGGGTGTGGACCAATAAATTTACCAATTTTCTCACTGATTTTCAGTTCCTACAAGTAGAAATAATTTATCATTCTTGAACTATTCATGTGTCTTGTGAATTAGTAACGAAGTTTTTCTTTCAAAAATATCAGATGTGAATATAAAGTGTAATGAACTAGATGTTTCAATAGATATATTTCTTCAATTCTTCTGTTAACCTCGATTTTTTAATTTTTTTACTGTTTAAACGAAAATGGAAAATTTTCCAAATATGTACTGGTTTCCGAAATTTTATTTTCATAGAAAGGATGAGTAAGTTATAGTTTCAGTATTTAGTAAAGATAATAAAAATAAGCAGTTTTATTGGTTCTTATTGCTACAATAATAATTGCGACTGCAATTTGGACGCCCATGGCATCATTATCAAACTGAAAGCAGTAAAACCACTTGATACGAAAATTTATTCTTATTCAATTACATATAGTCTGGGAGCCAGAGCGATATTGATGGTCTGAATATTAACCCGATGACACTATGGTTTTTCGTTAGAGGACGGTTCAATGATCAATTCATCTCACAGACCGAATTTTCGCCGGCTGCTAGATCTCGAGATACAGCATCCGCAAATTGTTTATTTTTTGACTGGAGGTTAGCCCTTTTTAAGTTGCGGCTACTTGAAAAGCATACCATTCTTATACACCTCCACCATGTGCCATCATTTTTATCTTGTCCGTTTATCAGGCTCACCAGTTAAAATTGGACCTAAAATGGACTGCAGGTTGACCCTCCCAAACCTGGTGGAAAATGTTTATTGGTGTTGCCATCAAAAGTTATCGGTCCATTTCCGAGTAATTGGCCATTATTTGAACCAAAAATGTTTTTTTTTCCATTTTGTGACTAAACCTTGCGGATTACAAGGTAACATGAGGGCACCATGTTAAATAACTTTATTGGTGATCAAATAAAGATTTAAAATTATTACTATCACTCCTTGCCTATTTCAAAACCCCCTAAAACCATCCTCCAAAAAAACGGCCGTTTCGATTTGAAACCCAGCCAGAATCTCTTGACTAATTTATCATAAAATTGGTCATATTATCCATATTATTTTATTTTTTTGGAGGGTTGAAATTGACAAGGAGTGATGGCAATAATTTTAAATCTTTATTTGACCTCCAATAAAGTTGTTTAATATGGTGCCATCATGTTACCTCGTAATCCGCAATGTATAGTCACAAAATGAGAAAAAAGACCATTGTTGGTCCAAATAATGGCCAATTACTCGGAAATGGACCGATAACTTTTGATGGCATAGGGTATCTTGACAATTGCCAGCACCAATGAACATTTTCCACCAGGTTTGGGAGGGTTAACTTGCAGTCCATTTTCGGTTCAATTTTAACTGGTCAGCCTGATGAACGGACACGATAAAAAATGATGGCACATGGTGGCAGTATATAAGAATGGCATGTTTTTCAAGTAACCGCAACTTAAAACGGGCTAGCCTCCAGTCAAAAAATAAACAATTTGCGGAGGCTGTATCTCGAGATCTAG
Organism: Endomychus coccineus; assembly: GCA_958510875.1. Lineage (NCBI taxonomy): Eukaryota > Metazoa > Arthropoda > Insecta > Coleoptera > Endomychidae > Endomychus > Endomychus coccineus. Next base: position 284,423,310 of record OY294067.1, read on the forward strand.
CAGCCGGCGATGAATTGGTCATTGAACCGTCCTCTAACGATAAACCATAGTGCCATCGGGTTAATGTTCAGACCATCAATATCGCTCTGGCTCCTAGACTATTACGTTAATAAACTATCACAAAGTAACGGCTTCATCCATCGAATATTTAGTTAGGATCTAATGCAACAGGTGGCGACGCGTGCGCTTTAGCTACAGCCCGTCTATCTTGATCGGAATAACATGAGAGGTAACAGCAGGCAGTACTACCAATATGAACAAATTGGCGCAGAGTTGAAGAGTAATAACGGAAACAATTTGTTTTATTTCTGTATTAAACAATACAGAAATGAAACAGAAAACATTTATGCTGAACTAGTATATTTCCCATACCAATCAATGTATGATTTGTTCATTTTTATCGGCACTCAACTGTCAAAATCTTATACCAAATATTACCCAAGTGGCAGGCCTTGGATATAGGTATGTTGGCATGGAATGTTTCGTTTCTGTATTAAACAATACAGAAATAAAACAGAAAACATTTATGCTGAACTATTATATTTCCAAGCGGCTGACATTGGGTGTAGGGTATGTTGGCTTGAAATGTTTCCTTTCAAAAATGGGGAAATACGTATTATAATCCATTTAAAATAATAAGCAGGCATTTTTTTCGTTTTATCCAAAATTCGGTAGTATTTTCATTGAATAGAACAACTTTTCGACTTAATATAAATGTTTGAATTCCAATTTGTATTTCTTTACACAATACTCAAATTACAGGTGATATTTTCGCTGAAAAAGCTTCAACTTGCTTATTATTTTTTTGTGCAATGATGTTTTGTACAAAAATTTGTTATGTGACTAATAAATGGCTTGATATTTCTTATATGAATTTGTTGCTTAGTATTTTATTTTATACAATTGCAAAAATTATGTCATGTATGTGTGTTTGTAATAGTCTCTTTATTTATATATAAACAAACAAAAATGGGTAAAACAGTCAAATTATTGAGTCATTTGAACTTTTTATTTATAAAATGCCATATATATTATTTATAGGATCAATATAACTTTTGTACATATACATATACGGTACTGAAATAAAAACTTTGTGCTACTCAATGGTGATTTTTAATTTCCCATTCCTTCTCAAGACTTCCAGTGACAAAAGCCAAAGGTAAATTATAACCAAGATTTTACGACATCTCAGCCCGATTTGAAACATTTTAGATATTTCAAAATTTTCTTTCATTCATTAAAAAAAAACGTAAATTCTCTAGAAATGCACAATGAAGGAATAATTATTTCGGAAGTTAGAGAATTAAACTCAAAATTTAAACGGAACTTTTTCTATACTTTGACTACACGAAAGGGAAACCTATAATGTTCGAAGAACATCGTGTGAGCCAGCAGGGGAATGTTGGGAGAGGAAATAGGTATTCGAATTTTTCTTCAAGGTTTGGAGGTTATAGGCATAGGCAAAGAATTTCACAACTTCGCTGTTCGCTAGAAAAATGAAGTCTGGTAGGAAGAAGTTCGGCAGGTCTCGAGCTTGACGATGAAGATGCGACTAGCTGGAGCTCGGCTAGTCCGCTTATCTGGAATCTCTCGCGGTGGATCAAGAGACGAAATTTCTTTTGAATATCGACCATGCAAACATCTTTAGGAAAGTGAGAGATCGCCCACCTTTCTACGATGTTCTACAGAGGTCAATGAATTCATAATTCAGACGAATAGCTCTGCGGGATAGAATCCATGAGCTTTCGCGTATGTTTGGGAGTCAAACTCTAAACATATGAACAGTACTCCAGGACAGGTCGAATCTGTGCTTTGTAGGTTATGAAAAGCTGCTGGGATGTAAAGTAGCTCTTGGCATAGGAATAGTTGTACCTGACATCATCATATTAGGGATTGTGGGATCCGCCTTTGTAGAGAAGACGCAAGCTTGAGTTTTGATTGCATTAAACTCCGCTAGATCATCAGATCCCCATTTCAAAATCATTACCTGATCTCCATTAATTGCGTCAACCTATCTCCGTCTCGCTCCTCTGGCTTAATTGGTTGGTATAGGAGCTCTAGATAGCTCTAGATCTAGATGATGAAGCGGATGAAATTTACCATCATCTGCAAAGCTTTGGACGGAACAGGTGACCTTTTCCAGCAGATGGTTGATATTGAGCAGAGACAAAGTTGGTACCAAGAGAAATCCCTGTGGAACACCAGCGTTGATAGCCTTTGTATCGGAGGATACTCCGTCAATCACCACATGGAATGATCTATCTGGGAGAATACTCGATCGTAAGCGAAAAACTTGATAAGTCGTAGCTTTCAGAATTGTCAACATTAGTTCTGAATGCTATGTTACAAGTTTGATGTAAATTTGAGTTTAATTATCCAACTTCCGAAAGTTGAAATGTTTTTACACTATGTAAACGCTGAAACCATAGATATAAGAGGAATAATTACAGGGTATCTATTAGGTAGGATTTCAAGGAACTTGTGAATACCAGATTTGGTACAGGGGATCAATTTATATCGAAACAGGTCATCTGTTAATTATAATATACTACCTGTTTTGGTCATCGTTATTCATGTTAAACATGGCAATTATTGTCTAAATATCAAGTCTTTTCAACATTTCTAGAATGTTCAAAAACAATATACATGTTTCAATCTCGGCATTTAATTTCAGTAGAAAAAGTACCGAAAGAGACTACAAAGTCTAACTCTAACTTTTTAAACTTGGTCTCTCTAGTCTAAATCGATCAGTGACGCCACAAACTTATAGTTCTAGACAACTGTTTTGCTCTTCTAATAGAGCTCATCAGTAGAACGAGCAAGTTCGCAACGTTAGAACGTTACTGAACGGTCATGTTATAGGTTCACATAACGAACCACAGTATCGAACAATGTACGACATTGACTGATAGATTTCTCGAACTTCACAAAAGTTACAGGGAATGTTAGACTACTTGTGTCCACCAGATGGAGACACCAAATGAAACCAATGTAAGAAATTAGATATAAATGAATATATGAATACATTCATTTACCTCATCTCTTTTGCCAGACAACAATGATCAGGAACTATCTTGAATAGTACACTTCCGCGGATAGTTAATCTTGAAAATACTTGGATTCCGCTTCACAATAGTACTACTTGATGTCGACGTTAACCACTACAGGTGGCATAGTTGGCGAAAAGTGAACGCGGAATCCATCAGAAGCCAAGAATGTTGAGGAACTTTATTATTGTTATCTGGCAAACGACAACATGAGATTAAATTTCTTAAATCAACTACTTCCTACCTACTACATGAGATGCCTTGGTAACCGAAATATTTACTTAGAACACTAAATATTATTGTTATTTGAGTACTTCTATTGGTCGTACATACAGGTCTAGAAACTAGAGGCTGTTTCCTATGTGAGAAGTGGTACCTCTAAGCGTCGACTGTCGCGTAGTACCAGAAGACTTCACGTGAGAGTATTCTCTGACAACTGTCAGTTGACTTGTAAACACAAGGAATACCTGCGTTTTTAGAAACAAATTACGAAACCGTGCATTGTGCCCGAAATGCAAAACGGGGTACAAAAGTGTAAAGCAAGAAACTTCTGTTTTTAAAGTGCCGAAAGATGCGGAAATGCGAAAAAAGTGGATGCTTGCGATTCCGGATAGAAATCGTTTTAACGACGTCTTTTATGTGTGCGAAAAAGGGGAAGTTATTTTTGAGGTGAGTAATACATTTTGACAAGAGTAACAGTTCTATTCCTCTCTCAAATCAGAATAGTAAATATTGCGTTACGAGAAAAATTATTTTACTTAATAATGTGATTGTTGCCGTACTTCGAGATCCAAGCGCTAGCTAGTAGCTGAGCGAGGGACTACGAGTTTGGCGACACGTAAGAGACCCTTGTCAAACATTCGAGTCCCCAGATCTGTATGTACGACCGTGGTACTGATCAATCTCCATAACCTAATTAAGTAAGGGTTAAATTATCTAGACTACAAAATTGATTAAGCATTTCAACAACTTACTATCTGTATCTGTAAAACTATAAGCTAATAACCTGCCATTTAGAATCAAGAAAAAAATTACTTTTATTGAATGCGGAAACAATCCCTACCTTGGAGTAGTGATCAGTATTAAATGATGATTGCTTTTCTCAGTTAATTTTATATTTCTTTCCTGTGATTACTGATGAAATCACAGATACATAATAAATTTTATTGACATTGTATGAATTCTGTGGTTCTGTGAATCCAACTTTCACTTTTGTTTATTTACTTTTAATTGTATTTTGCTTTATTGAAGGTTATAAAATTAAAGTTAACATTTTGAAATTTATTATAAATAACATGCATCAAGTTATCGCTCATGACTTAGAAGCCAGTAATAGGACTACCGATGTTATTTTGAATGAAAATATCAGTTTTCAAACAATGTTACTGCATGAAAAAGTCCTTAATGGTTTAACAATTGCTGGTTTCCGCAAGCCTTCGCCTATACAGCTGAAGGCAATACCTTTAGGGAGATGCGGTTTTGGTACAACTTCCTTAAATAAAGTATTTGATAGATTCTAACATTTACATTTACAGATCTTATAATAAAATCGAAGTCTGGTACAGGGAAGACTGCAGTTTTCTCTGTTGTTGCACTAGAGGCAGTTGATACAACTCTAAATAACTTGCAAGTTTTAATTTTGGGTCCAACCCGTGAAATAGCAGTTCAAATTCATGATGTGATAAAAAGTATAGGATGTGAAATTAAAGGTTAGATAGTGGTTTCATTTCCATAAAAATAAGTGTCTACGTCTCATTAATTAATCATTTTATTTTCTGCAAAGGATAAATGATGTGTACAGAGAATTTCTGATATAATATTTAGTTTTTGAAGAATAATTTCTTGAATATGCAAATAATATCTGGTATTACTCACCCACACATTTTCTCTAGATTTTGATGAACATTTCTCCATATAAGTATTTTAAAACTGCATAAAAATTATGATCAGGATTTTGTAATGTGTATATATTTCATGTCTATGATAGATATTCGGAATGAGCTCACTATATGGTATAACGTATAACTCTTGAATAGTATTTAAACATTTTTTTCATTGCTGTAAACTATGATGGACAGTTTAAATTATTTAAGAGTACAGTAAAGTAGGTGTCTTTATTAAACCATACAATCTGTATTATTAGTTTTAAAAAAATTGTTTCTGATAGTCATAACCCATCCTTCTTGCTTGAAGCCTTTGAACCATTCTTTAAAATACATTCAAAAAACACTTTTCTAAATCCTGTGATGTTCTATCATTAATTTGTGCCTCCACCAACTAATACCTTATTCCAACATTAAATTTCTTATGAACTAAGTATTACAGAATAGCATGTAGAGAGAAGAAGATTCAATTGTTATGAATATGAATCGTGTACTAATGTATATAGATTCTCAATTTTTAAAGTCATTGAATAGAAAATCTTATAGTATGTTTTGTGTAAAAACATGGTCTTCATGAACTATTTCTGGGTAGATTCCATGCACTAGTAGGTAGCTGATTTAACTTTTTTCCAGGCTTAAAAGTTGAATCTTTCATTGGTGGCCTTCCAGAAAAAGATGATTTTGAGAAAGCAACAAACTGTCACATAGCTGTTGGAGCTCCAGGGCGTGTGAAAGCGTTATTAAGTCAAGGAATTTTGAACTTGAAGCATATTCGTTTATTCGTACTCGATGAGGCTGATAAGCTTATGGAGAATAGCTTCCAAAGTGACATTAATCAAATTTATCACAGTATGTCTGAGCGAAAACAAATGATCGCCGCTAGCGCAACGTATACAGATGAATTGAATGAGTTTTTGAAAAATTATATGCAATCACCAACACAAGTAAGTGCAGAATCCAACACACCTCTTCTATTAGGCTTGAAACAATTCGTGAGAGAGGTCAGTTCTCATACGAATATCGTGCAACAAATGAAAGTGAAAAATGAGGAACTTCTTCTATTATTATCTCAAGTATCGTTTACACAGTGTTTGGTCTTTTCTAATTACCAAACTCGTGCTCAAAGTATCAGCAACACAATCAACCAAAGTGGATGGAACTCGACTTATATTTCCGCAGCTCAATCACAGGCGGAAAGATTGGAAGCTGTAAAGAGTCTCAAAAATTTCGCTTGTCGCATTTTATTATCTACAGACTTAACAGCTCGAGGAATTGATGCTGCAAATGTTGATTTAGTGATCAACTATGATGTTCCGGTTGATGCGGTGACCTATTTACATAGAATGGGTAGGGCTGGTCGATATGGGGCTAGAGGTATTTGTATCACTTTGGTTTCCAATGGCAGTGAATCGGTTCACTTTCAGAACATTCTGGGTTCGATTGGTGGAACTAGCATTTCTATACCAAAATTGTTGACATCGAGCGATTCGGTTATAGATTTGTGGACTGCTGATTTAGATACATTTGATCAGTTATTTGGGACTGTATCTGATGAGATAAGTTCACCGAAAATTGATCCCCAAATAAAAAACGAAATTCTCGAATTGAAAAATCCAATAAACGCAAAATCAAAAAAGAAAACTAAGAATAAAAATACTCAAGATAACCAAAAGAACAAAGAAACCAGCGCTACTGAAGCTGATTGTTTCGATTCAAACGAAGTTGTTGATAAAAATAAGAAACTTGAGGACAATTTAACCTGTGAAGATCCTACTGATATTCTTCAATCCTTGGCGAGTGGTAATTTTGATTTTACAAATATTCCTGAAGTCAAGGCTCCAGGTATCCTTGTGGTGGATGATAAAAAACGCAAACGTGAAATAGCGACTACTCAAAGAACCAGCATTGAAGCGAAGAAAGAAAAAAACGATTTGACTACTTCAAAATATAATTTGTTTTGTAAAAATAGAGCAATGTATGACGTAGCGAAGATTTTAACAAATAACTCTGGAAATGTAGATGACGAAACGGTAGATCACGTTCAAGAATATTTAAAAATAACGGAAGAAACCGATTCTAACACAATCAGAGAATATTTAGAAGAATATGAATCTGTACCTTCTTTAGAACTTTTAAAAACTATTAGATTGCACTCGGAAAATTCCTGCAGGGAAACCGATCCGGAAAGCATTTTAAACAGTGTTTCACATTCTCCTATAAAAGAGAAAACGTTGGAAAATATCTTCTGTCATGCTTATAACTATGCAACTGATAAAGGTGGGCATTGGGAACAATATTTGCCCAAAAATGAAATTACTCAATTTCAAAGTCTGAATGAGGTTGAAAACTCAGGTGATTGTAATCTTATTATTCAAGGCAATCTAGAAGAATTATCTATGGACGATGCTGATGAATCTCACGAATATGCGGTTGATAATCAATTGCAATGGGTACCGGTAGTGGACAGTGCCCCTGTTGGAAATAAAGCCATTGAAGTGGCAGACGTTCCCGAACACGAGCGTTTTAGTGCGTGTTACAATCAGTGTAGTGTGGACTTGTGGCAAAATGGTTTGTGTTTTGACAATGTTGAAGGTTTTGATGATTGGTTTCAACATTGGCAAAAACAGGTAGAATCTGTAAGAAACTATGTAAGCCAAAACATTTATATTAAGGAAATGAGTAATTACCAAAATGAATTTGGGCACAAATGATACATTGTGCAATAAATGGTTTCTAAACTTCTTTTAGTTCTTTTATTTTCGTACAATCAACCACATTTTCGAATTTTGACGATTTTCATAAGGGGTAGTATGGAAAAACTGTGATTTTGGTCAACCTCATTGTATTGGATGAAAGTGCGTTATAATACGTCTTCAATGATGAGGAATTTGATACCAACGTTAGTTTTGACCTTGGACGCCTAACTGGGTTACAGCATGTCGAGATCCTAAATTCTGGTCATCTCCTAGTTTATGAGCCCAATGAAATCATGTTTCAGAAGAATAATTCACTTAAAATTCATAATTGTAATGTTCTAAGCACCTGCAGAATAAATTCCAGCAATCATAATTTTTTTCGAATTTTGACGAATTTCGTAAGGGGTAGTAAGTATGGAAAACATGTGATTTTGGTCAACCTCATTGTATTGGATGAAAGTGCGTTATAACACGTCTTCAATGATGAGGAATTCGATACCAACGTTAGTATTGACATTAGATTAGGCCTAACCGTGTTACAGCATGTCAAGATCCTAAATTCTGGTCATCTCCTAGTTTATGACCCCAATGAAATCATGTTTCAGCAGAATACTTTACTTAAAATTCATATATATTTTTTTTTTGCGTAGAGGGAAAATCTTGCATAGACGTCTCGTGTGCCGTATTCCTACCGACTAAAACTCCTCCTCCGTGAGGTTGGTTCTCCATCCTGAGGGGAGCCCCACAGCACTGCGGTCATTATTGTGCCCTCACTTGTTTCTACCTCATCATCAGTCCGGTGTATTCTATGAATTTCAGTAGCCTGTTATAGGATATAGGGGATACTTCTGATTTCCTCGGGTGTAGTCTCATCGTCTCCGAGGTATGTCCGACGACCAACCGTATATGTCGTGGACTGACACAGCACATGCATAGGTGTCTCATCTCCCACGCCGCAACCCCTGCAAGCGGGCTGATCTACCAGTCCCATCGTGTAGAGGTGTTTGTTGCATGGGGCGTGTCCGGTCAGGAATGCAACAAGATTCCTTATTTCTTGTCTGCTGAGCGTCAGCAGATTTTTCACTCGTTGCTGCTGGAGATCTCCCATCAGTCGCTTGGATTGCGTCATACGGGGCAGTTCTCTCCAGTAGGCACTGTGCTCTATCTCGAACCATTTTTGGATTACAGATTTTGCTGTGGCATGAGAAATGCCACAGGTTGGCTCTGGTCCAATCAATTGTTTTTCCGCCCCCGCTTTAGTGAGTGCGACGGCAGTTTCTGTCTCTTCTCGTTTGGTTTCTCCAGACTCACACGAGTGTTACTCTATTGGGGTTCATTACTAGTGCCGTTAGTTCTTTGACGCAATCAAGTACACATTGTGAGGTGATTGTGTATGACTCCAGTGCCTTAAGCCCTGTCAGGTTGCTCACTACGTTGTGATTAAAATTCATATTAGTAATGTTTTAAGCACCTGCAGAATAAATTCCAGCAATTATAAATTTTTTTCTAATATTTTCGAATTTTGACGAATTACGTAAGGGGTGTATGCAAAAATTGTGATTTTGGGCAACCTCATTGTATTGGATGAAAGTGCGTCATAACACGTCTTCAATGATGAGGAATTCGATACGAACGTTAGTTTTGACCTTAGATGAGGCATATCGAGATCCTGAATTCTGGTCATCTCCTAGTTTATGACCCCAAATGATGGTATCCAGGAGATGTAAGTTTTACTAAAGCTGGATAATCGCACTTAAGGACAATGATGGGTTATGACCTGTCTCTTGAAATTGTAGAATGTCCTATTTGAGGTTAACTTGAAAACATATGTTGAAGCTTCATCTCGTCTGTCTTAAGTGAGGCGCAATGCAATCATCATATTTCAACTTATAAGCTCCTGGCTTCTACTTCTCTCACAATATTTGGTATATAGTGAAAGTGAAGTATTGTATAAACAGCCTAAAAAAATTATGAGCATTCTGGATCCGTCTAGACTACTTTTGAAAGTATGTCTGTATTGTGCGTGCTTGTCTAAAATCGGAGGAGACTATTCCCCGTCCCTATTGGTCGTATGGATTTGAAATTTAGGAGATCGCTTTAAAGTGATGGAAATAGGAACTGTATTATCTTTGGGCGTGGTGTCCCCGTTTCGAGTGGTATTTTTGACAACTTGTCTTTCAAATGAATTTATATTATTTTATTGAACCATTACGATAAGTGTTTTTCTGGTTATAAATATGTATCACTACAATAAACTCGCAGAAGTGTCCGAAATTCTCATTTTAAGATTCGAAGTGTGAACATATATCGATTTTACCGAAATTTACTGCAATGTTTTCGCGGTACTTTTCAAAAACCCCATTAGAGACTAAAAATTTAATGTTGTCACTGAATGAGTTATAGTTGAGAATGCCACAGCGCAGCGTGGTGAAACAATTTGTCAGCATTAATTTATTCTAAATTAATAGTTACAAGTTTTGTGTAAGTTTGAGTTTAATTCTCCAACTTCCGAAAGTTGTAACTGTTGTATAAACATATTCACGTATAGTCACAGTATCCAGAACACTGCAAGACAGCCTTGATTAAAAACACCCAATGAATGATTTAATTAATGATAATGTACTTTTATTGCTGTATAGTTTATACACTAAATTAGATTATACATTTTCGAAACAATTAAAACAATTAATAAATGTGATATATTGAGGAGTGACAGTTTGAGTTAATTAAATTAACTTGTGTGCTGTCATTTCAATAACATTCATAAGTATACAACAATAACCGCAAACGAAAGAAGAGTAAAAAAAAGAAAAGTAAAATAAATAAAAAAAAAATGAAGTAAAAAAAGAAAGGATAGATTATGCAATAATAAATAAGATAGAAAAGAAGTTGATTCATTTTAAGTAAAACCACTAAGTAATTTGGATCAAGTCGTAGGTTGAATAAATAAATAAATGCTGCTGTTTCAATTGATTAATATTAATTTTTCAGGTTAAATTATGTATGAGCATGTTGTTATTGGTGATAATCCAATTGGGTAAAACTTTGTTAAATACTCCTTTTGGTAGTGTTTTCATTTCTTTATTCAAAGTATTATAAATTTTGGGCCCAATATACGAGATGTGTTGTCTAGCTAGATTGTTAGTTATTCTAGGTAGCGCCAAGTGTGCTGAAGTATTTGCTTTAGTTGAGAGATTGTGGGTTAATTGTATTTTATATTTATTATTATTATGCATGAATTTGATTATTGATTTAATGTAAAGTTGCCTTATATTGAGCTGTTTATTTTCGTTAAATAGCAGTTTTGTAGAATATCGTTTTGGTTTATTATTTATTATTTTCAATATGTGCTTTTGTATTATAATTAATGGTGACAGGTTAGTTGTGTATGTAGAACCCCAAAATGCAATTCCGTAATTTAGTAAAGTCTCGACTAGACTGGTATATATTAGTTTTAGTTGTTTTATAGGAACTATGTCTCTGAGGACATAAAAGATGTATATACATTTTCTCACTTTTTTTGTTAAGTACTCAATATGTTTTGTCCATTTTAAATTTTTGTCAATCATGATACCTAAATATTTGACATGGTCTGAATTGCTTATGACCTCACATGAGCAATCAATTTGCTGTGTACATTTGTGATTATGTATTTTAATCTCAGTTATATTAGGGATTTTATTGTTATAGAGAGAGAATGTGATGAAATTACTTTTTGTTGTATTCAAAGTTAAATAGTTACAGTCTAGCCAATTTTTGATTCTGTTGATGCTCCATTCCGCTTTGTTCAAGACGTCTTCCCAGCTTGTACCGATAAATATCACAGCGGTATCATCAGCATAGCAAATGACTTTACCATTTATTTTGAGGTTTAATAAATCATTGATATGTATTAAAAACAGCAAGGGTCCTAAGACAGTTCCCTCAGGGACACCTTGTGTTACGTTGACTTCATCACTGATTGTGTTATTTATTCTCACACATTGTTTTCTGTTGCTTAAGTAGGATTCTATTAAATTGTATGCAGAACCTCGGATGCCTATTTTGTGAAGTTTATCAAGTAATATGCTGTGGGATACCGTGTCAAATGCTTTGCAAAGATCTAGAAAGAAGCACAATACTTTTTGATTGGAGTTTATTGGTGCAACTATTGCATGTGTCAATTCATCGATAGCATTTTCAGTGCAGCGACCCTTCATAAAGCCGTATTGTGATTCTGATATAATATTACACTTCATGAGGAAATTACAAAATCGGTCTTTGATGCACTTTTCAACAATTTTTGATAAATTGCTTATGAGTGAAATTGGTCTGTAATTAGAAATTTCTGATTTTGAATTTGCTTTATGAATTGGTATAATGATAGCTGTTTTAAAAATTGTTGGATATTCACCGCTTGAGAAAATCAAGTTCGTTATATGTTGAAGAGGTTTTAGAATAAATTTGTGGTACCTTTTTATGAAATTATTGGTTATTCCATCAGGTCCAGTGCTATTTGTATTTTTCAGAGAGTTTATATGTTTAATTATTTCAAGTTCTTGGATTGGATCTAGGAATATACTTTTTTCGTTAAATTCTATTTCAGAAAGTATTTCATTTTTGTTGTTATTTTGTCAGCTAACTCTTGGCCAATATTTGCAAAGTATTCGTTGAATCTTTTTGAGATGTCGCTATCATTTGTTAATTCAGTACCGTTTTGGCTTACAACCATATTTACTACATTAAATATACTTATTTACATTGCTTCAATTTTTTAATTATATATATACATATAATACAAAATAAATTACATAATCATAATAAATAGCTATCCAAAAAAAATGACAAATTCACAAATTCGCTTAATGGTGATCAGTTTCATTTTCATATTCATACTTTTTTTCTTAAAATCAAAAGATGTAGATACATTTTATTGCCAATAATTAAAACATTAATGACATTCCCCTTTTGTCTTAGAATGCCATCTTTGGCGAAACGCCGGCATATTCTCTTGCACCGGAATCCATCCAGAGAGCATAATTAATTATTAATAATGTTGAGCCGCGGAAGTCTTCAATGCAAAATGCATTATTATTATAACTCCATTTTTGTCATATTTTATTATTACTCACAGGCTAACAATCAGGATATTAAAAAAAAATAGAGATGGTAACACCCCCTTAATCTTTGTATTTGAACTCGATTTCAACGAATAAACGCTAAAATTATTAATGTTCAACGCTGTTCTACGAAAATTATAGGTTTTTTAATGTCAAAATATTTTAGAAAATAACTAAACTGTAGGTGAGACACTTATGAATACAACACTATCAGATGTAATTCCTACCTTTATAAAATACACAAAAAGTAGCTAATTACTTTACTTTTGACAAACCGAATCAATTTTTTTGAAGTTAATCATTCACTTTAAATTGTTTAAACTTGTTATCATGTGTAAAATCTTTACTTTTTCTTTTGTATTTATTTAACTTCATTGTCACATCAAATAATAGCGTAGTGTAAAGGGGTGTCAGGAGTTCGATAGAGAAAAGTACAGTGGGTAGAGTGGTGGTTGAGGTACCGTTCGTAAGGAGCTACATTGTAGATGTGCCAAAAACTGCAACAATTAAAATAGTTATGTCGTTTGGCTAGGTTGGGCCACTATAAATTAGGGAAAAGCTCCCAACTGTCAACATGTCAACACTGAGTTGCATGGCGGGTGGTAAACCGCCAGGTCGCCGTAACTGTTCCTGGGACGGTTAGTAGGCCGGGGTATGCCTAGTAATTGTTATTTTTTAATGAAAATAGATATGTACCCTATTAATTTTTTCCAAAAACCAAACTTTTTCCGAATTTTGACATACAAAATGTTATAGTAGACCAATAATTTTTTCCGAGTAAATAGTTTTTGTGCCTTTGTTCATTAAAATCGTGTTACAAGTATAAAAGTAACAATGGTGTTTCAAACCCGAATGGCCAACACTGTTCACGAGGATTAAATATTTGAGTTAATTGCTATTAGAAGTATAGGAAGTTTTCAGCTAATTTATAAATGACTAGCTGGTGTCAAATAGGAATGTAAACGTTTGCAACAAGTCTTCAAATATATCGCAAACCATCTACTTTGTCTAGAACGGTAACGCTTTCAAAATATCCGTCTTTGCAGGAATGTTGTTGTTACTTAGGAATTACGTTTTTACTGAACGAACATCACGAAGACCAATATGATATTTGGATTAGACTCTAAAAATACTGTTATAAATCAACCAAAAATCTCGTAAATATCTGATCGCTAGTGATATTCCAAACAGAGCCTAATATATTCTCAAGTGTCAAAACAAATCATATCTGAAATTGGATCAGACGAATTTCTTTAGAAACAATACGCGAGCAATCCAATTTTATTCATTTTCATTTACAGCATTGGAATTCAACTTAATGTTGTCTCGATTAAAAATTGAAAAGTTGAACTCAGAAAAAGAGCTAAAATTGCATTTGAATTGGCAATTAGTATCATTTGAGAGATAAAATGAATCAAATAACACTGACTACGATAATGCAGCTGGATTATTTTGGTGACTAAAATTGAATTTAAACATTAGACATGTAATAATTGTGGTATTTCTTGGACTGTTGTTTTAGACTGAAATATCTAAAACACTGTTCAATCTTTACCTCCAAATCTGAAAACGTAAATGGATTCTTCTTTGAATATAAATTTATATAAATACCAAGAACAACTAAAAATCCAGACCATAGATACCTGTAAATAAATATGTTTAGTCCCCATTATCACCACTCATTCCAAAGAATACTTACTGATGACTAAATGGTTTGCTGAAAAAGAAGAATGATATTATAATAGTAATAGCTTTTCGGAAAGTTGTCACAGTAACAGCTGCAAACGCCCCAGATGTTCTGACAAGAGTCAAAACAACTTGGATACCCAAATAGCCAGTTGCAGAAAATATCAGTGCATATCCATATTTCATTTTTGGATTCTGAAAAAATGGAATAGATGAAAGAACAAAAAATCTGTGGGATGGAAATAATAAAATTCTTCATAGGAGCATTACAAAAGGAGTGCAATGTTTTATTTAAAAATAATAAAACTTATATATTACAATTACACTAAAAGATTTTTATACATTTTCCATATCATCTACAGCATGATGATGTTAGTTATTATGAGGGAGAAATACGTAATTGAAAGAACTACATCCGGGCCTTGACATTTCAGAGTGATATAAAAGGGATTAAGCAAATGTGATCGCTGATGTTTATCAAAGGTCATGACAATATTAAAACTTAATTTTAGACATTAATTATGTAATAATCCGACGAATTATTACTTTTTGGGGGCCTTTAAATAATTTGATTTAATTCAAATTGAAAGTTTTATGAATTATTATATCTAGAAATAAACATTCGATATTAGTTATGTCTATAGGCGACTCTAATCTGAAGCCCCCTTTCCTGTAGCATTGACTCCATGCTTAGCAAACGTAGCAAAGTATGCGGTCAACGGTACTTGTTTTTCCCAGAGTCAGGAGTTCACGTGGAGTTGAGACGGGCTGTCATTTACGATTCTTTCGCCTAGCTAGATTTCTATTGGCTGTGTTTATAATTTATGGGTGGGCCCTGCTCCCGGTATTCTAAGTTAAACATATTTTCTAAGATTAGCGCGTGGGGTGGCCCCCACTTCAATGGTTTCATAAAAACTAATTACTTTGAGGAAAAAAGACAGTTCTTCACCATCTACTCAAGAGTTCCTATTTTTAATATTACTTGAAGGTGGCTTTATAAACTATTGATCACACATGAAGATAATAAACTACAACAATAAAAGAATAGAGAGTCTTATTTACAAGAAAAAAAGGTTTTCTAACCACTTTCAACACTTGAATATATGTTTATCTTTAAAATTTAAAGAGCTGTATTTAAATTCTCGGGAAATAGGTCATATTAACACTTATGCTTTATATTTTCTCGTCTTTACGTACGTTTCGGTCTCACGACCATCATCAAAAGACTTATTATTAACACAAACCGTCCTTATCGCACCAATTTTAATTAAAATGCCCACGTCGCCGAAACGAACAGAAACACGAATAATCGAAAGTGTAACACATCAATGTTATAAGTAAAATATATCAAGAATCCACTGTTAAGCAGTACTCTTAAGAAATGCGAACTCATGTCAACAAAGTCTATGAACGACTAAAAACGAGAACATTAGGTTCAAGAAACCACTTTCAAACCAGATGCTAAGATGTACAAACTAATAGAAAAAGGTTTATCAATTATTGGAAATATACTTTTGACATTCTACCTAAAAAATACTTTTAACATTATAAAGACGCATGTAGGAATTTGCAAGAGTTTTAACTAATTAAGTCAGTATAAATCTGACTTAGTGTCTGAATATCTGTCCTATGATTTACAGATTTGGAGTCACGTTTTATGTGAATCATCTCCAGAATAGATCTTTCATAATAATTGGTTTCCTTAGTTATAATATTAACATTTTTGAAATCGAATTGATGGTTATAATCAAAGCAGTGTTTAGCAAGGGCGGTGGAATTTTCCAAGTTTTTGTTTCTTGTGCTATACTTATGGCCATACATTCTTTTTTGTAAATATTGTTTAGAGATTCCAGTATAAGTCTCATCGCAGTCTAAACAATTTAATTTGTATACTGTGTGGGTTTGTTTATCTTTAGGTATTAAAGGTTTTAGATTTGAGAAATATTTTCCAACACAGTTAGTAGGCTTATTTTATAACATACTTTTTCAAACATTTCTTAATTTTGTCTGAGGTCTCCGGAATGTATGGTAATGTTATAAAATTGTCTGTATTACCTTTTATGTTATTTATATATGACGATCCATTATAGATTTTGTTTACTCTTTCTTTAATGATAGGATTGAAAAATGTTTTTGGGTACCTACCCATTCATTTCCAGTGTATTACGTTTTAAGTCATCCAGTTTTAGACATAAATAAGTGATGGTTTTGAGACCGAAACATACGTAAAGACGAGAAAATATAAAGCATTAGTGTTAATGTGACCTATTTCCCGAGAATTGATATATAATTCATACCTGGGTCAAGAATCTTTATTATAATATAAAGAACTATAAAGTATTCTATTTGAATTTAGAATGGTTATATTCATTTCCCATACATAGCCCTTCAAAATCAAATTCTGAATAAGTGCCTGCATACTTCATACCCTACCTCAGCAAAGTACTTCAAGCCTTCCATCAAATCACCACTTAGGAACATCGCTACAAAAATATATAAAAAACCTATGGAATATGAATAGAGCACAACTTCAGAATTAGGAGCAGAATAGGTTTTCATTGATTTTTCTTGAACGTTCCCAATAATCGCATCGCATAATAGTGCCATTGATATCATCATTACACCTCTGGTTTCAAAATTTGGTTGTACTTGGGAATCGGCTAGAAAAAAGGTTTCATAAAAAAGGCATATCATAAATATACAATGTCTAGAAACTGTTTTTAAGTGTTTTTGTTCTAATTCCACATTCTAAGAATGCTTAAGAGAACAATTATTAATGTTTTCTCATTTCTGTAACTTACTGAGATAATATCATACAACCTAGGATATAAGGATTCAACAGTATATTCATGAAATATTTCCCATAAAGAATCTCAATACTAGTCTAGGCTGTGAACCAGGATTTTAGCCATAATAGAAAAAAAAAACATGTAGGTAAGTTCGAATCAAAAAATTTTTTTTGCATTGGCTTCAGGATGTTCTCAGGATCATTCATACACCTTAAAACCTCTTGGGAACCCCAACGCCACCTCCCAATGGGGCGAAAATGGCCCGAAATCTCCCCCAAAATTGCAACATGCCACCAAGGGCGTTTTTTGGGTCGCTTATCACGAATCCTTAGCCACATTTACTTGCAATTAATCGTAGGGGTGGTCAAATCGACAAAATTGGCCAATTTCGCACCCCTAATACGTTATTGTGCAATTTATGTGTTTTTGGCATTTAGAATGCACCAAGGAGGTTTTTTGGGTCGCTAAACACGAATCCGGTGATACATTTACTTGCAATCCATTTTAGGGGTGATGAAATCGAAGAAATTGGCCAATTTTGTCGATTTTACCACCCCAACGATGAATTTCAAGCAAATCTGGCTTCGGTATCGCATTCAGCAACCCAAAAAACCCCTTTCGTGCATTCGAAATGCCAAAAACACGTAAACTGCAGAATAACATATTAGGGGTGCGAAATTGGCCAATTTTGTCGATTTGACCACCCCTACGATGAATTGCAAGTAAATGTGGCTACGGATTCGTGATCAGCGACCCAAAAAAACTTTGGTGGCATGTTGCAAATTTGGGGGAGATTTCGGGCCATTTTCGGCCCCAACGGGTGGTGGGGTTGGGGTTCCCAAGAGGTTTTAAGGTGTATGAATGATCCTGAGAACCACCTGAAGCTAATGCAAAAAAAATTTTTTGATTCGAACTTACATGTTTTTTTTTTCCGGTTCATAGCCTGGACTATCATTTCTGTAACTTACTGAGATAATATCACACAATATAACCTAGGATATAAGGATTCAACATTATATTCATGAAATTTTTGCCATAAAGAATCTCAATAAAGCTAACCCAGTGTTTCGATATAATCTTAAGAGTTCATTTATGTTGTTATAATTTACAGGGCTTTTATTCAAATATTATCTCCTTCAAAAAAAGCAGGTTTATTGTATGAATATGTTTATCTAGAACATGATTGGGGGAATCCAGAATATTATATATTCATTGCATCTTTCCTCTGTCCAAAGATGGCATGGCAATGTGTGTCAAAACAAATATCCCTGTATTGTTATTCAAGTGTAGATTTAATAATTACCAATGCCTATTATAACTAAGGTGTTGTAACTGGAATACTTTTCACGATAACTGACATCTATCGGTTGAATCCAAACACTTGTCTTTATAGTTTTAGTTCTATCAAAAAGTTAAATAATAAAATAATAAAGATTGAATGAAATGAATAAGGTGAATAAGTTTTGGAAGGAATTCATGGTTATATTGCCATTTGAAATTGAGGATTTAATAGATATATCTTGATCCTAATTTGTCTCATGAAAAATTGATGGATCTAAGATTCAAATTAATACACACCCAAAGTAAATAGTGTTAGTCCAATACACATTAATACAGCTGCCATGAAATCAAATGGTCCATATCGTTTCCCTTGAATGATTATACTCCCTGCCATGACAGGAATCAATTTACAACATTTGAAAATAACTTGAGTGGGATAATTTAAGAACCCTAGAGAAGCATTAGAGAACCCCATTGTGCCTAAAGTAAGGAGAGCTAATATAAAATACGTTCGGAAGGGTATCCTTAAAATAAATTGTTAGTTATAATTCCATTACAAAAGTAAAACGGTGTACCTTCTTTCAGTTATGTTTCGTATCCTTGTTTCTATTAAACTGAACAGACTGTAGTATCCAAATTGAACTAGAGTTAAATACCATCCATAAGGTTGGAAACCATCTATGGTAAAAATCAGTTCTTGCATGTATCCATAAAGTAAGAAAAAGATAAAAACTGCAATAGTGCATAAAACAAACTGAACATTTTGATTCAAATTTGTGATATCCAGGCATAAAATATTCATTCTAGGTTTCTCTGGGGCTGGATTCAGAGGCAAATATTTTTGGCTATCCATTTTACTGAGATAAATATTAGTACTATGAATAATGAGAAGTGGTTAGTATTTTTTACACCTCGACATTGTTAAAACATATTTGGATTGGAATGTTATGTTAGGTTATGGTTAATGGTTATGTTGACTTGGCCTGTCAGACCACAGAGGTAGAATTTTATCTATGGAATGACGAATAGGGAACAGGTCACCCAACGGTAGAATATGTAATTTCAAACGAATATGGTATATTGGTAATTTATGAGTTTTTAATATTTGATAATATTGTTCACCGTTTGAAAATTTTATGAAAAGTCATCAAACTTCTTAATGTATAGCATACAATTGCTCTATCAATATAAACCTCGAGCGTGTTTCGTCCAAGATTCAATGCTGAAATAAATACTTGTCGGTCTCATCACTATAATGTGACTTATGCCACTTATTAGCTTGTTACGTAGGTATATCAGATTTTCCGAGTGGAACACGAGGACTTGTTTACAATTACTCCGAATGACTCGCATATTAAGATCAAGATCAAACCCAACAAGACTAGTCTTATTGATCAAATCATAAAACTCTATTCTCGATTGATTTTTCATATTATTGCCTCAACTTGATGGTAACTTCATCTTTATATATTGGCACAACCTTGCCTGATGCTCCCATGTCAGTTGTTTGTTTGTGTTTCACATCCCTCCCTCCTCCCATCGTACATATTAGGTTAGTAATCTCCCATATATAATATCTAATCTATGTTAGTAACTATCGAGAAGAGAAGACCAATAATTAAGAATGACAAACTCGAATGATAGAGCGAGAGTAAATACTCGGAACGTATATCACTTGGCCACTATGTGAAATTGCAAAACGCCATGAGAAGAAAACTCTGAACTAGAGGTTGCGAAAATTCGTCGAAAATCTCCATATTATTGTGCACAGCTATATCTGAAGCAGTAGATGATATCGTATTCACATTTTGAGTTGTATTCTTTAAATTTAAGGGTCTGGAATGTACTATTCAAAACACGCAATACTTAATAGTGTTAAGGTAACAAGCTACCTATAGTTGAAATGTAAGGTTTTAATTGTTCAAGTAATGATGGAGTTATTCTAATTATTTTAATCACTTTTTTAAGGTTCAATAAACTGATGAAGTATTCAGCAGAAAGTTGGAGAGCAGCCTTAAAAAGTGTTGAAAAAAATTATAGGTAGGTGGTACTCAATAATTATGTAATGTCCAGTGTGTAAATGGAAACATGGTTCAAGTATCTTAATCTGAAGAATTTAATTCGTTTATTGGTGATGTAATAGTACAAAACACTGCAATAGTCTTATCCCGTATAAATATGTATTATCAGTTTTTTTATCCTAATAATATTCTCACACTCATTATTCGGCAACCAATAATACTCAATAATTCTCCGAAAATGCCTGATACGCAACAAGGAACGAACGAGTATCTATTTATTTTCAACACTAACTCATCAATTGATAAGTAAATAATACCACTCAATATAAATAATGTTTTACAGGTACTAATTTGAAGTTTTCGTTATCACACATAGCAAATTGTTTAAAATAACACATAACAGGAATATTCACAATCAAAATTACATCAAGGCCAAACATTGCAAGTTCAACGCCATCTACGTAGCAAAATGTAAACAAAAATAGTAATGGCTGCTGCGTTTTGGCAGTGTTCTTCGTGTCACAGATAAGTTCACGTAAAAGTAATATTATTAATCTTACAATTATGACAATTTTAGTCCGGTGAGAGTGACTAATTTTATAGTGATAAAGTTTGTTATTATGTATTGTACAGTTGACAAAAACCATAGCAGTGGATCTTCAACCACACAGTCTCTGAGTATGAAAGATGGTGAGTTCAGGTCAATTGTTATTATTTATATATGTTTTGAATAATAGAGGCATGTATTTATGCTTCAAAATAAATCAGGGAATATATTATGTTCATTGATGTGATGGTTAATTAATTTGTCTACTAGGTTACTGTGTTGAAATAACTAATGTTTAACCGCCGAATCGTTACCGATAGAAAAACAATATAAATACTTCATAAACATATTTTACCATGAAGTACCTTTATACAATGCATACGTTCACCTTAGATTTATATTCCTCCTGAAATTCAATAATACTTGTAGATGTTCTCAGAAACTTTGGTTATAGGTTATTTTGGGGTCTGCAGGTCAGTTTCAAAACAAAATAAATTGGTATCATACCTTTCTTGGTACTTTACCTAAACTTGGCCAAATATTTATAGTAACCAGATCATTGAATATGGTATTGAAATATTGGAAATTCGGTAACCGCTCACTGGATATTATTTTGCAATTATTTACATGAGAAACAATTTCAATCATCACATCATAGAGTTTGTTGTTGTTCATTGAACATCTCAACGTGAAGTTGATTTGATGAAGTACGATGCCGTTGAGAAAACATCTAGCTGCTTGGGGAATTAAAGTAACTATTGAAAAATTGGTCTCCAAATTTGAAAATGTTGTTATACTTGAGTACCTAAGTTTATCACATGTATTATAACGTGAGTTTTTAATACATCTGTTGGGCGCTTTTCATTTCCGTATGCGAAGTTTTCAACATATCATATCTGTGATATCCACCAAAATCAAGTTTGCCACTCATCAGTATCAATATTTTTAAGGGGTAGCATCGGTACCTAAACAGAGTAAATGCAGTCATACTACTTATGGTAAAGCTGTATCTACGTCGAGTGCACTCTATCTCGACTCGTATTCGGAAAGTTTTAGTTTGGAGGAAGTCCTGTTGGGAAATTTCACGGAAAACTTAGTAGGTAAGATAACTTTTCTTCAACTATTCGCGGTTATTTAATTTTGTATCAAAATCTTGATATTCAACTTTGGATACGAGAGATGAGACCGACAGACTTATGAAAAAGGAAAGAAATGAAGAAAATATTAAGATCTAAATAGGAATCTCGGAGAGATGCAATGCGAAATAATAAGATTCTTCATTGGGTATTTTGCTTGGATCTATTACTAATTTGGAACATCAATCGTTTGTAATTCCTAGAATTTTATTATTATTCTTTAGTTGTTTCAATAAAAGGGCATTGGAATACAAAGTACAGGGTGTTTCATTAAGATTGGATACCGGCCATATCTCGGAATCTGCTGGGCATAGAAATGTAGGGAAAAAATTCATGATTAAAGGTTAGACAATTTTGCATAATTTTGACTTATTGGCATACCGACCTTTATAAGAGTGTATAAGCTATTGAAAGTGTAAACATTTAAATTCATGTAGTTTCTAAACGACTTATCCGATTTTAGTACTTTCAATTGTGGCATCCATTGGCACACGATAGTTCCTAATAAAATTGCTCACTCTTATTAAGGTCAGTACGCCAATGAGCCTCTGACCAAAATGTAGCAGAATTGTCTAATCTTTCTAATGATACCGAAGATATATACCTAAATGTGGAAATTTTCGGAGAAATTTTGAATTTTAATAAATTTTCAATTGTGCTCCCTTTGCGACATAATGCCAACCATAATGAAACACCCTGTATATAGGTACCTAGAAGAGTACACACCTACTAATACTAATTTCTTGAGAAAATAATGTGGTGGGGACAGGACAACTTATCTTATCGTCAAGAACATTTGATTAAGTTTTCATTTTTCGTTTCTGAAAATGTGTTTCGAGTTATGCTTTGACCCCAGTTTATTTGATGTATACTTATCAAGTTAATATCAAGCTTTGACATGTTTGGTTATATTTTGAAGGGACCGAGTGTTTGGGCCAGGAGCTAGACCAAACCCAAACCCAAGTAAGACCCGATACATGTGTGGTTATGAAGCTTCACATGAACGAAAATTATGGTCTTTATGGTATTGTTTATTCTAGCAACTTACATGCCCTACTCTCTGTTTTTATTATTTACTTTGAGGAAAAGAAAATGCTCAAAACTTCTCGTATTCAGATTCATGTGACTTGCTACTCTATTGAATGTTTACGTCGATTGTTTCGTTCTCATAGATTAATCTGCAGGCACGTCTACTTACAACGCGAACGGATAGCTTAAAACTCTGGTTGAAACCAGGAAATTGATCGAAATCAGGATATTGACTTATCGGTACACTTACATTACGTATCTCATACAATAGTATATAATAAGGAAATACAGCCAGTTGTATATATCAAATGTCTTCATCTCAGAATACCACTAGTTTTAGTTTCATTTGTACATCCATCAGCATTTGATTGAATGCAAATGTCTCGGAAAATTTTTGTTTTATGCGGTGTAATTACCCTCTCTTGTGTCAGACTCCTATCACCACTGCATCCTCTCAAGGAACTTAAAGTATCATTTTCTGTATATTAGCTATTATAGCCTCTGTGAATGTATTTACGACACATCTGGAATCCAGTCGTAAATGGGATTCTTGTGTCAATTTGTCATCAGCCGACGAAGTGTTATCGATGAGTTGGCATGGTTTATTTATTATCGGTACTTCTAAGAATTGTTTGTGTTGCCTGGGATTTCTGGTCAACAGATATGTAGCCAATGATAGCAGCTACTACCCTTCTTTACAAACCCTACTTAGTCTTAAATGAAGGAAATAAAGGACTTTCATCACACAAAGGTACAAAGGTCATTCACCGAGCAACATCATTACATTACTATAACAATCACAACGATATCACTTCAACGAGCAACATTATTACTTGCAATAACATTAACATATCATCAATCTTATAATCAAGCGTTAACCTAGAGAATTACAATTTTAGGGAAACTAGGCTTCATAAATAAGGCGACTCAGTCCTGTTATGTAGTTTGTACATAACTGTATATAGGTAAGAATAAATAACTTAAAATCGTCAAGTGCTATATCTTCAACCAACTACCATCATACTGAGTCATACAAGAAGTGTAAACAACAGCAGCATACAGCACACTACTCGTTGAAATAAAAGAAGACAAATACTTGTTATGAACTTGAGTGAATCAAATGAGTATTGGAGAATTTTTTGTGAATTTCTTACTTAATTGGAATTTGAGTGTAACGTTTCATGCTGCTCAGAAGTCAAGCTCATGAATTAATTGAGGCAATACATACTTATTTTCAGTTTCTTGGTTTGCAGTTTTCCAGGGTGTTACGTTTGTAAAAATATGGATCATTGTGAGTAAAATTCTCAACAAAGACACGCATTTTATTCCAGAAATGCTGGGCGTGTATGTATAGTCATAATTTCCACCCACAGGGATGTATGCAATTGCAGTGGAATACTTAATTAATAATAAAGCGTTGTTAATTTGTACAGTTCATACAAAATTGTAGTAGGAAATGTAAGAGCAGCTGTAGTGTAGACGGTCAACAAACCCGATGGGCCCGCTTATGGTCAGTGGGCGACCGTGCGACCTTCGTATGTTACAATGTGCATTTCTTCCTACCTACTATTTGCCTTTCTCTACTTTATACATGTAAATGGCAATCTTAAATGCACCATATCGTAACGTGTTTTGTAATAATAATTCAAACATTAGTATTTTATCATAACTACCGGGGTAACTACGAACCTACATAGTTTGAAGAACAAGAGTGATGCGAGTGTCTGTATAATGAAAAGAATACAGGAAAAGAAATCATTATAAAAGGTCGTTGATTTATGATTAGCTCGTCGATATTTTACACAGTTTAATAGTCCAGGCAATAAACCGGGGAAAAGGCCATAATAAAAAAAAATATAGTAAGCTAGAATTTCAAATTTTTTTTTGCATGTTGTTCCTAATACCCCATAGATCATTCATGACTATCAATACCGCGGGGGTCGACCTTTCTACCTTCCCAAAACGGGGTTTCAACCCCTCAGAGGAGCATCCTTATAAAAACAATCCAACACTTTCGAAAATTATTGAATTAAGAGCCGAAAATGACCCCTAGTAGGTTTTTTGGGTCGCTGGTCACGATTCCGCTGTTATTTTTCCCAAAAAACTCTCCAGATGGAAAATTCGGGAAATTCGAGATTTTCCTGTGACGGTTATGAATAATAAAGTATAATTTTGTTGCAAAATGACATCTGGTAGGTTTTTTGGGTCGTTGATCACGATTCCGCTGTTATTTTTCCAAAAAAACTCTCCAGGTGAGACGGTTATGAATGATAAAGTATAATTTTGTTACAAAAATGACCCCTAGTATGTTTTTGGGTCGCTGATCACGATTCCGCTGTTAGTTATCTCGGAAAACTCCCTCCAGATGGGAAATTTGGTCTCAGGAGAATCTCAAATTTCCCGAATTTTCCATCTGGAGAGAGTTTTTTGGGAAAAATAACAGCGGATTCGTGATCAACGACCCAAAAACTACTAGAGGTCATTTTTGCAACAAAATTATAAATTATATATTATATCTATATTTTCCAAATTTCCCATCTGGAGGGAGTTTTCCGAGAAAACTAACTGCGAAACGTGATCAGCGACCCAAAAAACATACTAGGGGTCATTTTCGGCTCTTAATTCATTAATTTACTAAACTTTTTGATTGTTTTTATAAGAATGCCACTCTGAGGGGTTGAAACCCCGTTTTGGGGGGTAGAAAGGTCTACCCCCGCGTTCTTGATAGTCATGAATGATCTATGGGGTATTAGGAACAAAATGCAAAAAAAAATTTGAAATTCTAGCTTACTATATTTTTTTTCCGGTTCGTTGCCTGGATAAGCAATATTGATCTGATGGCCTTTAATTTTCGTTTCTGTTACCTGTTCACATTGTTTAGAGTTCAGTTTGGGGCGATCATCGAGCGCACTGATTTCACAGGAAAGGCAACAAAGGAATAATTAAAGAAACTGGGCAATTGGAGTGCTATTACTAAATTTTGGTTCCGAAAAACAGATTTTTCACAAGAATATTTTAATTTAAATTACAAATATTTTCTTTATTTGAAGGTACATAGATATAATTTTCTGTCATATTCTAATTAATATTAAGTATAAAGTAATAGCCAATAAAACTGGTTAATTAAGACCAAATATTTAATTGAGCTGTCAGTAGAAAACTGTGTAGATATAATTTTTGGAGTTTCAGATTTTGCCTGAAACATGATCTTTTATTTTCAATTCGCTTCATTAAGCTCAAACTTTATTTCCGTACTTATTAGTTTTCAGAATTTTCATTCTATTATTTCATTAAAATTTTCTTGAATTTAATTTTGTATCAGTACTTACTTAATCTTATTTTGAATTTTTTTGATACCTCAATCATTTTTTAATAATTATTCGATAATTAATTTTTTATATTCATTCTTCGCAAGATTATTAATTTTGAACCTAGTAAAATTAGTTTAAATACAGTTAATTGTTTCGATAACTTTTCAATTTGTTAGATGGATAATAATAAACAAATAAATTAACTATCAAAAGCTTATGGATTTCTATCACGTAATGACTGATTCTATTTAATTCAATAATAAATGATCATACTTTTAATTTTCTTATTTATGTTATCCGAGATGGTATCATTGATTTTAACTCTTAGTCGTTAAATTTCATTTCATTTTACTCATTTTGGCTGTCTTCCTTTTTTTGATCAGTTGATTCCAATGAAAATTCCTCAAAATTCAAAAATTGTAACTGATTTAACATGTATTCATATTTATATAAAATACATGATGATGTGATTGAATAATTTTGGTAATAAATAAGCTCAAAAATAAATTTATCAAGTTAAAATTACTTCATCAAATTGTAGATGAGTAATCAGCTATTTTTTAAGCTATAGCTATAAAAGCTATATCCATAGCATAACGATTATTTGCCATGTCTATGCCAGAAAAGTATCGGGTAATTTTAGAGTACCTACGTTTTTTTTTAGGGGGAACCCTTAATATCTGTATCACTCATATGGGTTAGCTTACATTCCAAGAAGTAAAAAAATACTTATAGATAGGATAGCGAGTACAATAGTTCGTAAAATATTCTTCCGTCTCTCATATTTGGAAACTGAAAATGTCAACATTTAGATGCATAATATAACACACATACACTACATTGTCTAAATTCGTTAAGAATTTTATTTGTTTCCGTCGGTCATAAACGAAGAAAAGATAAAGTACTTACGAAATAAGATAAACTTGTATAATTTCCATATTCTTATATTTCTTTAATCTGATGAAAAGAATTCTTAAAGCAAACATAGCATGCACACAATGTGACCATAAAGACTTTCTGGTATACAAAATAACTGATTCCTATTCATTGATTTAACAATAATTGTATATGTACAAAGCACAAAATTCTTACTTCAAATAACTAAACCTTCCTCAAAGTTCAACATAAATACGTTTTTTGTACTATTTTGTAGCAAATTGCACAGATTTTCAAAGTACTTATGTGGAGATGTAAAGGGTGATTTACAATACAATTAGATGAATCGGTTTTTAGATATTTTTATTTTAGTTGTCTTATCCAAATTTTGAGAAATACAACTTCTCATAAAATTTTGTAAAAGAGAGCTTTTGGTGAGATTATTGATGTTTGTACGATGTACGCTTTTAAGAAATACTGGATAAAAATTCCAAAAAGATAGGTAAAGCGCTTTGATTTTTGGTGACCCTATTCACATATCCAAACTAAATTTGTCAGTTTATTCAAGAAGCTTGAAATAAATTGCTAGATATAATGAACATTTTCGGCACATAAAATTTTTTTTATAACATGGGCCTTGCTTCTATTGTAGAGTGTTGAGAATCTAGTGATTTCTAGCTAGTCGTGGATTCATAAAGTTGATTCAAGGTCAACCGATAAACAGGAACAATGGTGTGGGTGTAGATTTTATTCGTAGCATGGAATAAGAATAATAGGAATTTTACTGCGTTATTATATTTACTATAAAAGTGAAGTACTAAACTCTAACTATAACAGTTTATCGAGCAGTATACACTTGCATTTTCCCATCAAAGCAGCTCATATAAGCCCATTTAAGTAAGTAATGTCCCTAATCCCTAGTGGAGTATTGCTCCGGGGATCTGCGAAAAGTTAACAAGGGGTTGTCTGCACCCTGCCGGCGGTAGCACTACCATTTGCAGCCGCAGGGTATTTTTCAATCAAGAGGCCTCTGCACCGGAGAAATTACTAAGGAAACCAATAAAACGTTTTACCGTGTCCTTCTGTGACACATGCATTGTGCCGAAATATAGCAATATACAGTAGTTTACAAACAAGAGAGTTTTCCCTTCGGCTTTTGTGTTCTTCGGTAGGTAGACAGATATTGTTATGGACACAGCGAAATTGTCTTATCCCAGATCAATATTCCCAATAAGTTTTCTACTTGAAATTTCAGTGTTTACTTGCAGGGAAATTTTTATCACGCGCGGGGACTATGACGCTTGGAAATACTGCCAAACAAACCACCCTTTCTTGCTCGAACATATAACATCTAGTATTGGATTTTTCCTGATGTTGTTACTAAAGACGTTATATAATAATGCAGATTATACAGAATTTGTAGCAATAAAAGGTTTTGTTTAATTTTTCATCAATCAAATCTATATGAAAATGAGATTAATATTTATTCAGAAATTCCCAGAAATTCCTTATGGAAGAGTATATGAGAGTCTCGATGATTGATGTGAATCCACCTCGGTACATAATATCATTTCTATTTATAGCGGTGAAGACTTCCTATCTGAATGTACTTGCCAAATGCTTGCAGGTCTTCATTTAACAAAACCTGAATGACCAAGTTCAATGTTCTAATAACCCCCATTTGACTCTTCATCATTGTACGATGCAACACTCATGCTAATAGTTCTATCACAGATATCTAATAAGAAAGATATTTTTATTTATTTTTCTCTTTAGGTCCAATCTAACTACTTAATTTTATTCGTTGGGGCTGACACAAGTAAGCGACCTTAAAAAACAGTCCACTTAATTTGAAAATTCTGGAATATTGTATGGAAACCAGTACAGTTTTCAAAAAAAAAAACAAAAACCAACCAGTGAGGCTATTGATAAACTCGGGGAACTAATCACAACATTGTAATTTTGATTTAATTAGCTGTAATTTAATAAAGTCCTTTCTGTCAAACATAACAGTATACCGTTTTAAATGGAACAGTAGTAAGGGAGGACATGTGGTACACATTGTTGTATAAAGTGTATTTATCTAATCTATGGAATAATTTTAATCGCCCCCATTTATCGCAAATAAGGTGGCATCGATAATTTTCAATTAAGAGAAACAGAACGTAAGATGATCGTCGCCATACGAACACGAACACAATCTACGTTAACGTTCAACAACAAGTGTGTACCATATAGCCTCACTAAATGCAAATTTGCGATCATCGTTCGTAAGCAATGGTTGACGGTGATAGAAATTATTCCATAGATTAGATAAATACACTTTATACAACAATGTGCACCATATGTCCTCCCTTACTTGGAACTGCTTCTGTTCAGGATGATATCATAAGCGGTGTTACCCAAGGCTCAGTGTTGAGTCCAACCCTCAGTCTAACCTTATTTCTAATTTTTATAAATTACGTAGTCCAGACGGTGGACGCCGCGGATCTCCTATTATTTTCTGATGACACCAACGTGATTAGATGCGGACACATTGAACGTGAATTAATTGAGTCTCTTGATCTTGAACAACCTCAGAATCTCATTCATGAGTGATTTCATCTAAATTAATTAAGCACTAAGCGTTTCGCGGAGTTAGCTTAGATCTTTGCCTAAGCTGGGAGGACACATCGATAGCACTGGTAGAAAGATCTCGGGGAACGTCTTTCTTATCCGAAATGTAGTCAACTGTTTTGCCTGAGGATGCGATTTTTTGCCCGCATTGAATCACTCTTGACACATTCTGTGACATGCTGGGATCTCTCGGCACATGCCAAAAGGTTATTTAGTTTGCAACGTAAAGCAATGAGAGTTATTGGAAAAAATGGAAATGAAATGAGAGACCGGACAAACTGGCCAGAGAGACGGGGCCAGATTGGACGTTCTCTACAACAGATCTGTTCGGACGTTCAAGCGGCACTCGACGTCAGTTTGTGTCCTCGAGACTTATCAGGGATACCTAGGAGATCCTAAACAGGCTAGCCGGTAGAAACAGGCTCAAACTGACCTGGATTCCAGGTTGGAAAAGGAATGAGAGAGCGGACAAACTGGCCAGAGGCGGGGCCAGATTGGAAGGTTCTGAACTTTTGCTGGTATCCCCCACAACAGGGGTATACAGATCTTGCGGAACCATCTGAGAGATCAACATGCCTCAGCATGGAGAAGTATTGACGGCTGCTGAACTGCCAAAGCGCTGCATGGCAATGAGGCTAGTTTAAGGACAAGCGAGATACTCTCGCTGAGTGGGCAAAGCATCCGGATACTTACCGAGATCTTTACATACAGGGTGTCCTCGAACTGCGTGGCAAAAATAAAACCGTAGATTCTTTGATTCGAAAAAAATTTGATGAGCCCTTTTACTTTTGCCTCAAGTGTCTTGTTTACCTGGTAGAGGGCTTCAAAATTGCAAAAATAATTTTGTTTTTTCGGTATAACTTGAAAACGTGATGAAGAACTTTTACAATATTTAGCAGGTGAGTTACTGTCAATGATGGCCATTTTTGAGAGTGGAGCACAGAGCCTTAGAGACCATAGAAATGGCTCAAATTTGAGGATGTAACGGGAAAAGTGCCCAGAACTTTCTTGTGGTCAATGTAATTCACTCGATATTTTTTATGGAGATAGCTTATCTAATTTGAAAACTTTTTTACTCTTAGAAAATTTTGATAAAATCAACGGATTAGCTTGAAAAAATTAATTTTCGAGTCTCTGCAATTTTGGCTTACTAATTTTACTTGATTAAAATACCTTGGTTGCTTTTGCTTTTCTAATGTCATTTTGGCATTTGAAAAATTTATTCTCAAAACTGTCAGTTTTTACTTTGCTTTCCGTAAAAATTTTATAAAATTATGGCTCAAAATTTCACTAACAATGAAATGGTTGATATGTTATTGATTTATGGACTTTGTCGTTGCAATGGCCGGAGAAGGGAAAGATATCCGTATGGCAGAATTCCAAATCGGCAAACCTTCGCGAATTAATCACTAATTTCCCTCACTTTTGATAGCAAAATAGGTCTCCGACACTTCTGCGGATCAAATTTATGATTGTAGGAACAAAAAATATTTAGAAACCGCTGATAAAAGACGTGAAAATACTACTAAGTTATAGCTGAATGACAGTTGGAGAAAAAACGTCATTCACGATCTGGTCTAATACGTTTATTCAAACATTATTGTATTGTGAAACATATTATTAATTGCTGGGAAATTAAAAACCATTAAAGATTTTTCTTATGTCATATGTATGTTTATTGAATATAAACGTACAGCATATTTGTTATTGTTTTATATATCATTATAAATAACGTGTCGACAAGGTTTTGACCGTGTGTGTAACATGAATGTCAATGCCGACAAGTAGGTCAGGTCAACCTTCGCCTAACTTTAGGAGAGGAGTAAAGCTTCTCCCTTGAGAATAGATATTTAAGTTCAGTAAGTTGAGTTACTAGTTAATAGTTACTAGCTACAAGTTATAGTTATAAGTTATTAGTAGTATTGAGTAATTAGTCAGTCTAAGTACCATGTAGTGAATAATAAACCGATACATCACATTTCGTAACCAGTTTTATGATTCCAACCATCTGCCCCTATGTTCACCTTCCATATGATACCGAACCTGCTAACTGATAAGACATGGCGTTCCTTGAAAGCCAAAGAAGGAACCCTCGTTCAGACTTTATCAGTTATTATATGGCGATCCTGCCAGGATTATTTTTAGAACCTCTTTTAAATATCCAACAATTAATTCAAATGCAAAATATGTTTTGAGGAAAGCTGTTAAATAAAAAATGAATCGAGTGACTCTTTGGTAATTTTCCAAACTGAAGACATGGAATTATAATTTGTCAAACATTAATTTCAAATCATTTATTTTGGCGTGTATGTGCAAGCGTAACAAAAATATTGAAATTCCAACCGTTCGAGTTAATATAATCGAAAGTACATAGTTAACCTGCGAATAATGTAACACCTTTTATATCGGTCAAACAAAAAGATCATTCGAACCTATGAACATTGAACGCTACCAAGTTTGGTGTCGACCATAGAGAAGAACGTGTTCTCTCTGGTATAGAGCGTCACGTCCATGAAAAAAATCATAGTTTTTCGATAAGTAAATGATGATATTGACGGAAAAATTAAATTAATAATGATTCTTGGGAAATAGGTCACATTTTTTAATATATTTTCGTCTTTACGTACGGTTTCAGAAGACGCATCATAAATAATCACGAGATTTCTTAAAACTAACTGTACTACGCACAAAGCGTCTTCATTATAAGCTTCAAATTTTCGGCTGATCTCCAAGATATGAGTTGTTTTATAATGATTGAATATGAGAACATTCAGCGATGACTTTTGCACTTTAAATGGTTGGACCAGTTATGAAATAATGTGAGATGTAATGTGCCGTTAAATCTTATTAAATCATAGATACCTCTTAGAAGTGTCAAGACAGAATTGAACATCATGTTGGAACTTTACCAAACGAATTGTAAAGTTAGCATTCCTCGTTATTTTAACCTCGCATTCCACGTCTCAAGTCGAGAGAAGTCTGCAATGATTTTTCCTTAATCTAATTATCTAACTTAAACAATTGCCCAGGAACTGCGTGAGAGTTGCTAAGATAAACACTTGTGCTGCTGTGGGTTATGAATTAGTTGCTGCTATCTGATATTTGCAAAAGTAATAAATTTCAGAGATATGTTGTACAAGCACGCTTCGTACACTCCATGATCCAAATAATTCGCACTGGTTCCTGAACGTACATTGGTGCAAATTAAACTGTTTCGGGGTATGTAACTTTGTTGATATTAAGTTTAATTTGCATCCAATTAATACGGGTCTGATAACGTGTCTAGTCTTTATTCAAACTATATCAAATTATCGTTTACATCGCTACCAGAACCTCGCTGAGATTATACCAGAATTCAGCCAGATCGTGGTAACTTAGGCGCAATAACATTGCGAGTACGATACAATTATTCATCACTAATTACTTCGATAACATTGTACTTTCTTCTTTATCTGGACATAATCCGATTGATAGCCGAAAAAAAGTTGGCGCCCAGCTTGGCTACCAACCCAAGGACCAAAATCTGACCGTAGCCCCATTGGGCTATCATGGCAACTAAAACAAGTTCGTCAATGCTATATCTGGGGAGCTCTGATGCAATAAGCTTACTTGATACTTGGGTTCGTGTAATAATGGACTATACTATGGGCAATTCCATTTTGAAGGTCAGGAGGGGTGTGTCAGCTCATGACCCGGCTCCTGGTTTTTTCGATTCTACTACTAAAATGATGGCTTCCTGCCGAATTTCAGCTCAAATGGTGAGAACAAAAAAAAATGGCGCCTATGTTTCGTTTTTCTGTAATTTTTTGGTCTTAATTTTTGAAACATCGTCTTGAAAGCCCTTCGCGCCAGTTTGAGCCCAGAAAATTTTGTGAAAACCCATAGGAAATCGGAAATTTTCTGTAGAATTCGAATTTTTTATTAGTTTGAGCCCAGCGGCCATATTTTTTTTTGTAAAATGAAAAAAACTGACTTTTCAAAACGTTCTCGTGAAGAAATATCAAGAAAAATTCAATCAGTACCATTTTTTCTTCAAATGCTCTTTGTATATTGGCTGTTTTTTTTTCTAAAAACCTCTCAAAAACCCAAAAAATAGAGTTCGCATATCAAAAAATTGTTACGAAGAGAAACGATTTCTATTGTGTACATTAAAAGAATAGTACGCTCTTTTCAAGGAACAAAATTCTAATGACTAAATAGGGTTTACAAAATTCTGTCAATTGATACTGTGTGCTACCCGGTGCGAGTGGAACGCACTCTGTGTGTGTCTGCGCTACACATCAAAATTTCAAGTCATTACTATCAGCCGTAGGCACGTCATTGAATTATAAAGAGGTCATATCGAGAATTGTTTGTGATCGCAGAAATCAGGAGTGTATGTTCAGAACCTGCTCAAATTGTTCTGAGAGAGAAGAAGTGGTAAAAATAATAGATGAACTGCTATTTAGAAAACCTGATATTGAAAAACAAGGTGAGGTTGACGTTGACGATAACGATAAAAAAGAGAGGATGGAAGTGTTGCCGGAGACGAAGAACAATATACATATAAAGAATGGACGTCTGCTGATAGGGCTGAATTATTAACAAAAAAATGT
Source organism: Endomychus coccineus (assembly GCA_958510875.1). Classification (NCBI taxonomy): domain Eukaryota; kingdom Metazoa; phylum Arthropoda; class Insecta; order Coleoptera; family Endomychidae; genus Endomychus; species Endomychus coccineus. The sequence continues at coordinate 284,457,922 of OY294067.1, forward strand.
TCGAAAAGTGAACTGCTTGAGATACTGACTGATAAGGCAACTTTATTGTTGACTCTCATGTATATAGCAAAACAGCTCAGCTCAGATTATTTGAAAAGTATTAAAAGAAAAATTGACAAGGAACGAAGCTCTGATTCTAATGGATTTTGCGGAGAATAAATATGTTGTACAAGATGACATACAGCAGCGCTATTGGAATCAATCCGCCGTGACATTGCATCCAACTGTCATCTATGTGATCTAAAAATAAGAAACATCAATCTTTGTATATTTTCTGAGGACTTGAAACACGATGTTCCAATGGTCAAAGTTTTTATTGACAAAATAATAAGATATATCCAGGAACAATTTCCAAACATAAATCGTTGCCAATTTTTCACGGATGGGTGTGGAGGTCAAAAAAAAGCAGTTCATCTATTATTTTTACCACTTCTTCTCTCTCAGGACAATTTGAGCTGTGTGTAGCACAGACACACACAGAGTGCGTTCCACTTGCACCGGGTAACACACAGTATTTCGGTCTCAATTGACAGAATTTTGTGAACCCTATTTTGTCATTAGGATTTTGCTCCTTGAAAAGAGCGTACTTTTCTTTTAATGTTCACAATAGCAATCCTTTCTGTTCGTAACAATTTTTTGATATGCGAACTCTATTTTTTGGGTTTTTGAGAGGTTTTTAGAAAAAAAACAGTCAATATGCAAAGAGCATTTGAAGAAAAAATGGTACTGATTGAATTTTTCTTGATATTTTTTCACGAGAACGTTTTGAAAAGTGCGGCTCCGAAAAAAAAGACGAAAAATAGTTTTTTTCATTTTACAAAAAAAAATATGGCCGCTGGGCTCAAACTAATAAAAAATTCGAATTCTACCGGAAATTTCCGATTTCCTTTGGGTTTTCAAAAAAATTTCTAGACTCAAACTGGCGCGAACGGCTCTCAAGACGATGTTTCAAAAATTAATACCAAAAAATGACAGAAAAAATTTGGCAGGAAACCATCATTTTAGTAGTAGAATCGAAAAAACCAGAAGCCGGGCCATGAGCCGACACCCCCCCCCCTGAGCTAGGCTCCTTGAAAATGGAATTGCCCCTATTGCATTTGCTATAAGCTGGAATTTTCAATTTCCTATTTCAATTGAATAGAGCAGAATTATGTAACACCGATAGTCCCATAATCATTTTATAAGTCTTCTAAAGGAAATGTAACAGTGAGGTCTAAAAAATGTTGCTTACGCCGAGAGCCGGTTTTACGCACTCCGAATAAAAACTGCCAACAACCGTAATGGTGTGTAAAGATTTACGACCCTTAGTGAGGATCAAGTACCTAGAAATTCATGCCTGCTCATTGTGCTGTAATACAAAAAGATTCCCTTAGGTTAGACATCTTTAAAACCCACCGTTTACACATGTCAGCGAATGAAGTGGAGAAACGGATGTTAGTCTTATCTTTGCCAGCCTTCATTGAAAAGTATCGCCTTTCAAACATCAAACAAATTCAGTAGAATAAGTAAACTGTGGTGATGTATTAACAGCGGGGTTAGTGTTGGTTTGAAGGATAACAAATGGATTTTATTCTTGCATAATGGATTAAACGGCTTACTTCATAAAACACGTTCCACGAAATTGTGAAAAATCGTCTGTTCAGACAGCAACGTGAAGGATGAAATGATGATGGTGAAAAGTTGAATTATCTCGCCTCTTCCTATTCCAAAGTTAGAATCTTCGGATTTAATATTTTTTAGGTGTCCTGTTTTCTTTTACTAACCGATAAATCTCATTCAAGCACGACGAAATACAATTATGTTAAACCGATAACCCTCTGCATAAAAATGCCGTAATGCTCCTGGGAAAAATGTCGATGTCTTAATAATGGCAAACAAATTTCAATTCTACCTCTCAAATATCTCAAAACATGCGTAATCTTCCAAAAGAGGTGTGGTAAGACATGCCATTACTTCAAAGAAGACATTCAGGAGTCCCTTTGTCTACCCAAACTGCCTTTTTTTTAATCAAATTCGTTCACATTGTATAACACTATTGATAAGAAATAATCCCCCTTATCCACTAAAAATACTATTAAAGTACTGAGTTAACTCTGGTGATGGCTACTTTGTAGCCGAAAGGTCCTCAGTACTTTAAATAGTATTTTTAGTGGATAAGGGGGATTATTTCTTAACAATAGTGTTATAATATATCCACTGTCTGAACTCTTTTATAGTTTATTAACATTTTATTTTACAACTTCATAACGGCTATGGTGGCCCTTATTTGGGTTGAAAAATAGATTTTGTCTGACGTCCCCTAAAAAGCTTCTAAATATTATAAAAATGGCTGGATATAACCACCCGAGCGTTTATTTCAACGTTAAACCGTGCCCCACTTCACTTTTGTTTCATTTTATTGCCCTTTTCTGCTAAACATTCGGATAAATTGATTTTAACGCGGCTTGTCTGCAATTACTAGGTAGAATTTGATCTAAAATCATTCGGTACTATACACAAATGCTTCCTGCAACGTGGAAGTCCTTTACTCATACGTGAAACCGCGCCCCAAATAACTGTTGTGCTATTTTTCCCATAAAAATTGTAATAAATTCACTCAAACTCGGTCTGATCTTTTTTTTTGGGTTCGCATGATTCAAAATTAATCAAAATGAGTAGCATATGATTGCTATAACATTACAAGACCTTTGCTTGAACGTGAAACCGCGCGTCGAATGAGCCCAAGTAGAAGTTATTTGGAGGTTATGGGTCCGAGATAAGGCCCATTTTGTGATTTTTTTGAACCGAAAAAAAGCATTAAAAAATCACAAAATGGGCTTATTTCGGGCCCATAACCTCCAAATAACTTCTACTTGGGCTCATTTGACGCGTATTTTAATTATCTACAAGTAATAAAAGTAAACATTTTGAGGTTAGGAAATTTCGGAAAAACCAAATTTTAGGTTTTTTTTACTTCGGAAGTTGGAGAATAAAACTCAAATTTTACACAAGACTTTTAACATTTAATTTAAAAATGCTGACAAATTGTTTCACCACACTGTGGCATTTTCAAAGCAAGGAGTTATCAACTAAAGCTAAATCTAAAAGTATGTCCTTGAATATCAGGGATCAGAATGTGGTACAAATTGAGGGATGGGGGTGGATAATGGTGGGAGTGTGTTTACAAAATTGTTAACAAGCGGTGAATTATATTTATCGATTTGATCATTTAATATTACATTATTATTGTTTTTTGTGTGTTTCAATATTTCTATGGATTCTAATATTTTAAGTTTATGTCCTTTTTCCTGAATATGTAGAATATCGGGATTGAGGGTGAAATTGTGGTTATGTTCTAACAGATGATTTGCGTAATTAGAGTCCTCTTTTTTGAGCCTGTAACTTCTCAAATGTTCGTTGAACCTTACGCTGAAACTGCGTCCAGTTTGTCCTATGTACAAAGCACTACAGTCATCACATCTCAGTCTGTAAACTCCAGATTTCTTTAATTTATCTTTTTTAGATTTCGAGTTATTAATATACGAGCATAGGTTATTTGTTGTTTTAAAGTCGACGTTTTTATTCTGTTTTTTAAGGAATTGAGATATTTTTAGTGAATGTTTACCTAAATAGGTTAGACATGTGAAATTTGATTTTGTATTATTATTAATTTGCGGATAAATATGTTTAAGGCTTTTTTATTGAGTTTAGTTTGGAGTATTTTATTAATTATCTTGACATTATAACCGTTATTTTTGGCAATATCTATGATTCTGTTTAATTCTACAATTGTATGATACATAGATTAATTAATGTCCCAATAAGTTGAGATTAGAATTAAACAGAATCATAGGTATTGCCAAAAATAACGGTTATAATGTTAATATAATTAATAAAATACTCCAAACTAAACTCAATAAAAAATCCTTAAACATAATTTATCCGCAAATTAATAATAATTCAAAATCAAATTTCACATGTACAACATATTTAGGTAAACATTCACTAAAAATATCTCAATTCCTTAAAAAACAGAATAAAAACGTCGCCTTTAAAACAACAAATAACCTATGCTCGTATATTAATAACTCGAAATCTAAAAAAGATAAATTAAAGAAATCTGGAGTTTACAGACTGAGATGTGATGACTGTAGTGCTTTGTACATAGGACAAACTGGACGCAGTTTCAGCGTAAGGTTCAACGAACATTTGAGAAGTTACAGGCTCAAAAAAGAGGACTCTAATTACGCAAATCACCTGTTAGAACATAACCACAATTTCACCCTTAATCCCGATATTCTACATATTCAGGAAAAAGGACATAAACTTAATATATTAGAATCCATAGAAATATTGAAACACACAAAAAACAATAATAATGTAATATTAAATGATCAAATCGATACATATAATTCACCGCTTGTTAACAATTTTGTAAACACACTCCCACCATTATCCACCCACATCCCTCAATTTGTACCACATTCTGATGCCTGATATTTAAGGACATACTTTTAGATTTAGCTTTAGTTGATAACTCCTTGCTTTGAAAATGCCACAGTGTGGTGAAACAATTTGTCAGCATTTTTAAATTAAATGTTAAAAGTCTTGTGTAAAATTAGAGTTTCATTCTCCAACTTCCGAAGTATTATGAATTTACACTACGTAAACGCCGAAACCATAGATATACAAATTTTGGGTGCTGTTAGCCTTGGTTCATACGCGTATTTTGCGTACCTGCACATCTTTTTTGCTTCTGTCAGTCGAGATATCGATTAAAATGTGTTTGGGCCCCTCCAAGGCCCAATTATGGGTCTATCTTCAAAAAACCAAGAACCAGTTAAATCTAAAGCGATGTCTTTATGTCAAAAAATGGGCCTTATCTCGGGCCCATAACCTCCAAATGACTTGGGCTCATTCGACGCGTATTTTAATTATCTACAACTTTGATTTCGGGTGTATATTCGATTGAAGTCTTTGTTTTCAAATTAATTTAAAAAAACGTAAAAAATCACAAAATGTGACAAAAAAATGGCCATAACGTTTCGAGCGGCAGCGAAAGAATTTTTAACTATTTTTCCCGTATTCAGCACCCCAAAAAAACATGAAGTTACATCAAAATTAGCCGTATAAATACTACTAATCCGTTTCTGTAAAATGTCACGGCCGATAAACCAATGGGAGTGAATTAAGCGATAACATAAAGTTCGACTTCTGTACCTCTGGTGACAGTTGGGTTTGAATACACTCCAGAATACTTTGTGAATATTTGAAGGTAGTATTTAGCTTGGCAAAGTATTGGTTAATTTATTTATTCTAAGACGATTATCGTTCATGACATCGTTCAAAATGGAATTAAACTCCTCAATTGTTTGATATCTGTAACTATAAATATTACTGCAGATACATATTGACCTTAGTAACCTGTAAGTTTCGAAAACATTGTTCACGAATGTCATCTCAGTTACTCATGTAATGTTATTGAATCGGTCGGCATTTCAGAGAAAGTGTATTAATTAAATCTAATCATATTCCTCATGTAATTCAAGCACCCGGTTCAATACCCTCTCATGCGATAACTCACTTGCTCCTATAGAATAATAGAATGAATGGTAACGACTACTAGCTTGGTGCAACTAAACTTAAATCACTATTAATTGCATCACTTGGAAGTCTTCGAACCTTCGTTGGATCCAAGTGAGATGGAGGCTAGAGAAAATACTGATTTTTTCGATATCATCAATATGCTATTACAATATGTATAAATTGAATTAACGAGGGAAGCTTTGTGAATTCAGGAATAGATGTTTTCAAACGAATAATGAATTTGAAGCTGGCTCAAAATGACTGCCGTGTCCGAAATATAACCTCTTCATTTTGAATTAGTTCGCTTCTTTAATTTGCTAATACCTGAAATATCAATTTACTTTTAACATTCACCATTTTTTCCAATTTTTTTTACCAAAACTCGAGAGGCTACCTTACGCTTGTGACTAACATGTGCCTCTTTTCCCGGAAACTATCTATATGCACTGTAAGAGAAATCAGCTTTGCAGATGATAGTACACTTCATACCCCTTTCTCATCTAGATCCCTTATATCATCCAATGAAGCCATAGGAGCGAGACAGAGAGTGGAGTTCTGATAATCTATTAGAGTATAATGCAACCAAAACTCAAGCTTGCAACTTCTCTTCCTAATATGAAGATGTCAGGTATTTTCCTATGAAGTCTTCCATATCTATGCTCGGGTGAGTACCCTTTCAAGGGATGATCATGTGAGGTTGATTGCGAAAACCTCTTCAGAAAATCTTGGTTTTCTATTCCATGCCAAGAGCTACTTTACATCCCAGCAGCTCCTTAAAATCCACAAAGCACAGATGCGAACTTTCCTGGAGTACTGTTCATATGTTTGGAGTTATGCTCACAAACATGGACTGAAGCTCATGGATTCTATCCAGAAGATAGCTATTAGTCTAATTGATGATATCACACTTACGAATTCATTGACCTCTCTAGAACATCGTAGAAAAGTGAGCGATCTCTCCGTTTTCTATAGATATTTCCATGGTCAGTGTTCATCAGAAATCTCGTCTGTTATTCCACCACGAGATTCCAGATAGGCGGACTAGAAGAGGTCACGCTAGTCACCCCTTCTTTGTCAAGCTTGAAACCTTATTGGTGCAATTATGCAAGCTCAAATAAAGCACGCGAGCCTCATCCTAAAAGCGCATAACGGCACCACTGGAACTTTATATATCTTAATTAAATGAATTAATGTTGAATAAAATATTTGCAAAAAACGTATCGCTCGGTTTAAAACAATGTTATTTGAACATAAAATTACGACTAAATGATGCAGTACAGAACCAAAAATCACATTTGAATGCGTATTTCCATTGAAATTTTCCATTTTATTGGAAACTCTCTTAAGCGTGCTCTAAAGCAAATATATCGCACTGGAAGCAATTTCCTAAGGATTTATTGGCAGAGGAGATATTTGTTATGAGGTTAAACCGTAAAAGAACATCAAAAGAATATCTCTCATGAAACGTTCATTATATCCCTATTGGAAAATGATTGGATATCTCCATAGAAAATTAAATGTACGATTTCAAGATGTGCCTGTCATTATTCATACTGGATGAATTTTACAGATTTAGGTAGGTTCTTGAAATCAGTTGATATTTTTATCATTCGATAGTTGAATAAACGACATGATAAATTACATTTGTCTCTCATTCGATTAATCTCAAGGTACACAAATGCTCAAAATAGTCTAGGGATCACTGGATTAATATGTAGTACCAAAAAATTATACAAACTAGCAGAGAGCTACTTCTTGATACTCAAAAATCAAGCAACAAATTTTGAAACCAAACTTTTATCCGAGAAACTACACGAAAAGGTAAAAATTGTAAGTATGTGATGTTTTCATATAATATGGGTTGGAACGAGGTCGTACCATATTTTCATAAAATTAATGAGTTGTGCTCCCAAGTCTGTCATGAATGACAGCTCTACATCTTTAGATCATACTTAATATGCAGTTTTTAATCTTATCTTGGGGTATTAAATCTCATTATTGATCCAAATCAAATAGTTTTCAAATGCAGGACGTCTTGAATGTTGCCCATCAAGGGATATAACATTCGTTAAAGAATGTTCCACACTTGTTCGATGGAATTCGAGTTTGGTAATCGGGGTGACCACGGTAAAACTGATGTATTTTTATTTACAAATCATTTACCAACCTGGAGGGCTATATGAGGACGTGTGTTATCGTGCATAAAAATCACTAGATAATCAGCATTTTTTTCTGTGGAGAGGAAATGCTTTATACACACCAGTAGCTTCAATCTACTACTACTGATAGTGCAGGACTCACTCTATGTTACAGCATACCTGCTAAAACCTCTCCTTTCTTCATCCATACCCCGGAACCGCTTACTGCATTACTTCAGGATATGGACTGCGTCTCTGATGTGTTTCTTGATGTTATATCACTTTATGTTTAACTTGGTGTTTTACGTTGATTTTACGTAGCTGTTTGGGTTCGTGTTTCCGTTAACATTTGGTTGTTTCTATTTCGTTTGTCTGTATTGCGCTGTTTGTCTATCTTTCTGTCTCTTGTATCGTGTGTTTATGCCATAATATGGTTGATTCCCAAATGTATGATTTGTGTGTCTTTAGTGATTTACCTCGTTGGGATAACTTCGTATAGTATTTCATTTGTACCATAATATTGTATTTTCCCAAATATTATGGTTCCTGGGTTTTAGTACTTTATCTCGCTGTGGATATTTCCTATGTGTTTCAGTAAGTTATCTGATGGGATAACTTACTCTACTGGTACATATGGATCATCCGTACCAATGACAATCTATCCGTCACCTTCTTCTCAGTAACATGTGATTGAGAGTTCATAATCTATTCAGGGTCTGGGTGCCTGTTGGTCCGCGGGAGCATGTCTATTCCTACCCTTGACCCTGCTGGCAACAGGGCCATGAGCATTCCCCTATCCGCCACCTGGGAACGCGCCTGGTTGCGGTTTCAGGCTCCACACAAGAGAAGATGCTCCTGCTTTCCAGGGGATAATCAGCTTTAACATAATACGGTTACACAATAGGTCGGAGAACTTTGTTTAAATTTCGATCCTGATTCATCCTTCTTCGATACAAATGATATGTGTTCTTCTCTTCTCAGAACCTGCACTTCCTTCTAATAGTCCTGACCTTTTAAGGTGTCGTTCTTGGGCAGTGTCCTGTTAGGATTCCCGTTAGTAGTTTACTTTTGTGTAGGTTGATCAGTTATAGTTCCCCCGAGAGTTTTCTAGAAGTATATTTGCCTGCCTCAATCCATATAGTTCTATATCCAATGATGGTATATGTTATTGTCTACGTCTTTCTTGAGTTCTTCCAGTATTGTACTGGCGCTTATTCCGCAGAAGGGCTCAGGTCCCAGAAATGGTGTTTCGATGCTTTTTTTGCAAGTTCGTCTGCATTTTGGTTACCCTTCACTTCGATGTGTCCTGTAATCCATAGGATTATGTATCCGTAACCTCGGGAATTCCACAGGGGTCATACTTGGGACCTCTGTTATTCTCGATATTTATGTTTCCTCCACTCTGAGTACTCTCTATGCCGATGACCTGAAGTTTTCAAACGTATATCTGATAATAATGACTGTATATCATTACAACACGATATCGTTAGACTTCAAGAGTATTGCGAGTTGAATAAGCTTGCCTTGAATATAAACAAATGTTTTTTAATTACTGTTTCGCGTTTGTCATAGGTAGAAATTCACTAAAAAAAATCAGCTCGATCAGAGATCTCGGGGTTATCTTGTACCCCAAACTAAGTTTTGAAAATCATGTTGAAGTTATCCCGAATCTCTATTAACTTTGTACAAATCCCTTGTGCGAAGTCATTCGGAGCTAAATATACCTCTCGCATTAAAAAACTACAAAAGAAATTCATATTTCACTTGAATTTAAGGTTCAACCGAGGGTTACGACATGAACGTTTGTGATTTTGAACTAAATCAATTAGGTACTAGACGGTTAGTGGCATACGTGATATTCCTATACAAGATTTTCCAATAATATTATATTTATGGCAACTAAATTTCAATATTATACAGTTTGCATCCAGGTCCAGGCTCTTATTCTATCGTAAAAAATATAACACAAATACTGTTTCAAACTCACCTATTGCTCAAATACAACGTACCTACAATGTAGGTTCAAACACATTAATATATTTCAGATCTTTATGAACTCTCTTAAACTAGTGGCATTTCTTGATCTTTGAGTACATTTCACAAAGATGTATGTAATTTTTTTCTTTTAATGAAAAACTTCTAATTTTTTTTTGGTATGCACATTCATAATCTCTGCAACCTCTTAATTGGAATGTTGAATCTCTCTGTGAGGTAGCATTTCTGTTAATAAATAAATAAATAAATAAAATCACACTTGATTGCAAAATAATTAAAATTCTAGAAATCATTGCAACTATTTGGGGAAACTTCCGTGATCCAGGTTATTCTGAGCAGCAAATTTGGATTAACATTCATTCTAGCTAGTATCTTTACGAAACCGTATATAGCTTTTCACTTTCAGGAAGCTTCTGTGTTTTCGAATAGTATACTTACCCATTACTGACATTTCGTTGTTTGCGTTATTACATTTAACTGATAAATAACATCATTATCGGAGTTTTTGACTCAAAGTAAACAATCGTTAAACATAATGTCTTCAGATGCTAGTCAATAATAATAATATTTAAAGTTCATTATTCATTATTTGTTTATTTTCCTCAATCGAAGCGTATCAGGGAAATTAGTGAGGAGGTATATAAACGTACCAACTTTCATAATGTTTCTAACATTCAAAATACCAACAATGTAGATAAAAGATTAATCTAACAAATTCGACTTTGATGGAATAAATTACAACACTCTTTATCACCGATAGTAATGACAACCCTGTTTAATGTATCACTTATCTCTCTAAGCCTGAGGTACTTTGGTTCAATAAGTTATTGTTGATTGCAGTAGAATATTCTGTATTCGATTCAGATCAGAACCAGACATTGTTGTTATTGCAAGCTTTTACTTAAATTCTCTAAGGGATTATTGAGATTATTTTCCATATTCGTCTTTTATTGCCCTATTTGTGGGGTAGCTTGGCTTTGTGGGTTTGATGTTAACCCTGGCGGCCAGATTGGACTTACCTCATATACCTGCGAATGACTATTCATAGTCAATGATGCGGATGGACAGTCTTCCATGACCAAGTAGTAATTTAAGAAATATTATCTTGCAATCTAATTTTCCAAGCGGCAACATTAAGTTAAAACACAGTTTTTTGTATAGACGCCAATGTGAAATATAAATAGTATAATAGTGATAGAAATGTATCAACCATGGTGAATTTTGATTTATAACGTTATTTTAGGGGACGTGTCACAATATAATGAAAAATATACACTGGATAAAAAAAATTCGAAATATATAAAATGGGTTTGGATGGTCTAAGTATAATCTAAGTTATCTTCAAAATGTAGAAATTCTAACCACCAACAATCTCTCATTATATACTCTCATGGGATGATCATGTGAAGTCCATTGCAAAAACCGCTTCACAAAAACAGCATCAGCTGTTCATAATCTACAAAGGCCATAATGGTCTTGTTGTTGTTTCGGCATCACGTCTACCATCTTTACGTCTTGGTTGATAATAGCTTGTTACTCTCCAGGAGCCGAACCTATGGAAAGTTTATAAATCCTGATTTAACCATAAATTCGATTCAAACACTTCTCAACTTTAGAAATGATTGACATCAAAAATGACCCTCGGAAAGGACCCCGCAAATTCCTTACGGGAATTGGGTCTCGGTGGATATTTCTGAATTTTTGATAGGATGTAGTCCATGGATTCTGAGCAAATGTTATCATTGCGCCAACCCCCAAAAATGAACAGATTCTCTGCTAGGGGGAGTTATATTTACATTTTACTCTTAATAGACTATTTATTTCTGAAGACGGGAACAATATTTTAACATGCTTCATTCTAGTTTATGTTGCATAATATGGTTCTTCTCCCATAAAAAATGTTTGAAGCCCCCCCTAACCCCTAAACCCCCTTAAATAAAAAAAATATACCTTTTTCTGGATCACTTCAAAACTCATTGTGAAATGTTTTAATAAGCTTAAATACGGAATCCGCACTTGTATTTCAAAAATGAACTCCCCCCCGAAATGGGGGATGCACAAAAAATTTCTGTGGATTTTTCTGAATTTTTGATATGATGTAGTCCATGTAATTCTGAACAAATTTTATTCATGCGCAAACCCTGAGAAATGAACAGTTTTTCCGCTAGGGGGGGTTATATTTACATTTTACTCATAACAGACTTATTTATTTCTGAAGGCGAGTACAAAATCCTTACATGCTTTACTCCAGCTTATGTTGCATAATATTGTTCTTCTTCCATAAAGGAATATTGAAGCCTCTCCTATCCCCCAACCCCCACTTTTGAGAAAATAAAAAATACTAATTCCTGGGTCACTTCGAAAACCATTGGAACATGTTTAAATAAGCTCAGATACGGAAACCGCACTTCTGTATCATAATTGCGTCTGTTATCCACATTTTGCCGGATAACTATTTATATAGCTATTTGACGTTTATTTGCATTTTTGTAAGGCGGGAAGATGGCTTCAAATGATCTCGATTGAAATGGACGCATACGGCACTTCTTATGAGTCCTTCAATGTCTACGCTTGCTTGAACTACATTCGCTTCTTCATTCTAATGGACGCACGTTTATCAATTGCAATTAATTTAGAGGCGGCTATGAGCAATCTTTTATCTTGCCCTAAGAACTGTCAAACTTATGCACTGCGTCTTGTCATCTTGTTTGCTTTTCTGCATTATTGTAGTTTTATTTACTGGTTTTGGTTACTAAAATTAATGACGTACCTAAATCGTGGGGATTGTTATGTATGCGAGAGATCTTTTCGGCCAGCGCAACTATCAAGAATTGATGGAGTAGTAAACGCAAATAAACGTGAAATAGCAGTTATCTGGCGAAATGTGGAAAACATACCTCCTCTAAATGTTGATAACGGAAGCAATTATGATACAGAAGTGCGGTTTCCGGATCTGAGCTTATTTAAACATTTTCCAATGGTTTTCGAAGTGACCCAGGAATTAGTATTTTTTATTTTCTCGAAAGTGGTGGTTGGGGGGGATAGGGGAGGCTTCAACATTCCTTCATGGAAGAAGAACAATATTAGCAACATAAGCTGGAGTAAAGCATGTAAGGATTTTGTACTCGCCTTCAGAAATGAATAAGTCTGTTATGAGTAAAATGTAAATATAAACTGTTTATTTCTCGGGGTTTGCGCATGAATAAAATTTGTTCAGAATTACATGGACTACATCATATCAAAAATTCAGAAAAATCCACCGAAATTTTTTGTGCATCCCCCATTCGGGGGGGGGAGTTGATTTTTGAAATACAAGTGTGGATTCCGTATTCAAGCTTATTAAAACATTTTACAATGATTTTTGAAGTGATCCAGAAAAAGGTATATTTTTTTTATTTAAGGGGGGTTTAGGGGTTAGGGGGGGGGGCTTCAAAAAATGTTTATGGGAGAAGAACCATATTATGCAACATAAACTAGAATGAAGCATGTTAAAATATTGTTCCCGTCTTCAGAAATAAATAGTCTATTAAGAGTAAAATGTAAATATAACTCCCCCTACCAGGGAATCTGTTCATTTTTGGGGGTTGGCGCAATGATAACATTTGTTCAGAATCACATGGACTACATCATTCAGAAATATCCACCGAGACCCAATTCTCGTAAGGAATTTGCGGGGTCCTTTTGATCGACCTAATCGTACCTACGTGGAAAATGATAAATATGAAACAAGATCCTACATTGTATAATAGTCGAAGTAATATTCAAAGTCAAAGCAATATTTATTATAATGTCCTCGGGGATTATTCGCAAATAATGTGTACATAACCGCATACAGATTTTTTTTTTAATTTGTAAAAGTTAATAAAAGTACATAATTCAAGGGATTTTGGTGGTGACAAGTTACCGGTAGATGTTTCTACTATTTATCTCAATTCGGCAGGAGTACCCATCGAAACATCTTTGTTCAGTTTATTCAAAAATGTTTCCGAAATTAAAGTAACTTCAAAAAAAGCGTAACGAAATTTGACATAGAAGTTTCGAATGGACGCTTCAAATTTATTGTATCTGTTTTGGATCAAAGAGAAAAACCTCGAATTAAGTTAATTTAAAATTGAATAAAAATACATTTTGAAAAGTCTGAATAGAAAAAAGTATAGAGAACTAGTTTCAGTAGGAGGCGTTTGCCACACTGGCTTATTGGGGAGCTCCCGCTTCTTTGTCGTTCCCCAAATTTGAGCTCGTGTTAATGTATATATGCTCTAATATACTGTTTTGCTGCTATTGAATTTGGGCTCGATGGAAGCAGGTACTTTATTTTCTACACAAATTTGGTAAAAACTACAACAGTTTGTGAATTACATTTAAAATTACAGATAATTTGTATTATTTGAAATAATAAAATTGTTTTCAACATATTTCATTGAATCAAATGGTTAGTTGTATTCAAAATCATTGAAAACTAGCACAACCTGACAACAACGGCTGAACTTGAGTCATGACGTATTTCTTTGATTGGGTGAACAGCGTATAGTTTTTACTATACTATTTTACTAAAATCTCAATTTTTTGTTACAGGTGAGTCTCCTGAATAGAAACTACAATCGAATATGTAAGTCTTTGAAAGATTCGCAGTGCGTTTTTTGATAGTTATAACCACTGATATTCTGCAATTCAGACATTAGGGCAGTAACATATCAAATTTGTTAAATTAGCCGATTTCATAACTTCCTTCGTCCAATTCGATCGCAAAATTTTGCATCAAATAATGAATCAACGTAATGTTAAGCGTCGTAATTCGCCTGAATGAATGTGATTGTAACGAAATGGAACAAGATGTAGAACGAATCAGTAGCAACGCTCTACTCTAATCCTTTAAGCAATTTCTTGGATTCGCATACTATTCGTCAGTTCCAACAGATGCGTTTTAATTTGTTCGTTTTCCCTTGCTTTTTGTTTTGTTGCCTTCTACCTATTAAGATTTCCGATGGTATCTTAAAGGGTTCTAAAGCTTTTCGGGTGAAGACAGATGTTCCACATCCAATGTGAAACATCTGCTTGGATGTAGGGACAGATGATGAACGCTAGTTTCATCGGTAATATTTGTGAATAAGCAGGTATCGATGGTCTACTCTACTATACGGTTATAAATAATAAATACGAAACAAAGACCAGCACATTACTGCTAAAATTAGATTGATATTCCTCCATCAGTTACAAACATATTGGAAATGTTGAAATTACCTATATAAAATGTGATTAATATTCGTTGGAGTTGAACGAAAACATAAATTCGAGAAGCTTATAATCGTGTCGGTGTTGCTTAAACGTTTGTGGTAGATAAAGCATATTTTACCTGTACAAACCACAATTTCAAATCTGGTATTCAGCCTCGATCCAACACGCCCCATAGGAGCAATAAACCACACTAAAGTTGGAAAATGAAATTTCTCTATTATAGTGTACTGTGTGTGGTGTAGAAACTTAATCATTGTATTTCATGAAAACAAATCAACAAACATATTAAGTCTGCAAAGTGGCCCGTAAATTCTAATTGAATTTCACATAAATGTTTTATTTGCTTTCTCGCTTTCTTTTCATTGGGTCCCTTTGTATGAATTATATGTTGGATGTATTTGTGATGGAAGAGTTTTCGGGCGTATGTGAACTCCAAACTGTAGGCAAATAACAATATTTTATCATGTGTGAAGTTCGAAACGGTAGAGGACGTCGTATGTAATTAGCTACGAACGAAATCATTTTGACATATGCCTCGAGGAGCTCGCTGCGCGTAAGTTAGAGTTTATACATTTTACTTCGGTCTTGTTAATTTGGGGCCGTTTCTTGCCCCGTTAGACCGGCATCAGTTGTAATAAAGTGTTTTTGGTTATGGGCCGCTAGCTTTTACCCGCTTCGTGTATATTTTAGTCGCGAGAAAATTCCATTTGGTACGTCGCACGTTAGACGCGCGTAGCTGAGATCTGAGAATAGCTCAAACTGTTTTAATTGAATTTTCCTATTTAATGGACATTTATCGAAAAAAGAAGGGCCGTCGGGTACGGTCCGATACTAAATCTAACTACATGGAGCGAAAACGGCACGCGAAAAGTCGTCGTAAAGAGCCGTAGTAGGTACAACCAGTTTGCACTTTTCTAACTCGCGTGCTACGGGCTTCTCACGTGAACGTCATTTGATTTACGGAAAATTAACTATTTCAAAACAGTTTTTGACCCGGATTGTGGCTATCACGACTTCTGAAAAGGTTCAAAGTTCACATAATTATTTCATAATTTGTAGTTCATTATTGTTTTACAGCTGAAATAAATAGGTATGAAATTTGTAGGTTATTGATGATGTCAGTGTGACACTGACATAATTATTTCAAACGTAAAGTAAGACACACGTTTTAGATTCCACAACCACCCTTGACCAAGATAATTTTTGATATCCCGGTACTAGCAAGTAGCCAATATCGGAGTAAACTAAATTAGAAACCAAACTGTACCTGCTTAAATACCATTTGGGGTTAATGCAAACAGGGTTCCTCAGCTAGAGATAAATCTGAATTCAATAAATTGCTTTTTCGCTCATACATTTCCTTCCCTTTTAAATTCAAGATATTTGTCCGTATTGTGTTTTTAAAGTGATACTTGAGAAATTGTGGGACTTGTATTTAAAATGTGTTCTATTAATCTTGAAAAATCTTGTCTTCCGGATGGATTCCGCGTCACAATAGCTCGACTTGATGCCGACGTTTCGCCAACCATTACAGGTGGCATCTTCAGGGCAGGCTTGAGGCTTGAACTGAAACTGGTTCTACTGGTTTCTGTAGCCGTATTTATTGTAGGAAAAATCCTTCACGCTACATAGTTCACTGCCTTTGTTCCGGTGGTTAACTTCGTTCCGGCACCTGACCCTGCCGTTGTGCGATCATGTGCGAAGTGGAATTTTCGAGGATGGGTTTCCAAATGTTGGGAAGGTAATATCCTGAGTCACGGTTCAGATTGTTCGGATGTTTTTGGATTTCTATAGCTTCAAGAATTTTTCGTTGATAGAAGTTTGGGGCTCGGACTAGGATTTTAGTATCTTCAAAAAGGATTTGATGATTTGTGTTAACCTTGTGTTCCGCAAGTGCAGATCTACTAGTGTCACGAAGTCTTGTACATCGCTCATGTTCTTTCACACGAGTAGCTACTGTACGACCTGTTTCACCAATGTAGACTTTACCGCAAGAACAGGGAATACTATAAACACCTTCTGAGTGGAGAGGAGGAAGGGGATCTTTAATAGGTTTGTAAAACTGAGATAATTTTGGAAGTGTGGAAAAACGGGTAGAAATATTATGTTTTTTGAGGATTTTGGAAATTCGATCTGTTATATTTTGAATATATGGAAGATAGGCCGTGGATAAAGCAGGTGGGAGGGTTTCTGGCTCAGGTCCATTTGGAATTTTAGGTGAAGTGTATTTCTTTATGGCTTTTTGAATGTTGTAATGGGAGAAATTATTTGATAATAAGGTAATTTCTCCCATTACAACATTCAAAAAGCCATAAAGAAATACACTTCACCTAAAATACCAAATGGACCTGAGCCAGAAACCCTCCCACCTACTTTATCCACGGCCTATCTTCCATATATTCAAAATATAACAGATCGAATTTCCAAAATCCTCAAAAAACATAATATTTCTACCCGTTTTTCCACACTTCCAAAATTATCTCAGTTTTACAAACCTGTTAAAGATCCCCTTCCTCCTCTCCACTCAGAAGGTGTTTATAGTATTCCCTGTTCTTGCGGTAAAGTCTACATTGGTGAAACAGGTCGTACAGTAGCTACTCGTGTGAAAGAACATGAGCGATGTACAAGACTTCGTGACACTAGTAGATCTGCACTTGCGGAACACAAGGTTAACACAAATCATCAAATCCTTTTTGAAGATACTAAAATCCTAGTCCGAGCCCCAAACTTCTATCAGCGAAAAATTCTTGAAGCTATAGAAATCCAAAAACATCCGAACAATCTGAACCGTGACTCAGGATATTACCTTCCCAACATTTGGAAACCCATCCTCGAAAATTCCACTTCGCACATGATCGCACAACGGCAGGGTCAGGTGCCGGAACGAAGTTAACCACCGGAACAAAGGCAGTGAACTATGTAGCGTGAAGGATTTTTCCTACAATAAATACGGCTACAGAAACCAGTAGAACCAGTTTCAGTTCAAGCCTCAAGCCTGCCCTGAAGATGCCACCTGTAATGGTTGGCGAAACGTCGGCATCAAGTCGAGCTATTGTGACGCGGAATCCATCCGGAAGACAAGATTTTTCAAGATTAGCTGTCCGCGGAAGTCTACTATCCAAGGTTGTTCTATTAATGCTGATTTTTCTCCTTTGAATGGACAAAATGTTCTTTATAAAGAGTTTAAATGCTTCTTATAATTTGACCCTCATAGAATTCTGAACACGACTCACAATCAATTTGGATATTCCAGATTTGTCGAAATGGGGAACTTTATCAATGTTTTATTTAGCTTATTTTTGCGTATATTGACTATGGAATTTATTAATTAAATTTGTGAAAATGTATGTTACTAATGGATTTTTATTACATAATGGCTGATTCTATTAAATTTTTCAAATAGTTCTCTATTTTTTCAGTCATGCTGGGTAAAGGATCTGGCATTTGTTTCAGCGCTAAGTTGATAATTTTTGCCGATTTCTCCCTCTATTGATCTACGGCTTTTCTTTTCAGAGGATTGTTATCACAATACCACTCACTTTTTCCGTGATAAGAGGATGACAATTTTCATGATGATTGAAAGATATATCCACAATTGTTACCATCCATTCTCAGCGTATGAACTGAAGCGTTAAGCACTTCCTAACGAGTGGAGTCAAACGACACCACTCCCATCTAACGGAAACAAATAAAAGGAAAATCAATAAAAGGTTAAACTTTCAAAGTCTGTGGAAAACGCAATCCGAAACACGCTTTTCGGCGCCTAACCCATTTTACGTTTTTCATTCAATTTTTGCTCCTTTTGTTTCTAATTGTTTTAAGAATATATATGAATAATTATAATTCACTAACAAAATTTGTTTAAAATACGTTGATATGTGGTTTTAACTACTTCTAGTCCATTTATATTCAATCAATTTCATAAGAATATAAATGAACACAGCCCAAAAAGACTCTTAATGATGAATAATTACAAAAAGTATAAGTGATTGGACTTATAGGCGGGGCTTCCAGTGTCGCGGTGATAACATTCATTCCTTAAGCGTTATTAAGAGTGAATTAGGCGAGGGGAAAAACATTGAGAAAGAATATTGCTTCGTATTCGTATTAATCTCGTAACCCTGTTAATTTCCTTCATATAATTCGGACTTTACAAACTACCTTGACGCCACTGGAGGTGTTGACAGAGTTTTCTTTTAGAAAATTATTCGATTTAGATCTTGCAGGCTGAAATCTAAAGCGTCATATTGGGTTGTTTCTAGTTTAGTTATCTAGTTAAAAGTTCCTCCCATGCTTTGTTTGTAGTCCCTAATGAGGTCTTCTGCTTTTAGTTATTCTTTATTCGGTATCCCACAGAGACGACTCAGTGGGTTAGCATCATGCCGGTTATCCAGTGAACCCGACAGCTTGCAAATTCAAGTTTCCTTTCTCATTAACATTCATCCAACTCCAGAATACACGAAATTACCTTTTTTGCGATCGTAAGGGTACCACATAGGAAGCTTTAAATCCGAGTTTTTGACCATCAACCCCTTGCAGCTTTTCCGCCATTTTGGATTAAGGGGTGAATCGTGACTCGTGAATAACAGTCGTATTTTTGACAAGGAAAATGAGTTTTACAACTTGGTATGCTTGATATTTTTGTATATTTTGCAAATTAAGAAGTAATAACCGATTATTTAGGAGAAGAAGGGGTTGAAAATTGTTTCTGGTCGAATATCTTTTTTTAATTAGCGATATTTCAAAAATTTTCATACAAAAGTTGAGTCCCTGTGGAACACCAGCGTTGATAGTCCTTGTATCGGAGGATACTCCGTCAATCACCACATGGAGTGATCTATCTGAGAGAAAACGAAAAGTTTTTGGTAAAATCCAATAAAAATTGTAGGTAATTGTGTGTTTAACAACTTTTTATAATAATTGTTGCAATAGCTCTAATTAAAAAGAAGATATTTCCCTTT
This sequence comes from Endomychus coccineus, assembly GCA_958510875.1. NCBI lineage: Eukaryota > Metazoa > Arthropoda > Insecta > Coleoptera > Endomychidae > Endomychus > Endomychus coccineus. The sequence continues at coordinate 284,477,816 of OY294067.1, forward strand.
TTCCTTCAATAATTGGTTATTACTCGTTACTTTGCAAAATATTCTAATATATCAACCATACAAATTGTAGGACTCATTTTTCTTGTCAAAAATGTTATCGGTTGTTATTTCGATAAATTAAAGAATTGAAACACTAATTTACCCATTAATGCAAAATGGCGGAGAAGCTGCAAGGGGTTGATGGTTGAGAACTCGGATTCAAGCTTCCTATATGGTTCCCTAACGATCGCAAAAAAAAAGAATGTCTTCCTCAATGAATTGCAATAATAAAACCTAAATAAACTGGATTAATAAGATATTATGATATCACTAGAAGATTCTAAAATGTTACTTGCAGAATCCTAATTCCCAATTAAATACTTTTCACATCGAAAGCAGGATCAACCTGTTCCTCAGTCAGATATCAATAATTATTAATTCCAAAACAAATATAACATTCCTTCGAACATGGTGTAATTATGGGATTTTACGTTATGGCTGCAATCTAGTTAGGTTGTATTATTGTAGAGTTTCAATATTTTATTGAAGCACTTCGCATTCCCTACTAAAAATATTTTCATGTTAAGATTGAAACATGTGGATGTAATCCAAGTCAAATTTCTAATACAAACAGAAAAACACTGCATCCATTCCCCATTGTTGACTTTACTCCTAGCTTTACCCTATTTCATTTATTTTATGAATTTTACAATGTCAACAAGCACTGATTTATTCGTTTAAATGATATTATAACCAATAACTTCGTACTAAGATTTATAGAGGCCATACGTTCATACCGATTTTTTTTTCAAATATTAGATATCATATGGATCCAATTAGTCCAGGGATTAACCAATTAACGGGTATTTCAATTATCTGTACGTGTCTCGCTTTCAACGTTCGAGAACTGGAGAATACTAAGTAGACATATAAAGTTCAAATTCTGTAATGAATATACATCATTGTCACAATATTAATCAGACTAATTTAATTGTGGTGGTATTTTCTTATAGATAGTAACTAGTAATCTTTGAATTTACTTTTTATATGACGCGTTTTTGGCGGCATTCACCTTCATCATTAACTTATCGGTATGCTCTATATAGTTGAGAATGAAGAATTTTCTTTTTTCTTTGGAACAACTCGTGTTGATGTTAACTGTTCATCAAAAATTTAAGAAATAATGGATTTAATATCTAACGAGTGATAAGTATGTTCATATGTTGGTTGGTGTCGCCATCTTGGCACTAGGTTACTTACATTTCACGTGACCTCAGTTACGAGATATCAATTTAGTCAATGTTTTAATTGAGTTGGGTTATATTAGTACATATATTCTCGGAAAGATGGCGTTAGATGCTCTGATATCTCTTAGCATTTTTGTCAATGAGACCTCGTAAGAGATATCGACCGGTAGCACTGCAGGTTACTCGTTCTGTTGATGAGCTCGAGAAAGCTATATAGCTGTTAGGAACTATTGGATGCAGTGTTACCGGTCCATCTAGAGAAACCTAATTATCTTTGTAGACTGTACTCCTCTAATTTGTTTATGGCTCTTTATAAAATTGATGTTTAGATTGATAGAAAATATCTCAAAATTCTTCTTTTATAGTCTATCTGACATATTATTATGTTCCTACGGTTCAATTCAGCTGTATAATTTTGTGGATTTAACATCAAAAGTAAGATCAATAACAATTTAATATTTTTCCATTCATTAAATTCGTACCTTATAAACAATTTTATCATTACATTTAAACTTATCTAAGTATGATCATAATATACCGAAACTTATACGTAATTTTGCTAAAGGATAGGTACTCCCTCACAAGCCACCCACTAAATGGATTATTTATCTGTCGCGGTTGAATTAAAACAATAAACTGACATCAGTATCTCCTTCTGCAGACGTCCATTGTTTATGGTGCTAAACAATAGTTATCAACAAAGTCCTTCGCACACTTACATTTCACAATGAATCATATCAATCAATGTATGCAGAAATTTGCTTCTGCTACAATGAGCGCATGTTTCGTAGGGTGTAGCGAGGACAAATCGCACGTGGGGCTTGTCTTCCCTGGCAAATACCCGACGACTAATAACACCCACAATTTGTAAACAAAAATCACAACGAAAATAGTCGGATACATTTAGAAATGGTCCACATAAAAAAACCAAAACTGCGACATGAAAATCTTTCCCAAATATCTAACATAATTCTTTAAAATAACTAAATCAGAAAAGTCCAGTCAAATAGAAACTATAATGTAAGCAATTAAATTTTAATACAAACAGACACTCATTTCTAACAAGTGCAACAAATGGTCAATCAGCTACCTTACCCTTACATTAAGAACAAAAACCTATTCTGCAAACTGATTCCAGTCAGAATTCCAAAGCCAACCTTAAAATCGACTCACGTAAGTAAGTAAACAATCAGCCACCAATATTGTTTCAATTATTGTATTAAAAAATTAATCAAAAAGCTCCAAAATTCCAACATACGCAAACGTATTCGATTAAGTATTAAGTATATTCAAGATTGAATTATTTTACATATAATCACCGAATTAGTTATTTATATACCTATGTGCGCATAATTGTTAATATATGAAACTTAAGGTAAATTCTCATAAAAAACTGAAAATGTTGTGCTAAATACACATTGCACATACATCTAATGAATGTAGACATATTTTTTTTAATTCCAATACAAATATAAACAAAAATAAATTTCTGAAGAAGGCGAAGGCCGAAAGGCGTCATATGAGAAGGTTGTTTCATTAAGATATATCGTTTAAATTGCTGAAACCTAAGAAAATTCACAACTTCCTCCCCCATCTATCGGTAAATAGGTTCAGTTTCTCAAATCATGTGCCATAAGTAGTCTTATTGAACCCAGAATAACTGCCGTTTGTATCCAGTCTATCAAGATCTGCGCCGAGTTCGTACAGGTCGAAATGATCTTCAAGTTCGAACGCATCGAAGACCAAATTCCGCCCCATAGACAGATGATCAGAACCAACACTATGTTCTTATCTGCTGGAGCAAATAATTCGATCACATACATAGTCTTTGTTTGTTTATCGAGGAGGACACCGTCAGGCCTTTGCTTGTATGGACCTGACGGTCGGAAACGGGTGATTCCAGTAGATCTGGCATTTTTAGTTTCCGACAACGACCTCAATCAATATCTCCTGGCATGTAAGGTAGCACCGGTTCTTGGTCTATTCCGTAGGAGTACTTTAGATGATGGTACAGCACCTGTAGGCTCGCATTATGGCGATGGGTGTACGCTGCGGCCGCTTTTGTCGGACATGCCAACAGCAGGTGTTTTCGTCGAGTCTATGCAGCTCATCGACCGGCCTTTTTACCACTCCAAAAGAGTGAAGCAGGACTGGAACGGCAAGCATATTTGTTGCAGACGCCTTGTTCTCACTCGAAAGTTCGGAAGACCAAATCTTTCAAACAAGGTTTCTGTACTTACCGCGGAGAGCTGCTTTACCTTAGATATCGATAGGTCTCTCCAGCATCAAGATGTTTGAAGATGCTTCTGTCAGCAAGCTGCATATTCCCGTTTACTTCAGGAGATCGTCCTCTCCTCAAATGAAACATTGCGCACTGTCCGCACCTACGGTTCTTGTATATTCTTGAACCAGGTTGAGTTCTTGATGGAGGTTTTTCTCCCTAGAGGCAAATAGTTTCAGATCATCCATGTAAAATGAGTGTCGTCTTAACGCAATCGAGAGCGGTAGCAGGGACATGTTGAACGAGAGGGGACTCAGGGAGTCTCCTTGGAGAACACCCCTCTTGAATGTTACCCATTCTGACGAAACTCGTCGTGCGCCTGATAATGCATGAAGTTTACTTCATAGAGGCGCGATTGCGAATTGCGAATATTCGGATTCGCAAATACCAAGTCGCGTCCTTATTTCTTACACTCGCGAACTTTCGCTACTATTTTAGGGCAATTATTTTTTCACTATGCTCTATGTGACATTTATAACCTATTTGTTTGTGTATGGTTAGATAATTTATTTTGTAATCTAATACTATGGATGAAGAATTATCTCATTGGCGACGAAGGAGTGCAATTGCCGTTTATGTATTGTTAAAAAGGAGAAAAACAAAAAGAAATAGGTCTGTTTCCTTCAGATTTGCAGACATTTGGGAGCTTTCAGTCACATCTTCAGAGTGTGCAAACTCAATGCAATTATGTTGTTTGTATTGGGATAGACTGAGAGTGCTACCATAGTACTAAAAATACTTTTAGTTAAGTTATTTCTAGCCAAAATATATAAATTTACAATGTAGATACATCATCAGGATCAGGATTCATTTCGTACCCATTAACAATATATAATATAAAAATAAATAAAGAGAAGCTACACAAACAAGCAAATGACCCGAGTAAACAAAGTATAATGATGAGGTGATCTATCTTCTTCTCTACTACTGTTATGCATGCCATAATTCGCGCGAATGTTCACAAAATATTGAAACTATCTCAAGATTCCCGCCCCTAGATTTTAAATCTTGCGAATTCTCAAGAAATTAAACTATCGCCGGTGATCTTCTTTTTTTAAATTCAAATTGACCAATAAGAACATTATTCGCAATTCGCGTCCCTATGAAGTAACCTTAAGGTGACTTCCTAGAGAAAATAAACAGTTTTAATTACTATGCAGGCACTGATAACGTGAGACCCCTCTGTAGAATTCCAATTTTATAAGCATTTATCTGAATTGAAAAAAATTCACTACGCTTTTTGTGATAAGATCTTAGTTTCCCCCGCTAAGAGTATACACTCTGTATAATTAAATTACTCTGTTTCACACCCTGAAACGTGGAAGCGTGCGCTTCTACTTGCAACCCCGTCACGATATTCTGGTTTGTTTACGTTCTCCCTATTTGTTAAACGAGTCGTCAACGTACAAGTCCCGTGCCGTAACTCCTCTCAGTAGCGCTCTGGGACTAGTAGCAATCACTCCACCTCCACTCTGCACTCTTCACGTTGTAGTTACGAACGATAAAACCGCGTTACCGGACCGCTGATTCATAACTCCGTTTTAGTCACTATCGTGATGTGCGAGGTTCACGTTCAGTTTGTACCGGCATCTAGCACGTTCTGATTAATTCATGTTTACAATACGACGATGATCCACTACAATCGATACATGTGTTGACTGTACGAAGTTTGATTGTGATTGTTGTTGCCAAATAACTCCGTGAATTAAGAGACCTACGTTGGACTTATAACGATTCAGTTATACATGTAAGGTCCGATAAATAGTGCCTAGATCGTTCTGAACCATTTGTAAACTACCTCAATGTTCCAAAAACTATAAAATATTTGGAAGTGACAATTTGTGGAAGCTAAGAGTTTCGTAGTTGGTGCCAAAACAATTGCAGTAGTATTATTTTCGTGTTATAGTATAACATACTATTTCCCCAAGAGAAGTATTCGGATCGAATAGATTCTATACCGAAAAGACCACTTGAGACTCATCAAAGAAAATTCAATATTTTGTGAATTCTTCTACTAATACTCAACAATAATGTTGCAGACAATATTCGTCTAGTGAGTGCATTGTGATTACATAAGTGTTCGTCGATTGTCTACTTATTTGTAGTGTACTCTGTCAGTGGTATTGTTAACAAACCATTAGCATTTCAAGAAATTTCTACCTGAGACTGAACTAGTATCATACCAAGAGGTGAGTGTTAAGTTCTTATGGCAAATGCATTTTATCAAATCTATGTTCTTGGATCTAGTTGATGTAACTAACAACCTTGGGATTCACATTATTAAGTGATTAAGCGCGAAATATGTCTTTGTTATACTTCTGTGTAGTTTTCTTAGCAAATGAAGACAAGATATCAATTTCTAGTTAGCATCAATCAATGAATCAAAACGGTGGCGGACTGATCACTTAGACCGCTTGATTGGGTCCATTGTGTGCCCCTTGATACAAGACTTAGTCCAGCAGGCCGAAGGCTAGGATTCTGCACGGACTGATCTCTTATTGGCTCAGGCGGCATGTATGCTCTCCCGAGGTGTTGCAGCCTAATAGAAGCCAGTGCTGGACATTCTACAAGGATATGAAGGACAGTTTCGTCCACCTATCATCTACCACAACCTGGGTCATCAGCGATGCCCATTAAGTGTAGATGTTAATTCAGATGACAGTGTCCTGTGACGAGTCCCGTCTCCGCGATGTGGGGCTTCTCCTGCCTTATATCGGGAGTACTGCGCTAAACCGAAAGTCAATGGCTATCCAGAACTTCTGTGGTAGAAGATATTCCGATCACTGGATCAGAGCCTGGGGTGCCTAGGGAACCCACTTAGCCAATCCATCGGCCACTTCACTTCTTTTCACGCCAGAGTGCACCCACACTAACTGAAGTTTGTTCCTTCTGGTTAATTCAGCCCTGGTCTTCCTGCACTCTAAAACAAGCCTAAAAGTCACTCTATGGGCGCGAAGTGCGCCCAGGGTCGCTCGGCTGTCTGTGCAGTTATATTGCACCCTACCTCGGTAGTTTAGTATCAGGTTTTCCGGGGCACAGATCCTGATGTGAACCACACGAGTTGCCCTGATTGAAGTGGTACGGAGCCCTTATTCACCCAATACGTCCTATGGGTACAGATAATGTCTGGAGCTATCGCTGCTTCAGTCAAATGATCAGACAGCTTCCAGCAGCGTAATCCCAACGTAATGACGGCCTGGCATGGACGCACAGACCCACCGGCCCAGCCCAGGGAGCCGATATGCAATACCCACAGCCACTAGCACCAATGCCATGTAACAAATATTTTGTGTTCGTTTGACGAGAACACGGCAGTGCTCAATAAATGATAATAGATAAGAATAGGTCCATACCAGACTTCTTTAAGGAGACTACACAATCGAATACGAAACATCTATTGTAACTGACAGATCAACACAATGACCGACCAAATATTATACGCTCATAAGGGAACTTTACAAAATCACATATGTAATAGATGTCACTTTAGTGAACAAAACTCGTACATTAAAGCTGAAAAAATATACTGAGTTGTCACAAGAAGTAAAATATGGATAAGGTTGTTATCTCCCCCAACGGTGGCACAACAAACACACTACACACATTCTTACAAACATTGAACCTACACAGCACATACTATGGAACAGCAAAAGCAACAAAACAAAACACATCAAACTTGAACTAAAATACATTGGATAACAAAACCGCTATCGCTTCTTCGTGGATTTCCTCAAGATTAGCTAAATGCATCAATTGTAATGCAGAAACTTGATATCTCGCGACTGAAATAAGTCAACACCCAGTATATAAACATCATAACCGGGAAAAACTGAAGATGAAATCTCATGCATGATTTTTCTTCCTCATCGTTTTCAATAAGGCGTAAATGTTCTTCATATCTGGCTAATATATAACTTTTTCTATTAAGAAATCTGAATATAACTTCAGGTTGATGGCTTAGCCTTGATTATGTTCAATTCTTCGTTATTGTTTTCAGGGGAGAGCCGGAGGGAAATAGCTATATGTATCATTGAATTGCATGCTAGTGACTATTATGGGGAACTAGCAATAGTGAAAATGAATGTAATCTTTATATTAATATTGAAGTTGATGATATTATTATGGTGTGTGAGGGTATAGCCTAGAAATTTTATTTTGTTATTTTTCTCTCGGTTCAAAGGAAAATTAATGTTAGGATAAGAAAACATTCAGTTCTTTTAACGTACCTTTGAAGGTTGATAAAACTTAATATGTTTTTTGGTCCAAGGAGAACTCATTTGAGTTTCTTCAATATAAGGTATGGGTTTCCCATTAAATTCTCACTTGGCTTCATGTTTTATATTGAAGGAACGATAATGAGTTCCCTTCTAGCTAAAAAACATATTCTGGTTTAGATACGTAGATGATATTTTATCCTTATTAACATTAATACGTTTTCTTGAACTTCATTAAGAATATTCATCCTAACATTAATTCCACTTTGGAGAAAGAGTAAGATAACAAAATTAATTTCCTAGACCTTCCCCGCACACAACGATAATAATATCGTCCAAATTGAGTGAAGAAAGTTGCAGATTGAAGTGATTCATTGTGAAAAAATAGGGGTCATTACTAACATTTTATAAACCGCACATCGTTTGTCAGAAAAAAAGGAGGCTCGTGATTATTACTATTAATAAACAATGAAAAAACATTTTCAACTAACAAATGGAATGTCTTTTATAACAAATGGAACATCTCGGACTCTTATTAGAAATTAGTACGATAAGGACGCTTTGTGATGATACAATTAGCTTTAAGAAATCACGTTTTATATATTGATACGTCTTCTGATGATGGTCATGAGACCGAAACGTTAGTGTGACGTATTTCCCGAGAATTTATATATAATTCATACCTTTGTTAAGAATCATTATTAGTTATATTATTGACAATCGTTCAGGTTGTGGGTGTTATTTTCTCAAAAAGTTTCATTTGCATTTTCTGACCACATAAATAACTTCAAATTGTATGCATCATTGTGTTCATTGAAAATGTTATCGAGTATTTCTATGAATTTAAGAAAGTGATCCGAGCAGGAGGCCATGCAGAAGAAAGACATAAAATTTCAAAGATCGAGGCTAACCAACATACCGGTACCTAACCTTGTCAGTCAAATGAATGAACCGCAACATTTTAGCTAAAACGAGACGTTGTTATGTTATTGATGATTCGGCAGTCCCCCCTGTTCCCCAGGAGTATATTACAGTAGACGTACTCAGCTTTTTCAATTTGTATCGAATTCTTTACTTGAATCGTGCCTTCATATACCGCAGGGACGTCTTTGATAGACGTGTCATTTGAAGTTGAAGTTAAAGTGAATTTACAAAACTGCCATGTTAAAGAAATATACATTAGAATGATGTTTGTGCATTGTGAAGTCATTATCAAACAGTCACTTGTTCTCAAATAATGGGTTCCATAGGTTATCTACGCCGACAAAAGCATTTTTTTACTTCGTACGATTATTTCATCATATTATAAATGGATTCGGAGAAGTTCTTCCATGGTTTTCGATAACCTCGTTTATTCGAGAGAGTTTGAGACTATGATCACATGAGGGATTTCAATAATACACTTCCTCTTCCTTATTCCCAATACGTACGAAATGCAAACTGTTACATTACTTTCCCTTCCAGTTTCATTTCGTCGATTTTAATCTCGCATTCCCTGATAAGATATTCTATTCATATTCGTCAATGGGTTTATCCGAGGGCTTATCCCTGGCTCTTCATCTAAAACGTATCAAGAAGAATGTGTATTTTTTCAGTCAACCAAAAATTCTGTATGAATGGATTATTTGTGCTTCAATTCAGTTTCAACACATGTCAACAGCTTTGTCAGAATATAGATTCCAATATGTCATCAGGTCTGAATCAGGAATACCACTGTTGACTCGGGACCTAATTTTATATTATTTATGTTGATTACTTTTTAATAAATTGTTTCCGTCAATATTCAATATCTATAGCTGAGTTTTGGGTTCAAATAGATTTTCCTCTCGGAAGATAATGATGCTTAAAAAAATTCTTAAACGAATGTAACTAGGCTGGGGTTCCAATTTTCAACTCGGTAAATGTCATGGTTAAGAATGTGAGTTGAAATAGCACCAGAATCGATGCATTTTCACTGTGGTTTTGTACAAAAGTCTTTTTCATTGTGGTTTTGCATTTTTCTCTACGTATTTTAGAGCGCCGATGAGCGTACTTAGATTTTTCGTTTATGGTATTTGCTTTTGCGGAGGAATAGTGCTTTCCAGTCAGGACTAGACTTATGGGGTTCTTAAAGACTTCCACGAATAGGATAACAGATAAAGAACGAATAGAGTTGACGTTTCAATAATAAAAACTTCATTTTTCAAATCGTTCTATCAACGTTAAATTCGAAATAATTTAGAAAAGGTTTGTGTTTATTGGAGTAGCGATAGCAATTAATTAACTAATGTCACTTCGCGCCCACAGAATGACTTCTAGGCTTGTCTTGGAGTGCAGGGAAACTCTGGTTGAACTAGCCAGAAGGAACAAACTCCAGCTAGTGTGAGTACCTGCCCATTCTGGTGTGAAGGGAAACGAAGTGGCCGATGAATTGGCCAAACGGGGCTCCTTGAGTACCCCTGGCCCCGATTCCACGATCGGAATTTCATCGACCACCGGGCTCCACGCCCTCAAGGAGCTACTGGACAGACAGTGGCTCTCGATCTGGCGTGGTTCCCCAGGCATGAGGCAGGCGAAGCTCCACATCAGGGAATTCTCGCCTAAACTCTCTAAAACCCTACTCTCTATGAGCAGGAGAGGCCTAAAACTAGTGACAGGGCTCCTCACAGGACACTGTCATCTGAATAAACATCTACACACAATGGGCATTGTCGAAGACCCAAATTGTAGTAGATGTGGGGAGGCGGATGAAACTGCTTCTCATATCCTACCATGCAAAATCTTAGCTTTTGGCACGGCCTTAGGCTTGCTGGACTGATTCTTGTATCAAGGGGCGCACAATGGACCCAATCAAGCTGTCTAAGTGCTCCGGACTCGTCCGCCCCCGTTTTGATTGATTGATTGATTGATTGAATGTCAGTTTTATCCGAAGATACTAAAGCAACTCGCGTGTTTGCTAAAAGTTTTCTTAGCCACAACTTTTTCAATAAATCGTTATTAACTGCTGAAAAAGTCCCGTTCCAAATTTTCATTCTTCAAAAAAATGTAGCTGGTTTTTCATCTCCTTGCTCCGAATTTGAAAGGAGTTCTTCAAGTTTCTTCTTTTCGCTTTGCGAATGACGTTCAATAAGTGCTTTTTTAAGAATGGAATACGGATTATTGGCCGGAGTATTTTGTAAAATATCCAAGATGGATATGATTGTCGGCTGCACAATGCAATACTGATATTTCGTATCTCCATCAGTGATTTTCTCAAAGGCAAATTGAACCAAGCGTCTGGTATTGTTAGCCAAAACGGAGGAAATTTTAAAGATTTTGCAACCTGTTCCATTCTAGCTTGAACATTCATTATACTAGAAAGTCAAATTTGCAAAAATGTAATTGAGCAAAATTTGCTTATAGGTCGCCATTGTACAATCCCATTTTGCTTAGGTGCCCTTTTTCTGGCGTAATGGCCAGTCATAGGCCCTGTTACGACTTCTATTTTTTCCCTATTTAGTGCTAATAGGTCTGTCGTTCTTTTGTTACACGTGACTTTGATGTATTTCTTCCCATTTAGTTTCCTGGGATATTTTTCCAGTATTCTTTGTGGTTTTCCATGATCCATTCTTCTACAGACCTTCGTGCTGTACGTTTTGGTACTCCCGTAGTCTGTTCTGGATCTGGGGCGTTCTCCAACCTTCTTCTTGCAAGCACGTCGAATTTTTCATTGCATGTCGTTCCCTGATGTCCCGGCTTCCAGATCAGATTAACGTGGTTTCGGGGTGCCAGTATTTCAAGTACTTCTTTGTATGTCCATAACAGACGGGATGCCACTTCCTGACTTCTCTTACCCTTAAGTGTAGCCTGACTGTCTGTCAATATATGGATCTGCTCGTCTTCGATGGCACTCCGATTGTTTTCCTTCACGCATTGGAGGATTGCCCCTGCTTGGACGACAGAGGTGTGTTTACCCCAATGAATAGCTGAAGTCAGTCTTTGTGTTTGATCTCGGGCTTGTCTGGTTGTTGTTCTGTTGCGGGTTTCTGTTCGGATGTGGTCTACTACTGCCTTGGATTGATGAGGGACTTGTTGATTACGGAATAATGCTGGTACCGACCAAATGCGTCGGGTGCGGTTTTTTTTGTGATCACCAATTCTAGTGGTCGTTATTACTATAATGAATCTTTTTATTTTATTAATTTTATGTAGTTCCAAATGGTTGTTTTATGTTGTTTACCGAATTATTATTATCAGTTGTTATATTATTGCTAAGGTTATATTAATCAAATATATATATTGTATAAATAAATGAATAGGAAAACAGAGAAATAGAGTTGTGGTATCCCACAGGTGTGCTCCAACTGGGCTCCTTTCACCCTATCTTTTCATGTTACCTATTACCAATTTACAATTGATGAGAAACCGTCAGCCTCGTTCAAAAATGGCATATCGCATAGTTATCTCAACAAGCACAGACACCGTGGCTTTAGGGGTAAACGTCATGTGGTGCACCTCTTATCAACCGATCACAAAAGCAAATGTTAGCCTTGCTCCATGGTGTAATGGAAATACTAGTCCCGAAACTTACGGAGAGAGTTCACGTCCCATTAATCATTAGGCCAATTTTTCTTATACGTTCTTGAGTTCGCAGGGTTCCGTTATGAATCATGTTCGCGACATAACATGATTGTACTAAATTTTATTTCTGTATCGGCGAAAAAAAAGTCACTTCCAGTTTATGATGGACAGTGTAAGGATGGGAGGAGGAGCAACGACCATTTTTTTCGTGCTTCAGCCTGTTGCATCTTGACCTAGAGTAACAGGTTCCACGGTTCAAGGCAGTGACGAAACTACTGAACGTTCTGTCGATATGAGGAATTGAATAGAAATATGACTTTGGGCGTTATCGGAAATGACACGAAGGTGTAAAAAGCAACAAATGATCGGACCTGTTCCTGGTAATATTCCATACCATGGATTATTTAAATATTGTACGATAACTAATCATCATTCTCATGAAGCTGAATATTAAGGCGCGCTTCAGTATACGTTTTAATGAACTCGGCCTTCACATTTAACGAAATTAATTTAGCAAATGGATATCAGTTAGATTGAACGCTCATTGTTGCAATAATAAGCTGTTAGCTATTCCACCCCACCTCTGAGCATTAGTCCTGCACGGACGCTAATAAATTTTATTAATGGATTAATAAACCTCAAACGGAATTCTCGAGCTTCCGAATGTTACATTCGCGCATTCAGATAGAACATAATGGGAGAATTAACCAGTTTTATTGTTTGTTCTGAGGATGACGAAGCAATGTTGTTTTAATGTGGCAATATTTCATCAAGATCGCCATGAGAAGAGAATCTCTCAAGAACGGTTCACATCTTTTGACGATGCGAGAGGAAAACCTATAACGTTTGTGGATTATCGTGTGAACCAGCCGTGGAATGTTGGAAACGTAGATAGGCATTTCTTAAAATTGAGGAGGTGATGTGCATTATATGCATCGGGAAATGTCTCACTACGCAAAGAATTCTACAGCTTCGCCGTTCGATCGAAAAATTAAGTCTAGTAGGGACAAGTCCGGTAGTTCTCGAGTCTGACACTAATAGGTGGCGGATAAGTTTATTGCAAATTAGTGAATATTTCGAAAGTACATCAAATAAAAGTATTCCTCAATGCTACCTACATTCACTTCGCATGAATATATTTATTTTTACTCTGACTACACGATAGGGAAACCTAATGTTCGAAGAACATTGTGTGAGCCAGCGGTGGAATGTTGGGAGGGGAGAGGAGATAGGCAATTTTTCTTGAAGGTTTGGAGGTTATAGTCATAGGGAAAGACTTGTTGGTATCACGTTGATCAATCGGAATAGGAGAATAAAACACTTTTAATAATAAGAGATATTTTTGACAATCTTCTTTTAATCAATTTCAAATTATTTGCTCTTTTTTCCGTTTCTTAGCAACCATGTCCGCTATTATCATAGACCGCTACACTACTTCTAAAAAATTATAAATTCTCAGTAAACTTCAAACTATTCATGCCAATTCTCAAATAATAACCAGTTATAAGTAGTATATGCTAATGTTAACCCTTGAGCTAAGTTCACTTTCATCATTTTTTAACATTTTCAACAGAAACTTCACTCATAAAACGTCGAAAGGGTCACCAATTTGTTGGTTTCACGTTGATCAATCGGAATAGGAGAATAAAATACTTTTTCACTTCTAATTCTATTAATAATAAGAGATATTTTTGACAATCTGCTTTTAATCAATTTCAAATTATTTTCTCTTTTTTTCCGTTTCTCAGCAACCATGTCCGCTTTTATCATAGACAGACCTCACTAGGTTGAGAGTTCCACATCTTCGCTGTTCACCAATCCATATTTTTTTTAAATGAGGCGGTAATTTATTTTTTTGTGGATAACCAATTGCATAAAATAATTTTGAATGGGATTAACTGTTCAGGTAGCCCTCCAGCCCATATTTTTTAGAAAACTTACGCGTTAATTTTTTTGTGTGTAATAATTTTACTATTAATGTACTCTAATGTATAAAGATATTAATTATATGGTGTGCTACAAATGGATCGCAAAAATGTGTTTCTTGCGTTGTGCTAGGCTAAAATTACGTCAGTTGACCGCCATCATAACGTTTTTCAATGGGATGGACTAGCTTGACTGTCAAGGTAGCTCACCACCCCATATTACAGGGATATCAAAAATTAGCTTGGTCAAGGGTGGTTGTGGAATTGAAATAATTATGTCACTGTCACACTGACATCATCAATAACCTACAAATTTCACACCTATTTATTTCAGTTGTAAAACAATAATGAACTACAAATTATGAAATAATTATGTGAACTTTGAACCTTTTCCAAGGTCGTGATAGCCACAATCCGGGTCAAAAACGGTTTTGAAATAGTTAATTTCCCGTAAATCTAATGACGTTCACGTGAGAAGCCCAGCACGCGAGTTAGAAAAGTGCATACTGGTTGTACCTAATACGGCTTTACGACGACTTTTCGCGTGCCGTTTTCGCTCCATGTAGCTTAGTATCGGACCGTGCCCGACGGCCCTTCTTTTTTCGATAAATGTCCATTAAATAGGAAAATTTAATTAAAACAGTTAGAGCTATTCTCAGATCTCAGCTAGGCGCGTCTAACGTGCGACGTACCAAAGGGAATTTTCTCGCGAATAAAATATACACGAAGCGGGTAGAAGCTAGCGGCCCATAGCCAAAAACAGGACTTCTGAGTGTTACAATACTCGTATAAAATTGCGAAATTTCGCACTTTTAGAAACTTAATTATGACATAATTATTTCAAACGTAAAGTAAGACACACGTTTTAGATTCCACAACCACCCTTGACCAAGATAATTTTTGATATCCCGGTATTTTCTGATAACGAAATAGTTTTTTGCACCCCATATTATTTTTTTTAACGAGATATTTTTTTTTTGCGTAACGAAATGCAATAAATAGTTTTATATAGGAAATACCTTTTTTTGGATGGACTGGGCGAGGTTGGCTGTCTAGCTGACCCACTACATCATACTTTTCTAATTACTAATGCGATATTTTTTTTGCGTTACGAATTTGTGATTAATATACTTTAATTTGTAACAATAATAATTATGTGGTGGGTTACAATGGTTCGGTCATGTGGTACCGAGCGTGGATATTCAGGACTTCATATTAATGAATGTTATACCTGATATCCGCTTGAGTTTTGATGGAATAAACACTACTAGATTATCAGATCCCTATTTGATTAGTCTTGTTGTGCATTTATTGCATCAACCTCCCTGGTGACATTAATTGAATAGCTAATTAGTATGGTAGTGTTCGAACGGAGATACGTTAATTATTGTTATCCTTAAATTCCTTGAGAAAAATTAATAGATCCGATTTGGAAATATCATTACAAAATATGGTGGATGACAAAAAACTGTAAAGTTCAAAAGAATGCTTATACTTCGAGAACATTCAAGATCGCTCTAGAATCTGAACTACACAAATATAATAGACAACAGGCAGCGACGAAGTTCGAGGTTAGGAGTGTATGTGGCTGTCTGCCATGAAATCATATCACAGAGACAGGCTATTTTATAAGTACGTCATATGTTCATTCGAAAATTGTATACTTACTATTTTCACCAGCATCCCTGAGATTCAGTCTCAAGCGGAATCTCCTATACTTATGTTCTTGATTGATTAATAATTAATTTTAGTACCGGTCCCTCGCGCCACTTCTTTGAAATCATCGTCTGAAACTAAAAACCAAAATAATGTGTTATTATGAGACCTTCCTTATAAACAACATTCAATATGATAACTTTTCCATTAGTTTTATTTAGAACGGCTCCTAGAATTAGAGTCAATATTAATTCGCGCAGAAACAATTAAAGGAATACATCAAGGAAAAGTATTATTAATTCCACACGTGACTCTCACAAATACAGATTCAGTTCCCAGCATTTGCATTGAGTATTAACAAAAGCCGTTCATCTTGAGTTAAAAGTATTTTCACACGGATAACTACGTTAGTGTTATATAATTTGTGAGTTGAGTCACGTGATTTGCGTCTATACATACAGAATGTTTTCCAGTATGGATATGAAACGATAAGGAAATTCGAAAATATACCCTTGAAACAAATATTTAGTACCATTTAATGCTATAAATAAGCAACAAGTACGCTTATCCCATAAAAATACTGTTAAAGTACTGAGGACCTTTCAGCTACCAAGTAGCCATCATCTGAGTAAACTAAATTAGAAAACAAAATGTGCCTGTTTAAATAACTATTTGTAATTAGTAGGGTATATAAGTCTGAATTCATTAAATTGCTTTTTCACTTATACATTTCCATCCCTCCTAAATTATCCAGATATTTGGCATTATTACTATGTTTCAAGAGTGATAATCTTTCTTGAGAAAATATGTTCGGGTGACACTAATTTACTACGTGTTCTATGTGTTCTAGTGATGATAAATTCTACAATTAGATGTGTAGAAAGTTACCGAAGGTGTGAACAAGTGATTCGGGTGTAGTCGTATATTCATAGATACATGTAACAGAAATTGCTACAGAAAACATAGTAAGCTGGGGTACTTGAATATTAAGAAATATCATATTATAATATCGTCGTCCACAGGACGTAGAGGCTTAATTGACAAAAAAGCGAAATTGAATTAAATCATGCAAAGTGAATGTTTCATTATGCTTTATGTTACCACGAACGGGCTTATCTGAATTCTTCAAGGTTGAGTTAATGATACCATATGCTACTTGGGCCTATCTCATATGCCTGAAAATGTTTACTGGATGGAGGGGCTTTTGTACTTAACTCTTTTCGTAAAAAATATATTTAGAAGACATTAGGAAAACATTCGATGCACGTCGCACTACCCATCTGGCAGCCATAGAAAACATATCGCTGACAGTTTATCGAAAACTACATGGTGTATACACTGTGCAGAATTGACATTAAGAAAGCATCTTTCTCTTCATATAGACTAATTTTTAAATGTATGCATTTGTCTTTTCATAGGCCTAAGAAGGACCAATGCAGTTTTTGTATGTCGTATTTACAGGGATCTGATGAAATTAAGGCAAATATAAATGATCGATATCAAAAGCATATAAAAGAAAAAGAAAAGGTGAGAGACATAAAAAATATTTGCAAAGAAGAAGCCAAGTTTCATAAAAAGTGTGTGGCTGTGCTTCGTTTGACTTGCAACAGTTTATTCATGTAGACCTATATCAAATGATAACAAAATCTACTATAAAATAAGGCTAGAGGTTTTTAACTTTACAATTTACGATATTGGTTTTAGAGATTGGTTTTGTTTTACCTGGAGTGAAGGAAATGGTAAACTAGTTTTCTGTGAGGAAAAATAAAAGTTCAGTTATAGGCTCCACTCTTTTATATGTAATTAACAACAGCATCAATTTAGAAGAGGTATCGCTCAGTTTCTTTTGCCCCTCACCATGGTCAAAACGAAGGAGACTCGGCCTACAGCGCCATTTTAAATGCTCACAAATAAGCTGGTGATATCTTACGTACAGATGATAGCAATTCTGACAAAGACATGGTTGAGTTTGATGTAAAGAAAACTGAGCCGATAAATATTTATTTTTAGAATATCCATTTAGAAAATCAGTAGAGGTCAATCACTATGATATATTCAAACTTTACAAAGAACCACCTCTAATTTTAGAAGAAACATACAGAAATCTTTTGGAGCTTTGCAGTGGTGCAACCTCAGTTTTGAAAGAAAGAGGATATTCGGACTTTTATCACTCATTACCTCATCAGACAACATATTTTCGTTTTTCTGTAAAATATAACTTAATAAACTCATTTCTTACTTAGCATTCGTCTGTTTTTATAAAATAGCCGAATAATCCCAAAGCTATCATATTAGTTTGTAGTCGGCTTATCTCATAAGTTCTTTCTTTTTTCTTAAGACGCGAATGAATGGACTTATCTATAAAAAATATTTTATTGGCGTCCTGTTTGAATTTTTTTCGCTTTACTTATTTTTAAATAAATTTTCGCCGTTAGTTTATATTTTGATAAAAAATAGTGGCCTCCTTGGAAATACTAAATGTTTAAATTTCACGTCAAACAACTATAAAATCTTTTGAAAACTATGGTGCATTCAGTTATGCCCCTACGTCCTGAGGACGACGATATATTATTATCAAGTGACTAAAAAGTGTGACATGACATATAATCACTCGAGAGATTAACAGGAATTGTTAGCGGTCAGAAAATGGACGTTGTGAATCGTCAATATTTATTTTAAGACTGACAATAGGTTTGTTTTGTATTTCTTTTTATATGATATTGTCCAAGCGCAATGAATTTAAATAAAACATAATTTTCTTGCGTGATTAATCTTCCAACGAAAAACTCAAAAACGTTTGAAATAACAGAAAAACGATAACAGTGAAACGGTCAGTGAACAAAAAATGTTGACTATGGATTAGAAATGAATTTAATCCATAGTGAGCTAAAGGGACTTTCCAGTCCCTGAAAACGAAGACTAAAGTGGTATTTTTAGTCCCGGTGGGAGTGCAAAAACGAATTTACGGTTTTGTTTCCTAGACGACGCTTTTAGGATGAATCTCTAGGGTGAATCTCCCAGTGACGGATTATTGGATAGACTTGTGAGGTTCATAACATAAATATTTGTTTCTAAATACCGAATAGAAAAAGTGTTGTTAGAGGAATCTCCCCGATAGTACATTTAGACGAGATATTGGAATTGGAGGAGGAATTCCTCGGTTTCTGGATCTAGCGATCTGGCTCAAGAATAAATATATAGACCTCAGTGATATGGACGTTGTGTCATATATTTTGGAAACCATTTCTCAATATTTTCAAGATCTACAGTGGGCAATTCTAAATTAAAGGAGGCGGCCAAGGGGGGGGGGGTGGTGTCTGCGGATCTTGGCGGGGCAATTTTTTTCCGTTTCTACATCGTATTTGAACTCGTTTACCGGCATTTAGAGATTAAAATACCCTTCAAAAAGTTTTCTATGACTTTTTTCTGTTTTTTTTCAACGAAAATGCAAAAAATCTGTTTTTCACCCCAGAAATCGACATTTTATAGTAAATAAACGTCCGAGGAGTCATTTCCGATCGAAAATTGGCCGCTGAATCCAAAAATGGTGTCAGTATCCTTCCATAATCCATCATTTTCTATCCATTGACTGATTTTCCGCAAAATACCTTTTTTTTTACGGCGTCATATCGGTGTGAGCAGCCATTTTGAAAAAAAAAATTTCAGCGTAATCTGCGTGTTTTTACCTCAGCTTTACGATCAAATGAGAATTCTTCTGACCAAATGGGTTTTAGAGGTCGGAAAATTGAAAAAACTAAAAAAAACGACAAAAAAACGATATTACTGTACAAAAATCTGTCGTCAGGTCACTGACAAGTCTTTTTTTGGGACATATAACCTCGGAATCGGATTCAGCGGGAAATTTTACGATAAGAAAACAGTTCACGAACGTCATCCAACAGTTTTTACATTCCAGTATACCATTAATTTTCCGCCAAAAACCAAGTAAACGTAGTTTTTTTTCCAGTTTTTGACCTTTTTCGACCTCAAAGTTGCAGAATTTAGAATCGTAAGTAGAATATTTGGATTCCTTGGACAATTTTCGATGGAGAACATGTTATTACATTATTTTTTTAAATATTGTGGTACTTTGGAAAAGCAGTTTGAAAAAAGCTTTTCCGTAGCTGCAAATCTAGAGTTTTGTAATTTTGTAATTTTTTAAGTTTGTTTCTTAAAACTTTAAATCGACTAAAATTGTGATCAAATAACTGATTTTGATGTAAAATTTCCCAAGCATTCTGATTCTGACAATTTTTCAATCCCACATAATGACCCAGAGCCACAAAATTCAACAAAGCGCCAAAAATAGGAGGCAAAACAACGAAACCGAATGTAAATTAGTTTAATTTAGTAATTTTGTGGCTCTGGGTCATCATGTGGGATTGAAAAATTGTCAGAATCAGAATGCTTGGGAAATTTTACATCAAAATCAGTCATTTTGATCACGATTTTAGTCGATTTAAAGTTTTAAGGAAGAAACTTCAAACATTACAAAAAAACGAAGTCTCTAGATTTGCAGCTACGAAGAAGCTTTTTTTTAAACTGCTTTTCCAAAGCACCAAAATATTTAAAAAAAAATAATGTTATAGCATGTTTTCAATCGAAGTATTCCAAATATCCTACTTACAATTCTAAATTCTGCAACTTTGAGGTCGAAAAAGGTCAAAAACTGGAAAAAGACGTTCGGAAACTGTTTTCTTATCGTAAAATTTCCCGCTGAATCTGATTCCGAAGTCATATGTCCCAAGAAAAGACTTGTCAGCGACCTGACGACAGATTTTTGTACAGTAATATCGGTTTTTTGTCGTTTTTTTCAGTTTTTTCAATTTTTCGACCTCTAAAACCTATTTAGACAGGAGAATTCTTATTTGATCGTAAAGCTGAGGTAAAAACACGCAGATTTCGCTGAAAGAATTTTTTTTTAAATGGGGCTCACACCGATATGACACCGTTAAAAAAAAGGTATTTTGCCGAAAATCAGCCAATGGAAAAAAAATGATGCGTTATTTAAGGAAACTGACGCCATTTTCTAATTCAGAGGCCAATTTCCGATCGGAAATGAATTCTTGGACGTTTATTTATTATAAAATATCGATTTCTGGGGTTAAAAACAGTTTTTTGACATTTTCGTTGGAAAACAACCCAAAATTGGAAAAATTCATAAAAAACTTTTTAAAAGGTATTTTAATCTCTAAATGCCAGTAAACGATTTCAAATACGATGTAGAAACGGAAAAAAATTGTCCCGGCAAGTTCTGCAGACCCCCCCCCCCCCTCTGCCGTCAGTTTTAATTTAGAATTGCCCACGTACTATAACATTTTTTGTTGTTTATGTGCACGATGAGTGTTGACAGTGTTGTAGCCGAACGTACGTACTATGTATTAACATTCCCTGCTTTCGCTTCAACACGCTAATTAGTTGGATGAAATGTCAACATCATTGTTATTGTGCAAATTATAAATGCAAATTCACAAGTTTTTATTTAAATCTCTAATTCTGTCTAGTCTGTCTAGACCGAAATATGAGACCTTGCGTCACATTTGTTCTCCTTTATAAATTCACATAATGTTTTTATGGAATTTAGGATCTATTGGAAAATAATCTCCTGTATGAGGGTAGAATGAAGTGTTCGGTCGATCTTATTTTGGTTACTAAAGGGTCTCTCCAACAAAAGTGGGAAAAACCTGTCCTCCAATTGAAATAACTACACAACTGCATACTAGCAGAATTAGTTAATTAATCATGCTATGAATGGTGAATGATGACGTAACATTAAAATATAAATAGAAAGTTTTAATATTCAAAGTATTTATTGCAATTATAACTTTTATTTAAAATACAAAAACATTATCTTCCAATGAGATGGGACCTTATGGATGATGTGAGATTGCTTATGTTCGGTTCGATGTTTGAAGTCTCTATAAGCACAAATTTACAATAGGTTTCTTTTTTTCTGTTGAGGCTCTTAACTGGACTGAAACCGCGTTCCACTTAATTGAAATATGGGAAATCAATCAACAGCTATGAAGATAGCCCTTTTTGAAAAATACTGATTGTGGATAATGATAGAAGTGTTCTGGTTCCATTTGAAACTCTCATCAGAATCAAATAAGTTCGAAATTTGGAGCGGGAAAACGACGAATAATCAAAGAAACAATTGTTTTTCCTGGAATTCTGTTTGCGGATTATGTAAGAACTTTTCTGGTGCTACTTAGAACTCTCATCAGAACTCCTGCAGAAAGTATGTTTGTAATTTGAAGCGGGAAAATTTGCGAAAAATAAAGAAATTGTTAATAACAATCGCTTTTCAATAGTTTTGATTATAGACTCTTCTGGCGCTACTCAGAAGTGCTTAGCTATGAAATTCCGTAGGACAAAAATGTGAAAAATCAAGCTTTTTTTATTTTCGAAAACCATCAGATCTAACCAGAACATTTTGTAACCAAATAAGTAACCAGAACTAAATCAGTACTTTTTTGCCAAAAAAGCGAGTCTGCTGGAAGTTTTTAGGTGTATTTCGCCGGAACTCTTGGAATTTTTGGGCTGAGAACTTTGTAGAGAATTTCTATTTTTTTAATTGCGGCGCTTACTTCACTGGAGTCATAATGCAGGATGTAAACATTTTAATTTTCAAACTGGTGACTAGAAATAATAAAAAAAAGGTTTGACAAAAATCCGTTACTTGGAGTGGTTGTTTTTGGACCTAGATGAGTCAACAGATGTTCGAATTCTGCTCAAATTTTACAATAATCACTGATAAGTAGAACACAATCCCGCGTATTCACTTAAAAAGCTGTTCAATTACTAAGGACCTTTATGCTACCAGAGTAAACTGATGAAGGCTACTTGGTAGCTGAAAGATTCTTAGTACTTATTTTTAGCGGATAAGAGTGATTTTTTCTTGAATTGATACGTATCTATTATGTGGTTACAAATAATAATTTGTATTAAAAAATATCTATCTTGAATACATTGAAGTAGTGCCCTAATGACTTAACCGGAAATTCTCGAACTTGAAAATAATACCTCTTGGGTGAATATTGTCAACGAAGAAAAAATTGACGATGAAAATAATAAAATACATCAGGAACTGGACAGTTTGGAATTATGAAAGTCTCTTATGAATTATAACCACTATGTCTTGCCTTCTACCGACATATTTCAATAATCTATAGAAGTATTAGCTTAACGGCCTTGGGGTTTTATTTGTGTTCCGTGAGTATACATCTACGACATGTCAAGAATACGGTAACGAAATTTTCTATCATTTAAATATGCACGATCGATACCGGTACACGATGTAAAAAAAATCAATTTGAATACAGACGCATTAATACCTCAGTAGGTACCTACATGACTGCACGAATATCAAAGTGCAATGAACTGTGAAAAACAAACACTTGAAAGCTTACTATTATTACTCTAGCGAATTGAACGGACTAAACATATATCTAATTACAACAAGGATGCATCTACAGCGTCGTATAAAGATCGGTCATCAAAGACGTTGAAAAAATTAATGCCACACAATTACCGCTTCATATGAATCTCTCTTCAGTCGTAAAAAACCCATATATTGAAACACCATTCAATACTAGTTCCGCAGGATCTAACACGGTTACCATTACAATGCTGACATACAACGAGCTGGAGATTTCTCCTTGTATATCGATTTTCAATTATATTTTATTGTTAAAAATCGATCTTGGTGTTTTATAGCTGCTTGACTATCGGCTATATCCTTATTTTTGTATCCTTTGTTTATATTTAGCTGTAAACATCTCTCAATTGCATGGACTTCCGCTAGAAACACCTTGGTGTATTTATCCATGGGTTCGGAGTACCTTCTGCAGCTCTTGATCCATCGGCACTCCAACAGATTGCCCCTTTCCCAATCCTCTGTCTCCACTCTTCTCTATTCCCAAGGTGTCCTAGCGCATGACATCTCTTGTGATTCTTCATCAGAGATATTGTCCTTCCACCGAAGTTTAATACCTTCCAGAAATATTCTTTGCGCTGTACTACGTATGGCTATATGGAGAGGGGTTAATCCCAGTATTTCCTCCATGCTATCTGTAGGGGTGGACCTTGGAGCCCCCGTTAGACACAATATGCATGCGAGACTTCGGGTCTTATTTAATTTTCTTTGTTTGGTAATTTGCTTGGTTTCGTTGCTCCAGGTTATCTCTCCATAGGGGAGAGCAGGTTTCACCATCATGGTGTACATCCAGAGCATTATTTTCGGTAAACAACCCCATGTTTTACCTGCCATCCTTCTGCATATCATTAGGCCATGTGTCGTTCTTTAGGTGATAGCTGAAGGTGAGAGCCTTGTCTAGTGTAATGGCTAGATATTTTACCTCACCTTTCGGCACGATAGTGGTTCCATTCAGCTCGATTTTCTTCATGTGATCGATCTTCCTTTTCCTGGGGAAGGCCACTATTATAGTTTTACTAGGCTTGATTCCGAAACCGGCCGATTTACACTATTTCTCTGTGATCTTAAAACTTTCTTGGATGATGTCGCATAGAGTGTTGTTAAATCTTGCGATTTGTACTATATGATCCGCGTGTCTCTTTGGCAGCGGATTTCTTTAAGAATTATTGTCTCTAGCACTCTACCAGGCTCCACAGAAGGGGTGATAATACCCCCTACAGGCATCCCCTTGTTGTGTTTACTTGTATGGGGTCATATACTACTAGGCTCCACAGAAGAGGTGATAAAACCCCCACGGACATCCCCTTGTTGTGTTTTCTTGGATGGTGCTTCCTCCCACTCTTATCTCAGCTTTTCAGGTCCGTAGCATTCCCTCGTCTTTCTGATTGAGGTTCCTTTTCTCCCGGGAGAACCCAATGGTGGCGTGTGACGCGTTTTAAAGGCTCATTCGGAGCCAAGGAAGGCACAAAGAGTTATTTCTTTCTGTTCTATCGCCTTCTCTATTTCACCTGTCTGCTGATGTAGTGCGGTTTCGGTTAATCTAAACATAAAAGATGTTGTAAGGTTTTGTAAAGCAGGAGAAGAAGGACATCGTCTTTCCCGAAACTGTTCTGAATCAGTTACAATGATGGTATTACGAAAGAAACTCGTATTATCAGCCACACAGTTGTTCTAGATCAAGCTAATTCAATATAATTGCACCTGGAAGTAAATGAAAATTAAACATGAGCTATTACAAAAACCACTTCCTGGACAATATGGAATCATAATTAGAAATGTGGTGGATAATTGAAATTATTATTCGAAGTCGACGAAACATCTGACTTCGAATACTTCAATAAATCGAATTGAAGAATCAGTAATTTGGAATTCTGTTGTAGTATAAGTTTACGATTTATTTAAAATATCATTAGTATGATGCTTATAGGCACACATGTAGGCCGATAGGGAATAAAAACACTGGTTGCTTTGTAGAATCCTTTTGAACTCGGATAAAAACGCTACTGGCACTCTAGACTTTAGAGCTTCAGGAGAAATTACATTCGTGCCTGTACATACCACCTCAGTAATTTTATTCCAATTTAAACTTGATTTTATGGCATCATCAACCATTAATTTTTCTACATATTGGCACAGATGTTTAATTCCTCAGACTGGCTATAAAACTTGGTGAATGACCGAGAGTAATGATGGGTGGATGATATTATTTAATAACATTCTGCTTTGAGAATTGTCTTTTTAAATTTGTCGGTTCAACACTTCATATTCATATGTTATCCAATGGTTTACCAGCCAAGATAATTACAGCATATGGCCGCATCATAATTATTAATATTTATTATGTTTATGTCGTTAATGAGAATAAAATACTCAAGGCATTTTTTGTAGACTTTCTTAAAGTCTATCAAAGTTCCTTCAATTTTTTGTCCCTCTCTGATACTTCATGCATATTCACACAATTTGAATTCAACGGGCTCTGCGTAACCAACCAAAGATTGGTATTCTGTGTTAGTTCTTCATAATGTTCTACTCTTCATTATTCACAAACGTTTCTGAAGAGCGACCCGGAATATTCCAAAATTATCTCCGTTTTACAAACCTATCAAAGATCCCCTTCCTCCTCATCACTTCAAAGGTGTTTATAGCATTCCCTGTTCTTGCGGTAAAGTCTACATTGGTGAAACAGGTCGTACAGTAGCTAGTCGTGTGAAAGAACATGAGCGCTGTACAAAGCTTCGTGACACCAGTAGATCTGCACTTGCGGAACACAAGTTTGAAACTGATCATCAAATCCTTTTCGAAAATACTAAAATGCCCGAGCCCCAAACTTCTATCAGCGAAAAACTCCTTGAAGCTATAGAAAAGATGAATAGGCACAGTTGAACTGTCGATTATTTTTCGAAATAATTCAAGCCTTGTTAGACTTTAGGCTAATATTTATAGCCCTAACATTTCAGCCTTTGAATTGGATAAACTAATTTCATCACTTTGGTTGCCGACAGCTACAGTGACGATGGTCGTGCGGTAATGATGAGATGTTATTATTGATAGCCAGGTTTATTTGTAACATAAATAATACCAGATCACTTAACTAATTTAACTTTGAATTCAAACACCCAAATTCCTAAGTTGAAGTTACCCATGAATAAAAATCAAGTACCAGGTGTGATTCAAATTAACTTCTTATACAGTTTAAAAAAACTCAGGTATTATTGTATTATGTAACTAAATACCTCAAAAATAATAAAATTGAGTGGAAATTGATGAGATAAATCTGATTTATAAATAAACACAATTATGTAGCAATTGAAGTACTCAGTACTCAGTAGTATAGGTGCTCAAGTAGACTTCCACAACCAAATTGACAACCACATTCCCCGTTGAAATAACAACCTGCACCCAAAGTTCCTATGCTCCTTTTATGTACAGCATTTTACTCATGAATAATTATGAGGAAAATACTATAGTATATGATTAGCAGGATAAGACTACCTGTATTCTTGATAGTAATCTCATCTAAGAAAGCAAAATGAAAATCGTGTAACACAAAGTTTTTTTCTAAAAGACAAAGTATATTTATTTTCATAATAAATTGTGATAATTTCCTTTATCGCATAGAGTTTATCGTTAGCCACCAAGTTCCACCACAATGAGCATGACGTTCCCCCTAATATACGTCCAAGATGTTGAATTGTAGATCCAACTGGAAATATAACTCAATCGGGAGATTGTATGCGTCAGAAGTCGGTCCCAAGTGAGAATGAACTGGAAGATTTAATCCTTTACAGTAACAGAGTTCCAACCAAAATTATAGATGCTGTTTTAGTTTTCAAGAGAAGGAAAATTCAAATTGATGTAATAAAATATAGTTTTTTACAAACCTAACAAACTCGACTAAAGTAAATCAGATACATAATGATGTAATTATTATTAAATACCAGCATTCTGAAATCCTATTCTAGCTACGAAGATACATTTTAGAATTTGTCAATCTTCGTGCTAAATTTATTTCCGATGTGCTTTTGGAATTTGAGGTTGTATTTTCTGAAAATTCCATGAACTTGTAAATATTATTGGATCAATGGTTGAACATAATTTTTTCTTTACAGTTGAAAGAACAACTTTCATGATATTCCAAATATTGAGGAAATTCACAGTTTCTTCATAACATCGCCATCGCATGGAACCAAACGTAAAAATAAGTGGTAGACAGACAGTTGTTCAATTTTTACGTTTATGATCGAATCTTCTGATCGTTGCTCTCTTTCATTTACCATCCGTATAAATACTAGTTCGTGTATTTACTCAAAACAACAACAACAATTGCAAGAAGAATGAAATACAATTATTCCCGTATCAATATTTCCGTTACTTGCGGTGAGTGCAAGCTAAAAACTATAATTCTGTACGTGTAAATGCATCTGCTGAACGTAACAGGGAGAACAATAAGAACTTTCCGTACCACGTTCAACGTTTATGTCTTTCCTACAAGGTTTGCAAGCAGCTAAGTTGAAAGAAAATGTAAACATTTACCGGCTAGACCGGACCTCAGTTATCTTAAATAGAGAAAACCTTAGAAACGAAATGTTGACCTTGTTGCAAAAAGTATATGTTAACTTTTCAATATAAACTTTATGTTCTCTCGGTTTAGTTTATTTTCTCGGCTTAATACAATAAACGATGAATCACCATTTTCCTACCTATTCATTAATTAGCTTAATTGCTTTGTTGTGCGGGAAAGGGAAATTAAAACCGTAGGACAAAACAGAAACAGCTTGGTCACGAATTTTAAACCACAGTATTTAAGAAATTTATAATAATTGATTACATAAACAATTCATTATGCGAATAACGCTAAATCCCATATACCATATAATTTACTATTATCTTTATGCAAAGTTGTGTACGAATACATATAGCATGTTAAGCCCAAATTACATTCGCAAACATCGCGTTTAAATTCATAGACTTGAATATGATCATCGGTTCTATATGGTATACATCAATTGAATTATAGGTTTCCTGACTACCACTGATTGAGGTTTGTTGCCTTGTCCTTCTCTCCATCCACAGCCCTAGTAGCTAGGGCTTGTTGTGCATTCCAGTTGGATAGTTTTCAGAACCCACTGGTTGGCCGTTGTTCTCTTCGAAGAATAGCTCGAATATTGCTTCGCTTTTGCGATGTAATGCCTCTTATTCAACTGTATCTGTTTTTGTCCCTTTGCCATATTGCCTGCAGGATAGTTTCCCATTTTGTGTAGGTGTCGCTTTGTTAAGCGGTGACCAATCATGAGCCAGTTCCTACTAATGTTGAGTAGTTCTTCAGTTGCGTTTTTCGACGGTTCTTTAATAAAGATTTTATTTTTCTTGCATGCGAGGAGCTTTATTACAGCGTTTTTGTTACTCACAGTACAGGTTCTGAGCTCATCAGCTAGTTCGATGTCTTCGATGCCACATTATCCTGGGACCCAAATCAAAGTTAGTTAGTTCTGCTCGTGTTCTGCTTTAGCGCGGAGCTTTTCTCGGCATTCCCATACCACCCTTGATGTCATTTTTGGATCCATTAGTGCCTTCAATGACACCCTCTTGAAATATGAAAGAGCGTATTCCCAGTGAGATTCTCAGTTCGGAGTTTCTTTCTACAATGTACAATGTACAGTTCCTTATCCCTGGCCTTGGACCCGTCTATGTACCGGGTCCTCTGGACAGATTTGCCCCTGATGTTCTCCTTTCATTCCCTTTGACATTTTATGATTCATCAATCGTTTGAGGGAGGGAACTTAGCCCCCAAATGCACTTAGTTCACTTAGATGAGCCCATTGTGCGCCCCGTGGTCAGAAGCCTATTCTATTCTAGCAGGTTTGTGGCCCGCCAGAAACCCAGAATATTTCGAGTGCTGGCTTCCATAAGTTCTTCTGGGAGCAGTTTTGACTCTCCGAAGTATCGGTGCCTGATGGATGCTAATGCTGGGATGTGAGAGGCATATTGGGTCATCTGCGATGCCCATAGTGTGAAGGTGTTAATTAAGACGACGGTGACCGGTTGGGATTCCAGTCATCTCTTCTGTTCAGAGAAAAGAGCTTCTTTGGGAGCCTAGACACAGGCTCTTTGATGAAGAGCTTGGCCTGCCTCATGCGTGGTATTTATTCAGTTGGCCCAGAAGGGCGAGACCCTCCACGCAATTCGATAAAGCGACTATTGACTCCGACCCGACAGGGGTGATAGACGACTCTCGCCTGGCCAGGGAGTTGGCCATTTCGTTTCGTTCAACTTCACTGTGTCCAGAGACTCAGACGAGTTGAAGTTTATTTCTCCTGGCTTGTTCAGCAAGTGTATCTCTGCATTCTTTGACAAGCCTTGATGTGACTGGGGGATTTGAGAGTTCCCAGAACCGACCGGCTGTCTGCAAATGTATTTGCGCCTATTTGTATAGTTTCTTCGCAGGTTCTTCATGGCACAAGTCAATATTGCGTAGACATCTGCCTTAAAAACCGCGCAGTAAGCGCCTAGAGTCACTGAGATAGTGATCTTTTGCCTTTTTAGGTACACTCCCGCCCCAGAAGGCTACCCTGAACCCACCTGTGAATCATACGATGCCATCTGGTGGCAGCAGGTTGACAGTTTCGTTACTCCAATCTCCTCTATCCGCGATGAGGATTTTGGGAGAAGTGAGACATATGGCTGGGATCATGCTATCTTGCTTCATTTCTAGAGATTGCCTCACTTAAAATCGATGAGTGTCCACGAGAGTTGTGCGTTTTGGTCCAGTAACCTAGGCCTTTTAACCTTTACTCCGTTCTCATGGCCTCAGTTTTTATGTATAAGTGTGGAGGTGGTAATCCGGCGAGAGCTTCAAAAGCTCTCGTTGGAGCCGACCTCATACCGCTCAATATGCCTACGCATGCAAGTCGCTGCAGTCGGTCCAGGGGACGCTGGGACATACCAGTCCTGGTCCCCGACCACCACACTACAGCAGGATAGGTAACCATAGAAATTTTATGATTACTTAGAAGTTAGTATTTGAGGAGTACTGGACCCTGTTGTGGCCCGATCTGTTTGCTTGTGTTTTGTAGCCTCACAAGTCTGATTCTTGACTCTCTCATGGGATAGGTCTAATAGTACTTTCATGGAAAAGTTGAGGTTTAGTAAGTTTGAAATCGTATCCTTCGTCCGAATTGTGCTTTTGAATATATGGAAGTTGCTTTTATTATTTCCAGTCTCATTTGTCCAGTAGTCGATCGTCTTTTTAAGGAGTACACAAAATGGTTACAGTTACTTGTAAAATTTTCTCAAGCTATCAAGGACATGAAAGAATAAACAAAATAGTCGATTTACATTTTCCATCATGTTCTCTCAATCCTCCAGAGTTCTATACAGCGTATTAATGAGACCTGAATTACCATCAGATCCAATCAACCTCATCTCCATTCCAGTTTTCGAGATACAATTGATGTTCAACATCATCTACAGGGCCCACATTATTTATATTCCACTAACTCAAGGTTGCTCTTTGGTAATAAATGCATCGTTGCGAATAGTTATGTTATTTGCCCGAGCATTTACATCAATTAACATTATTTACCCCTAGTGTTAGCTACGTTTCGCTATTCATTACATTACCAATACCTTTTTATGGGGATCGAGGTATATGAAACCTTTTTTTTTTGTATATTTGAGTGCTCAGTAGTTCAAAATCAAAAGCTGCTCCAGCTTCAATGTTTATAACGAAAATTGATAATTTTTACTTAACTTGAACTATTTGCCGTTTGTTTAAAAGAATCATTGTGAAGCATATTCGATAATATGGAAAGCAGGCCATATCTATCGTCATTTCTAATAACCATAACAGTAAAATGTATCAGACCACTGAATACCTTTGTGGCTGCCGGTAGACAGAAGGAGACTGGCAACGATAACATCTGACCCACATTATATAGACATTCTAGCGCTATAAAGTGCACGGTTTACGCTTAGTAAAACGGATTTGCCGTGAAGAGAGAGGAGCCATTTATTATTATCTTCTACCGCTTCCTCAGAGTCGTATACCAAATCCCGACCGCCCTAGTATTAGTTATGCTTTCCAATCTCAGAAAATGCATTCCGATACCGAAGAGGAAGTATATAGGAATGGGCTGCCAGCGAACTCTGTTTATTCATGAACCGTATCAGCTGCTTTGCCAATTTGATGACCTACTCGACAACCAATTTCGTTTTATGAGATTGTTTACGCTGCAATCGACATTATCTTTTCAGTTCACGACATTATGAAGCTAAAGCAAATTGATCACTAAGATGTTGTCATTTCGCTGATAGTCAAGATTAAATGACTTCAGTATTCAACAAATGATACTATGTTTCATAGTTGTTTGTAAAGCTGTAATGTTTGTACTGCATATCTCAAGGATACATCTACCTATCTTTTTGATTAATGCGAAACGCGAGTAAGCTAACCAAAAATTCTTCAGAGAGTAAATCTTACATTTGGTTCATGAATAAATAGTCAATGGGAAGGCAATTTTTTTGCATGAATATTCAACTAATCCTAATAATACGCATGGTGGGCCACATGTAATAGTATATTCTACAACCAGTTTCGAATGGCTCGTATTCCACACGAACCAAAAGAATATACCATTTCAAACGTGTTAGTAGACTACACTTTCTCTAACAAGCTTTTATTAATGAATAATAATAGTTTTGTTGAAGTTACTGTTCCGGAAACAGTGCAAACTTTCTATAACTTTACAAAATACTGTCAAGTCTTGTCAAGGAATCATATGGCAGTCGCTTGAAGCGAATGAACGATCAATATGTAACCATAGCAACCGGAACAAAGTTCACCAAATGAACGCTGTTATCAAACAAGGCGTGGACCAAGATATTCAATTATTTCAAGAAAGCAGCTAAACATTCCACACGGTACGTTAGAATGATATACGTTACAAACTAATTTTTAATCATAGAATGGATAGCTTCTGAAAGCGGGTTAGAGAAAATATATTCCCTCCAGCCCCTGGGGGGGGGGGGACAACCCGATATAATTTGATCTGATCTTTCTCAAGCATATGCACACTCGAGTATCAAAATTAGCAAATGAACAATTTCTTTGTTTGATATTATCCACAAAGGTGATCAGGTTTCACTAGATCGACTAGTAATAAAACAGCTAATGGTTTCTGGCAGCTGTTTCGCTCTCTCGTGCTCATCAGCGTAAAGAGCAAACTGCACTGCTTCTTTATTGATTTATTATACTATACATAAGTGCAAACACAAATACAGTACCCTACTTCTTGGTGATCAAACAAACCTAATTTATTCATCATCATTTAAAGATATGTATTTATTCCAGGAATTATTGTCCTGATTAAAACTAGAACTTGCTGTTAATAGCAATTCGTCTTTATGAGAATGTAAAAATCCACAAAAATATGAATAATATGGATAATATGACCAATTTTATGATAAATTAGTCAATCATTGATATTCTGGCGGGGTTTAAAATCGAAACGCCCGTTTTTTCCTTGTTTTGTTTTGGAGGGTGTGTAACGTTCCGCCGAGCGTTGTGTTTGTTTGTAATAATAACCTCGAACCTACTCCAGATTGCTCTAGATTTAATATTTCCCAAATAAGTGAATAGGTTCGAAATCCTGTCTCACTGCTCGTGATACTTGAACTTGTCACCGTCGTCTGGGTATTATTTCAGGTAGCGTTAATACCTCATCGACGTGTTATATAAATTAAGATGTTTGTTGGAACCTGCTCGGGTATCGAAGATCTTAGTTGATCCGTGTACCCTTGAGGTTCTTTTAAGCTGCCACCACTAGGTGTATATTTCAGCTCACCTAGAAGCTGTTTTTGACTATGAGGCCGCGATCCCTTCCAAGGGACCACCTCGTTCAATTACCTACTCTATATCTTTATATCTATTCAAGCGTGAACTCTAAAGGTCGTATTTCGCTGAGAGGTGATTAGGAATTACTAATTAAACTCGTTAATCAAATTAAATAATAAATGTATATTGATTAAAACAAAACGAAATTTAGTACATCGAAATCTAACAAAACGATCAAAAGATCAAAACAAAATTTAGCAAAGGGAATGATACGTGAATATAAAAGATGTCCAGTTCAGGTTGACCCTAAGGGTGAACCTGGGGAATTATCGATGTCGCTAGGTTTTACCCTTTTCGCCAGCTAGCGAGTTCCTACCAGGATCTCTGGGGAGTTTGAATCAAATGGAAGGCTAATTAGTACACACGGAACAATGATCGATTTCACGCTCGATCACACCGATAATGGATAAATAATGTTCAAAGTTAAATGATACCTCCCTTTCTAGGAAGCCGGGGTAAACCTAACGACATGATACTCTATCATAGCACCTGAGGGATCTCCGTTAAGCGGAATTTGTATAGAACACTTGAAATAGCCCAAATGGCAAAAAGATAGATAACATACACATACATTAAATAATATACCTTGGCGGGCGGACCGTGATCTGAAGGTTAAATAACCACCTTATATTATGTTGCCGATTCCGAGGTTGATGTCAATATAACACTTGTTCTTTGGCAATCAAAATGCACTTACCCTGTTGGTCAAATACTCCATTTCGTCTCGAACCCCTTGTAGTAATAACGCACAAAGGATTTTAACACTCGATTTCTACGTCGGGTCACATTTATTATGATAGAAAAATTGTCACAAAAAGGATGTTTAAAAAGGGGAACAAATACTTTACGCGTGACGCGGAAGACGCGAAGAAGTCCAGCGCTGCTTTAGCCCGCCAGGGATGTATAACCCTTGTTGCAATGGACACAAATTGATGAATTAATTTAATCTCTATAAATTTCTGGCATTCAGTTTGTCTAAATCTTGACAACATGATATTAATTGATTTGATTTAATGCAACAAGAGAACATCCCTGTGGACATAAAGCAAGCTGACTTACCGAACAAGTAGGTAGTTAAGAACTACTGAGTAGATGGTGAGAACTGCCTTTTTTCCTCAAAGTAATTAGTTTTTATGAAACCATTGAAGCGGGGGGGCCGCCTCACGCTCAATCTTAGAAAATATGTTTAACTTAGAAAACCGGGAGCATGTCCCACCCATAATTTATACCAGCAGCCAATAGGAATCAGACTAGGCAAAAGAATTGTCAGTGACGGGTCTACTCAAGTCCACGTGGACTTT
Organism: Endomychus coccineus; assembly: GCA_958510875.1. Classification (NCBI taxonomy): domain Eukaryota; kingdom Metazoa; phylum Arthropoda; class Insecta; order Coleoptera; family Endomychidae; genus Endomychus; species Endomychus coccineus. Next base: position 284,512,288 of record OY294067.1, read on the forward strand.
TCCTGACTCAGGAAAAAACTAGTACCGTTGACCGCGTACTTTGCTACGTTTGCGAAGCATGGTTCATGGCTGACCGACCAATGATACGGAAAAGAGGTCTCAGATTACCGTCGCCAGGTCTGTCTGGTATATCGTGTTCAAGATATAATAATTTATAAAATTTTCAATTTGAATTTAAATCAATATTATTCAAAGACCTCAATACAAAAGTAATAATCCGTCGGATTATTACACCACCCCCTTCTTCTAAGAAAGAGTGCGGTTCTGAAAGAACCCACTCCTTTCTCCGCCTCTGGATTATTGTTTTTAAAACCCTTCAGATCATATCCGCCTACCTAGATACGCGCAGGCATCTCTACCGGAGCGCGCTTTAGCAGCTCCGCTCATGTAACTTGATAATTGGCATTGCACAGCGATTAACGCTGTTCCCTCGAAACAACCAACAAAAAAAAATAAGAAACCCTATTTAACTACATAATATAAAATAACCTCGCAATACGTACTATAGATACAATCAACAAACATAGTCATCACTTGAGCGCTATGATTAAGTCCGAAACAGTTCCGCTACCTACGCCACTGATCGATCGGAGAGCGAATCACTAACCCGCACTTACACTAGGGGTTCGAATTCCGGATGTCGCTGGATACGGGGGTTCGTTGCTTCCAACCAAACGGTCAAATGTGTATGACTCGTCGGCAGTAGTCAAGTGTAACTAGCATTCTCGGTCATTTTGCAACGAGGGAAGGCATGAGGTTCTCCATCGGTATACGCGGCGGCTTCAACCATACGGGCGGCAGGTAGTCGACTGGAGCTGATCCAGGGGTGTTCCATTGCAGGCGGCCAAATAAACCATAACACATTTCAACATTCCATTCAACACACGGGTCCAATCCATTCTCCGTGGTTATTGGCCTGCATCCCATTCCTCTTGGAATCCTCTTCTCCTTGTCTTCTCCTTTTCCATACCATAACATAAGTATCCAGGGTTGGTATCCCTCCTACGGAAATCTTGAGCTTTGTAGCGCCGTAATTGTAATGTCCTCACTAAGTTCTGACTACTACCGATGTCCACACTTAACCATCTTTGGTGAAACTAGTACTCGCAATTTACCTGGATCTGGGCTCGTTCGTGGTGATCCTTCGTTATCTGTGTCGAACAATTCCAGTACCAAGAAACAATTACTGCGAATTAGGTGTTCCGTAAGATGCTGATGGGCCCCGGCGTAAACTCCCATGAACGTACAATAGCGCACAACCAAAAAGATAATTGTTCCAGTTTGTAACCCTAAGCGATGACATGTCTATGTACGAAGAAGGAAAGCTACTACCAGCCAGCACATTGTTGCGGCCGAAATACTTCCGAGCAAAAGAAGCTAAGTTTTCTAATCACACAAAAAAAAAATTTTTTAAACACTGTTCCCTTCATTATGGGAGGATCACATGAAAACAAATTGAATCCGACTTCCTTCCTCGTATCATAGAAGCGAGGTTACTCTGAAGTTACTTACTATCTAACATGTTACACTAACACATATTTCGCAAATAAGAAGAAATAACAATAAATCCATGCAGGTAGTACAAGCGGCCACACTAGAAATACATATACAAGCTTTACACACAAAAAAAAACATTATGTATAATCCGGCTCCTGCATGAATGCATTTTTCTTGAAAAATTCTACAATGTCGTATTCGGACCTAACAACCCTAAAAAAAACTCTACCCGAGACTACCCCTTAAACATGTTTATCCAGATCACCTCCCCTTCTCTTTGCGCTAACTATATTCGTTATCGATGGCATAGGTTACCATAAAAAGAACAGGGGGGTGTCGAACATAATTAAACGACAACAATTCCGGACCAAGTGCTCGAGGGCACTGTTCTAACTCATACGCGCCTCTACTATCTCGCCTCCTGGGGGTGAAACGTCTCTCTCGTTCTGGACTGCCATCCGCTTGTCCTTACATACTTACCCCAGCATATTTCTACTTTCGTGACTCGAGGGTCAGAGCTCTTGTTCACTGAATTTACTTGATATGAGCTCGAGGGCTCTTCTTTTCATCAAAATAAAAATAATTCAAGCGGAACGCGGTGACTTGAAGAGTCAGAGGTCCCGAATTTACTGACTCTCATTCATTCTCTGGGGGGTATTCTCTCACCCGCCCCGCGCACTTCCTCGACCCAATTTCCTGCCCTCACGGACGACCACGCGTCCCGCTGCTCTTCAGGCGGCCTATCTGCCCAAATCACTCATGGGTCTTTCCAACCAATCAAAATCCAGTGCCTGCGCTTGGTACGTCACTTTTTTGGATATCGACCCCAAATTCCTGGTCGACTACCCCTACCGGCGAATTCCACCTGCCAGATTCACAATTGGCCTACCTGGCCTTCCGGTCCATCCTGGACCCAAAAACTCCCTTCCAAACTCCGGGCTTCCTTCCCGTCCTTCTCCAATGGCACAACTGGCCCATCAGTCCAACCTGGACTTTTTCTAAAAATCACAAACTTTTCTGGCCTCCCTGGCCTAACCACTTCCAGTTTGCCCTCTGCCCTTACTGGACATTCTGGTGCTGACAGCCCTCTTGGGTATGACCTTTATTGACCTCGGGTATTGCGGACCTTTCTCAACAGCATCGGACGCATATTACGATTCAGCCCGATACCTCCCTGAAGATTTATGCTCTACAACCAGTTTTGAGATGCTGAGTAGAGATCTTCCACAACGTCCTGCTGTCGCCAGGATTCGCGTTGTTCGAAGTATGGGACATCTCGATATCGCTATGCTTAGGCCGGTCGGAGCCGATCCTTGCTGCTTAATTGCCAGAAAAAGTCCGCACATTGACCCGCGTCATGCCCAATGTCCTTAGCACTCGATGCACCTCCTGGCATCTCGATTAAGTGCGCGAATGCCTCTAACACCTACATTCGCACACCATTCACACACTGGAATGAGGAATCACTGTACTGGACCTTTCCGGAACAGAAATATAAATTTCCCCAAGCTACCTTTCCATCAGGATTTAAGACAATCCAATACAGTGACCTCATTCCCCCTACGGGGTACAACTACCCTTCCAACCTGGTCAATAGGAATATCCGGTCCCTATTTTAACTAGAGACAGCATACGCCCATTGGCCCAGTCGCTCCTTTTTGGGGGAATCTTACCCCTCAGCCATGGATTCGGCTACCATCCAATTCTACTATCAGTTGCCCGGGAATGGTACGGGGGTGAGTTCTACGATCTTACGTACCACTTTCTCTATTCGGTTAGTTATTTGCTAATATTTTGCGTAGATTATTAATCTCTTGAAGACTAGATAAGCTTGAACATTTACTGATTTGCCGACAAAAACAAAACTATACTTATATAGTTTGAACATTTAAAATTCAGGGACTGGTTGCCCACTGTATAGGCGTGTAAAGGTTTACTAATATCTCAATATTATTCGACATCCCATGATTCCATTCCAATTTATCTCTAGTAGGTGAACACAATGCCAATCCATTGATTGCAATACACAAAAACAAAAGTCCGTTCAAATACCTTGGACCTCACCTACTGGCACTAACCTTTCCAACATTGAATCTCGAATTTCTGCTTTATTTTAGATTCTAATGAAATAAAAGCGAAAAAAATAATAGCGGCACACGTCATCTGAATCTCATCCGCCTGTTAGGTCATTGACCTCATTTAATCTCATGGCGCGCTAAACCGCCAGACCTGAATCTACTTGAATCCTGTATTTTCAATTTAAAGGGACCCCACGTGATTTCGTCAATTATCTAAGCAGGGGAGAGCTTGGTGCGTTTTAACGGCTCTAACCTCTGCTTCGCGCTGCTGCGGCAGGTTCCCACGAACTACCCCCTTCAGATGGATAGCGTTACGCAAATTACTTCCCTACGGGCCAGCATGCGAATACTATGCGAAGAGATCAAGCCTGGACTATCGTCGGGGTGCTTGCTCTTCCTGGTCATCGACCTTCCAAATCTGTGGGGTGTTCCCTAGAGTGTCCCTTCCATCCCCGGGATTATCCACTCTGAATCCGTACACCGGGATAACAATTCCATATCCCTCACTGGACACAGTGTACTCACAAATCCATACACATACACATCCCTCGTGTCTACTGTGCCCATAACTCCATTAACACCTCAGCCGAACGCTCACTCGTCTCCACCCTGAACATGGGTTTTGAATTGAAAATAATGGGTACAGTCCGTTTAAATTAAAAAAACAGTTCCAGTTCAAAAGCAGTAATAAAACATAAACATATAAACATAAAATTTCAAAATCTACTATAAGTGACAACCTTTTGCTCTATCAGTGTTTCCTAACATACCTTGTTTGTTAGATGTGCTTTACTTCGTTTCTACCTAGGACCAACATAATTCGTATCAACTGGATACTATACGCGAATGTTTTTAACACAAAACTCGTACTCCAGTCCTGGCTATAGCTATACTAGCAAAAAAAAGAATTACATAAACAAACTGCAATAACACAATTATTCTCCTGGTCCTAGAACAGCTGGTTCCGATGTTTTCGCCTGAATCGTTAGTTCAGTTCAATATACAACAACAAAAAAATAATTCCTGAGAAGCGAGAACATCAGCAAGCAAAACTAAAGCACCTATCTTTGACTTCAACTCGGAATGGTTATTTATTTCACAGTTGCAGAGTATAGATTATACAATTCAGATTTACTACGATCTATATGCTGACCGCGAAAATTCCTTTCGTGCGTAAATACTTAAGATGTTCATGTATGCAACTGATTCCGCGTATGTAACCCGACTCTAATTCACTTGGGTTCAACAATGCCAGTTGATTGTCCTATATCACCTTTCAACTTAGTTCAATTACCTTGTAATCATTTTCTTACGCTTGAATAATACAACTCATTTCAATAACTTCTTTTTCTCTAAAAACGGCGTGAATTCTTTTTTGTAGAATTTGATGTGTAAATCCCCAAATTTCTGGATTTTCACTTCAATTTACAATCCCTTAGCTGCCAACATATGTAACGTTCCGCCGAGCGTTGTGTTTGTTTGTAATAATAACCTCGAACCTACTCCAGATTGCTCTAGATTTAATATTTCCCAAATAAGTGAATAGGTTCGAAATCCTGTCTCACTGCTCGTGATACTTGAACTTGTCACCGTCGTCTGGGTATTATTTCAGGTAGCGTTAATACCTCATCGACGTGTTATATAAATTAAGATGTTTGTTGGAACCTGCTCGGGTATCGAAGATCTTAGTTGATCCGTGTACCCTTGAGGTTCTTTTAAGCTGCCACCACTAGGTGTATATTTCAGCTCACCTAGAAGCTGTTTTTGACTATGAGGCCGCGATCCCTTCCAAGGGACCACCTCGTTCAATTACCTACTCTATATCTTTATATCTATTCAAGCGTGAACTCTAAAGGTCGTATTTCGCTGAGAGGTGATTAGGAATTACTAATTAAACTCGTTAATCAAATTAAATAATAAATGTATATTGATTAAAACAAAACGAAATTTAGTACATCGAAATCTAACAAAACGATCAAAAGATCAAAACAAAATTTAGCAAAGGGAATGATACGTGAATATAAAAGATGTCCAGTTCAGGTTGACCCTAAGGGTGAACCTGGGGAATTATCGATGTCGCTAGGTTTTACCCTTTTCGCCAGCTAGCGAGTTCCTACCAGGATCTCTGGGGAGTTTGAATCAAATGGAAGGCTAATTAGTACACACGGAACAATGATCGATTTCACGCTCGATCACACCGATAATGGATAAATAATGTTCAAAGTTAAATGATACCTCCCTTTCTAGGAAGCCGGGGTAAACCTAACGACATGATACTCTATCATAGCACCTGAGGGATCTCCGTTAAGCGGAATTTGTATAGAACACTTGAAATAGCCCAAATGGCAAAAAGATAGATAACATACACATACATTAAATAATATACCTTGGCGGGCGGACCGTGATCTGAAGGTTAAATAACCACCTTATATTATGTTGCCGATTCCGAGGTTGATGTCAATATAACACTTGTTCTTTGGCAATCAAAATGCACTTACCCTGTTGGTCAAATACTCCATTTCGTCTCGAACCCCTTGTAGTAATAACGCACAAAGGATTTTAACACTCGATTTCTACGTCGGGTCACATTTATTATGATAGAAAAATTGTCACAAAAAGGATGTTTAAAAAGGGGAACAAATACTTTACGCGTGACGCGGAAGACGCGAAGAAGTCCAGCGCTGCTTTAGCCCGCCAGGGATGTATAACCCTTGTTGCAATGGACACAAATTGATGAATTAATTTAATCTCTATAAATTTCTGGCATTCAGTTTGTCTAAATCTTGACAACATGATATTAATTGATTTGATTTAATGCAACAAGAGAACATCCCTGTGGACATAAAGCAAGCTGACTTACCGAACAAGTAGGTAGTTAAGAACTACTGAGTAGATGGTGAGAACTGCCTTTTTTCCTCAAAGTAATTAGTTTTTATGAAACCATTGAAGCGGGGGGGCCGCCTCACGCTCAATCTTAGAAAATATGTTTAACTTAGAAAACCGGGAGCATGTCCCACCCATAATTTATACCAGCAGCCAATAGGAATCAGACTAGGCAAAAGAATTGTCAGTGACGGGTCTACTCAAGTCCACGTGGACTTTTCCTGACTCAGGAAAAAACTAGTACCGTTGACCGCGTACTTTGCTACGTTTGCGAAGCATGGTTCATGGCTGACCGACCAATGATACGGAAAAGAGGTCTCAGATTACCGTCGCCAGGTCTGTCTGGTATATCGTGTTCAAGATATAATAATTTATAAAATTTTCAATTTGAATTTAAATCAATATTATTCAAAGACCTCAATACAAAAGTAATAATCCGTCGGATTATTACAGGTGGTTTTATGTGTTTTTGGGGGGTTGAAATTGGCAAGGAGTGATGGCAATAATTTTAAATCTTTATTTGACCTCCAATAAAGTTATTTAACATGGTGCCTTCATGTTACCTTGTAACCCGCAAGTTTTATCCACAAAATGAAAAAAGACACTTTTTTGGTCCAAATAATGGCCAATTACTCGGAAATGGACCGATAACTTTTGATGGCATAGGGTATGTTAACAATTGCCAACACCAATGAACATTTCTCACCAGGTTTGGGGGGTTAACTTGCAGTCCATTTTCGGTTCAATTTTAACTGGTTGGCCTGATAAACGGACACGATAAAAAATGATGGCACATGGTGGAAGTGTATAAGAATGGCATGCTTTTCAAGTAACCGCAACTTGGAAAGGGTTAACCTCCAGTAAAAAAAATGCGGATGCTGTATCTCGACATCTAGCAGCCGGGGAAAATTCGGTCTGTGAGATGAATTGGTCATTGAACCGTCCTCTAACGATAAACCATAGTGCCATCGGGTTAATGTTCAGACCATCAATATCGCTCTGGCTCCTAGACTATATTGAAAGAGAAGCTACAATTATCTATCGTCTGAAGTTTACAATTCATCTAAAACAAATTTCATTTCAACGTGAATTTTGAATAGCCTCACTATTTTGAAAGTGTACTGTCCCTTTGGTCCACAGGAATTCGTTAAGGTTACATCCAAGGGGCTTAAAGACAGAAGAGTCTGAATGGTATCCTTTGGTGTCCAGTATTTTATGATACATTATTTTAAAAGGGCCCTTTTGACTATGAACACATTGGTTCTATAACTTGATAATAGTTATTTACGGTAGAAGTTATAAGTAGATAATAAAACGTTATCATACGTCTATTGTTAAATTATTATCTACGCCAGTAAAAATAAACTGTAATTAAAAATTTGTCATGATTTATTGGGAAAACCAGAATATTGAAACAATAATTCATATGAGGTTTCAATAATTGGATGGTAACGCTTCGTTTCCTTGGTAACTACAATACTGCTCGTTTGATTGATCTAATTTCATCGATCAGTGGGAAATGAGCCAAACGAGTGGGATAAAAAGTTATTATCTCACGGGCTCATTCAAGACTATTAAAAAATCAAAGGCATAGTGTTTATCAAAGTATTCAATTCGTTGTAAACTCAAGATTGAACTGTTGACAATTTCACACAGTCGCATGGGAACATACTCCTGCAAGTATCTCTTCAAAGTATGAGAAAAACCGTTGAGAATAATGTTCGAAGTAAGTACTAGAACATGTTTCATTACGATGACGTCTACCCGAAATATGATATCGTTTTTACGATTTATACATATTTGAATTAACTGTTCAGCGGAAACATCTGGATAACTTGCTTGTTATGATGTCACCACGAACATAATATTTATTTATATATATATATTTTCTGACTTATATTCTTGAACCATTTTTATATGTACCTATGTTTTAGTGACTTTCTCGGTATTTTGGGTTTATATTATGCCTATGAAGGAAATAAGACTCGTTTTCAACATTTCAACAGTTTTTTCTATCTATCAAAAATTGTGGTGAATTAGTGGATTTCAAAACACTAGTCAGCGGACTCGTTTCATTATTCATAGTCATCTATTTTTTTTCTAAATTACATGGACCCTAAATAACAACTTAGCTGATGATAAATCGAAATTTAATAAATTGCTTTTTCGTTTATACATTTCCATCCCTTCTTAATTATCAGCTTAAGCCGAACATATTTTAAATACAGGTCACATCATTTCTCAAGAAAGTTTATCACTCTTAAAACACAGTACGGACAACAGAATCCAACGTCAGGTGCTCTTCAAAACTTTCGTAACGAAAAATAACCTAACACCCACCACTCCGCCTACCATGTAGCTCGGCCGAGCTTAAAATTGTCGAAATGTTAACTTTGAACCTTTCAAAAGGTCGTGATAGCCCCAAACTGGGTCGAAAACTGTTTTGAATTGGTTAATTTTCGATAAATCGAATGACGTTCACGTGAGGAGCGCGTAGCTCGCGAGTTAGAAAAGTGCAAATTTACGGTACATAGAACGTCTTAAAGAGGACTTTTCGCATGGGGTTTTCGCTCCATGTCGTTAGTTTATGAACGGGGCCAACTAAATAGCATAGTCTCGGGCCCCAAAATGTCGATTAAATAGGAAAATTTAATTAAAACAGTTTGAGGTATTCTCAGCTGTCAGCTACTAGCGTCTGACGTGTGACGTACGAAAGGGAATTTTCTAGCTACTTAAATATACCGAAAGCGCCGGCCGCACGGGGTTCGAAACGGCCCCAAATTAACAAAATAGAGGTAAAATGTATAAACTCTAACTTACGCACAGCGAGCTCCTCGAGGCATATGTCAAATTGATTACGTTCGTAGCTAATTACATAGGAAGTCTGGCGTTCATGCAATTGTGTTTTTATACAATTCGAACCTTCTAATTTCGATAGGCCACGTGAAAATCCCGGAGCCGGAAGGGCTATCGAGATCTGAACGTTAATACTTTCGTATAAAATTGTGTTTACAAGTCAACTGACACTTGTCACAGAATATTCTTCATAGAGATCAAGAGATGATACTCTTACGTGACGCCTTTTATGCTATGCAATAGCTTTACCGCGGCAGTCCCCGAGTGCCACACGTATCTTTTTTATTTCTGAACAGATCCTAATCATTAGGTTACAATAGCATCCAGATGTCAATAAATTTGGTGATAAAAGTTCAGCGATCTTTAAAATGAAATGAGTTAGAAAAGTGCAAATTTACGGTACATAGAACGTCTTAAAGAGGACTTTTCGCATGGGGTTTTCGCTCCATGTCGTTAGTTTATGAACGGGGCCAACTAAATAGCATAGTCTCGGGCCCCAAAATGTCGATTAAATAGGAAAATTTAATTAAAACAGTTTGAGGTATTCTCAGCTGTCAGCTACTAGCGTCTGACGTGTGACGTACGAAAGGGAATTTTCTAGCTACTTAAATATACCGAAAGCGCCGGCCGCACGGGGTTCGAAACGGCCCCAAATTAACAAAATAGAGGTAAAATGTATAAACTCTAACTTACGCGCAGCGAGCTCCTCGAGGCATATGTCAAATTGATTACGTTCGTAGCTAATTACATAGGAAGTCTGGCGTTCATGCAATTGTGTTTTTATACAATTCGAACCTTCTAATTTCGATAGGCCACGTGAAAATCCCGGAGCCGGAAGGGCTATCGAGATCTGAACGTTAATACTTTCGTATAAAATTGTGTTTACAAGTCAACTGACACTTGTCACAGAATATTCTTCATAGAGATCAAGAGATGATACTCTTACGTGACGCCTTTTATGCTATGCAATAGCTTTACCGCGGCAGTCCCCGAGTGCCACACGTATCTTTTTTATTTCTGAACAGATCCTAATCATTAGGTTACAATAGCATCCAGATGTCAATAAATTTGGTGATAAAAGTTCAGCGATCTTTAAAATGGTAGTTAGTTCTTTGCCTTTGAAGTGACCTTTTTTTTCTTCTGAATTTATTTTAATTTTGATCACATTTTTGAATGAAAATAGTGAAGGCAAATATGTTTGGATCGATACTTGTCACAAATGGAGAAAACTACTTGGAACTTCGGTTAGTGTCTTGGTACCAACAAAATGCCATACCCCGTACGAAATATATAAGGTTTTGATGATACTAATGATTGTCAATACCAACTACTAATAGCTAAGATGCACTAGAATGCTCGTGTCGCTAAAGATTTCATAAGCATCGCGAAATTGAAAAATATTGGTTTCGTCAAGGTGGACAAGTCATTCTTTATGTATTATTCTGAAATTCCTTTGTCCTCTAAACGCAATTTATGAAAATCTGTCGTCTTCCAGATGTTACATACTGAAATCACGTTTTTTTTACTGGTTATTATCAACTTTGAGTTTTGATACAATAATATAAATGTCGTTTGTAGAGCTTCGTATTCAAGTAAATATATATTCTGAACGGGGTGAGCAAAGATTCCGTGACTTATCATTTTCATCAAACCCAATATTTAGAAAATTCATACAGTATACTCGGTTTATCATTTCCAACGGTAGAGAAGGTGTATAAAACAATAAGGTCTATTTTGTTGAAAAAAAGCGATACGTTCCTATAGCAAAGTACTCTAAAAATATGAAGGTGGTATACAATATCCATATAATCAGTTCAATATTTATTTATCCTTCATGTAGATACTCAAATAGTGAGGTATAAATACGTACGCAGATGGAAGAGAATCAGTAACTGATTGAGCTCTAGTTACGTGTGTTCTGAATTTGATGTTCGTTATCGACTCGTATGTTGAAACTATTTCGAAATAGACTTTTTTGAATTAACGAAACTGAGTGCTTGAGTAGAGTGATTATGGATTGCGTTAATATCAAGCAGATGAGGAGGTACAGCTTGAACATAATTAGGAATGCAAATTGCACGAATAATGGTAATGAATGCTTCAATAGTAGTTGGATAGATGTCATTAACCCTTTGAGGCAAACATTTTACAACGAAAACAATCTTATTAATTTCAAATTATATATAAATTCTAAGGAAATAGGTCTCTCTAACACATATGTATACTGTTCATCTTTACGTACGTTGTGATCTCATGAGAATCATCATCAGACCACTGTCGAAAACACAAAGCTTCCTTATCGCATTAGTTTCAATTAAAAAAACCTACATCGCCAAAACGCACAGAAACACGAATAATCGAAATTGTAACACATTAATGTTCCAAGTACATATATGAAAACAACCGCATAGCAATCCATTTCTCATGCAATTTCATTTTTTTCATCTCATGCAATTTCATTTCATTTTGATAGTTCTATGAACCGAAAAAAAAACATGTAAGCTCGAATCAAATATTTTTTTTTGCATTAGCTTCAGGAGGTTCTCAGGATCATTCATACACCTTAAAACCTCTTCGGAACCCCAACCCCACCCATTGGGGCGAAAATGGCCCGAAATCTCGCAAGTCTTGAATTGTATTTTCTACAAAAAAAGGTATTTTGGCATTTCGAGTGCACCTAGGGGGTTTTTTGGGTCGCTGAACACGAATCCGTAGCCAGATTTACTTGCAATCCATCGTAGGGGTGGTAAAATCGAAGAAATTGGCCAATTTTGCACCCTCATATATTATTTTGCAATGTACGTGTTTTAGGCATTTCGAATGCACCAAGTAGGTTTTTTGGGTCGCTGAATACGATTCCGAAGCTTACTCGAATATCATCGTAGGGGTGGGAAATTCACAAAAATCACTAATTTGACACGCTTCTAAATTTCTATTATTTTTGCATTTTGAAATTACTTCGGAGTAAATCTGGCTTCGGAATCGTATTCAGCGATCGAAAAAAACATCCTTGGTGCATTCGAAATGCCAAAAACAAGTAAATTGCAAAATAACATATAGGGGTGCAAATTTGGCCAATTTCGTCGAATTTACCATCCCGACGATGGGTTTCAAGTAAATGTGGCTACGGATTCGTGTTCGGCGACCCAAAAAATCGGCTAGGTGCACTCGAAATGCCAAAATACCTTTTTTTGTAGAAAATACAATTCAAGTTGTTGGAGATTTCGGGCCATTTTCGCCCCCAGTGGGTGGGGTTGGGGTTCCCAAGAGCTTTTAAGGTGTATGAATGATCCTGAGAACCTCCTGAAGCTAATGCAAAAAAATTTTTTTGATTCGAACATGTTTTTTTCTTATTATAGCTGAAATCCCGGTTCACAGCCTGGACTAATCGCTGATTTAAACTAAATCTGTATATTATCCATAATATAAATAAATACTAAAAATCCTGAACCTTTGATAGCCAGCCACGTTCAGATACCTTTATCGAATATATGATAGTTTTAATGCGTCTGTTCGATATCTATATACACGAGCAATATAAAATAATATTTACACAATTAGTCGTCATATTTCTCTCGCATTGATTCTCGCTGTTGATGCGCTGTCGTGCTGTATTTTCCAGATGACGTTGAGATACATATTTCACACGTAATTGTGAGCGAAATTGATGACTTTGTGTCTGTGAACTTTGTGACGCCTGCCGTAGCAGTTCAGACTGGTTGATGAGTGAGTGATGGCAATCCTGGAAATGGATAAAATGGCAAATGCTTTTAAAAACTCCAAAGATATTAGAGGAGACGGTGCTACGATACAAAGCAACGTAAATTGAAAATTGAAATTTATAATTAACTGTAGGCAACATCGGAGCCTATTTTAATTGATTCCCCTATTCGTTATATGTTGAAAGCTTTTCGTGATGCATATACAATGGTAACGCTTTATCGGAAACTCGATAAGGGATGTCGATGACTAATAAAGTTCAGTTAATGGGACCAGGTTGACGCTTCGTTGATTGAGTTTCCTCGTGAGAAAAAAACAAGCGATATAAAAAAACACGTTGCCTTTCAACTTCGTTTTATTCGCATTAACCAATCGGGGGCGAGCGTTAATGAAAATTAATTGTCGTTGATTGAAATTGAATCTCGCATTTAGCGGAATACACGTTCATCTGAGCAGTATTATATCATACACGAAACAGTCCTCGAAAGCGTTATTACTTATTTGGAATCTCCAATACATGTCAAAATGATTTGAATAAGATATCAGTAAGTAAACTGTGGAACCTGATTGAACCGAAAAGTTGATGGCCATGGTTCAGCAAATGAGAAGTACTATAGATAGATTATAAGACAACAGAACTGGAAATTTATATTCATGTGTATTGATAACCAAATCTGATTCAGAATGAATATTCAACTGGAGAAGAACTCTGTAAAGACAGTGTTACTTGAAGTCATTCGCATTGTAACACGTAAAAGATTCACTTATACTTCTAACTACTTTTTGAACCCGAAATTGTGAAGCTATATTCAGTTTCTTACATATTATCATTTGAAGGATGCAAATGATACAATGATGATTTGAAGCTAAGATTTATAATCATTAGGTGCGTGTGAAGCTCATGATACAGCAACTTGCTTTCCAGAATTGTGCTTTTGAACACCACCTGAAAATATCACCAGGTTTTAGCTATTTGCGATATGTTTCTAATACATTATTCTTAGAGTTATAACTACAACAACGGTCAGCAGTAGTTGGAATAAAGTTTTAACGTCGCACAATTCCCAACTATTTTCTCGCAGCATTTCGGACACTTCTGCACTTCATAGGCGTGTATATATTTATTACCAGAGAATCACGATTGATATTATCCATTATGATTCGACCAATATGAACGGCGCAATCGTCTCCCTTGTGGGTTACGCACACACTTACACACATCATGTCAAAAATATCCGCGATATCGCGAAAATTCGAAAAAAAAAATTGCCTACACTATGTATTACGTATAGTGACGGTACTGTAAATAGAAATCATTAATTAATGAATGGGTTGGCGATGAATAAAAATTCTCAGGGGTTGAACACTATCATTATAGATAACTGAATATATTCAGTTTGTACCTTTCGTGACTATCTGCCTACTTCAAATAACATCTAAAAAGCATTTTCGACCACCCTATCTCAATTCCAATCCATTGGAGAATTGAAAAAATTTGTTACACTCTTTGTCTGAGCGTCAAATTTAAGTCGCGACAAAATGTGACCGTACAATTTAAAACAAAATCCCACAAATGCAGATCCCATGGGAAATATATATACGCATGACGCAACTCATCAAATATCCATTAAGTATACGTGAGGGACCGGGGAAATTCCTTTGTTTCAGTATATTATTATGGTTCTGGTAATGCCAGAGCGAATGAAGCCATGTAAGGGACCTGCCATCAAACAATTTTATTAACCGATGTATTGTTGGAAATATGAAAGTAAGATAGATTTACCTAACCGATTAATATCAATTAGTTTCTCAATTTTATTGAGTATTTCAAACAATGTAGAGCGGCTAAATTTGAAACATTTAATCCATGAATTTCCATTCGACAAAACAATTTATTGTTACTGGTTGAAACCAGTGGCGGCTCGTGAACTTTTTAAGAGAGGAGGCTGGACATAAAACGTTCTTGTAAAAATATACTCTATTCAGCCAATAAATTTAACCTTTGCACAGCGACCGTACCAGCTACTTCAGTGACAAAATTAATTGTTGCCAAGCAAGAACCAACGTGGAGGTGAAGAGTTTCTCTTGGCAAACATTTTTTTGTTCGTTTTTTTTTCTTTGGATTTTTGATATTTTCTATTTTTTTTTTTTAATTTTTCATATTTTGTTTTTTTTAATCTTTTTAATTAACTTTTTTTTATATATTAACGGAATTCTACGGTCTTTAGTTTGCGAAAAATGATCAATAATATTATCATAAAATGTATCATTTTGTTTTAAGTGTTTTACTAAATCTTTTTCAATAGATATCAAACTAACATTGTATAAACGATTTTGGCCCATTGTATTTCGCATGTAAGTTTTAATTCGTTTGAGAGTAGAAAATAATCTCTCCACCGATGCCGACGTGACAGGAATGGTTACTGTCAAACAAAGTAGTTTATAAAACTGAGGTAAAACTTGTTGCAAATCATTGTCTATCATATATTTTATCATATCGGCGTGAATTTCGTACTGGCCTAAAATATCTTTATCCGAGTAGGTATATAACCCATAATTCATTGTGCAGTGCTATTTTATCAAAAAATTTATATTTTAGAACTAAGTTATCTAAAAGTGTATTGGGAAACTCTTTTGAAAAAGATTCGAAAAATCTTCTATTCGTCAAATCGAAAAACTTCAATTCATGTAAATCGGAAAATCGAATCTCAATTTGACCTTTAATAGTATCTAAAATTTCATAAAAAAAGTTGTTTATAATGTAGTTTCTTGTCTACCAAATTATATGTTTTCCTCCTTTAACAATATTCTGTTTACCGGTTAATTTAAACTTAATACTCGATGTAATATGTTCCTGCGATTTTTCATGTCTATCTATACCACGAGCTAAATTTTTAAAATCATCATAACCCGAGTGCCCCCAACATGAAGTTGTATCAGATGTAAATAGCAAGCAATATAATTTATTATGTATTTCGATTTTGAAACATACCCGTCATCGTCACCACTAATCCTTTCAAATCCGGTAAAGACTGTTTATTTTTAACAAAACACTTTCTATCATATGTTAATCCACTAAATGGATTTTCTAAGAACCCAGCAACTAAGTCACTCATCATTTTAACGTTCACCGATTAGATAAATTATAACTTAACTACTTAACCTTACTTCGCCTCACGGTACAAAAACAAGAACTAACGGAACACGACACGTGTCGCATTCTTCTAGCCGAAGGGCGGTAGCAAGTAATCGTATTTCATTCGACCGACGATTCCGTACGAGAAGCTAGCCTCCATAGGGTGTTGCCATATTCGCTCTTTTACCCTATCTAGCAATTGAACTGCTTGGAAAACGGCAACTGTGTTGACCACACGTATTTAGCGTTTGAGATATATAGAGAATCTAGCCTGTGGCCACTGTTGCCAGATTAAAAATAACTACTGAGAACGGGGAATTAATTGTAAAATTTAAAGAATTATCAGAGAAACAGGAAATAAAATGGAGAATGATCATTAAGATAAATTGGTGAGGAGGCTGAGCCTCCTTAGCCTCCTTCGAGGAGCCGCCATTGGTTGAAACTATAACATATCAAACTATGATTATTGTCTAACGAAATGATCACCTTCATCCTTTAAATGTACTATTAAAGTACAAGGACCTTTCAGCTACCAAGTAGCCACGAAGCACCAGCGTTTGCCACTGTTTACAATTGGGTGAATGAGTTTAAACGTGGCCATACATCGACAAAAGATAAACATCGTTCGGGAAATGATGAAATAATACATGAAAAATTGGGTGTTAAAATGACTTCTGCAAGATGAGTGCCGCGTTTGCTTACAGAGGAGTATAAACACAATCGTGTGGTTGACTCTCAGGCTATTTTAGCGCCTTTTCGTCGCAATCGGATGAGTCGATACATAACCGTCGACGATACATGGATACATTACTACACTCCTGAGAACAAGGAACAATCAAAACAGTGGGTATTTGCATCCGAAAGGGCTCCGAAAAAGGCTAGAACATTCAAATCGGCTGGAAAGGTTAAATCGGCTGGAAAGGTTATGGCCACCGTTTTTTTGGGACGCGCATGGAATTATTTACATCGACTACTTAGAAAAATAAAAATAAAAATAACGGGAGTATTACGCGTCGTTATTGCACCGGTTGAGTGATGAAATAAAAATAAACGGCCTCATTTGAAAAAGAAAAAAGTCCCCCGCTATCAAGACAATGCACGAGTTCACACATGTGCAGTTGCAATGTCCAAATTTGTGGAATTAAAGTTCGAATTATTAGAACATCCACCGTATTCGCCAGATTTGACCCCCAGTGACTTCTCCCTATTCTCAGATTTATAAAAATGGCTCGGCGGACGACGGTTCGGGACGAACGAGGAGGCCATCGCCGAAACAAATGGCTAATTTGAGGACCTTCCGAAATCCTACTTTTTGGACGGGTTAAAAAGGTTGGAAGTTGGAACACATCTTAGAAAAATGCATAGAGCTAAAAGGAGATTATGTAGAAAAATAAAAAAAAAATTTACCAAAATACTTTGTTTTGTGTCTTTTTCTAAAGAGTTAATGAACGACCCTCGTACATTTTTTTGTCTCCCAGAATCGAATGTCGAAATTTCAATCCATTTTGCCCGAAATAAAACCGAGGTTATGGCAAATTTTGGTCTATATTGACCTCTACTTATAATTGAACGTCTTTCCTAAGCTATTTCTAAATAATTTGGAATAAATTTTCAGTTCCTACAATCATATATCTGACCCGCAGAAGTAACCGAAAGCCATTTTGCTAACCAAATTGAGGGAAACCCGTGATCGATTGATGAGAGTTCATTTCGTCGGTATTATTTTATAATTTATGCATTTCCTCAAACAATTAATAACGATTCACATTATATTTATTATAATTTTTGTTATGATACGTGTGCATGTAAATATAAATCATTCTAAAAACTTGAGATCGAGAAAAAACAGAAGAGATCAGAAAATTGAAAAAGATTAGGAATTTGATCTCATTTTTCATGAATTTTCGTTCAAGATTACCCACCACTCTTCAATCGCAGGTGAGGATTTTAATATTCAATCATAAGGGACCGCTGAAATAATCATTTCGAACCGTGATGGAAATTTAATGTAGAAATTCATTATCTTGTGAAACTTGGATTCAATTAGAGAATAACGACATTCATCATATTTTGAAGGGCTACAGAAGGGTCGTGACTTGATTTAGGAGAATCCGGAGGAGATCTAACTGTTTATATTATCAGAGATACGTACTTAGTTTTGATTAAAATTCTCTCCATTCGAGTTTTCAATCATTTTCGAATATCCTCTGATGTTTTTAAAATAAATACGGAATATATTGTAAACATTTTACATACAATAAACTATCACACTGTGAATACACTATAAAACTATAAACCAGCAACAAAAGTTTATTCTGATGGTGGTGGCTACTTGGTAGCTAATGGGTCCTCAGTACTTTAATAGTGTTTTTAGTGGATAAGGGTCATTGTTTCTTATTTATAGAATCTACTCATGTGGTTAAATTTTGACTAATAGCACAGACATATAATGTGTTTTATGTCGAATGAGTTATTTTTGTATAGATCGCTTCCAAGAAATTCTAATTTGATAATTATGTATGTCTTAATTGTTCTATAGACAGAAACCAGTGTAACCAAAGATGTGGGTTGTTGAATAGCTTAGTCACAAACTTGTTCATGTTGTCAGTTCCATGAGCTTTGTTCATGTTACATGAATCAGTCTAATCTTCTTCTGAGAATTTGTTTTGTTGTAAAAATAATTCGAATTGCTGAAATTTCATTAACGTTATATTGGTTCTATTAAACATCATTATCTTATTTGCATTAACATAATACGACTGATGAGTAACGATAGCTGGATATTAGTATTTATGGATTGTTGCTGTGTCCATGTATATAGATAGTTTATTCTAGCTAAATCGAGAAGCAAACATATTTGCAGATAATAAAAATTTAATTGTTATAACAAGAAACAATAAGCAAATTAAACAAATTATCAATGTATAAGTTGCTGTGACGGTATCGTTATGTAACGTTAAAATTACGAAACAATAAATATTTGTTTCCTAACTCAATAAATTATCAACAACATTTATGCCGTGGGAGAACGAAAACCAAATATTCGCTTTTGTTTAAACCGTTTACCGGCAATGTTCAATAATAATATTTATATAGGTGATTAGTTACTTGAAGCACTCGCACTCCTATTCTATATACGCAGAGATTTTTATTTAAAATTTTCTACATTGTAATAATAAACAATAAAAGAATTCACAACTGTGGATAATACACATAACACTGATAAGTATTTAACTCTTGTGTTGTTTCTGTAAAAGCAATAGTTTCTTAATCAAAGAATAAAATACAACATCGTGCATTAACGGATCTTCTGGGCCTGGCAGCTCAGTGGTAGAAGCATCGATCTTCTAATCACTGTAAATGGAATCGAAAAAATCAAGTAGGTGGCTGTCACGTTTTGTTTGCCAGATTAAGAATTTCAATCGCGTAAATTTTAAAATTATTCCGCTTGTTTTAACTTTTGATGATCGAGATCAAACGGAACTATTATACAAGAATCAAGTCTTCGTCTCATATATTGGCGCGAACGTTGAAATATTCCGGGTGTGTTTTGGATTGTCTCGCAGGCTGCAATGATGCGATTCCTTAAATCCTTTCCACATCCAATGGGTGTCTTTTGAACCAAGGACTTTAGGTGACCCCCAGACGCACAAGTCCAAGGGGCTTAAGTCTGGAGATCTGGGAGGCCAAGGCTGAGGTTCTGCTCGGCATATCCAACGATTTGGATACACGTCGTCGTCGTAATGACGTAGGCACCCATGTTCGGAAGCGTGGAACTTTTCAAAGACAGAGTTAAGAGCTTTTGTTAGCATGAAAGACCCCCTTTAATTTCCGACAAGGAATCACCCCTAAAAACTTTCGCACTTATTTGGCAACACCCTGTATTCTTCTGGCGATGTTGCTGTGCAATCGACACATATCAAGCTGTAATACATCAAACATTAAAAAGTAATCTAGTTTTAAATTATTTCAGAAACCTTACTCAATGATATTGCAATGTTGTGTAACGGCACAGAAAGATTATCTCCTCTGGAGGCGCATCTGATGAAACAATAAATTAGAATCTATAGCCAACAATTAATTTAATTATCTTAATATAAACAGTTGAACACTTGCAGCTGAAGTTTGCATTAATTAATTCATGTTGGCGCTAAAGATATCAACAGCTGTTCGGTATCAATACGAATAGCATTTGTTTTGCTAATAAACTGGTAGTAAATTGATAATAATATCTGCAATATGACTGTTTGCATATCCGTTTTCTCTAACTGATCTAAGAATCCTATTATATTATTCTTGTGATCCAACCGACGAGATATTACTCGTAGTATCTTTAGTAAATTACTTTATACAGTTAAAAACATAAATTGAATGGTTAATACAGGATAAATAACTTTATAATGGGTATAATACCGCTAGAATAAAACATGTGGCTGTCTAAGAGACGAGCAAAACACCATCACATCTCAAAAAAGTTAAAAATATTAATTAATTTACTTCCTCAATTAATGGCATATGTCAGAAAATAGCAGTTTCTTACAAACACACAAGCCAAAACAAGAAACATATTTTTAATTATGAAATGTCATATATGTAAGAACACGTATCGGTTCAGATATTCACACAAGGTGTTGTTTAATGAAATTGTTGATGAAAAAATATCACTCAGGTATAATGTACACATTCCAAAAAACATCTGATTAGATAAAATTATCAAGTCGTTTCTTATCTGTCGGTGTGAATTGTTTTCTCTGAATGACACAATTCAAAATTATTTTTCATAAACATACAGAGAGTGTGAACTGTAGAATAAGATAAAAATAACACAATTTAACGAATCACTACATCATTGTTCTCGAGGTCAGCTTATAAAATAGCTTTCGGTTTCATCTGGAGACTCTCTTATTATAATCTAAATCTTTGGTTTGACGCTGTGGTTGTAGACGATAACAATTAAACTATATTTTTATGGATGCTGCTACTGTTGAAGTTAACGTCAGTGGCGGCTCCTCGAAGGAGGCTAAGGAGGCTCAGCCTCCTCACCAATTTATCTTAATGATCATTCTCCATTTTGTTTCCTGTTTCTCTGATAATTCTTCAAATTTTACAATTATCTCCCCGTTCTCAGTAGTTATTTTTAATCTGGCAACAGTGGCCAGAGGCTAGATTCTCTATATATCTCAAACGCTAAATACTTGTGGTCAACACAGTTGCCGTTTTCCAAGCAGTTCAATTGCTAGATATGGTAAAAGAGCGAATATGGCAACACCCTATGTAGGCTAGCTTCTCGTATGGAATCGTCGGTCGAATGAAATACGATCACTTGCTACCGCCCTTCCGCTAGAAGAATGCGACACGTGTCGTGTTCCGTTAGTTCTTGTTTTTGTACCGCGAGGCGAAGTAATGTTAAGTAGTTAAGTTATAATTTATCTAATCGGTGAACGTTAAAATGATGAGTGACTTAGTTGCTGGGTTCTTAGAAAATCCATTTAGTGGATTAACATATGATAGAAAAGTGTTTTGTTAAAAATAAACGGCCTTTACCGGATTTGAAAGGATTAGTGGTGACGATGACAGGTATGTTTCAAAATCGAAATACACAATAAATTATATTGCTTGCTATTTACATCTGATACAACTTCATGTTGGGGGCACTCGGGTTATGATGATTTGAAAAATTTAGCTCATGGTATAGATAGACATGAAAAATAGCAGGAACATATCACATCGAGTATTAAGTTTAAATTAACCGGTAAACAGAATATTGTTAAAGGAGGAAAACATATAATTTGGTAGACAAGAAACTACATTATAAACAACTTTTTTTTATGAAATTTTGGATACTATTAAAGGCCAAATTGAGATTCGATTTTCCGATTTACATGAATTGAAGTTTTTCGACTTGATGAATAGAAGATTTTTCGTATCTTTTTCAAAAGAGTTTCCCTATACACTTTTATATAACTTAGTTCTAAAATATAAATTTTTTGATGAAATAGCACTGCACAATGAATTATGGGTTATATACCTACTCGGATAAAGATATTTTAGGCCAGTACGACATTCACGCCGATATGATAAAATATATGATAGACAATGATTTGCAACAAGTTTTACCTCAGTTTTATAAACTACTTTGTTTGACAGTCACCATTCCTGTCACGTCGGCATAGGTGGAGAGATCATTTTCTACTCTCAAACGAATTAAAACTTACATGCGGAATACAATGGGCCAAAATCGTTTATACAATGTTAGTTTGATATCTATTGAAAAAGATTTAGTAAAACACTTAAAACAAAATGATACATTTTATGATAATATTATTGATCATTTTGCGCAAACTAAAGACCGTAGAATTCCGTTAATATTTAAAAAAGTTAATAAAAATAATAAAAAAAAAACAAAATATGAACAATTTCAAAAAAAAATAAAAAATATCAAAAATCCAAAGAAAAAAAAAACGAACAAAAAAATTTTTTGCCAAGAGAAACTACACCTCCACGTTGGTTCTTGCTTGGCAACAATTAATGTTGTCACTGAAGTAGCTGGTACGGTCGCTGTGCAAAGGTTAAATTTATTGGCTGAATAGAGTATATTTTTACAAGAACGTTTTATGTCCAGCCTCCTCTCTTAAAAAGTTCACGAGCCGCCACTGGTTAACGTAGCATTATAGATCAAATCATCATAAGTTCCAGTAGATTTATTAAACACTTATAGTAGCATTACTCATTATGCAAAATAAAATGAACTTAGTCCATCACTTTTGAGAGCAAAATAGGTTTCGGGCATTTCACCGTGTCAAATGTTTGATTGTATGAACAGAAAATATATAGGAAATGATTTGGAAACCGCTAATGAAAGATGTTTATTCTCTATGTTATATTGAAATGGTCTACATAATGTATTTCACAACTCTATGTTTCATACTGACACCTGCTGTGACTGTGATTTCACATCGATGATGTCACTTGATCCTTACAATAAGAATAAGGGAAAACGAAATAGCCGATGAGCTAACAAAACTAGAACCCCTAATGGGTCCTGAACCAGCGGTGGGTATCTCGAAGGGTAATATTAAAGGGAAGATCCACCGCTGGGTAGACAAGCAAAAGATTGCAGGCATTCTAATAGCGGGACACGGACCGTTTAACTCCCACTTCTCCATAAATGAAAGGATTTACCCTTGTGCAGGTGGCGCAAACGAAACAACAAAACGATGGTACACATTTGGGAAGATGTGTAAAACAGATTCCCCAAGATGCAAAGCACTCCCCGTACAGCTATGTGACATTGTGAATATACAAGGATAGTGCTAAACCTCTACGGAACTTCAGTCACCTATCCGGATACCCGGTCTGGGTGTTGTACAGATAATAACTGTGGGGTGGGGGTTAAACCCCTTGGCTTCCCATCCAGCGGACGTTAGACATGTCACGTAGTGCCCTCTCCTACTTTCAACAGCACGCCAACTGCCCGGCACAGACCAACGCCTTAATTGGAGAGGAGACTGTTTTTTTAACCATATGGGCCACTCTCCCCCCTGCCTATTCGTGTTCAGTGTTAAACAGCTTTCGTTTGACGAGTAGCCGTCGGCCTCATCTCATCGGCCTACCACATATTATTGCCCTGGCCGCGAATCCATTACCCAGAAACCTGGGATAGGAAGCACAGACACCAGACTTTAGGAGTAAAGCCATATGGTGCAGCATTTACCCACGCAGAGGCAGCATTTTTATTTGCCCCGGCGGAACTACTTTAGGCGGACCCACTAAGGGCGCTTGCTTGCTAGACTATATCATTGCCCCTTCCGGGCTATAGTCAACGTTTTACCTTTTACCAGGAACGTTTGACGCGTCACCGTTCGGCTTCGTTCAAATAGCCTACCGCATATCTCTATTAAGCCAGAGTTCTGGGATAAAAAGGCACGATATCATGGTTTTAGTGGTGAAATATATGTGGTGCACAGTTCACCAGATCTTTTCAAGTAACAACTGTAAGTTCCGCCCCTAGGGGTTGCTTGCTGAATCTACTCCCTGAGTTATCCGGACCATGTAGTTCTCTTTCGAGTGGGTGTTGTACACGTTTATAACTGTGGGGTAGGACCTCGGTCCCCCCGGCCTGCCCGTCCAGTGGACTCTAGACCTGTTTGGACTTGCCCTCCCCTAACATCAACAGCACGCCACTGCCCGACAGAGACCAACGCCTTAATTGGAAACGAGACAGTCTTTTGAACCGTCTGGGCCCCTCTCCCCCTGTCTACTCGTGTTAAGTGTTATATTTATAACAGCTCCCGTTTGACGAGTCGCCGTCGACCTGGCATATGAAGCACAGACACCGGACTTAATGAGTAGAGCCATGTGATGCAGCATTCTACCCCCGCAGAGGCAGCTTTTTCGCCCCCGGCGGGACTACTTTAGGTGTACTCAGGCATACCTAAAACTCCTTCAGGCATACCCAAAATGGAGCATGCTTGCTAGACTCATATACTGCCCCTTCTGGGCTATGGTCAGTTCCACCTCCTCGTAATTACCTGTTTCACCAGGAACGCTACGAGTAAACGTTCGGCTTTCGTTCAAATAGCCTACCGCATATGTCACCACGGCCGTGAATCCGTTCCGACCAGCCATCTGGGATAAGAAGGCACTGCACCGTGGTTTTTATGGGTAAACGACATGTGGTGCACCGTTTACCTGACGTTTCGCAGCGGTACCTTTTTTCACCCCCGCTCTGGCTGGCAGAGGCCAATTTAAGCGAGAACCACCTGCGTTACCTATTGGTGCAACAGGCGTGGCACTTGCTGACTATTCCCCCTAACTCATGAGAAATAGCCCTCTCGCCTGCTCGTGTTAGCCTAAGCTGCGTTTACGAACCATCGCCGGCCTCGTTCAAGTTTGGCCTTCCGCATGTGTCTACCACGTCCGTGAATCCGTTCCGACCAGCATCCCTGGGATAAGAAGGCACGGGGTCGTGGTTTTAGAGGTGAAATGTATGCGGTGCCCAGTTCACCGGATCTTTTGCAGTGGCAACGTTAGTTTGGCCCCGAAGGGTTACTTGTCTCGAGAACCGCGAAGAGGTGTTGCTTGCTGAATCTATCGCCAGTTTCTCTCCGGCCTAGTAGTTCTCTCCCGAGTGGGTGTTGTACAGGTGATTGTTCGTCCAACTCGGGAGCCTGGTGAACACTCTTGAGATGCAAAGGGCCTCGGTCTAGACTGAAGGGAACTTGACCCCCCGATATTAATAATAATAATAACTTGGAAATGACTACTAGCTCCGAGATTACTAAAAATGAAGCGCGCTTATCTCTGAAAAATAACGAAATGTCAATTAGTAAACCACAACTTCACCTCACCTGACCTAATAACAGACCGGACCCTACTTTCATAATAAACTCATGCATTTTACATCTATTCTGTCCATGTATGGATGATAGAGTTCAATCGGTATGTAGGGAACAATAAAGGAGTGGTGCATTCTTCATGTAATGTTATGATGCCTTTGGTAAACACCATGTTTGGAAAGGGTAACACTCGTCGAGAGTATTTGAAATATATAAATACCCTACTTAATATTTAATCAACACATCGTTCCATATTCATAGATATTCTAAAAAGTTTTATACGTAACTGGGTACGATCGTGTACAAATACACATTTCCATAACAACTCTCTTGCAATTCAACTGGATAAGGCGGTCTCGAATGGCAGATATTGAAAGGTTATTTCCTGAGGCAAGGTAACTTTACCGTTTTCCATGCGCAGCTTGTCGTGTTGAGACGTGTGGGAATTTGAAGCAGAAGGCAAGATCAAGTTGTGGCATTAATTCGTACCAGAATCTTGTCGTCGTGTTCTAGATCATTAATAATTGCAAGACATCATGTTGTAGATTTCTACAATATGAAAGACATTGAGAAAAAACAGAAATGCTTCTCATAAATGTAAGTCGAGCGTTCTTCAGTAATTCATTTATATGTTTCATGATGTTCGATTACTAATCAACAAAATCATCGAGCTTTTTTTTAATGAACGTAAATCCGATATGATCTTACAAGTATAATGTACAGATTTCTACAACTGAGTGGTAAGCCCAACCTTATTTCCGAATGAGATGTATATATGTGATACTAGTAACTCCTATTAGTTACGGTCAAAGCCTTTCCTTGTGCAGTTTACAACAAAACTGTTCGTAAATTCCTGATTTAATGTACTTGGTGATTCATAAGAAAATAATTATAATTGCTTGTTTGTAATATGGCATACACTGATTGTTATTATGATCAATTATTGGAAGTTTCTTCAGTTCAAATTGAATAATAACAAACAGTCATTTTCGATAATTGCTAAAAATTGTGGGATGCATACGTTTTACCTCTCATTAGTACTCCTTTTCATTCACAAGAAATCACCCAATTTCTTGTAAATATTATAAAAACGACAAAATTCGCATTATGTAAACCTACCCAAAGCTGTGACACTTACGCCCCTCAGTATTGTACCTAAATGGATCTTCGAATATTAAAATTATTCGAGCATCGCTATCTGCATTTGCCTCCAATTCAAGTATTCTAATACTTGTTACTTGAAATTATTCGAATAATTGTCTAGAATTTTTCATTATTTATATATAAATTCTCGGGAAATAGGTCACATTAACACTAATGCTTTATATTTTAGTCTTCACGCACGTTTCGGTCTCACGACCATCATCAGAAGACTTATTACTTCAATAACCTGATTACTAGAACTAATTGTATTAACACAAAGCGTCCTTATCGCACCAATTTCGATTAAATGCCAACGTCGCCGAAACGAACAAAAACATGAAATCGGAATTATAACACAGGAATGTTACAGCGTAATACTAAAAATCCACTATTTAGCAGAATTATCAACAAATACGACCACATTTCATAAATGTCTACGAGAGACAACAACGTGCGTAAAGACTAAAATATAAAGCATAAGTGTTAATGTGACCTATTTCCCGAGAATTTATATATAATTCATACCTGGGTCAAGAATCTTTATTATATTTTTCATTATTAAATCTAACTCTGTTATAGAGCTTAATATTATTCAGATGCACATGCCTTGAAGAAGCCATAAACGAAAATTTAAGATCGTTTGATTATTAAACCGTTTCAAAATTATGGTTAACTGATATCTAAGAGAAATCAGAAAAATAATAAATATCGTAAATGTGAAAAAAATATTTTGTCATTTATGGAACCAATCAAATGTTACGCATGTACATTATAAGACTTTTAATTAACGATATGAATTGGGAATTCAAGTTTAGAAATAAATGGTACAGACATAGTAGTAAAACGTAGAACATATACAGGTACTAGAGGATTATATGAATTACTTTTAAAAACAACCAAAATATTATACATTGAATGATAAAAAGGCTTATAATGAAATTCTAACAAAAACAGCTGCTAAACAAAGGTATTATCAAACGAATAAACAAATTGATGGATGTAGATCACAAAAATGTAAGAAAATAATTGCACCAATGTCAGGACGTGGTTTACTGATTGAAGTAAACAATAAATCTATAGATTATGTATTTTGGGATGACACAAATGAACTTATAAAACGTTTGTAATTGTTAATCGCTTCACAAAACGCCGGACACACTGGTCATACGAACGGAATCAATTCTATTGGTGAAGAATTACGAGAAGCAGAAATTATTGAATAAGACAATCATGTCTAAATTTATCACGGAAGCAAAAAGACAAGTTATCGAAGATATACATAAATCTGCTAGAATTAATATGAAAAAACGTAGAGTTGTTTTGAAATCGTTAAATGATTTATATCAGGCAGATCTTGAAATGATTCCATACTCTAAAGAAAATAAGGATTATAAATATATATTAGTTATAGTTAATTGTTTTTCCAAATATGTTTGGGCATTTCCCATTAAAAACAAGTCGTAATATTCAATGTCTCAGTATACCAAACTGCTAATTTATATTTTGATCTTTTAGAAATGTTTTCCAATAAACCCTTTACCGTTACTCAACGCTAAATCCATTTAATTAAATAAATTATTAAGAAATACATGATTGTCTATAAAGATGTGTACCTATAATTATAAGTTAATTAATTAAATATGTAAGATGTAGTAATGGAGTAATTTAGTTAAATAGTAGATTACACACGTTATGATTGGTCTACATCCCTTGTTTATTTTAGTTCGATCTAGTTTGTTCTCATATTATAATCCTTGATATGTGTTGATGTAATAATACGGTAATATTCTACGGATTTTATGGGTTATCCATTATAATTATGATATTGACATTATACAACAGTATATTAACTACTTTGTTCATAAACCTTAATTGCGTAAGATCCGGTCATAAGAATTATTTCTCAGGATAATTGTTGTTGTTATGAAGTCAAGGTGAAAAGTCCCTGAAAAACATATCAAATAATGTTTAATCAAGACTCGAAATTCACTTTTTTCCATGTTCGCAAAAATCTTCAAGGTTGCTTTCGATGAGTGTCAAAACAAAACTGTATGACATATTAGTCTGAAAATTTTAATGTGTTCTAGTTAAAGAGAGTACATCTCAAATGTCACATGAGATTGTGGCGCCATTTGTTTTATTTTTCAGGAACTTTTCATTTTGCCCTATGTTCGGTCCTCTAGTGTTGAAAAGTCAAATGTTGCTTTCTGTCACTTTAAAGCTGACTCAGGGAGGGAATAATAATAATTTGGTTATTATTGAGGCACTAAAGACGGTAACAATAACGATTCACCACTTTATCATTTGTAAAATGTCTTCGTTTTACTTCCCTCACTCTACGTAGTATTAAGCCTCCCTCACACCAAAGCGAAATTGCGGGAGCGACTACAATGCGGGACAAAAGTACATGGTGGGTTATTTAAGCGACGTTCCGCTTTAATCGCGCGTATTAAAAAAATTGATAGATAGTATGCGTGGGTAAAAAGTGTGGAGACGATTGCGCTGTTTCTAATGGTCCAACGGATTTGAAATTTTCTAAATCGCTATAAAGTAGTAAAGATAAGAACTGTGTATTTTTGACATTCATCTTCAGATTTTCGAATCGAATTATAGTATTTTAATGAACCTGAAGTGGCCGAAATACTCATTCCAAGATTCAAATGACGTCATCGATGTGACTCGCAGTGTATTATACGTTTTTAAAGCAAGTGTCAGTATACAACATAGACCATTTGAATAAAATTTCTTCTTTGTACCACTTAACGTATTTCATTAGCTGTCTCAATAGAAATTCCTCTGAACTTAAACTCTATTTCAATATGACCTTCAAGTTCCATCTTCATTGCACTTCAACATTTATTTATTTGCTTGTATAAATCTCACACATTCCAGTGCAGCTCATCCAAGAGCCAAATCAATATTACATAAGAATTTTGTTAAATTTTTGCGGGTTTGGGAGATATTAATTTAAATACCTTAAATTTAATACTTCAGTATTCACTTGTTTTTTATTAGCTCTGTGGCGAATAATACTGTTAACTAATGATGCGTTAAGTTACATCTGCACAGTATTGGTTTGGGTCTATATATAACGAAGAATGAATCTTTAGAATACAAAAAATCAATTGCGAAATATCCGGTCTGGAAAGAGGTGATCCACTATTATGTTTATTCAATGTCAGGAACGCAAGGTTTTCGAGGAACGAGATATAATTTCTTACTTATGAAAGAATAAATTCATCGTCAGCTTGTTTTAAAAATTTACGAAACCTCACTTTCATTCAATCTCTGAATATACCTACTTATAATTTGTAACCCTCAAAGTAGAAATGACATTGAATTGAAAACCGTGCTCAATCATTTGTGAATCACCTTGATATTCTGATTTTATGCAATAGGAAGTCTGAGGTAGCAGGAAGGAAATTATATATTTATCAACCAGTACTCTCGAAACATGAAAGATAATTTTTGGCCATGAGTTAACGTTAACTTCACTTATGATTGCTACGCCCAGTTTTATGTTTTTGAACTAATTAAATTAATCGTGAGATTATTTAGTTATTCAGATGTATTTTGCCGTCTTCGTTTTATTGTAGGAACACTAATGAATCGGTGACTGAAAAAAAGTATGGAAAATATATCCACAAGTTTAACTTGCTTTTGTATTTAAAAATAAATTAAAACATTTCAAATACAAATAATCGAAAACTCAAAAGTCTTAAAAATACTTCAACTCTTCTTACATTTAATAAAAATTAAAATAAAGCTTGGCAACTGTTATGAGCACATTCTTGGGAAAGATAACCCCCCAAGTTTCTGAAGTTTCGTGCGCAATGTTCCATAAACTGGATATCCCAGACACATACCTATACAGGATATCCAGAAATTATGAGCTACTAATTCTACTTGATAGATTCATAATACTTTTCTGACAGCTCGATCAAAACGGAGCTATAGGGTTTGAAAGTTTTTTTATCAATTTTTTTTTCAAAACTTTTCCTCTAGACTAGATGTAATATATTTTTCATTTTGCTTATAAATGTATTCGTGTACAACTGTCGATACCAATATGTAAAGAATTGAACAGAGAAATGCCCTAATCTACATTTTTCTTCAATCGCGTTTTCGGCAACATGAACTTGTTTTGTCCTCTTGTATTGTACGAATGTATATGGCAAAATTCTGTTACTGAGATACTTTCTAGTATATATTAATTACTCTGAACAACTATTCCATATTTTATGACTGAGTGAAATAAGGAGTGATATGCAGTTTTGGCAAATTCTTAACCGGCAGTGTTTTGTAAACGTTTGATTGCCTACATTTCATTTGATACTGATCTTTCCATCGAAATTGAATCCTCTTAGGTTTATCATTATTTAAATAGGGTTCATTTGCATCAAACCACCTTTCTATGGCAATTCCGATGATATTTATTTTCGCGTTTATGGTATCTTTAGGATTCAACTTCAGTAAAAAGTTGGAGTCATCTGCAAATAATAACACCGAACATTTTTAAAATGTTGTATAGCTCGGTAAGTCATTGATGAACATCAAAAAGAGGCACTCTAGGCAGACCATAGATCACCAGCAGCCTAACTCCAAATACTTTATAATTCTCAACAGGAATATTTTGTGGTTTATTTAGTTATTGCTTAGGCTCGACCAAAGCATTTCTGCTTCGGCCAAATAGCGAATAGTTGAAAGTTAGTCGGATCGGCCGAATCCCTAAGCAAAACGGAAGCTTCGGTGCATCCCTAATTATTAGTAATTCATTATTAACAAATCATCTCATTAAACAAAACCTTGTTACAATTTCCAAGTCAAGAACAAGGATCTGGAAACTTAAATGCTAACCCGACGCGCACACGGAGATACGTGAGGCCTAAGTCCTAAAATGTCACGTTGGACATGCAACACTGTGATGAAGTCAATGATACCTTTGGTATGGTGGACAAAGATAACTCAGCAAATAGCTGCAGCTGAGTTGAACCAGGTACAATAACTTTCCTGCATCAGTTTAACGGGCGCAATGAAAGCAACACATCGACATTACGATCATGGTAGAGGCAACAATTGGACTTCTGAGAGTTCAAAGCACGAGTAGAAAGAAGATCGGGTAATGAAGAGTTGAGGAAGTTGTGGAAGGTATTTTTGAAATGACACCAACGGGCCACATAACTCCCAAGTACTTCTCCAATACTAATAAGGTCGAAGGGAGTGGACAGACTTGGTGGGAGCACCTCATACCTGGACGATTCCAATAGAAGAGAAGCAACTGGTGATGGAATATACAACGATGAGAGAACAATTCTCTACAGAGAATACACAATTTGTATTGTAATGTTGATGGTATACGCCTATACGCAATCCTACAATGTGCAGGAGAAAACTATCAGCATATGCACAAATAGCCAAATGGATTGATAGTGTACTAAAGAATGCCCAAACAAATAACTGTCGCAGTAAATATACAGATGTCCGGAAATTCACATGCCAAACTTCATGAGTTGAGTGATTATACACGGAAATATAGGAAAAACTTTCATATCAGCATATGTCCGGAAATGCTTCAATAAATATCTACAACAACTAATGATAACATGAGCTGGAAAAGTCTGTCATTCATGTCAATCTTTCAAGTCGATGTTCGTACTCGTTCAAATAAGCCTTCGTTATTCCGAATTATCTCACATTGTTCTATTACTCGTTGTTCGAGGGGCTTAACTCGGGTGAACGAGGAGGCCACGCAACTATACCGTTACGGCCTATCCACTTCTGAGGATAAACTAAATCTAAAGGACTTCGAACTCGAACATTAAAACATTTTCTTTGATTTTTATTCGTGTTTGTTTTAGTTTTAAATAAATACCTGCCGCTTTAGTTTTTAACAAGTGTTTTCACGAAGATTCCTACTATTTGAATTTAATTCGCAAGAGGTTTCTTTTTTTAAATAACTTACCAGGATGTGTACCTAAAACATAATTAACTCATGAATGAGACAAAACTTCTGTTTATTCTAAAGGTATAGTACAATTAGTTTGATTTTGGCCTGTGATCAATAGCAGGGCTGGGTAACAGAAATCAGAATCTTACAAAAATTGATCTGAAGTGTTAATTTTCACGAGATGTATAAAAGTGCTAATATCTCAAAACTAACTTCTTTTTATTAAGTTCCTATTTTGATATTCCGCTTGTGAGCCTTCCAGAGGATGACTTTGACGTTTGAGACATTCTCTATACAGAGCAACATGGCTTCTGGAATGTAGATTGTCCCGTGTTCTTCTCGACACTTTTCATTTTATTTCCACTACATAACTTGCGGAGGGCTCTCTTATCACGACGCTAGTGAGTGAACTGAAGCGTGACAATAAATCGATTGTTTCCTACTTTTGCTTGCTGAGATATAAATTTTTCTGCGTAGGTATGTTTATCTGGAATAGATGTTATTATATCACACGCGCGCCATAAATGAAAGCTGGGATGAATTGCATTGTTTAATATTCATATTTTATCGGTGACAGTATGTGAAATATTACCCATTATTCCATTTAATAAATGTTGCAATATTAATTGAAATTTAATTAATGTAGAATGTATTTCTACTAACCTAAATATTATGTTATTAATAACTACTGCGAATTCAAGCATAAAATATAATGTTTCATCGGTTCGTTTCATAATGTAGGAACTAAACACCTCTTATGTTTTGTAAATAGCTGACCACATGCTAAAGAGTGAACTCAAACCAGACCCATAAAATTTGCATTAAGACTACTTATTTATTCAGGTATCGGATTTATATGGAATATTTTTTATTTGTTCTCCCTCTTTTTTTTCACAGCAGCTCTTAATATGGTTAGGACAGTCTTTAAGCGTTTCGTATAATGTGTAATGGCCGAACGTGTAACCTAATATACCGACTAGACAAGCTCAAGCTAGTTACCTCATTGTCTAGCTGGAGACCTGTCCGAGGTCTTTCTATCAGACTTCATAACTCGTTCGGAGAAGTTGTGGAACTCTTTGCCCAGTGAGGTCTTTCCTCATTTAAGCCTATAACCTCCAAACTTTCAAGAGAAATTCGATTGCATATCTCTTCTCCCAACATTATACCGCTGGCTTACACCATGTTCTTCGAGCATTAAAGGTTTCGCTCTCGTTGTAGCTTAAGAATAAAAAAAACACTATGTCCAAGATAATGATGTCTGTCACGGGGATATCGGAAGCGGTGTTAGATACAGTTTTGCTTAAATGTGGAAAAAGATGCTTAAACAAAGTGTTAGAGTACGGCACTGTTAAGTACGGTGCGGGGAAGTCCCATAGTTGGTCCGGGGAGATCCCTCTATGCGTGGGCGATGAAGAGTGTATATAGAAGAGCGGGGAAGGCAAGAGGGGGATTACGCATTAAGCTTAAGAGACTATCGAACGTATGATTGACGTAATATTAATAGCCATTCCTAGATTGTAATTCTTTTAGAGTATAATAAACTATTATTTGATAAGTGTTTCTTCAAAAACTCTAACAAAAGGGTCATTAATTTAAGGTAAAATAAATTATAAAAAAACTGAGGCCATGAGAACAGCGTATAGTTTAAAGGGCCAACGCACTACTCTCGTGGACACTCATCGATTTTAAGTGAAGCAATCTCTAAATGCCCCATACTAGAAATGAAGCAAGATAGCATGATCCCAGCTATATGTCTCACCTCTCCCAAAATCCTCACCCCGGATAGAGGAGATTAGAGTAACGAAACTCTCA
The DNA here is from genome assembly GCA_958510875.1 of Endomychus coccineus. Taxonomy (NCBI): domain Eukaryota; kingdom Metazoa; phylum Arthropoda; class Insecta; order Coleoptera; family Endomychidae; genus Endomychus; species Endomychus coccineus. Next base: position 284,546,698 of record OY294067.1, read on the forward strand.
CTTTACTGCCACCAGACGTGCTCGTATGGTTCACAGATGGGTCCAAGGTAGGCAGGCCTCTTTGGCGGGAGTGTACATAAAAAGGCCAAAGGCACTATCTCAGTGACTCGAGGCGCTTACCGCACGGTTTTTCAGGCGGAGGTCTACGCAATATTGACTTGTGCCATGGAAAACCTACGAAGAAACTATGTAAATAGGCGCATATATATTCGCACAGCCGGTCGGCTCTGGGAGCTCTCAAATCAGCCAGTCACATCAAGGCTTGTCAAAGAATACACTGGCTGAACTAGCCAGGAGAAATGAAGTTCAACGTATCTAGGTCCATGGACACAGTGGAGTTGTAGGAAACGTAATGATCGACTCCCTGGCCAGGCGCGGGTCGTCTAGCGAGAGCAGAGAGGCGGAAGAAACTTCCTCTCACATCCTGTTGAAATGCTCAACACTAGCATCCCTCAGGCACCGACACTTCGGAGAATCAAAACTGTTCCCAGAATAACTTATGAAAGCCAGCACTGGCAATATTCTGGGTTCCTGGCGGGCCACAAACCTGCTAGTATAGAATAGGCTTCTGACCACGGGGCGCACAATGGGCCCAACTAATTGGCTCAAGTACATTTGGGGGATAGTCCCCTCCCCTCAAATGATGATGTTGATGGGTCATTAATTTGGAAATATTAAATGTTCAATATCAGTTTAGATTTTCAAGTAAATTTGGATAAAAAATGAACTTCTTATTTTACCTATTCCATTTTCTGGTGCACCGCCAGAGATGGATAAAATAAGGAAAACTTCTTTCAAGCAATTTCTTATAAGCTTTCATCTGTTAATGTCAATTTTACTACCCGACGTTACTTGTCGATAAACCATCATCAACTTTTTCTTCAAATACGTCTCGGTTTCTTTGAATACAAATTGGGCAAAGTAATGCTTAGCGAGAATCAAAAGTTAGGGTTGACATTTTAAAAATAATTGTTGAGACAAAAATGAGGAATTAATGAAACAATAAGTTCAATATTTATTCAAATAATATCTACAAAATCAGTAATACTTAGAGGAAGGTAAATCCAACTGAATGACATTTGAACTATCAATCACGGTACATCCAACTTTTTCCAGTGCCTATTTAGAGTTCACATTTTCTACTCAAACTGTTGTTATAAAAAATTAAAAACTAAAAATAGTTCTTGGAGCTTTCAAAATCATTTTGTTATAATTTTTGATGATTGTATTTTCTGTCTGGTTCCACAGTAATGTAATGTTGGAATGTCGGATTTTTCAAAATTATTAAAAATTTTTAAATGATATTGAAAATTGTATACTTCCGTATGGACTATTTGTGCTTGTAACCTTCAAAGCAATTCATTCCTTCCATCAATATTTCTACTTTTAGAAGCAGTTCTCATAATCTGTTCTTGTAACGTCTCACAGAGTCTACGAAAAATTCGTGTCGGTTTTCTCAATCATATTATTAAAGCGATTCCTTTCCAATAATTGTGTCGATTTGGGAAACTTTAGAATGTCTAAAAAAGTTTTTCGCACAACATTTAATTTATTAGGCAGAATGAACAGCGCGATATTTTCGCGGTAGAGTAGCCATGAGCTTTCACTCCACAGTTTGGGTCACTTCATCCGCACCCTCTCTCAAACGTTGCAGAAATTCACTCGCGCATTCAACTAAATCCTTAATTCTTTTAGCATAAGATTCATTTGTTGACTTTAATGGAGTTACAGGGTTGTATAAACCACTGAAAATACTGAGTACTTGTGAAGTTTGTTTCTGTTCCCTCAACGCTTTCCCAAGTGTCACGCATCATCTCACATTGCAACGCTGCTCCCATTGATCTTTGTCTCAACCCACGCAGACGGTCTGTGACTCAAAACACATCATCTTCATAAGAACTGAGCAGAGTGGTTCAAAATACCGAAAAATCGGTATTATCAATTAGATCATACTCAACTCACTGCTCGTATGACGCTCAACTTCAAAAGTACTTTTTCAACAGACCTCGTAATCTTCAAATTGAGTTACGTCCTAATTTATTCTGAAAAGCTTTGACGGGCTTACATCCTGCGATGTATTTTTACATCAAACGAACCTTTGCACATTCATCAAAACATAAAAGACATCTGCATCTGTTATCTGTAGATGTCAATACTGTTAGACCACTAAATGTGAGACTCTCCGAGGATAAAAATTATATCAGGAACAGAATTGTGCCATCATCTGGAAACAATGATAGATGAATAGTTGGATAGTCTTTTGCCTTTTAAGACGATTCAACTCGGACGCTAAGCTCCAACGCTAGTAACAACGTAACGGAAGGATTTTAAAATAATTTATTACACAGGAAGCAGATATGTATGAGGTTAGGTCGCATCTGCATTTGTAAAGTACGTAATTTACTGCGGATTTGTTCACTAAGTGAAAAACTGGACAATGACTGTAAGCCATGAATTAATCGTTTGTTCGATAGAATTTTCTATTCCCATGTATAATTTATGAAAAATGACTCACATCAGTAATTATCATTAATGCGGTACTCTGTAATCAATATTGTTGGGTAATAAATAGGCTTTACGAAGTGTTATAAAATTCGATAGTTTGCGATAAAGAATACAGGCACTCCATTATTATTACATAACAATCATTGTTATACTAGAAATTAATCCATATCCAAATTGTTTGTGTTCATAATCCTTCCATTTTATCGAAACATATCCTTTCATTTGTCGAATCAAAATTCTGTCCTGTTTGATAGTCTTGCTCAACTATTTTGGCATCCTCGTTTGTAAATTCGTGAAAATCCTAGGAACTGCTTGTCTGTTCATAAATTTGGAGAAATGTGCTTGTTACTTTGATGAAAATAACTATGTCATCATCGTAGGTGATTTCAAATTTTGCATTTTAGTGAATAAAAATCTTAATAAAACACACATTTACGTTTGAATAACTAAATATGTTAACAATTGTTTCACCAGACCGTGGTATCCTTAGAATGAGTTCTTAGCTGCATACAACTAAGGTACTAAGGTATAATTCTTCAGGAATTATAATCTAGGGATCAAATTAGAAATCAGAATGCTCTGACGTCACCGAACGTAGGTTTGTTTGGGTCGAGCGCCCTAGTGGCGATCAGTAATAACTTGTTCGGTTAATTAGTCGCGGTATATAATTATCATGGAGATAATGTTCTGTTTGTTAACAGATGAGATTGTTCAATAGATGCTTGCTTTTATTCGAAATACTATTTGGTGTTGCCTCAAGTTAACGTTGTAGAATATCGTACATAAGACGTTATCTAAAACCAGTCGAGTTAATTTTGTGGTAATAACAACGCCCGCGAATTCATCCTACGGTGAAACGACAAGCAACTATTGTGTACATCACTTGAATATCCGCTACATCTGTTTAGCGCGAGTTGAAATCGTCGTCACGCTTCAAACTCTCCAAACTTAGTAGATCCCCTGGAGGCCGTTTAACACGGTTCATTTTCTTGCAAGATAAATTGGACGGAAAAGAAATCGGTCTTTTTTATGACCCATTACATTAATCGATGTTAACAATGATTTAAATACTTAATTCCTAACGCTGAGATTGAATATGCAATACCTTATCGGATATTGTGCATGGTTTCATTCTAGTATGGTCATATGTTCTAAAGATCATTCATTGCATACTCTCAGACAAAATGAAGTTTATGTTAGAGACATAGGCTGTATTCTTTATTGACTTTATTGGGTAATCTACTTTCGGAAATATTAGGTACAATGTAACAATTAATAAATGAATATTCATTTATTGTTGGCATTTGCCAAGGTGCGAATTCCCTGAAAAATAAAACAGATGGCGCCACAATCGGAAATCCCGTGACATTTGTGATGTACCATCTTTAACTAGAACGCATTAAAATTTTCAGACTGATATGTCATTCAGTTCTGTTTTGACACCCATCGAAAGCAAGCAACCTTGTACATTTTTGTAAACATGGAAAATAGTGAATTTAGCGTCTTGATTAAACATTTATTCTTGCGTGGAAAAAACGTTACGCAAACCAAAGCATCGCTTGTTGAGTGAAATATTATGGGGACTCTCCACCATCGATTGGAACGATTCACAAGTGGTTTACTGATTTTCGTTGTGGTAGTATGACCACTAAGAACACCGAACGTTTTGGTCGTCCAATTGAGGTTACAACGCCAGGAATCGTCCATAAAATCCATTGTACGATATTGGACGATCGGCGAGTTGAAGTGCTCGAGATTGCTGAGGTTATGGGCATATCAACCGAACGGGTACGGAACATTTTGCATACATTTTTGAATATGATAAAGCTTTTTGCCAGATGGGTGCCACATTTTACTCTCTGTTGGCAACATGCGCGACCGTGTGACAACTTCAAAGGAGTGTTTGGCAATGTTCAAGAGCGATAAGAAGAACTTTTTGCGGCGTTTCGTAACCGCGGACGAAACATGGATCCATCATAACACACAAGAGAATAGTCGAAACAGTGGACTTGTCCTGGCGAATCGAAGCCGAAAAAGGCCGAAGTGGGCTTATCGGCCAACAAAGTCATGGCGACAGGGGATGCACTCGGTATCGTCCATATCGATTACCTTGAAAAGGGCAAAACGATCAGCGTATATTATGCAGAGCTGTTGGATCGATTCGACACCGATTTGAAGCGAAAGCGACCGCATTTGGCAAAGAAATAAGTGATCTTCCACCAGGACATCGCTCCAGAACACAGGTCTGCAGTCGCAATGGTAAAATTGCATGAATTGCGCTATACGAATTGGTTCGTAATCCACCGAGTTCTCCAGATTTGCCCCCCTGCTGTTTTTATCTATTTCCAAACTTGACGAATGACTTGGCGGAAAGAGATTTGGCTCCAACGATGAGGTAATCGCTGAAACGAACGCCTGTTTAGAAGGGCTGCCATAATCGTATTATTTGGAAGCGATCGAAAAATTCCAAAAAAAAAACGTTGGACGGAATGTATAGGGTCACAAGGAGCTTATGTTGAGAAATAAAATAGGTTTTGACCAAATAAATCATTTCTTGTTTCATTTTTCAGGAACTTTTTACCATTACAATCTGATAGTACCGGATAGCTTCCTTGTGTCAAATTGCTGTCGATACTAAAACCTGAAACAATTCAAAAAAAAATTAATGGTGTTCTCGGAAGCTTTATGAATGCAGTCATAATTTCGAGATTCATTATAATGTAAAATATTCTCTGAGCCAGGATTGGAAATCAATATTTACGTTTGATTGGAGCTTTCTTTGCTAAATAGAAAGGTTGAAAAATAGTAGATACACAATCTTGAATTCAATTAGCTAGTAGGCCGGTATTGATTGAGATAGGATGGACTTCTATAGTAAACATCTTTCGCACACGCTGTCTAGGCCTGAGATAATATGACACGACGATCATGTGGTCAAAGTGTTGGCCTGATACTAGAGTAGGCTATATGCAATCACACATTCTACCCGTAAACATGTCCATAATGAATTTTCTAGGATTTAAGATCGACGTTATCCAAGATAGTGATAGCACATTGTAGTGTTCGTCGTCGTAGATAAAAAAAGCACGTGGAAAAATTGTGCCAACAACGGTGAATGAGGGAAGTTTACAGATTTACAGATCAGTTAATTCTAGTAGTTGTCGGCCTAATAAACTGTGTTGCCAAAGTTTCTCAACTAGACGTAATAGTACTTTTTGAGCAACAAAAATGGGGTATAATTTTTATGATGTCTACGAAATATATTTTTGGGGAGTCTGACTTTGTTCAAAGACTGAAATAAATATTTTTGTTTTAGGAATCGGTTTGCCAACAGGTGTTACAATGCGTGAAAAGAAAAGTGGTGCGATGTCTAGGATGCAGAAACTTAGGAAAAGGTTGTCACATTCTTTTGGCCGATTATGTAAGTACATAAATTATTTAATTATGTATGTTATGATTCAAGTTTTATTGAAGGGGAACTTATTTTTGTTCTGGATAATGAGTTATTTTTCGATCACTTAACGCAAAGACTTAATGAATATGCAATTAACGTCTACTTTGACATTAATATCCAAACATCTTCAATATAACCGGTTCCAGTTATATATCCCTGGTAATAATTCCTATTTGTTGATAAACCATATTTTTCAATAAATTCTTGTAGGATTCAAACTGAAGATCGGATTAGTCAGCTGTTAGCAAAGCGTAACTAACATCTCTGATTAATACACTCCATTCTTTAGCGTTTACCAATCCAACTGTGAAATTAATAGCGATTCAAGCTTGAAAATTAAATAGCATATGTATGATCAATAAATTATACGCATGAATACTTACTATGGGTACATACAAAAACTGTTCCCAGGTTCGTCAAAACAATCAATCGTTACTAGTATTTGTAGAATACGAATATTTACATTGTAAAATCACGTCTTTGTGTTAACTCTTCTATCTTATATAGAGGTTGTGACAGGAGACATGACCATAAACTTCCCTGACATGTTTGAGATAAGAATTAACTCAGATAGTGTGACGTCACATTCCCACCTTTCACTTTCGTAAATTCAAATTAGTCCTTTAAACCTTTTCTATGTACAGGCTATCCCATTTTGGGTACTTTTGCGGGGTATCTCCTTTATTTTTAAAGATAGAGAGTTGGGGTTTTCGCGACACTGTGCTACTTTTTCATAAAACTCAAGATGCCGTCAACAGAATTTTCATAGCCCTTTTAGTTTTTAAGATACAGGGCATTTCTGAAAATGTTGCATTTTGTGACCCCCCTCGTATCTCCGTTATCCTTCAACTTATCGAAAAGGTAAAATAACATTCTAATAGATTTTTTTCCGTAGAATGCAGTGGTGTAGATAACTTTTGTTACATATTTACTGTTTTTGAGTTATAAAGTAAACTTATGTTTTTTTAAATGGAACACCCTGTATATTTATAGACTATAAAATTTGTCTTTTTTTTACCTTTTCAAAAATGTATGATAGTATAAACTTTTTTTCAGAAACACGCAAATAATTGACAATTTTCAGAAAATTAAATACATATTTTAATAGTAGGCTATGGATAACAATAATAAACAAGTGCAACTTACATATTACTAACAAATAATTGGATACCTTGTATATAGGTATATATTAAAAAAAATTCCCATAGATCTTTTTCTAACAGTAAGTTTGTAACAACAGTTTTGTGGCGTAAAGTGACAATATAACAAAAACACAAAAAAATAACATTATTAAAAAAAATTAAATGTGATGTTCAAATTGACCACCATTTCCTCTAATGCAAAATTGGCACATCTTTGAGATTCTTTGAATAGCGTTCAAAAGAACCATTGTTCTCATTCGCAGAATTCGAAAAGCTAAATGAATTGCCTCTCGAAGTTTTGCAATGCCGTCATATCGAGTTTTATATACTTCATTTTGTATATAACCCCATAAAAAAAAATCTAAAATTGAGAGATCTGGTGATCGTGGAGGCCATCTAACAGGTCCGTTGGTACCTATCCATCTTTGAGGAAAGTTATTATTTAGAAAGGCCCTTAAGAGCCTAGAGTTATGACTTGGGGCACCATCTTGCTGTAGGTAAACAGCATTATACTGGGCTAATGGAATGTTTTCGAGCAGTTCTGGAATAACTTCCTCAAGAATTTCTAGGTATCTACGTGCTGTAAGACCTCCTTCAAAAATCTTGTAAACTATATGTCTACCCAAAATAAAACATGAAACCTCAACTCCAAAGCGTCCTTGTTGTGCCCTTTCAAACATTAAATGCAGATTTTCACTACGCCAGTTCCTGGTATTGTGACGATTGAAAATGCCAGCACTTGAAATAAAGCATTCGTCTGACCAAAAAACAAGTTTGCCAAATAAATCGTTAGCATCGATTTGTTGCAAATACCACTGGCAAAACAGTGCCCGGCGCTCGGCATCGCCAGGATGCAAATGTTGTAGTATATTAAATTTGTATGGATGATACTTATATTTCTTCAAGATCCTCTGAGCGTTGGTTTTTGGCACACCAATTTCCTTCTAAATTTTTCTACATGAGGACGAAGATGTTGCTTCTATATATCCTAAAGTATATATCTCTTTTCTTTCCCTGTTCTCTTTGTTGTATGTTTTAGGGTGCGGGTGAACAAATGATCCGTGCTCAACTAAATTTGCTTTTAAACGGGCAAATATCCCAAAAAACGGTTGCCTTCTTTCTGGATATCTAACAAGCAAAAATTAAAATGATAATAGAGATTTTCATAGCCATAATAGCTTACTCACCTTTGGAAATATAATTCCGAAGCTTCTTCAGAATTTTCATTACTCTGTATAAAACATACCATCATATCATATTTCTCATAATTTTCGGAAACTGCCATTATTCGAAAAAATTGATAAATATCTATCGAATAATGATACCAAAAGAACGAAAATAAACAGCTTAAATGCGATAGAGATTTGATGCTTATTTCTGTTTCTTGTCATAAACAATATCAATGGCCTACAATTAAAATATGTATTTAATTTCTAAAAATTGTCAATTATTTGCGTGTTTCTGAAAAAAAGTTTATACTATCATATATTTTTGAAAAGGTAAAAAAAAGACAAATTTTATAGTCTATAAATATACAGGGTGGTGTTCCATTTAAAAAAACATAAGTTTGCTATATAACTTAAAAACAGTAAATACGTAACAAAAGTTATCTACACCACTGCATTCTACGAAAAAAAAACTATTAGAATGTTATTTTACCTTTTCGATAAGTTGAAGGATAACGGAGATACGAGGGGGGTCACAAAATGCAACATTTTCAGAAATGCCCTGTATCTTAAAAACTAAAAGGGCTATGAAAATTCTGTTGACGGCATCTTGAGTTTTATGAAAAAGTAGCAAAGTGTCGCGAAAACCGCAACTCTCTATCTTTAAAAATAAAGGAGATACCCCGCAAAAGTACCCAAAATGGGACACCCTGTACATGAATAAGGATCATAATATTGTAAACTATAGGTACATTCACGGTCGTATACAGGTTCGGAAATTATTTATCTTGGGTATGGTGGCTTCATGAGAGCGTAAAGAATAGCTTGCTATATGATAGAGAGAGCATTACAATTTCAGGCCGGTCAGCTCAGAACGTAGGACGTTAGTATCATACCAGCACCAGTCGGGCGAATGTGCGAGTAGCAGTTACCGCCTCGGGTGGGGTAAGGGGAGGGGCGCATATCAGTGCGTCTCTCTTGTTTATGTGGTATTATCATATCATTGCGTTCCTTGTTGCATGTGTAGATTTATGTCTATACCCAGAAGAATTATTTCCGATACTGTATACAGGTCTGGGAACTCTATGTTTGACATGAGTCTCTTACCTGTCGCCAAACTCGTAGTCCCTCGCACAGCCACCAGCTGGCGCATGGATCGAAATATGTTGTCAAGATTAGGCGCCATATCGTTCAAACACGGTCGTATACGTGCCAGAGAACATTCCTCGACTCATGCGCCATCCTTTAGGTACTAAGCAAAAGATGACGCTTAGCGGACTCACTTCTCACATAGGAAACAGCCTCGAGTTTCCAGACCTGTATATGCGACCGTGGGTAGATTGTTCGTACGTAACTCTAAGTGTAGAAGTGTAATCTTGACATTTTCGCTTATTTTGACATGAAAATTGTTGAGTTTGAAAATTATATTTAATTTCAAGTTCGCATTGGAAGTTCTTAGATATTTGTTACAAGAACAAAAATTAGCTTATTCTAACCCTTATTTCCCAGTGCGATAACGGCCAATATTAGAGCTTTCAAATTTACTGAAATGATTTTGACAGTATCTGTCACCTACGGTGTCAATTTAGGATAATTCTTAGTTTACATGGAATAACAGATTATATTTAATGTTATTCTTACAAAATTATTAATTCCAGTGGCGTCCCGGGGGACAATCTAATTGATATTAGGACAAATCATTCCGCTTCCGCAGAATACGCATAAGCGCATCTGGATGGAATTAAAATTCGTATTAATCAATGAACATGACACAGGCTGTCAAACTTTGACACAATAAAACCCTCAATTGTTGTCGATATTGTGCCCGGCTATCTTTGATCTGATTTTAGTTGAAATTAATTTATTCCTGTTACCATGCAGGGTCTCAAAAACGAAGCGAGATACGAAAAAAAATTGTATTTTTAGTTGCTTAATCTTCAAAAATAATCACACAAAAAACAGTGACGTACAGTGATTTGTTCTAATATCAATTAGATTACCGTTAGGGACGCCACAGGAATTGCTAATTTCATTCTAATTAAAAGAAGACCCTTATTATCGCAATTAACCATGCCAAGTTTTATCAAAATAAGCCAAAAGGTTTTTGAGTAATTAATTAAAACTTAATATTTTCTAAAATCTCGAAAAGGAATAAAGTTGGGATACATGCTTATAGAAAAAAAAACTATTTTCACCTAAGAAATTGATCCTAAACATTTGGCGGCTTAACCCTGGGGCGTTTTGTACTATACAGCGTATGGAAATATTGGTAGCGAACCTTCAATTGTGGCCTACCGGAAGAAATAATAATCCAGTAAATGAAGGTTTTCCTCCACGAATATGTCTATACAGATGGTTTGTAGTTAGTTTCAAGGTGTGCTTTTAAATTCCTGCCCTTTTAGGGGCAAAAAAGTGCTCATCGCAAAAAAAAGGTTAAAAAAGGATAAAAATTAAAAACAAATGGTATTTTCGTGATTTTTGGGTCAGATGCACCTTTCTTTATCTTCGTAATTGTTTCGACAAACGCCCTTTTTCAAATTAGAGGGCTTTAAAAGAAAGAGCCAAGGGCCCTCAAGACACAAATTGGCCATTAATGAAATGATTGCAAATTTTATAGTTGGAAGTTGTTTGTTGTAAAAAATTAACATTTTTCGGTATTACGTGGCTTCTACCCAGACCAATATTTTCCGAGGTATTCCAAAAAAAATTGTAATCGTTAGTTATTACTGTATCCTTTAAATGATACAGTTATTGTTACTGCAACTATTCACTCAAATAAGTCTGGAAATAGTATTCATTTCATTGTTTCTTCATACTATTATTACTGGGTTAAATAATGTAACAGCTTGTTTACTTGCATACAACTTATGTGCTTGGTAGAGATGATTCTTACACTTAATTAGGATGATGTAGTTTTGATGATGTCATATGCTTACTAGATACTATTAAGTCTTCGTATGCTATTTCCTATGAGATACCATTATATCAAACAACATGAATCATGTTGAACATATGCGACATGTGTGAATGAGCTATATTAGAGAAGGGAATGACTAACAACAAAGAGTGCATTCGCAAGAGCGTTGGTGGTGATCGATTTATTCAAAGTTCACGTAGCAAAGCCTCGCCTTTTTAATTTGTGTAGGTATTTCTAATAATTATATGAGTTTGTCACACTGTAATTACCTAGCATTGTGTTTTGAAGCGTCCTTGCGGGAGATGGATGGATCAGTTATTCGTAACCAGCTCATTTACATGTGTTCCTTTCAGGGAACGATGTTTTTTACGTCGAGTTTTAGTACTTATTTAGTGAGACAGATTGCAAACGGTGAACGTTACCTTTTGAATAATGAATTTTCCATTCTCCTCGAAAATTGTTTTAGTTCCACTTCAAAATAAAAGCATTGGCAATGTTTGGAGCGTTGAACTTTCTATCGTGCTCTTGAAGTGTCTAAAACATCTCATGCACATTTGATTAAAAAAATGTTATTCCAACACGTTTTCAGATCTATCTATTCTATGATTAAAAACTAGATTGTATTAACAGACTGCATTGCAATATATATTCTGTATCAGTTGTCGACCAATCGGAAACGGCTTAGCTACTTTCTTGAACCATGTATTATATTGATCCACGCCTTGTCGTTGAATACAGCGTTCATATTACGATCTTTGTTCCGGTTGCTATGGTTACATATTGATATTCATGCCCCTCGCGTTTATTACGTACATCGTTTCACCCTATTTGCGGAACAGTAAGTTTGACAAAACTGTTATTATTATTAGTTGATAAAAGCTTATTAAATAAAGTGTAGTCTACTAACACGTTTGGAGTGACATATTCCACGCCAGCGACAAGTTTGTAGTCCGAGCTGAAGGTAGGGTAGTATCATTTCAATGTATATAGATTGTAATCTGACGTCTTTCCACATCTTTAGCTGTTTCTATTTCCCATTCTTTGGTGTTTTCGAGCAGATGCGAATATATTGTTCCACGTCGCGAAATATTCTCTGTTCTATTTATACTCGCCTCGTTTTGGCCCCGTTAATTTTACATTGCGTCTGATTAAGAGTTTGATAAGTTTAAGCAGATAAACAATGGAGTGGATTGTTGTGTAGTTTTCCGTTTGTACCGGTTAAATAAATGTAAATCGGATTAAATCTCAACGAACTTCCATACAATACCTGCGGCTGTACCTTGCGCCTCGAATGTTAATTCTAAAAATGGCAATACCGTCATTTGAATCCACTCCAACAAGTTTGAATAGATAAAATGAATGTAAAAAACTTTGTTATGAATATTAATGAATGTGAAGACTGCTATTTATAGCTTCAAATGACAAATAACTAAGAGTATAATAGAACTTCACACTTTATTTCATTGACTGAAATTCTAGGAGTCTGTCAAACGAATTATGTTGTCGGATTCGGTTATACAATATTACATAATGAATTCTTGACAGTACGAAAATAGGACATTATAATAATCCTTGATAAAGAGGTTAATAAATAAATTCGTACCTTGATGCAGACCATAACACTAAAAGACATTTAATAGAGGGTTCACACATCACCTGGACACTTCATGAAGACTGCATATGATGATTTATACTACATGAGCTATATCGCTTCCTCAATAAGGCTATATGGCACAATATGATTCTGGCCTTTCTGAGACACTCGGTAGAGACTACATGAGCTACATTGATTCTCTATAGAGACTACATCGAACTATATGACCATTCACATATAATACTGCATGGACTATCTCGATACCTCGAGAAGACCATATAATAGCCAAATGTGATCCTGGACTGCATTAGCTATCTCAGTGCTTCATAATGACTACAGTAACACTGTATGACAATTTATAGATACTGCATGAACTATCTCGATTGCTAAATGTTACTCAAAAAAACAATGCATCATTATGAACCTTCATAAAGATTGGAATACCTTTTTTTCGTATCTTGATGAAGACCATAACACTAGAAGACATTTAATAACCTGTACACTTCATGAAGACTGCATATGATGGTGTATAGATACTGTATAAACTACCTCGATCCCTTATGAAGTCTATATGGCACAATAAGATTCTGGCCTTTGTTTAACACTCGGTAGAAACTTTCTTGATACTCTTATAAAGACTACATCGAGCTATATGACCATTCATAGATACTGCATGAACTATTTCGATACCTCGAGAAGACCATATAATAGCAAAATGTGATCCTTGACTTTATATGACATTTAGTAGACTGTATTATCTCAATACTTCATAATGACTACAGAAACACTGTATGACAATCTACAGATACTGCATGAACTATCTCGATTGCTACATGTTACTCAAAAAACCGTGCATCATTATGAACCTTGATGAAGATTGGAATAATTTTTGAAGTCTTCTTATGGCGCGTTGGGCACTTTTGTGGGAGAGCATTTTCAGCCGTTCTCGCGACAGATGAGATTTTACACAGATATACTCCGCGTGTATTCTTATAATATATGTATACTATACGCGCTCTTTGCATGGGCATTCGTTCGTGCTCTCGCGACAGACGAGATTACATACCTATATGTATACTCAGAGTGTATAGGTATGCGAGAGCGCTGCATGCTATACGCAGTCTTTGCATGGGCATTCGTTCGTGCCCTCGCGACAGACGAGATTGAGAGTTTTTTATATTTATTTTATAAATGAATATTAAACGGAAAATTTATTTATTTAAATATTTCATTTGACTTGTGTTGCTGCTATGGTATTGTGTTAAAAAAACAAATCTAAAGTGTAAATAGAATTAATAAAAACATTGTTATAGTGCAATAATGCAGTATTCACAAGATATATAAATAGATTTAAATCAAAATTGTTCATTTCATACTTTAGTTACCATAGACCTATTGTTTCAGTTTTAGAATTCGATGAAAATCCTGATAATAATGTTGAAAATGCTGATAATGATGATGTAAGAGTTGTTGAAATTATGGATGAGAATTGATAAATTTTGTATTTACTATTTACTAATATTTACTCATTTAAATAAAACCACTTCCTTCGAATATAGTTTCTATATTATTATACTTCATGTCTATTCAAAAAGTGCCCACATTGCTTTGATAAACTTGATTTTTTATGAACAATTTCTCATGTCGCGAGCGCACCTAAAAATGCTCACCCAAAAAAGTGCCCAACGCGCCATAAGTTCAAGTTTTCACTTCTGCCTGCACTCCCGGAGTGCGCTGACTTTTTTTTTAGTATTTTCATACCTTGATGAAAACCATAACACTAGAAGACATTTAATCACCTGTACACTTCATGAATATTGCATATGATGGTTTACAGATACAGAATGAACTGTCTCGATTCCTTATGAAAGCTATATGGCACAATGTGATTCTGGTAGACTACATAAGGTATCTTGATACTCTATAAAGACTACATCGAGGTATATGACCATTTATAAATACTGCTTGGACTATCTCGATACCTCGTGAATACTACATAATAGCTAAATATGATCCCGGATTATATATGACACTTAGTAGAGGCTGATAGCTGTCTCGAAACTTCATAATGACTATAATAACATTATATGACTGCATGGATTATGTCGATACTTCGTGAGGACTATATAGCACAAAATGATCCTAGACATTATATGACAATATTGGTAGAGACTTCATTATCTATCTTGATACTTCATAAATACCTACTACATATCACTATATGACAATTTGTAGATACTGCATGAACTATCTCGGTATCTCGTGGATGCTATATTGCACAATATGATCGTAAACTTTATATGACACTTGTTAGAGACTGCATGGACTATCTCGATAAATACCTCGAGAAGACTATATATCGCAATATGATCTTGGACTTTATATGACAAGTTATTTCGATACTTCATAAAGACTCCATAGACATTTTATAGATATTGCTTGGACTCTGTCGTGAATTCCATGTATCACAATTTCGAAATATCAAAAGAAGTTTTCCAGTGAGAACAGGTTAGTCGAGTCTGTTATTCTGTAGAAATTACTAGTATCCATTTAACAATTGATGATGATCCAGTCCATGGCATTGGGCACCATCAAAGGAACATGATAGTTGGGAGTTGACGCATGAGTGCGAAATACGGGATTGCACAGTGCATGAATTATAATTTATTTTATAAAAAAATATACCTAAGACTGTTACGAGCGGAGCCGAAAATACACCATCCACTTGTTGGTATCCAGCAAACTTAGGTATATTATTTTACTTATGTTGGGAACAACAAAAATCCATTTCGTTACTAAGAAAGACCATTTCACGCATTTCCAACTGTCACACGATAGTGTTAAAGGAAATACAGCTTTGTTGGAACTTTTCCACCTTCTCGCTATTACTTCTAATCTTGTCGTAACAATATAGCCTCCATATATATATATGGCTTACAAGATTGAACTGCAGAATAGCGTGACGTTCCTTAAACTTCAATTTGTTGGTGAACGCCAGTCGCACGGTGACAAAGCCTCAAAACATGCACATAATTACTGCAATACTTTATATAATTATACGACATCGCATTCCTTCACTAACGAGAATCTTTGTTCGTTTCACCGTTTATAAACATACTTGTTCCCCATTACCGGAATTGTTTAATGCCACCATTAAAATGAAGAGCAATAAATTTTATAAAATATGCCGATTAGCTTTATGGTTGAAACCGCATATAAGTATTGGTTTCTCTCTTGTTAATTTGAAACCATAATCGTTTTCACAACTTGTTTTAACAACAATGCGAAATTAAAGTTAAGGCTAGGAGCATAAATTATGTGTTACCTCGTATGTAATTTAAGTAATATTTATGTTGCGTTCACTTTCGGTTTTACTGGATGTGAATCGCTTTTTGGTCGGACCTCAAACTTTTGGCAATAAATACAGTTGGGTTGAATGTCTCTATTACGTTCATTATTGTCTTTAAGTTACATATACCTACAAAATGCGATCATAATAACACTTGGAATGGAAAAAATTCATGTTTGCCTGAATCGGTTTTTGGATTTCCGCGAATATATGCTTGATCAATAACTTAATTTCTAAACAAACAAAAATTCATCATTAGTCCAGTCGGATGGTCGACCGAATCTCCTGAGAATCCGGCAAAATTTAATATGGCTGGAATGTGATCACCTCTTTTTTTTACAGATTAATGAATAAAAAGCACTTTCATTTTATCAGAAAATGCCTCTAGAAAAGTTATGGCCATTTTGTCGAAATTTTCCGAAATGTCCTTCGCTGTTTCAACGATTTTCTGTTCACCGGTCTGGCATGGACTGTGAGTGATATCTTGAGGAATAGCATTCCACATAGCCTGAAGATAGAAAAGCATGTGGTTAAGGAACGGCGGTTTATTCTACTCTCTAATAAGTCCCATACGTGTTCAATAGGATTGAGATATTGGGTAATTGCAGGTCAATCCAGGGTTAAATTGATCCTTAAGGAATAACTAGATCAGACGTAGGGTCTTTGTGAAAAACCAAGGGTGATATATTTGATGAAGTAGGCTTCATGGCTGTTGTTGTTGCGTATGTTAGAAATACTTCTGCCGATGTCTCCGTGCATCGAAACATGCTAAGTTAATATATGAAAGTTTAATAAGTGTAATCTTGTTAAAAGTTTTTTTGTAGCCTTTCCTCAGGGCTAAGACAGATTTGCTTATTCCCTTGTAACCTAGTTCCAGACTAAGTTGAGCATGGGACTCGGTATGTGGAACTTCCTATGAAATGAAACTCATTTCTTAAGCTATACTGCTAATTCATGATAAATTCTACCCCAGCATTTTCAAGGATCTGAATGTCACATTTCCACATATCCCGAATGCATTAATGATAGCATGGAAGAAAAAAACGTTGAAGGTCTTCAAGCTGACAGCAATTGAAATGCAAGACACATAAATAAATCTCCGAGGGCTGAAAGTTCCCTGCGCTTAGACGTACATACTATTTCGGCTGTTCCAATGGTAACATCACATATGCTACTTACGACGTCCTATTTTATTCTGAATCGCTTATTGATTTACATTGAAATGGCACATTCTGAACCGTAATATGCGATAAAATTCCTGGTATGATTATCGTACTGTATAAATCTCAAGAATTGCTATTAAAGAACCTTCCGACAATAAATTCATACAGAATAACTCAATGCGATTTTCACAAGGCGTCTAGGCGTAATTTTATTCTCTGGAGAAGAATATATGTTGCAGGATTTAACGAACGAGTGTTCAACGATGTGGATTTTTCATTTCTCAAATTGATTTGGAAAAGGAGTTAGTATACATTCATTTGCATTCTGAAGATGATGATAAGAGGAAGATTATAAAGAGAAATGTGAAAAACCAGCACTTCAAATTCAAAAATTGTGCCCCCTTTGAACCAAAACAGATCACAACTTGTGGTTCTTGCAGATAGATAGATTTGAAAAGAGAGAAAAGAGCGTTAGGTTGCGCATCATTTACATCATACTTTTTTAAACATTTCTCAATTTTGTCTGAGGTCTTCGGAATGTATGGTAATATTATAAATTGATCTGTGTTACCGTTTATATTAAATATTAAATTTTATTAAATAGAAAGCTGTAAAAGACTTTTTGTGCAATATAATATTCTCACATTATATATTCTCTATATATACGAAGCGGCAATATTAGTAAAAACTAATCAACCATTATTTACCAAGAATAGAGATATTCATACTTATCCGACTAGGAATAAAGATTGCATAATTACAGAAAAACTTAATTACTCATATTTACAAAAAAACGTCAATTTCATGATCTCTAAGATATATAACAAATTACCAACAAAAATTAAAAACCTGCAGGCCACACAGTTGAAAACTAAGCTTAGTCGATTCCTAAAACGGAAAGCCTCACGTTAAGTGAGTATTTGGATGAGAAATTTACTGTTGATGATTTTTAATAACATTCACCAGTTGACTGTCACTCGTGTCATGTTATATGTACAACTTGGTATTTGGGAACTACTTGTTACTTTTTTAATGTTTTTTTTTATTTTTTTAATGTGAATTATTCTCTTCTTAATCAGATATTTTCTATATTGTATTATTGTATTGACGTGTTCTACATCCACATAGGGTACAACTATCGAACGAATAAATCATATCTATCTATATATTATATATATGTGACGTACCATTCATTTCCAGTGTATTACGAACAATTTTGAAATTTTTGGTGGAAAGGTCCTTTGGATGAGACAATTTAGCAGCCCGATCTATAAGGCTGTTTAAAACACTTTTTTATAACTTGTTGGTGCAACTGAATTGAAGTGAAGTTATCGTTCAGACCAAACTGCTTTATTAAACCACGATGCTGTATTTTTCCAACTGAATCATGCCTAATGTTCACATCTAGGAAATGTATGTTTTTGTTTACTTCTATTTCACAAGTGCATTGAAGTTTACTGTGGAAATTATTAAATTTATTAATTACGTACTGAATTTTATCATTGGGAACATACATTAGGCAATCATCCACACCGTTTAAAGAATACTGGTTGAAAATCTAATGAATTTATTACAGTTTCCTCTAGGCATTCCTTATAGTCCAGGCAACGAACCTGAAAATAAAAAAAAATATATAGTAAGCTAGAATTTCGAAATTTTTTTTGCATTTTGTTCCTAATATCCCATAGATCATTCATGACTATCAAGACCGCGGGGGTCGACCTTTCTACCCCCCCAAACCGGGGTTTCAACCCCTCAGAGTAGCATTCTTATAAAAACAATCCAAAAGTTTAGAAAATTAATGAATTAAGAGCCGAAAATGACCCCTAGTGTGTTTTTTGGATAGCTGATCACGATTCCCAAGGTAGTTTTCGCGGAAAACTCCCTCCAGATGGAAAGTTTGGAAAATTTATATATAATATATAATTTATAATTTTGTTGCAAAAATGACCTGTAGTAGGGTTTTTGGGTCACTGATCACGATTCCGCTGTTAGTTTTCCAAACAACTCTCCAGGTGGGAAATTCGGGAAATTTGAGATTTTCCTGAGACGGTTACGAATAATAAAATATAATTTTGTTGCAAAAATGACCTCTAGTAGGTTTTTTGGGCCGCTGATCTCGATTCCGATGTTATTTTTTTCAAAAAACTCTAAGGGAAAATTCGTGAAATTTTAGATTTTCCTGAGACGGTTATGAATAATGAAGTATAGTTTTGTTGCAAAAATGACTAGAACCAACTATACTTCATTATTCATAACCGTCTCAGGAAAATCTCAAATTTCCCGAATTTTCCATCTGGAGATAGTTTTTTGGGAAAAATAACAGCGGAACGTGATCAGAGATCCAAAAAACCTACTATTGGTTATTTTAGCAACAAAATTATACTTTATTATTCATAACCGTCTCAGCAAAATCTCAAATTTCCCGAATTTTCCATCTGAAGAGAGTTTTTTGGGTAAAATAACCACGAAATCGTGATCAGCGACCCAAAAACCCTGCTAGAGGTCATTTTTGCAACAAAATTATACTTTATTATTCATAACCGTCTCAGGAAAATCTCAAATTTCCCGAATTTTCCATCTGGAGAGAATTTTTTGGGAAAAAAGGTCCGATCGTGACCAGCGACCCAAAAAACCTACTAGAGGTCATTTTTGTATCAAAATTATAAATTATATATTATATATAAATTTTCCAAATTCCACATCTGGATGGAGTTTTCTGAGAAAACTAACTGCGGAATCGTGATCAGCGACCCAAAAAACATAGTAGGGGTCATTTTCGGCTCTTAATTAATTAATTTTTTTAACTTTTTTATAAGAATGCTTCTCTGAGGGGTTGAAACCCCGTTTTGGGGGGTAGAAATGTCGACCCCCGCGGTCTTGATAGTCATGAATGATCTATGGGGTATTAGGAACAAAATGCAAAAAAAAAATTGAAATTCTAGCTTAATATATATATTTTTTTTTATAATGGCCTTTTCCCCGGCTTATTGCCTGGACTATTAACTAGGTTAGCAATAGTAGCTGAAATAGGAGATCCCAAAGCTGTGTCGAATATTTGCCCAAAATATTGCTCACCGTCTTAAAAATAAGTGCATTCTAAACAAAATAGAACATTTATGTGTTATAATTTCAATTAATCGTGTTTTGTTCGTCGTTGCAACGTAGACATGGTTAAATCAATGCGATAAATACGCTTACTGCTTAGTAGGTACAATTAGTTTGAGAAATCCCGCGCTTTAGTTGATATGAATTAGTTTTCAAACGTCTTCTTATGATGATCGTGAGACCGAAATTTACGTAAAGACGAAATTATATTAGACATATGTGGTAATGTGATCTATTTCCCGAGAATTTACATATAATAAAATAATTAAGTCGAAAAAAATAAAGTACACTTAAAAAAATATTCTGTAAAAAGTTGCACTACCGTGATTGATTATGCATTTATTTATTCAGTGAGCGACACTGAATCTAATGATTAGTCTTGGTGTGAATCAAGCGAGAAAATTAATGGCAACATTTTCAGAAGAGTCTAGAACCGTTCCACGATGTTTTAAAATGATCTGTTGACGGAGACCCACCATTCATTGTCGTGAAGTACATACCTAGATCCATCATAGACAGAGAAACTTTCCCACATTTATTCATTGTAGTATTCTGTATCGCGGGGCATAATAGAAATTCACCAGATCTCATGCAGTTAATAAACCAT
Organism: Endomychus coccineus; assembly: GCA_958510875.1. Taxonomy (NCBI): domain Eukaryota; kingdom Metazoa; phylum Arthropoda; class Insecta; order Coleoptera; family Endomychidae; genus Endomychus; species Endomychus coccineus. Next base: position 284,567,703 of record OY294067.1, read on the forward strand.
TCTATGCCAAGATGAAATAACATACGCTCTACAGTTTGCTATCATGTTATCGTTCTAACAAGCATTAGTAAACCGATACAGTGATAATATGCAATTTCCCGCAAACGTTTGCCGCATCTGCGTTGAATAAACAGGGTGTTGTCCGAGATTGCCACTTGAGCATCAATTGCCCAAGTCAGATTGTTATATCACATGACCGCATTCCAAGCCATAAGCTTGAGACCGTGGATTAACTGGCTTTACATTAATATATAGTCCTTATTGTAGATGCTTTAGTTGCTATGTAACGACCACACACAAGTGCCCAGAATGTAATTCTATATGTACAGAGTCCATAATAAATTGTTTGCCTCTTTGTACTAGTTTGGATAATTTGAGGGTTTGATTTCATAAAGTATTGTATTACTGCATTGGTTTTGAGGGCATTTATCCGACCGTATTTCAATAATCCCTGGTAAACGAAATAACATCACCCGTTTCTATACGCTCTTCAAGCTGATAAAGATCCATCAGTTTCCATTTTTCTATCAGAAGGGTTTAGATCATTATATATTGTTATGATTTCATTTCCTAAACAACAAAAATGATAAAATTAGAACTTACCGAACATCGAAAATCAGAAAAGATTAATAAAAAGATATTATATGGAATTAAAAACAATATTAAAAGTTAAATAATAGTTAGTATAATATAATAAACAATGTAAAACATAATAAGCAACAATGTAATTAGAATTAGAAGTGTAAAACAAGAACTTCAGTGAAAGTGAATAAACGTACAGTGTTACGAAGGCAGAAATCATAATTAAAATGACTACAAAAACTATCATGAGATAGCACAAACTATTGAAAAATGTTATACATATAAGTTAGGATTAGTAAATTTGAGTTGTATAATGTTAAAGAAATGTTATTGATATATTATATTATGTATTAGTTTTTAAGAATGAAAACTGTCAAATTTATAATAATTATTGGAATAATCATATTAATAATAACCTAATCATAGGTTATCTTATACCAAAGTGTGTGGAAAAATGTAGGCAATATGAATTTAAAAAGAAGGAATCATCATTTAAAATAAGTTGAAAATCTCCAATAATTCAAAATTTATAGAATACTAAATTCTGATTGGTCGAGGCGATTTTATAAACGTCAGACTAGTAACAATGTAATACTTCTGTCAGTTTGCAACAATCATCAAAGCATTCTTGATAGGTAAACTAAGCACCTCATTGGTTATTTTTGAAAATACGTGGCGTCCTTTTTGAAGGCCTATAAAAGGCGTCTGAAGACAAGCCGAGTTAGTTAGCCATCAACATCTGAAGAGTCAAGGTACTCAAGCAACTCTTAAAGTTTCCATAACCATAGTTTATTGGATAAACATCGGTGAACCCAAGTGTTCCAGTACCTTGGTTGAAAGTAACCGAAGCAAATAAATAATTTCTACAAGTCAAGTAGTGTTCCAAGTCTCCGAACAAAGTTTAAAGGTTACAATAACCTACAATTCATAAGTAACATCGAACGATAGCCAGCCTTCGATAAAGTTCCAAACATCATTAAAGAGTTTTGTATCTTTAATAAAAAGAATAAAACTGAGTTAACAATTTTCAACATTTCCTGATTTCAAAAGAAGTAACCAAAATAGTTTACCTGTGTTTATTGTGTATAGCAAAGAAATTGTGTACGGTTAAAGTGAATTATCAAATTAATCTGAAGATCAAGCCAATTGAACATTGCCTACATTTTAAACATATTCTTGGATATAAACTAAACGTAAGTTTATTTATTATTTCTCCATTGTATTATTATCTGTCTGTAAATCTGAAAGAAAGATTGTAGATTATAACTTTGTAAACAAATATTAATAGTAAATAATTTTGAGGTTAGATCATAGATCTATATATGAACATAACATTAAAAATTGATACCAGAGATAAATTAGAGTCATAGAAATTTAAATATTAAAAGTTTTTAACATTCAAAGAACATTGTGTTTAATTCCATAGATATAAAATAAAAAGGTAGAAGTTCATTATTCAAATCAAACAAACATTAATAAGATTCAAAATACAATAAGAAAGCTAGCCGGTAGAATTAATAATAATTCATAATTAAATAATAAACTCATAAGAGTTTAGTTAATAATTGTCACCACAACGTGGGGCAAAATAAATCAAAAAGAGTTTAGTTAATAATATTTATGCGATGAAGGTCGTCGTGAAACGTCGTACAGTCACTACTCGTGGAGCGCTTTAATGAACATAATCTCAGGAAAACTTCTTGAAGAGTACCAGTCCAAGTAGTTGTCAGATGATTCCGCGACAAGATAATTATTGGAGCAGAACAACCTAGAGCATGTTACAGAAAGCATATCCCGCTATGCGGAAATGCCATCCTGAAAACTCCTTTTTGCACAATGACAGATGATGACGAACTCCAAAATCATCAGACTGACAAGAACAAACACTCCTCAGTAACTGAGGATGCAACCTAATACGAGGGCAAGGTGAAAAGTCCCTGAAAAATAAAACAGATCGTGCCACAATCGGAAGTTCCATGTGACATTTGTGATATGTCATTCAGTTCTGGTTTGACACCCATCGAATGCAAGCAACCTTGAAGATTATCGTAAAAACGGAAAAAATGAATTTCGGGTCTTGACCAAACATTATTTCTTGCTTGGAAAAAACATTACGCAAACCAAAGTATCGCTTGTTAAACATTATGGGGACGATTGGAACGATTCGCAAGTGGCTTATTGATTTTCGTTGTGGTAGTATGACCACACGTTCTGGTCGTCCAATTGAGGTTACAATGCCAGAAATCGTAGATAAAATCCATGGTACGATATTGGACGATCGGCCAGTTAAAGTACACGAGATTGCTAGTGGCTTCTGTGAATCGGAAAAAAGGCCGAAAAAAGCAAATATTTCAGAGCCTACCGAGACTGTCTCCCCCCCGTTTTCGAGATACTGAACACGATGGCGGTGGTTTACACTCTTTCTGAGTTGACCGTCACCCCCAAACGGCCAAAAACAACCCCCGAAAAGGGCGAAACTCGGATATACCGACATATTCCGAGAAAAACCGCCTCACCTCCCGTTTTCGAGGATGCTGAACACGATGCCGGTACTTTGGAATTTCTCCGAGTCAACCCCACCCTTTAAACGGCCAAAAACAACCCCCAAAAAGGGTGAAACTCGTTAGGCTCTGAAATATTTTCATATTTTTCCGACTCACAGAAGCCACTATGCTGTCGCTCTGGGCATCTACATCGATCGGGTACGGAACATTTTGCATACATTTTTGAATGTGAGGTATCTGCCAGATGGGTGCCGCATTTGCTCTCTGTTGACAATAAGCTCGACCGTCTGGCAACTCCATATCGATTACCTTGAAAAGGGCAAAACGATCACCGGCGTATATTATGCAGAGCTAGTTGGATCGATTGGACTCTGATTTGTAGCGAAAGCGGCCGCATTTGGCGAAGAAAAAAGTGTTCTTCTATAAGGACAACGCACCAGAGCACAGGTCCGTAGTCGCAATGACAAAATTGCATGAATTGCGCTACGAGTTGTTTCGTCATCCACCATATTCTCCACATTTGCCACCCTGCTATTTTTATTTATTACCAAACTTGAAGAAATGACTACAACGATGAGGTCATCGCTGAAACAAACGCCTATTTTGAAGGATTGCCGAAATCGTATTATTTGGAAGGGATCGAAAAATCAGAAAAACATTGGACGAAGTGTATCGGGCTACAAGAAGAAATAAAATAAGTTTTGACCAAATAAATCATTTCTGGTTCCATTTTACAAGGACTTTCACCTTGGTAAGATCTTTCTAGTCCAGGTCGATCAGTAACGTCTCGAAGTTATAGTTCCAGACAGCAGTTTCGTCATTCTCCTAGAGCTCATCAGTGGTATGAGCAAGTTTGCAACGTTACTGAACGAGCTCTGCTCAAGGTAGTCATAAGCAGCCAACAACATGGTAAAAAGACAAAATATCTCACGCCATCTATGAATAGATGCCACTAAGAAATCAAACAATGTACTACATTGCAGTTTCGCTTTTATCGTAGAGCTCTTCAGTGGAACGTGCAAGTTTGCAACGTTAGAAGTGGGGCGTCTATTCATAGATGGCGTGAGATATTTCGATCTTTTCACCATATTGTTGACGGGGTATGTCTGACTGAACGGAGATCGTTCAGTAGCGTTGCAAACTTGGTTTTTTCACTGATGAGCTCTATCATAAGAGCGAAACAGCTGTCTGGAGCTAGCTTCTGATGTTACTGATTGATCTGGATTAGAAACACCTTATCATTGTTATCCGGTAAAAGCCAAGTATGACATTCATATTTTCATTTGTTTCTAATTCTCTTATACATTCATTGGAGCAAGGCTGAAATCTAAAATTCACCTGCTAAGCGCAATCGATTCAGTAGCAGAATATTCAACCTTTTCTCGAAGTACAGAACTCCTGATCTACACTTAAAAAATTTAACTGTTAAACTCATAAGTAATTCAAGTTATAACCCCTCGTTTCTGCAATCTGTACTCAAAAAAAGTCTAATTTTAATTATGAGATAGGAAACTTATTCAAATGGACAAACCTGCAATTCATTTAATTGTCTAGCAATTGACCTAGCGTGTGATTAGTGAAGCTTATCAGTCTATATCATTATGTTTTGTTGATGAGATATGAACCGATAAAAATCTGTACTTGACACGCCATTTAACGAGATAGGATAAAGTATGTAATGTAGGTATTAATAATCATTTATTTATTTTATATTTCTGTTCATGGCCATATTACTCTATCAAGATAATAATATTTGAGAGTATGTTGACAAATTAAAAAGAATCAAGGAATAGAGCAACAGAGATGCCAGAAAGGAAAAGCCCTCATCTTACATTATCGCCTTTGTAGGGGACCGGACTGTCAAAGCCTCCTTCTGCTACAAAGCAATCATGATAGAGGAAAGCGAGAAGATGATTTCGGAAGAAAAATATTGGTACTGACAGATAGTTACTGACTTAGCATTCGAGTGGCTAATGCCCATTTGCAGCGTTCACAATTTAAGCATAGCTTTAGCAAGTTTGACTTAAATTTAAGAAATACTTAAGTTCTCTGTGGGTAGCACTGCACCATCACATAAATTTCTTAGCATAGATCAGTTTTAGGGCAATGCCACGAAATCTAGTTACTTTTTAGTACTTTCACCAGATTCCTGCGTTTACGTAACCTATACGTATTTATATTTTTCAGTTTTTTACCAATTTTAATTCTACTGAAAACTTTTATTTTCGTAGAGAACTATTGTAAAAAATTATCAATTAAATGTCTTCTTGTATTGATTATTTCATTGTTTGCCATCATTGGGACCTGCAGTATCTGACCATTTTGAATGAATTCTTCTAATTCTTGGGCTTCAATATCATCTGGAAGTTGTGGAAGATCTTCCTCCACTTGATGTGCAATATTCTGTAGAACAATACAATAATTGTCAAACCTATTTCTACTTTTAATAGCAACCCGTAAGCTAAAACTGGAAACCGACGTTTCTAATTACCAAATAAACGTTTCTCTACATTACGAGTTCTAATGCGAGCTTCATTAAACAATCGCTGTGCTCTGGTTCTGGTATTTTCCAGCGGCGCTACAAAATAGGTTCTCAGTGGGTATCCACTATCTCCTACAAATAATTCAAAGTAAAAAAGGAATGATTTAAGAATGCATTCTTTACCTATTAACAAGCAATTTGAGAATTCAGCATTTTCCGAGCCCTTATTCGGCTATTACTGACTATAGTTGAATCATGAGCAGATCCAGGTCAACTTACCACAATATCTATAATTTCCAGAGTCATTACAAACTGATTGTACATTTATGGAAAAATAACCTTTTCTATTTCTGAATACTTCTGCATCTTCTCCACCAGGTGTTCGGTTCCTAATATGGGTACAATATATGGTACCCAAAGCTCTTGGAAATGCTGCTATTTCAAAGAATGGACCTCAAAGTTGCAATTACACGCGAAACTCTTTTTCTTGAAGCAATGGAAGTAGGAAATCCGCAAAAGTCGGCAATTACTATTAAATGTCCAGCAGAATCATTAAAACATAGTGTTGCCAGTAACTGGGTCATAGGTGATATACTGTTATCACTAGAAGAAAAATAACATCATTTTGTTGTAGTTATTTCAATTTTCTTAAACATACCTATCATTTGGAAATCCAATTGCATCTTCCTAAGATACTCAGACAAGTTCGCTTTGTAAGCTCCAAGTCATGAAAATGATCGGATCTTGTTTAACGTAGTCTTGGGAACCCAAATCTATAATTTCTAGGATATCTAAATCATCCTCAAAAATGTCAGTCATTGCAAAATCCATTTTTGGAAAATGCGCAGATAATCGAATAAGTAATAACGAAGAAATAGAACTCCCGATTAACTCAGATTCGAATCAACGGCTTTATTTGTTTTGATTGAAGGTTAAAATGTTTATGTCAAATCGTAATGCTGCTGATGCGCGTGCGTTACACTTCACTTTACTGTAAGTTGTTCTTAGGCATCGAAAAGTGAAGACTTGAATTAAAGCATAGCTTAATACATTTAAGGAATGCTTAGCGAACGGTGCAAACCGTCAAGTATTACTCAAAGTGGACGGTGCAAATGGGCATAAGTATACGAAAGTGCAATTCAAATGTACTCTGATCGGGGAGTCAGTTGGAACTGGGATTCTAACTCCCATCCCATCCAAATGTAATACGTGAGTGTTTGCTGAAGATTCACTGGGCTACCAGCTTATACGGCTGGTAAGTAAATATTCTTGACCCTTCTACCAAGCAAAAGTAATATGTACAGGGTGTCCTCGAACTGCGTGGCTAAAATAAAACCGAAGATTCTTTGATTCGAAAAAAATTTGATGAGCCTTTTTACTTTTGCCTCAAGTGTCTTGTTTAGCCGGTAGAGGACTTCGAAGTTGCAAAAATAATTTTGTTTTTTCGGTATAACTTGAGAACGTGATGGAATACTTTCACAATATTTGGCAGGTGAGTTACTGTCAATAATAGCCGTTTTTGAGAGCGGAGCATAGAGCCTTAGAGATCATAGAAATGGCTCAAACTTGAGGATGTAACGGGAAAAGTGTCCAGAACTTTTTTGTGGTCAATGTAATTCACTTTATATTTTTTATGTAGATAGCTTATCTAATTTGAAAACTTTTCTTACTCTTAGAAAATTTTGATAAAATCAACGGATTAGCTTGAAAAAAATAATTTTCGAGTCTCTGCAATTTTGGCTTACTAATTTTACTTGATTAAAATACCTTAGTTGCCTTTGGTTTTCTAATGTCATTTTGGCATTTGGAGAATTTATTCTCAAAACTGTCAGTTTTTACTTTGCTTTCCGTAAAAATTTTATAAAATTATGGCTCAAAATTTCACTAACACTGAAATGGTTAATATCTCGGTAAAACACGAATAATAAAAACAATAGAAATGGGGAAACGATGTGATTATTTAGAAAAAACAAATGCTAAATTAAAAGAAACAACAAAACTTTTTGGGAAATCGCTAAGGCATCAATTGTTCGAAATGTTGCCCATTTTCCTGAATACACAAATTAATTTGTTTCAAGAAATTGGATTGAACTCTGGCTAGTACTTCAGGATCATTCTTCAATAAATCCGCTTCATGATTAATTCGTTGCAACAATTCCTCTCGTGTGTTTACTGGAGCTGCATAAACTTTCGACTTCAAAGCGCCCCATAGAAAGAAGTCGCAGGGCGTCAAATCAGGGGAGCGGGCCGGCCAGTTCACTGGTGCATCGTGTCCTCTACCTATGCAGCGATCTGGATATTCCGCATTCAAATGTCGCCTCACAGCTAATGTGAACTGAGGAGGTGCACCATCATGGATAAACCAGGACACGACGAATGTGTAAGGGCAAGTCTTCCAACAGTTCAAGTAGCCTTTGTTCCAAAAAGTTCAAGTAGTTCTCCACGTTCAATCGATCGGGTATAACGGTAGGGCCAATAATAAAGTTATCCACAATTCCAACCCAAACATTGATTTTAGTTTGATTCTGAAAATATGTAACTTCCGTTTCCTGAGGATTTTCATCAGCACAGAAATGTTCATTATGGAGGTTAAAAAGACCACATCTCGTGAAAGTATCTTCGTCCGTGAATAGAATTCTTCTACAAAAATTGGGGTTTGCGTTTTGTCTTTGGACAATAAGCCGACAGAAATCTAGCCGATGACCTGGATCCATGGGCAATAACTCTTGAACTGTTTTAATATGATAGGGATACAACAGTTCTTCTTTCAGTACATTATGAACTAATGATTTTGAGGCTCCAATACGAAGTCCCAAACGTAGTGTGCTTATCCCAGGTTCAGTTCCAACCGCTTCCAGTATCGCTTCTTCGAGCTCTAACGTCCTTCTTGTCCGTCTGCGTTCAGTTTCTCTGCGATTTGCTTCAAATTTGCCAGTTTCGCGAAGGTTTGCCGATTTGGAATTCTGCGATGCGGATATCTTTCCCTTCTCCGGCCATTGCAACGACAAAGTCCATAAATCAATAACATATCAACCATTTCAGTGTTGGTGAAATTTTGAGCCATGATTTTATAAAATTTTTACGGAAAGCGAAGTAAAAAGTTTTGAGAATAAATTCTTCAAATGCCAAAATGACATTAGAAAAGCAAAGGCAACTAAGGTATTTTAATCAAGTAAAATTAGTAAGCCAAAACTGCAGAGACTCGAAAGTTAATTTTTTCAAGCTAATCCGTTGATTTCATCAAAATTTTCTAAGAGTAAGAAAAGTTTTCAAATTAGATACGCTATCTACATAAAAATATCGAGTGAATTACATTGACCACAAAAAAGTTCTGGACACTTTTCCCGTTACATCCTCAAGTTTGAGCCATTTCTATGGTCTCTAAGGCTCTGTGCTCCACTCTCAAGAATGGCCATTATTGACAGTAACTCACCTGCTAAATATTGTAAAAGTTCTTCATCACGTTCTCAAGTTATACCGAAAAAACAAAACTATTTTTGCAATTTTGAAGCCCTCTACCGGGTAAATAAGAAACTTGAGGCAAAAGTAAAAAGGCTCATCAACTTTTTTTCGAATCAAAGAATCTTCGGCTTTATTTTGGCCACGAAGTTCGAGGACAACCTGTATATATCCGAATGAAAATTTTAAGGCAATGAACCAAAGATTGGAACTTAACGTTATATTTACTTACCTGTTATCTTGTGACTCACAAACACAAGGTAGATGGGTCCTTGTAATGCCATTGAGCTTATTTATTCAGTTTCCTTTCGAAATGATATGTGATCATAATAAATTTCAATTTATAATTCAACCCTTCTCTGATTGAACAATGCAACTAGGCATGTAACTTGATTGAATTCAGTTAGTTCATGTCTTTAATGATTGGATATGTTTGAAAAATCATATAAAATTTGTTCAAACGGTTTAATAAAATGTTGGCTAAAGTTTAATCTCGAATAATGGTGATGTTCATAGTGATAAGATATGAATGAGAGAACTACATAATAGAAGAAAACTCATCTTGTTGGCGATAACAGTGAGTAAAGTATTATGTGGTGAAACCTATCTCAGTAAGAGTATTTATCATTTTTCCGAAGGGTGCTCTGGCGTTATTAGATCGCCAGATGTTTCCACTTAATATCGGCCACACACTGGTGAATTATGTTTTGTAAGCTGACCGCCGTAGCTTCAAGATTTGAACGCAGCTTACCACGGCATCAATTGCAGGAAATGGGATAGGATGTGTTATTATTATTAAGTGTAGCGGTGGGAGGTGAAGGGATATGGTCGAGGGTTCTTATTACTTTCGGAAATTACTTTATTTCTAATTTAAATTCCTACCTGTGGAATAATGGTATCGTGAATGCTTTCAATAGTGGATTAGGCCCTCTCAATTAGTGAACAAGTTTTTGATTGTAATATTGTATTCATTGTATTATAAACCGGAATGTTGCCTAACCCTTTGTCCCCAAAATTAGTGTAGAACAATATTGTTCCTTGGTGAGTTCTGTAGCCCTTGTAAAATTGGAGATGATAAATCAAATCGACAAGCTCTATTTGTTAATTTGATCTATCGTCCTATTTGCCTTTACGTATTCTATTATAATGAGGATAGTATACTATTTTATTATTTATATTCTATCATAATCGCTATGCTATTCACTTCTTTTCGGAATGATCTCATGATATATATTATTCTTCCAACGTCATTCCCTATCGATTTACTGAAAACTGAAAGTTCGCATGAATGCTGACGCGGCATTTTTCTTTTTTTTTTACCTTGACTACAGGAGAGGGAAACCTATAATGTTCGAAGAACATCGGGTGAGCCAGCGGTGGAATGTTGGGAGGAGATAGGCATTCCAATTTTCCTGGAAGGTTTCGAGGTTATAGGCATAGGTGAAGACCTCACGAGGTAAAGAGTTCCACAACTTCTCTGTTCGGTAGATAAATGAAGTTCGGCAGGTCTCGACCTTGACAATGAAAGGTTGACTAGTTTAAGCTCGTCTAGTCCGCCTATCTGGAATCTCTCGTGGTGGAACAACATACGAGATTTCTGATGAACACCAACCATGGAAATATCTATAGAAAAGGGAGAGATCTCCCACCTTTCTACCATGTTCTAGAGAGGTCAATGAACTCGTAAGTGTGACATCATCAATCAAACGAATATGGATTTAATTCAAGAGCTTCAGCGTATGTTTGAGAGCCGAACTCTAAATATGTGAACATTATGTGGAGCTCCTGGGATGTAAAGTAGCTGTTGGCTGGGAATAGAAAACCAAGTTTTTGTGAAGCGGTTTTCGCAACGGATCTAACATGATAATCCCATGAGAGGGTGCTGTTGGTGGTGATCCTGAGCAATGTTATGAAGACTTCATAGGAATAGCTGTACCTGACATCATCATATTAGGTGTGGGATCCGCTTTCCTGCAGAAGACGCAAGCTCTACTAGATCATCAGATCTCCCATGGTTTTAATTTGAAAGAAAAGAACGAACGATAAATGGAGATTATTTTGCGTTGTTATTGGACCGATTGAGCGAAGAAATGAAGAATAGCTGTACCCAAACATGAATAATTGTCTCGACAGTAAAATACAGATCGAAGGAAAATGTCATTGCAGTTTTTTAAGTTATTTATTCACACCTATATACAGTTATGTACAAACTGTACATAACTGAGTCGCCTTATTTATGAAGGCTATAGTTTCCCTAAAGTTTTAATTCTCTAGGGTAACGTTTTGAGTTTAATATTGATGATATGTTAATGTTATTGCAAGTAATAATGTTGCTCGTTGAAGTGATATCGTTGTGATTGTTATAGTAATGTAATGATGTTGCTCGATGAATGATTTCGTGGTAATTGTTCCCTTTCTAAAAGTCGTTTACTTCAGGCAAATTCAAGTCTAAGTAGGGTTTGTAAAGAAGAGTATTCCATCATTGACTAAATATCTGTTGACCAGACATTCCCAGGCAACACAGACAATTCTTAGAAGTAACGATAATAAACAGAACCATGCCGACTCACGATAACACTTCGTCGGCTGATGACAAATTGACACAAGAATCCCATTTACGACTGGATTCCAGATGTTTCGTAAATACATTCACAGAGGCTATAATAGCTAATATACAGAAAATGATACTTTAAATGAATAAGTTAAGCTTAAACAAAATTAATCTGCACAAAACAATGTGTTTTCTATTGTTCTTTAGTGACTTCTTGATCAATCCTCGTAGTTGTTGTGCATCTACTTATAGGACCTAATTTCAAAATATTTCTTTAGATCGCACAGCTTTCATTTGCTAGAAACTGTGGTAGATCTAAGACAGTGAACCTGTGGGGTTCAAGGAAATTTCTGATCTGCTAACTTTTTTATTGCGGTTTTCAGAATCAAAAGTGACGATCGAAAATAAAAACTTATTTCATGGTATACAGAGCCAGCTTCGAAACGGATATTTTATTACCTGCAACAACTAGCAGATGTTTTGTACATTCAACTTATTAGTCATCCACCTTTAAAATTTCAAATATTTTCTTTTGTACCCACCAAGGTCAACCAAGAAATACCTAAGCTATACTAATGTGCTATTCCTTTTACATTCTCGGCATAACTGCCAATAACTATAACGTCATAAAGTTGATTTGTTAACTTGGAATATGTAGGTAATATCCATAGAAATATCACCGAGGTTATGTGCTTTTGATGTGACCGGCTGTTGACTCAATGATCTGAGAAAAATAATTAAATAAATGAAATAATTGACACGTACAACTTCCTTGTCTGGAGATAGTAACCATAGTGTAACAACCCACCAACTTTTCGTCGAATCTGCATTAGTTATTAATGATTCTTGAGCCAGGTATGACTTATATATAAATCTCGGGAAATATGTTACACTAACACATATGGTTATTATTTTCGTCTTTACGTACGTTTCGGTCTCACGACAATCTTCAATAAACGTATCACTGTCTAAAATGGGATTTCTTAAAACTAATTGTATCAAGCACAAAGGTTCCTTATCGCATGAATACCAATGTATTTCTGTTCCACAATTTCGCTGTTCGATAAAAAAATACTTTATTATTCATAACCGTCTCAGGAAAATCCCAAATTCCTCGAATTTTTCATCTGGAGAAAGTTTTTTGGGAAAGATAAAAGTGGAAACGTGATCAGCGACCCAAAAAACCTACTAGAGGTCATTTTTGCAACAAAATTAAAAATCATATATTATATAGAAATTTTCCATATTTTCCATCTGCAGGGAGTTTTCCGAGAAAACTAACTACTAGGGGTCATTTTCGGCTCTTAATTCATTAATCTTCTAAACTTTTGGATTGTTTTTAAAAGAATGCTCCTCTGAGGGGTTGAAACCCCGTTTTGTAGGGGTAGAAAGGTTGACCCCCGCGGTCTTGATAGTCATGAATGATCTATAGGGTATTAGGAACAAAATGCAAAAAATTTTGAAATTCTAGCTTACTATGTTTTTTTTTTATTATGGCCTTTTCCCGGTTTATTGCCTGGACTATAGAATAAGAAATTCCGTTTTAGACAGTGATACGTCTTCTTCTGATGGTCGAAAGGTACGTAAAGACGAAAATAATGAGCATATGTGTTAGTGTGACCTATTTGCCGAGAATGTATATATAAATCTGCATTATAGTAACAATAAAAAAATACTACCGACAGCATATTATAATCGGTGAAGTTTTACACTAGACTAAATGTGGCAATGTCATTGTGATTGGCCCAATTACGAATAGCAGTAACATGGCCCAAATTTTCAATTCAAAGTTTGGGATCTATGGGTGTTTGTAAATCAATTAAGAAAAGTTCCAATACCAGCATATGGAAATCTTCAGATTATCAAATATTGATATTAAATGTTAACCTCAATAATTTCACGTTCTGCATGGAATTTGGTGCAGTGGGTAAATGAAATCAGAGAATTCCGTCGTCTGTTTAACAAGTATTTCAACGACCTTCTAAATTTTAATGAGATTTAGTCGGACGATTATGAATGGAGTGTCGTTAAACGCTTCCGTTTTACATCTTCTGAAAAAGTAGATCATTTGCCGAGTGAAGACCACTAATGAACTCTCTAATTGGTGATTATCTTTGACACGTAACATTGCCTGTAGGTAATGAGTTTGAATGTAGAATATTTGTGTTCGATGTACACATACAGGTTTCAAAATTGTCAAGACATGTATATGCTTTCGCCTCTATCAGTCGTTTCACTATCTGATCAGTTTGGGGATTGGGATCGCGAATAAATGCAAACTGTTGAGTTTCGTACACGGTTTTGCACAGAAACTTCGCCCCAAGATCAAAAATCCCAAATTTACAGTCCGGTCACTATCCTAATCGGCCGCAGTGCCGATTAACGGATTATCAAAAGGTTCTTGGAAACTACCGTCACTTTCTGTAGTGTATTTATAATTTTTAGACATTTTCAAATTTTAACTCGAAATATTGTATTGTGTTAGAAGAGATAAACAGGATGTAAGTATCTGCTACTTTCTAATAGAAATTGCAACACTGCACTTTCGAAAATATTTTAACCCTCCATCATAGCCTCTTATATAAGTAACAAAAGTTAAAAACTTTACTTTTAGTAGTTTCTATTTAAACGACGAGTAGAGTTGACGTTAGGAATTGAATAAAGAAGTATATGAAGAGATATTTGGACTTGTGTATTTTGAAAGTATTGTAATAGTTGAATTGGAATTAATAAAGAAGTTTAAACGAGTAAAAGTGCAATAATATTATAGAAACACTAACGGATCTATAGTTTCGACAGCTAGTTTGTCATCTTCAAAACGATACTAATGTATGAATAAACATGAATATGATTCAAGTAACAAGTGGAGTTCGGTTTGAATATGGGAAAATACATTGCTGGGATTGAATAATTGAAACAGAAATAATAGGGTGAAGATAATGAGGAAAGTATAATGCGCAGATACTAGGAAAGTACAAGTAATTGAACTTTGGGAAATTTTATGTTATCAAGACATCAAAAAGAATGCTGTAGTACAAGTCTAATTGATCATTTAAAATTTTACTGTCGTTATTTTTCATACCTTTGAAAGTTTCTACTGATTCTATGTGTTTAATTTAAAACCTCTACTCTGATTATCCAAAATTTTTACTCCATCTAATTTTGTAAAAGTGTACCCTGTTTCTAAACAGTTTCTTATATCTCATTTGTATATTAAGACTTGATTTACCAATGTAAAAGTTATCACACTCTGAACTGGTTAATTTATTAAACTTATTCGTTTTATCATTAGCATTGAACAAAATACAAGACAATTTATTTTAGGGTTTGAAGGTCATTCAGTTCTGTTTTGACACTCATCGACAGGAAGCAACCTTGATGATTCTAGTAAAAATTGAAAAAAGTGAATTTCGCAAACCAATGCATTAAACATTATGGTGACTCTTCATCATCGATTGGAACGATTCACAAGTGGTTTACTGATTTTCGTTTTGGTAGTACGACCACAAAGAACACCGAACGTTCTGGTCTTCCAATTGAGGTTATAACGCCAGAAATCGTCGATAAAATCCATTGTACGATATTGGACGATCGGCGAGTTGAAGTGCACGAGATTGCTGAGACTATGGGCATCCCAACAGAACGGGTATGGAACATTTTGGATAAATTTTTGAATATAAGAAAGGTATCTGCCAGATGGGTGCCGTCTTTGCTCTCTGTTGACAACAAGCGCGATCGTGTAACAACTTCAAAGATGTGATTGGCGATGTTCAAGCGCGATAAGAAGGACTTTTTACGCCGTTTCGTAACATGAATCCATCACAACACACCAGAGACCAAAGAATAGTCGAAACAGTGAACTTGTCCTGGCGAGTCGAAGCCGAAAAAGGCCAAAGTGGGTTTGTCGGCTAACAAAGTCATGGCGACAGTTGTTTTGGGATGCACACGGTATCGTCCATATCAATTACCTTAAAAAGGATAAAACGATCACCGACGTATATTATGCAGAGCTGTTGGGTCGATTCGATGCCGATGTGAAGCGAAAGCGGCCGCATTTGGCAAAGAAAAGAGTGCTCTTCCACCAGGACAACAAACGGGTCCACAGCTCCGCAGTCGCAATGGCAAAATTGCTTGAATTACGCTACGAATTGGTCGTCATCCACCATATTCTCCAGATTTGGCCCCCATCGATTTTAATCTATTTACGAACTTGAAGAAATGGCTCGGTGGAACGAGATTTGGCTCCAACGATGAGGTCATCGCTGTTACAAACGCGAAAAATCGGATATTTAGAAAAACGTTAGACGGGCTACAAGGAGATTATGTTTAGAAATAAAATAAGTTTTGACCAAATTAATCATTTCGAGTTTCATTTTTCATGGAATTTTCGCCTTGCCCTATAATATAATTGATGAAAAACAAAGTAATGATGATGATAATGTGTTTTATTATAGGTAATCAATACGATAAATTATAACAAACTAACGGTTTCCAGCATCGATTTTTTAAAGATCGTTCTATTTTATTCACAACACATACAGTTTGGAAAAAATACGTACTAAAATTCTAGGAAATGCGTGTTTAGAAGCCGTTAATCGGATCATTTGCTCTCAAAAGAGAGTTGAAGAGGCTACAGGTATCACAAATTAGAACCAGCTTCTTTCGTAAGAACTTTTTATCGATATTTTTATAAATAAGTGGGAATTACGCTTGACGAGACAGCAACATAAATTGAGGAAGTAATATTTATCCGGGCAACGTGAGAGAGAGAGAGCTGAAAGCGAAGATAATCTCTTCATTCTCTTTTGCTAAAATCATTATACGTTGTTGCGGATTATACACGATCGTATGAGACTGAATTGCTCCCTTGTTGGTACTGTGTATAATATAAATTTATCTGACCATATCATGAATTATTTATAAATTATCTGGAAGTGGGTCACTCACATTACTGTTTAATAGTGCCGGTACAATAATATGGGATTCATTAAATACACAACATGTATATCAACAATATCCAAATGGCTTCTGATTTCAGGCTTCCTTTCCAAAATCTTGTACACTTGAGGGCATAAATAATGACTTTGAACTGCACATTTACCTGTCATGTTCTAATGTTCTGTCTCGGACGAAACAAATCAAATAATATAATATATACACTAATATATAACTCTAATTACACGAGTATTATATATATAATATATAATACTCGTGTAATTAGAGGTGGGGTGGGAAAGACAAAACCTATGTTTGTGATGATGTCTCGGAAAATATGTTGAAAAAAATATTACTAGGAGGTCGGTCAGTACGCTGCGCATGCCAAAAGGTTAAGTGGTGAGTGCGACGAAAAAATCGGCTTATGCTATATAAAAGGTAAAAAATTACTTGGGCTAATTCTGCCAAAGAGTTCTTTCTAATATTTAAATTCACAGTTTCCACAAATTTTGCACTCGATCTATCACAGGAAGGTGTTATGTGTTGTTGAAACATTGGAAACAATATGTAGGAAACCATTAATCTCTCGCAACTCGTTCGATAATCATCAAGTGGTAGTGCCTGCTGATCCTGCTACTATAACCCCACGATGAGGATATTGATTGCACTGGTTAGTGACAAAAGTGTGATATCGCTGATATTCGAGGTTTACAGTCCATCAAATGTAGAAGAAACAAGGTTATTGATGCAATAACATCAACTGAACACATAAGAGAATATGTTATCATCTTCAAGCGACAGCTTTAGGTTGGTTCTAGTTTAGTAGGCTTAGTCGAGGCAATAGAGACACAAATTTGCCAAAACCTCGAAGTTCTATTAACTGCTGAATTTTAGCCAAAATTATACCAATTGCATCCGAAATGTATAGAAAATGTTTTACTCGGTGGAAATCGAGGTCGCTGAACACGAATATGTCATTTAAAAATGACCTCCATGTACCTGGAGGTAAGGTCGTCCTGGAGTACTACGTCCCTCCCGGAACATTCGTTTTAATAGAATGCATAATGCATCGAAAATAGTTACTCCTGGATTTTTGGAGTCGCTGATTACGAATATGATGTTTAAAATAGTCTCCAATGTTCCTGGCCACATGACACTCTGGTGCACTACCACACATCAACAAATGCTTAAAAGAAAATGCATTTTTTGATGCAAAAATGCAATTTCAAATTTGCACCTATAACAAAGTTTCTACATCTCTTGCAGAATCGAATACCGAAAACCGCATCTCAATCCATCTTGCTTATAAAAGTTGGAGGTTTTTTCCTATATTGCCTCAACAAGTTATTCAAGTTCGTAGATTATTTGTAAGATTATATTTGGATGCAATAACATTAATTAAAGACATATGAGAACATATAATCAGCTCCAAACGGTAATTCTAGGTTAGTAGGGTATTTATAAGGAACGTATTCAGTTATAATTATTGTACCCTTTATTTATGGGTGCAATAATTATAACTGAACACGTTCCATTGGTTTTTTTTTTCGGACATTCTGTGTAGGTTTCAGTATAAAATTGTTCACCGATAATAACACCGGAAACCGGAAGTAACTTAAAGTATGAAACTAATGTTGAAACATATTTTAATTTTTGAATACTAGGTTGAATTCTTTGAGTCAGTAATAATATTGTTTTGGTTTTCGAACTGGTTTAATTAAAAATGTTGGATTGAAACGGAGTAATTTATAATTTCGTATTTACTCGAGCTCTGATGAAACATTATGTTTGAGGGAAACATTTTTAATGTATGTGTAATAGCAGTAGATGGTATAATTTAATCATAAGGTAACGTGATCCAACTCCTTTCATGAAATAAATCTACTGTAGGAATCGTGGAACCATGTTGGCTATTCTTTGAAATATGTATGCCGCTATTATTATGCTTTGGATGCTTCGCTGCCATTGTTAAACACGAAATTAGACAGTAGTGTTTGACTGCCTTCCCTACATTATTTTAGAACTAAACACTTCTCAACTCCAATATCCTTGTTTTAATGAATAATATCAAAAGAGCTAAGAGTTATTCCCAACGTTCCTTTGTTATTGAAAAGACTGAAGGGAGATGGAAGGATGTACTCAAGATAAAGGGATATTAGTTTCTCAATAATAAAATGTCAATCTTTTAAAAAAATTCTTTGCACAGGTTGTAAATAAATTCATAGCGGCCAAATGAAGTGGAACTTATACGATATCAAAGATCATAATTGTAAAAAAAATCCACGGTACTCATGAAATATGGAAACCGCACTAAACATTGATTCGAATTGAACAATTCGATGAGCATCTGTATATAAAGACAAAAAACTAGATCAAAAACAGGTAAATTAAAATGTAATAATGAAATAATAATATTTCAGGTAAATAACGACTAACAACATTACTTTCATAGCTTTCATCAGAATGGAGGAGACAAATCTATTATATTTTCGTCATACGTACGTTTCGCTCTCACGAACATCATCAGAACAAGTTTTAAAACTAATTCCTTCAACTAAAGCGCGGAATTTCTCATACTAATTGTCCTAAGAACTAAGCATCTTTATCCCATTAATATTAATTTAAAATGTTTACGTCGCAACAATGAACAAAACACGAATAATTGAAATTGTAACGCTTTAATGTCCAAAATATATGAATATGTATTAAAAAATCACTATATACTAATTTTTCTATAGTTAAAGACATTTTCGTTTTATTTGCTATGCATTACTAATCATTCAAGCGATCATTTAATCTAAGTTTTAGTGAATTATTATACAAAGATATTAAAAATATCAACTGAATAATGAATGTTTTTATTTATGAGCTTCAAAATCCCAACTGAAAAAACAAAGGGCAGTTTATGTAAGCAATAAATCTGCTTTATGATATATTTACAAACATTCTGTACGCATTAGAACCATTTCAAAAAATCGGCAACGCATAAAGTACATCTGTTGGTTTTTTAGTAGTTTCACGGAGCGCCGGATGCGAGCCATAATGTTTATTATGTGGTTGTTTTGGACTTTTTGGATATAAAATTCGTCAATATCCTTTGTAAATTTTATGTACACATTGTTTGCAAGGATTTGAGAAAGAAAAAATAAATAATTAGTTAGACTGATATAGACGGTTGTGATCTCCGAACATTGGAATATTCTACAGATGAAAACATGTGATTGTTGTTGGATATATTATATTTCTAAGCTTCTCCATGCATCCATGTTAGGGAATGAATTGTTCATGCTCCTGAGTATAACAATACTCATCCCATAACCGGAAGAAGTCCGTAACACGATTTGACAACAAATTAGTGGTTTTATTTCTGTGGTGCTTGCGAATATCGATATTAGACATTCAACCTAAGAAGTTGCATTTGGTGCCACAATAGAATTGTTCAATCGTGCTGGAAAACTATCCTGACAATAAAAGAAGTTACAAAATTTATGTGGCATAAAATATAATTGCAGATATCATAGTCGTCGTCCCAGTTGATATCTATGGAAATTAATACCATTAACATATCTGTCGTAGAGCCACTAGAGTGAACTGTGCTTTTGAAGAAGCATTGAGTTCCATTTGGACTTGGATTGAAAAAGTTTCTCAAGGTGCCATTTTTGCGTTCTCATTACACCTGTTGTGCATACACAGACTAGTCTTTGGATTTTCGATGGTTTTATCCAGATTAGTTTTGCTGCCCCAGACCACTGGCCCATTATGTGGAGATCTATTTCACCATTGCCCTGTCCATCCACCTCTGCGAGAATGTGGATGGTAGTTTCTCGCAAAACCTGCATTCTTCTTCTACCAAGCCGAGTCTTTTAAGGTGTCCTTTCAATCGGCAGTGCCTGGTTAGAATTCTCGTTAGTATTCTGAGTTTATTTTTACTTGGATTCATTCAGTCATTAGATCTCTTTTGGTTGTAATTTTCCTTTGCTTGTAGACCTATCCAGTGGTGGGATCTTTTGTTGTCGACTTCTTTTTTAAAGTTCTTCCAGTATTGTGCAGTCGCTTATTTCGCAGAAGAGCTCAGATCCCACAAATTGTGTTTAGGCCCCTTTTTGCAAGATCGTCTGCTTTTTCGTTACCTTACGTCCCTGTGTGCCGCGGAACTAATAGTCGACGTTTAAGAGTCTGTTATACAGTGCCATATTGTTGGTTGATTAGAGAAATTTTCCACAAGCCAACTCCCGCCCTCTCATTGAAAGAGAAATGACTCAGTTTTTGATAAAACCTGATGTACATGTACTTCCATTGCCTGAACGTTCACCCGATCTGTCATAACTGGGATATGATCGATACCAAATTTGGTAACGTACCCTATGCCTCAGACAAACTATACGATCTTCGGTTTCACGTACAAGATGTTTGGAATAATATACCATTCATTTCGAGTGTTCTTCACCGAATAAATGAGTGCAAAATCAACCTATGTGGTGCAACTCATTGTATAGTATTTAGTCCAGTCATTATAGGAGATTTTCATCGAAATTTTTGGGTACAGCTCAATTTTTGTACCAAAGTGTAGGTTTTGGTATCTGAAAACATGTGTCACTGACGCGCCTGCGCGCGCATATTAGCATTCGTCAGAATAGATATATATATACGTTTTTTTGCCATTTTTTGCACAAAATGGAGAATATATCCAAATGTATGCATTTTATCGAAAAAATGAAGAGGAGTAAAGTTGTTCAGAATTAAATTTCCTATAAAAATGCATTATTTGATTTTCCGATTTTCTTCGCAGTTTTCCCGGGCGCGTGAAAATAAAATGCATATATATATATTTTTCAGTAAAATCGAATTTTCTCGAAACAGAAGCGTTCTATCAAAAAAAGTTTCAAACAAAAGTTGTTCAGAATGTCATTTTGCATAGGAAAGCACTATTCTGATTCCAAAATTTTCCGCGAATTTCCCATTTCAAAGCCTTAAACAAAAAAATACACGTATAAGTCGTATTTTATATATAACAAAAAATTTAAAAAACAGTTCTGGAGCTTATATAGTGCATTTTAGCGAAAAAATCAATAGAGAAAAAGTTGCTTAGAATTAAATTTCCTATAAGTACACACTATTCGATTTCCCAATTTTCCAGTCATTTTCAAAATGAAAAACAGACGTATCGACAAAGTCAATTTTTCTCAAAATCGGAGCGTTATATGAAAAAATGATCCAAACAAAAGTTGTTCAAAATAGGATTTTGCATAGAAAAGCACTATTGTGTTGATAAAATTTTCCACGAATTTTCCATCATGAGGCTGAAACAAAAAATGCAAGCACACGTGTCTTTCTTAAATAACATAAAATACTAAAAAAACGTTTCACAATTTCATAATATTGTTTGAATGGTAAAATGAAAATAAAAAGAGAAACTAACGTTGAAAATCATGGGAAAATTAATGGATAATTTTCCGCAGTTTTATAAATATGGGCTTGATACGTTTCATTGCCTAGATTATCCAACTCGCTGAGCAAGACTTTGATGTAATATTTCAATTCAAAAATACCATTCATCGAGATTCAATTTTTTTTTTCGTTTTTTACGACACAGTAGGAAATTTAATATAGTTTCTTTTTTTCTAATTTAAAATTTATTGGTAAATTTAAAAAGTCCCTCCATGATTAATGATTCAATGGAATCTAAAAAATATTATTGAAAATTATATAGACGTATGTAAATAAATACATATTATTGAGTAAATGAGAAAAAAATTTATGATTTGACTACCTGTAGATTATTTGCTCAAAAAACGTCAAGAATGAGCAGACAATTTTTTGCCAGGAACGTAAGTAGGTCAAAATTGAGGATATGATGTCTCCCAAGGAAGTAGCTGATAAAAAATTATAATTATTAAAAATCGTATTTTTATTATGCAGAAATTATAATTATTAAAAAAAAGTTCATATATGCATACATATATACATATACAAATGTGTGTGTATATATGTATGCATAACTGTTTTTTAAATTTTTTGTTATATATAAAATACGACTTATACGTGTATTTTTTTGTTTAAGGCTTTGAAATGGGAAATTCGCGGAAAATTTTGGAATCAGAATAGTGCTTTCCTATGCAAAATGACATTCTGAACAACTTTTGTTTGAAACTTTTTTTGATAGAACGCTTCTGTTTCGAGAAAATTCGATTTTACTGAAAAATATATATATATGCATTTTATTTTCACGCGCCCGGGAAAACTGCGAAGAAAATCGGAAAATCAAATAATGCATTTTTATAGGAAATTTAATTCTGAACAACTTTACTCCTCTTCATTTTTTCGATAAAATGCATACATTTGGATATATTCTCCATTTTGTGCAAAAAATGGCAAAAAACGTATATATATATCTATTCTGACGAATGCTAATATGCGCGCGCAGGCGCGTCAGTGACACATGTTTTCAGATACCAAAACCTACACTTTGGTACAAAAATTGAGCTGTACCCAAAAATTTCGATTATTTGCTCAAAAATCTCCTATAATGACTGGACTAATTGGATTGTGTTGGGGATGTTTGCAGACTGCGACTTAGAAGATATATTGTGTCCCCTTTTGCTCCTGCGTACTTCAGGATATCTCAGCGGCTGTAGCAGTTCCTCCAACCCTGTGTCTTCAAGAAAGTTCAATATGTCAGATGGCTTCGTGTTAAGTAAGTCTCCTTCTTATATTTGGTATGCCCCAAGGTATCGTGTCCTTGGGTTTGCAAGGTAGCGCGTTTTGCGAGTATGTGGTTGGAAGTTTCTCCTCGCAGAAGCTGCATTCTTCTTCTACCAATCCGAGTCTTTTAAGGTTTCCTTTCAACCCGCAAAGCTCAGTTAGAATTCCCGTTAGTATTCTGAGTTCATTCCTACTTGGGTTGATTCAATCATTAGATCTCTTTTGGTTATTTTTCCACAGAAGTATGTTTGCTTGCCTCAGAACTTGTAGACCTATCCAGTAGTGGAATCTTTTGTTATCTACTCCTTTTTTAAAGTTCATCTAGTATTGTGCTGGCGCAGAAGGGTTCAGATCCCACAAATAGTGTTTCGGTCACTTGTTTTGCCAAATCGTTTGCTTTTCGTTACCCTCCACCCCTGGATCCATAGGAGGGCAACTGCCATCTACCATCTTGGAGCTGATTAGGGTCAGCGCGTTGATGGCTGCTTGACTATACGACATGATAATGATGGGTATATATTTTTCAATCGGCAATGTTTCCTTTTCACTGTAACTTTCAAAAAATTACTCAATGAACCGTTCTCTCCAGGTCCCATGTAAACAAACTGCTCATGACGTGCCAACCCCCCTCATCTATAAATCAGACAGTAAAGGATAGCCAGATGTTGTATTCACTACAAAGTGTAGTGTTATTATATCCATGGCTCCTCTACTTCGGAATATACCTGATGAACTACGTGCGGCATTAGTCGCGGCGCTCGATCCATTACGCGTTTACGTCATGTGGCAAATGCAACAGTGACACTTTTCACCAATTCCGGTCCCATACTAGGAAACTAAAGACATTTTCAAAGATAAAAGCATTACGGAATTCTACGTAAATATGTGCAATTCCAGGATACAAAGTGTTCGTGAATATAGTGACAAAATGACTAACAATACGTTTGCCATGAAAACATCACAAATTGTCAAACGTATGCTTTTCGTTATTCTCATTTCATATTTTTTGTTACATCGTTAATTTTGTTACGCGTCTCGCCGTTCATTTGTTAGATTCTGACTGCCTTTCTGTCTGGATAGATATTGTGGGGAATGAAGCGAAAATATCGGATTAGTCTGGAGAAAACCGATTATGCATGAGCTGTAATTCTCCAATTCGGGTCCTTTCATCAGAATTGCGGATTCTAACAGATCCTTCGGTGATATAACGTCAGTATGAAATCGATCAATCAAAATGCTAGCACTGGCATCCCTTCGCGTTCTCATCCGTTATTTCGTTTTCATTCTTCACTAAATATTGCGGTTGAAGTTGTGACTTTAATATTTCCAGATCTCGTCAACATGGCAGCATCCAGCAAAAACCAACCCATTTCATGTGGCTGCAATACTGGCTACAGTTTCAATGCTCTCATCCACTCCTCTAAAATACGATGGTTATATTGTTCTGTTGTTAGACCTTAAAAGGCAATTCCAAAATCTGTATTTATCTCTGCCACCAAATTGAAAATAAGTAAGAAAAAAGCTTTTACGTTGTGACTCCTTTTTAATGTTGCTGCTATGAAGATTGATGACGTGTGGGTGGTAAACGAAAGCAACCGACCCACTCCCTCTCACTTGTCGGAAGTGAGAGATTTGTTTTATCTTGTCTACGCACTTTTATTTCCGGTTCTCGCGTAATTTCGTTAGGGATTTCGGATGGCGGACGTTAACTGCAAAAATGTGTCGCTTTTATTTCCAATCCATCTATTAATAAAAGCTGTTCGTATTGAAAAACTGTCGCAGTGGTTTTAGTGTGAATTTACAGTCCGCACAGCATGCGTTGCCGTTAAGGGAGAAACAAGAGCAGTTATCAATCACTGATCAATATATGATAAACTTCCGTATATCAATGATGTGTAAGTACTTTTCATTGGAGATCAAATGTAGATTGAGGGAATGGTTGTTAGAATTGTGGAATATTTGACAGAAAGGATTCCAATAATATTTATAATACAAAAAAGGGCAATACTTACTGAAAAGCAAACATGCAGAGAATCATTTATAAATAAAAATATATTCTAGAAGCTGTTCATTTCATTAGGGAGCATTGAAAAGAATTGAGAAAGTATGAGATATGTTATAAATACCAAACCAGAGACAAAAGTAATTATTAATCTTACAATAAATAATGTTCCTAATGAAATTAAAAACATTATAACCAAGGCCAGGTTCAAGCAACAATTCAAGATATTTTCACAGAAGAAAGTATTTAATCATTTAAATAAATATTTTTCTTGCTAAAATTTGCAAGCAACGGAAGGGAAGTAGGTATACGAGATATGCAAGCAGATATGAATTGGTCAAGTCTGGTTATGGATTTCACAAGGTAAATATGTTTTATTGTCGGAAAACATTAGAAAAACAGCATTAAGCGCACTATACATTTTTCGCATCATGGAGTTATGATGTTGGGCTGGCTGTTTGTCAAGTAATGGTTTAGTCAGGCTTGATGTGGATAGTACCATAAATGATGAAAAATATCCAAGGGCCTGGTAGCTCAGTGGTAGAAGAATCGATCTTCTAATAACTGTGGTTTAGGGTGTGCCAAAAAAAATCGATATTTTTTTATTTCGCTCTTCTTCGAGTATATCATTTCCCGTTCAAATTCATTCAGGTCCCCCAAATTTGAAACAAATAGGCTAATATTTAGAGGTGCATCAAGCCCAAAATGTGTTTTTTGAAGTTTTTCCTCAATTTTTGAGAGGTTTCTCAACACTGTTCTACAATAACGGGATGTTTGACATTATTACATTCAAACACAAGAAATTTAATGCAGTTCCGTTTGCCGCATCCAGTTTTCGACAGATATATTGGCGAAAAGAATCATTTTTTAAGGCCTAAAAACTGTAATTTCAACTTTCAACTTCAATAACTTCATATTGTCAGGTTCGTGATGCGTCATATGCTCTTTTAACGTAGTCTAGTATCACGTAGCATGAATTGAATTGATAATTTTAGAGAAAATCGCCCATCAGTTATGATAATCTTCACTCGAGTGGAAAAACGCATCACTTGAAAATGTACCAAAAATGACAAACAATTCAGATTGCCTTAACTCAGTTGCATTGAATCGAAAATGGATGTATATTTGAGTTCTGAAAAGGTTAGAACCTTCCCTTTAATGTGATGTTAGTTAATACCTAATCTATTCCACCCCCTCCCACCCGCTAAGAAAAATATGTTTCTGGTGTCAAAAAAGGTCCCACTCTGACAGCTCGTAGGCCGAGAAGAAATAATCATGGACTCAATCAGACAGGCCAATAAATTTCAATCATTTTCAAAAAATTCGAGTTTCTACGATAATTTGGAGGGAAGTTATGAATTTTTCAAAAAAAATTCACCATTTTGCGTTTTTTTTTTTGGAAACTTTGCCAATTTTGTACCTCAATCAATGAATCTTTATAAAATTAATCGACGAGTCATAAAGTTGATAGAATGTGTTGAGTACCTACAGAGTATATTCTAGTATTTACAATCAAATATGTTTAACAATCATTTAATAATTTATAATCATACATTTAATAATTTGTTATCATACATCACATTAACGCTTTTTTCGCAACGCTTGGAATTCGCCGCCTGTGCTCCTCGAAAACTTTCAACAGGTACTGCTTTTGCTCTTCGTTCTTCGTCAATTCGGAATTATATTTTGTAATTAACGATATACCTCCTTCCGCGGTGTCATTCGTAACGCGCAAAAATGAAAATTTTTCTTTCGCTCCTATATAAGACTCGTTGCTTTTCCACGCAGATGGATCTTCAGTTAAGAAGTCGCAGTTCACGTCAAATTTTTTCAACACGTTACGTGTATGTTGAGAGGATAGTTTATCGATACAACGCGTTCTCCACATCTTTAGTTCGGTGTAAGAATTTGGATTTAATAATAAACTTTTGTCCACGACTATTGTATAAAATATGCATAATGCATGTGTTTCCTCAAGCATAATGATATCCATTAATCACTAGGGAATAATGAAATCATTATTCACTACCATCAATATGACAAACATGATAGAAACGTATAGACAAATACGATAAAAATAGAGCTTGCTATGAAACGTCAAGTCAGATCGAATTTAATTTGAAACGTCAACAAGTTGTTAGTTCGACTTGTTTCAACAGCTAAGTTTGTTAGTATCAAAGTATTATTTATGAGTCGTGGACAAAGTATAGTATTCTACTTGCATATTATGGCTATTATTCACTTGGATGATTTACGACACTCGCCTGCGGCTCGTGCCGTAAACTTCATCCACGTGAATAATAGCCACCATAATATGCTCGTTGAATAATATACTATTAACCGGCTACGAGCTGTCAAAGTGGGACATTTTTTGACACCAGGAACATATTTTTCTTAGCGGGGTGGGAGGGGGTGGAATGGATTTGGTATCACATTAAGTGGCATTAAATTAAAGGGAAGATTCTAACCTTTTTAGAACTCAAAGATTTTTCTATTTTCGACTAACCGCAACCGAGTTATGGCACTCTGAATTTTTGCCATTTTTGGCGCATTTTCAGGTGGTGCGTTTTTTCACTCGAGTGTAGATTATTTATTATAACTGATGGGCGATTTTCTCTGAAATCATCAATCCAATTAATACTACGTGATACTAGACTACGTTAAAAGAGCATATGACGCATCACGAACCTTAAAATATGAAGTTATTTAAGTTGAAAGTTGAAATTACAGTTTTTGGGCCTTAAAAAAATTATTCTTTTCACCAATGTATTTTTGGGAAAGTGGATGTGGCGACTGAAAGGCATTAAATACTTTGTGTTTGAATGTAATAATGTCTTCCAAGTGTCAAACATCCGGTTATTGTAGAGCAGTGTAATGAAAAACCTCTCAAAAAATGAGGAAAAACTTAAAAAAACACATTTTGGGCTTGATGCACCTCTAAATATTAGCCGATTTGTTTCAAATTTGGGGAACCTGAATGAATTTGAACGGGGAATAATATACTCGAAGAAGAGCGAAATAAAAAAATATCGATTTTTTTTTGGCACAGCCTACTGTTGCTGCTGGTCGCGGGTTCGAATCCTACGACTGTGGAATTTTTCCGATGGCCCGAGAAAGTGGTGCAGCAAGATACAATGGGCTGCCAAGTATTATCGAGACTGCTCTGGTTGCAGGATCGAGCCTACCACACGAGGTGGAGTGTTTTATCTGAGGTGATCAAGTTTGGGACTCCCAGACTACCTTATGGGGCCCATAAGGGGTTTCAACCACCTCCCAACAATAAAAAATGGTCTTATTACTTATTGCCAAGTGCAAAAGATTATGTCTCTCCTTTTATTACAATAACCATCATATGTTTGATCAGAAAAATCTTATAAATCTAAAGGATAACGAATGCAATATAAAATATAGTCTTATTATAGAAATAATCTCTAGATATGACAATTTTATCTAAAATACATTCCCAATATGCGAAGTAACAGACACATACTCATATCATCATTGCTTTGTCTTTATTTCTAATGGGATATGCTATTCTTTGAACATATTCGTTAATAGAAATAACCGGAATTGTATACGATCTTTTATAATTGAAAGGATTATTAACTTCAAAGGAACTATTAAATCGGAGACAGGAATAAATCTTGTGTCATATTAATGTTTTCAGTAGACGTTATTTTAAAGTCATAAAACGATTATGCATACAAATTTATAAGGAAGTGACGGTTTCATATTCAAGGCAGATGAAATTTGAAATAAACATGCGTTCCATCCGCCACTTTATTATAAACCTCGGTTACCTACCATTTATTCCTGAATATGTGAACATGTTTTTAAACACCTTCATTCTATTATGAATTATTATAATGTACTACGCATTAATTTGTAATGAAAATTTTAAAATCTTTCACGGAATAGAATGAGAATGGTCAGGAAATTTCATATATAATTTTTCTAAGGGGGGCTATTATTATGCAAATCGGGGCAGTCTAAAAACGATGGTGACATTATTTTTGAGCCAAACCCTGTGCTTCATGCCATAACCTCACTTTTTGTGTTGAAAAAACGCATTATGGGGTCTCAAACGCCGTTGAAGATATCGAAATTTTTGGTGGTGGTAGAGAACACTAAAACACGAAATCGTTTGCAAACAAAAACTCCCCACCCGCCTCCGGTCACAACGGAGTAATTGAACTTTGTTTGAATAAAATTCAATTTCAGGAATCAACTTACCCTCACTCTTTTTTAATATTTCTTTACAAATTGTGGTGGATATTTCGACCAAATCGGAAAAACACCCACTTCTTATGATAGAAGTGATACTTACGTTGAAACTTAAGGTCCTGTGGGTCTTTCCTCTAATGTGAATCAAGTTTTGGGTCCAAAAATGAAAGGGGCCCAATGTAGGGCCCAAAGCAAAAAATCTGCCCCATGAATCTACTTATCATACCAAGGTCTGCTTGGGCTTTAATTAAAGGGAGAAATAAATGTATTCGAATCGTCCAAACCGCACCTCGATTCGACTTTCGAGAATCGAGATATTCGAGTTCAAATTTCGACCCTAATCTATAATGGCCGCTCAGAGCGAAAATGACGGAAAAAAAATTCCTACACCATATAGGTAATATAGAATAAAGTCCCCCAAAGAGAATAGGCCCAATTAGATGTTGTTCAGACGAACCTGAGTGACTGCAGAAGGTTCTGAAATAAAAAAAAGTACGATTTGAGCGCCACTTGAAGATATCAAATTGGAAAAATTAGGGTATATTCTAGAACTAAAATGTAGAAGTAATTTCGCTCGATAATTTTCCCCAAAAAGAATTCATGAAAAAAAAATTCTTTTGCTTTTCTGTATCACGTGATTGGAGAGGAGTGGGTAACATTTTGCAAATGATTTCGTACTCTGGTATTGTCTATCACCATCCAATATCGTCCATATCTTCAAAAACGACGATTTTGGACCCCTTATTTCGTGTTTTTTACACAAAAAGTGAAGTTATTGCATGAAGCACAGGGTTTGGCCCAAAAATAATATCACCATCGTTCTTAGACAGCCGATTTGCTTAATAATAGCCACCTTAGAAAAATTACACATGAAATTTTCAAAATCGTCGATTTTGAAAACATTGCTACTGGACTATGTCAGTCCGAATGGAATGAAACACTACTGTATAATCTGTATTTTCTCTATTAAAAACTCTTCAACGAAAATTGATATGTATTGTATAATTTTTTTTTGTTTCAGGTAAGTGCTTCTTCTCCAATACTGAGATTGTGTCTGTAATTTGTAAGTAATTGAATTTCATTTGCTTAAATATGCTCCAACCTAGAGGTTCTCTTTTTTTGGCGTATCACATTCGAAATTTAGAACATTGCGCGTACCACCAAACTAACGAAATCTTATAAACAAATACAAACAACGCAAGCATAAAGTACTATTCTATCTTAGATAATACAAATAAAATAACCTAATGAAAAACTATTATATATGAATTCTCGGGAAATTGGTCACACTACTATCCTTATTATTTTCGTCTTAACGACCATCATTAGAAGACTTATTATGTCTAAAACGGGATTTCTTAAAATTAACTGTATCAGCACAAAGCGTGCTTTTCGCACCAATTTCAATTAATAATGCCCACGTCGCCAAAATGAACAGAAACACGATTAATAGAAACTGTAACACTTTAATGTTTTAAGTATATGAATATGTATCAAGAATCCACTGCTTAGCAATTTTCTTATAATGTACAAACTCATGTCAAGCAAAGTCTCAAGCAACATCTTTGGTAATCGAGGTAAACCTTTTCCTATTACCTCATAAATCTTCAACATCTGGTTTGAAAGCGGATACTTGAGCGTTATATTTTGTGGTTTCAGTTGTATGCAGACTTTGTTTGGCATGAGCTCGTATATTATAAGAAAATTGCTAAGCAGTGAATTCTTGAGACATACGCATATACTTAAAACATTGTGTTTAGTTGTTACGATTATTCGTGTTTCCGTTCGTTTGGGCGACGTGGACATTTGTAATTGAAATTGGTGCGATAAGAACGCTTTGTACTGATACAATTAGTCTTAAGTCTGTTGATGATGGTCATGAGACCGAAACGTACGTAAAGGCAAAAATAAGTAACAGTAAGTTCGGACAAACATTCATTTTGGAAACAGTATCTATTTATTTTATATTGTCAATAAAAAAGACGCACTTACGCATAACTAGGTATCTGAAAGAGGACTCTATTGTTAAGTTATGCTCGGGGTTGCCATGTTGTGCTGAATTTCTTAAAATTTGACAAAACAGTAAATGTGAATAAAGTATTATATTTTACAGTGTAAAAGGGTATATTCTTCTCAAAATGTTGTGTAGCACCAAGGATGTCTTCGCGTACCCCAGTGTAAAAATGTTTGCTATTTACAGAAGAATGATAAATTATATAACAGAAATTTGCCAAATCAGCTTAGTTTTTGCTGTTTATTTGCATTGTCGAAGACTATCTTATATCTTCTAATTACCTCTCGTGTAGTCGAAATATAAAGAAAACTTGGTTGCATCAACTTTTCTTGAAATGGAGGAAGATTTCAAAATGTCTTAGTCTCGTAATGCTCTACAATTTTCGAACCTTGTTAAATTAGGTTTATTTTCTTATTTTCGTGGGTTTGACTTGTATTATGGTGCCTTTCGCAGCATTATTCAGTTTATCTGTCGATGAATATATATATTTGTGCGGCCTATATTTATTTACTTCCTACTTAGAATTTATCAACGTACCAAAATAGATTTTCCTAAGTGTCTTTAGTAGATAGTTTAATGAACGTATGAAGTACCTAGTCAATTTCGAGGCTGGCACTCACATACGGAAATGAGTTGAACGTGTTCAAAACAAATGGTTACTGTTCAGTACACTTGATGTTTCTATTAAAAGTTTTCCTGTGTAATGCTAAGTAAAGTTGAAGTAATTACTTACGTTCATCAACACCCAAGTTGTTGAAACTAACGTAATCTGTTCGGGGAATATATTGTTTAATATATTATTACATCATCACAATTGAAAACTTCGATCATGGAAAAATTTTACCATAACTTATATACAAACTTTTTGTAATATTGTTCAATAATTAATACGAGGCAAGGTGAAAAAAGTCCCTGAAAAATGAAACAAAAAATACGATTTCGGCAACCCCTCAAAATAGTCGTTTGTTTAAGCGATGACCTCATGGAGCCAAATCTCTTTCCGCACAGCCATGTATTGAAGTTCGGAAATAGATAAAAATCGCAGGCACCAAAATCTGGAGAATGGAATCTGACGAACCAATTCGTAGCGCAATTCATGCAATTTTGCGACTGCGAACCTGTGCGCCGGTGCGTTGTCCTGGTGGAAGAGCATTTTTTTCTTTGTCAAATGCTGCCGCTTTCGCTTCAAATCGATCCAACAGCTGTACATAATATACACCGGTGATCGTTTTCCTCTTTTCAAGGTAATGGATATGGACGATACCCTGTGCATTCCAAAAAACTATCGCCAAAACTTTGTTGGCCGATGGTGTTCCCTGTTTCGACTGTTCTTTGGTTTCTGGTGTATTGTGTTGGATTCATGTTTCGTCCACAGTTACGAAATGGCGCAAAAGGTCCTTCTTATCGCGCTTGAACATCGCCAAACACTCCTTTGATGTTGACACACGGTCGCGCTTGTTGTCAACAGAGAGCAAATGCGGACCCATCTGGCAGATAGCTTTCTCATATTCAAAACTGTATTCAAATTGTTCCGTACCCGTTCGGTTGAGATGCCCATGGTCTGAGCAATCTCGTGCACTTTTAGTCCAGACAACGAACCAGAAAAAAAAATACAGTAAGCTAGAATTTCAAAAAAAATTTTGCATTTTGTTCTACCCCCCCCCCCCCCCCCCAAACGGGGTTTCAACCGCTCAGAGGAGCATTCTTATAAAAACAGTCCAAAATTAATGAATTAAGAGCCGAAAATGACACCTAGTATGTTTTTTGGGTCGCTGATCACGATTCCGCAGTTAGTTTTCTCGGAAAACTCCCTCCAGATGGGAAATTTGGTACATTTATATATAACATACAATTTATAATTTTGTTGCAAAAATGACGTCTAGTAGATTTTTTGGGTCGCTGATCACGATTCCGCTGTTATTTTTCCCAAAAAATTCTCCACCGGTAAGAAAATTCGGGAAATTTGAGATTTTTCTGAGACGTTTGTGAATAATAAAGTATAATTTTGTTGCAAAAATGACTGGAGGTCATGAGTAGAGGTCAATTTTGCAACAAAATTATACTTTATCATTCATAACAGTCTCAGGAAAATCTCAAATTTCCCGAATTTTCCATCTGGAGAGACTTTTTTGGGAAAAATTACAGCGGAATTGTGAACAGCGACCCAAAAAACCTACTAGAGGTAATTTTTGCAACAAAATTATACTTTATTATTCAGAAACGTCTCAGGAAAATCTCAAATTTCTCGAATTTTCCGTCTGGAGAGACTTTTTTGAGAAAAATTACAGCGGAATCGTGATCAGTGACCCAAAAAACCCACTAGACGTCATTTTTTCAACAAAATTATAAATTGTATATTATATATAAATTTACCAAATTTCCCATCTGGAGGGAGTTTTCCGAGAAAACTAACTGCGGAATCGTGATCAGCGACCCAAAAAACATACTAGGTGTAATTTTCGGCTCTTAATTCATTAATTTTGGACTGTTTTTATAAGAATGCTCCTCTGAGGGGTTGAAACCCCGTTTTGAGGGGGTAGGAAGGTCGACCCCCTCGCGGTCTTCATAGTCATGAATGATCTATGGGGTATTAGGAACAAAATGCAAAAAAAAATTTGAAATTTTAGATTACTATATTTTTTTTTTATTATGGCCTTTTTCCGGGCTTATTGCCTGGACTATTTAACTCGTCGATCGTCCAATATCATATCATGGATTTTATCGACGATTTCTGGCGTTTTAACGACCAGAACGTTCGGCGTCCTTTGTCATACTACTACAACGAAAATCAGTAAACTAGTTGTGAACATTGCAATCGATGGTGAGGAGTCTCCATAATGTTTAACAAGCGATGCTTTGGTTTGCTTAATGTTTTTTCCATGCAAGGAATAATGTTTAATCAAGACGCGAAATTCACTTTTTTCCAGGTTTACAAAAATCTTCAAGGTTGCTTGCTAAATGGGTATCAAAACAAAACTCAATGTACCTGCTTAAATACCATTTGGGGTTATTGCAAACAGGGTTCCTCAGCTAGAGATAATTCAATAAATTGCTTTTTCGCTCATACATTTCCATCCCTTCTAAATTAAAGATATTTGTCGGTATCGTGTTTTTAAAGTGATACTTGAGAAATTGTGTGACTTGTATTTAAAATGTGTTCTATATTAATGCTGATTTTTCTCCTTTGAATGGACAAAATGTTCTTTATAAAGAGTTTAAATGCTTCTTATAGTTTGACCCACATAGAATTCTGAACACGACTCACAATCAATTTTGCATATTCCAGATTTGTCGAAATGGAGAACTTTATCAATGGTTTTTCTAGCATATTTTCGCGTATATTGACGGGATTATTGCAAATTTAGAAAACAAGTTATGGAATTTATTGATCACTGAGGGATGATGAGTGAAACTTTTGAATTTCATCGATTTATTTGAAAGTAATGACCCTAATTTGGTTAGTGGATTGCTTTCCATTTTCCAAATATTATTTAAACTGGCACATTTTGGTTTCTGATTTAGTTTACTTTGATGATGGCCACTTGGTCATTAGTCCTTAGTACTTTTATAGTGTTTTCAATGGATAAGGGTGATTATTTCGTACTTGTTATGGGGTGTTTTATTTAAAAATTTAGAATGACTTTTGTCAATAACACTGTTTGATATTATCCTATCATAGATGGCAGAAAGTTTAGACACTTCAGAATCAGTGAAAATTTTAATGTGTTCCAGTTAAAGGTGGTACATCACAAATGTCACATGGGATTTTCGATTGTGACGCCATCTATTTTATTTTTCAGGGACTTCACCTTGCTTTCATACCTCGGACAAAGTGTATTTCGAATATCGTAAACTGCTAAAACGTGAGCTAGGTATACTCAAAGATTTTTAATATACTTTACCATCGCTAGACTGTGTGATTTTGGGGCACTTCCGGCCCTTTTTCAAATAAATCATCCTAAACATTTATTTCGGTTTCCCAAAGTAATGTGCAAGGACTCTGACACATTACTACTTCATTCGATATTACGATATGCTAAATACGCGCCTGACAGTGCCTTCAAACTAACGAAAAAGCTGTTCATTATATTTTGCGGTAAATGTGCCCACGTGATTGTTTGGTGCGATCTCTTGCAGCTGAAGCATTTGTTTCACCCATTTCAGCTTGCACGCAGTTTGGTTGCTCAGTTCTTACATCTCCCAAGGATAGTATATAGATACACTATTAGTATCGGAAGGTCGAATGAATGTACACCCATTCGAGATGAAATAAGAATTGTCACTGTTGGAAGCAATTTCCACGAGTTTGGGTATAGTCTAACCACTTTCGTTACAGATCTATAATTAATGTTTTTCTTCTATAAATACGCATTGGATGTCTCTTAAAGTATAATCTTGAACTCTTGTAGTACCCGGAAGCCGAACTGCAAATTGTTTATTATTTACTTACACTAGCTCAACGGGAGAAAGCCCTAGGAAAGCTTAGGAGTAGGTACATATAATATAATTACAGAGTAGGAATTGAAATTAACTAATATACACAGCTTTACAAATATCATTAGTGTTACAACAAAATATGTCAACAGTCAATCCGATCATCTCGTAGAATCTACACATTTGGAATATTGGAGAAAATAATAACGTGTTTGTTCTGCAGAGTGCTAGATAAAAATGTTGTGTGGACTCGTTCCGAGCCGATGAAACGTGTAAATTCAGCCTCGATAAAATCACAGGACATTCAACCAGGTTATGAATGCCGATTTACGCGCTCTATTTTGTTTATATAAATTTCATAATGAGGGTTCAACACGATTGAAGCATATTCGAGCTCAGAACGAACAAATGAATTGTATAACATTACTATTGAATCACTATTGTTAAATAGGCGGCAATTTCGGATGATAAAGCCCAGCATTCTGTAGGCGCTAGAAACAATTGATTCAATGTGAGACGCAAATCACAATTCCACGTCAAACAAAACTCCCAAGTCTCTGAAACTATAGGAACGAGCAAGGGCTGTGTCAACAAGTTTGTAATTGTAAATAATAGGCGTAATTTCCTTGGGGAAAGTCATTACAGTGCAATTACTAATACTGAGCTCCAGATGATTGATTACACACAAAGTACTGAGTGCATCCAAGTCATGCTGCAGTGAGATACAAAATAAAGGATGCTTTACTGCCGAGTAAAGTTTTAAATCGTCTGCGTAAATAAGAAAATAACAGACAAATGAAGCAGAAATGTCATTGATAAATAACTTGAATATGAGTGGTCCAAGTAGTGACCCTTGAAGCGCACCTGAGGTGGCATGAAATGAATACGATTTAAAACCTCTATACTCTACATATTGATACACTTGGGTAAGAATTCCAAAATTCAATCAAATGATTTGTAAATCCAAAGCTAGACATTTTATTGAATAAAATACTGTGATCCATTTTATCAAATGCCTTAGCAAAATCGAGGTAGATTCAATCAACCTGGCTACCCTCATCAATAACATCAGTCAAGTATTGACTGTACAACTTGAGTTAGTAACAGTTGATCTGCCAGGCATGAACCCATGCTGCTCTGGGGATATCTGCAGTTTTACTCGATTGAAAGTAGCATCATATAAGATATATTTAAATTTTATAAAAAATTCTCGGGAACTAGGTCACATTAACACTCTGTTATAAATGTTCGTCTTTACGTACGTTTCGGTCTCACGACCATCATCAGAAGACTTATTTTGTTAAAAAGGGGTTAACTAAAACTAATTAGCACAAGCGTCCATATCGCACAATCTTCAATCAAAAAGCTCACGCCGTCGAAACGAATAGAACCACGAATAATGGAAAATTGTATTGTTAATATCAACGAATAGGCAGTCTGCTAATAAATCTTCCTGTGTTACTTGCTATAATGATTGCGCAATCTTGATAAATTGAACAATATAATGCCTTATCTTCGATATCTGCCGACGTACGTCGATGAGATTGTGTTGAAATTTGGTGACAATCAATATTGTCTCGAAGCGCGAGTACATGTACATGAAGTGTGTGGTGGAGAGACATCGTATACTGAAACGCAATTAGAGGTTCGTTTACTCAGCTGTCGTTTTTAGGGAGGCTGACGGATTAATTGTTAATTATTAATCTGGCACGCGTAATTGGTAGGAAGGAGACAGATTGGGTCATTAAGCTCCTGCCATTCTGGGGTCGCGAACTTAATCGTCGACAGATGCACTCTTTAGTTTAAAACCCCTTTTATTTACGGACATAACCAAACATTCACGCGTGTTTTCTAAGCATTAGTCAAGTATACAAATTACTAGACTAATATGTATTTAATGGGATTTCGAAGGGGATGGTTTGTGGTAATATTAGACCATTGATAAAATTAATTGGAAATGCTCCAGATTGATTTACCAGTTCAGTATTTTCCTAAATTCAATTTACAGTCGGTAGTTTTGGATATATGTACAGTTCTTACTAAAGTCAATGTTTATTTCATAGCAATCAGTTAGATTTTGAAGAAAAAGTTCAAAGATATAATAGTTTATGTTTATTATATATAAAATTCTCGGGAAATAGGTCAAACTAACACAT
The DNA here is from genome assembly GCA_958510875.1 of Endomychus coccineus. Lineage (NCBI taxonomy): Eukaryota > Metazoa > Arthropoda > Insecta > Coleoptera > Endomychidae > Endomychus > Endomychus coccineus. The sequence continues at coordinate 284,605,748 of OY294067.1, forward strand.
ATGCTTATTATTTTCGTCTTCACGGACGTTTCGGTCTCACCACCATCAGAAGACGTATAATTGTATAAATGTGAATTCTCAAAACTAATTGTATCACCACAAGGCGTTCCCATCGCACAAATTTCAATTAAAAATGCCCACGTCGCCGAAACGAACAGAAACACGAACAATCGAAATTATAACACAATTAATGTTTTAGGTATATAAATTAAGAATCCGTTGCTAAGCAATATTTTTATAAGCTCTATAAACATATCGAACCACAGTATGTAGTACGACTAAAGAACTGAACCATAAATATAACGTTTGAAGATCCACTTTCGAATCAGATGTTGAAGATTTATGAGGTAATAGGAAAAGGTTGTCAAACTTTCTTAGAACTATTGCTTTTGAGCATTCTATTTAAAATATACTTTTATTATTTAAAGACGCATCTAGGAATTTGCAAGGGCTTTAATTAATTAAAATATTATAAATCTGACTTAATGATTGAATATGTGTTCTATGATTTACAGACTTGGAGTCACGTTTATGTGAATCATCATTTCTGTAATCGAATTGATGGTTATAATATTAAAGCAGTGTTTAGCAAGGGCAGTGGAATTTTCTAAATTTTTGTTTCTTTTACTATATTTATGGTCATACAATCCAGAACAAAACTAATAATATTACCTCAAAACAACAAAGTTACGACTGCGAATAAGTAGTATAGCGAAAAATCAATTTCATGCAGGCACAGATGAGTCAGTACATTAGTTAGTATTTATATCACCAATAATTTACCTATTTATTGTTTGAAAGACCGATAACCGCGTTCTTTCTGCTGATACACTCGTCACTATTATCTTTCTTTACGGACAGACCCGTAATTGTGAAAAGTGACGAAGATACGTCACTGAGTCTTCTCACCCGGGGCGCCATCTATCCCGGAGTTACATATACCGTTCTCAAATTGATTTAAGACAATTTTGTCATACTTAATTTCATGATTTCCACTCATTGAGTTGGGTGCTCTTGATTTTTACGTTAACATTGTTAATCCTCTTATATTAGTTGTCATGTTTCGTAATATTAAATACCTCCGTCATGTGCGATTCTGTACTAGCTTCATAATAATCGATGAGACTGCAGGAAAACTGCACTTCCCTTTTAATTGAAAACTGAAAGTTTGGGGTTGCTTGAGTTTGTTTCTTTAGAAACAAAAACTTAGAAAATTCCACCGCCCTTGCTAAACATTGTTTTGATTGTAGCTAATCAATTCGATTACAAAAATATTAATATTTTAACTAAAGAACCAGTTATTATAAAAGATTATCCTTGAGATGATTCACATAAAACGTGAGTCTAGGTATGAGAATCATAGAACAGACGTTCAATCATTGAGTCAAATGTATACAAATTTAATCGATTAAAATCCTTGCAAATGACTACTCACGTCTTTTAATGTTAAAAGTATATTTTAGATAGAATGCTGAAATAATCAATATTCCTAGTCTAACAACCTATTCCTATTACCTCATAAATCTTCAACATCAAAGTGGATACATTCGGATATTAGAGTTTGGTTTATCAGTCTTATTCTCACATTACACAAGATGACTTCGATTACTAGAGTAAAATTGCAATGACTTTTTGATACATAACATTAACGGGTTACAATTTCGATTATTCGTGTTACTGTTCGTTTTGACGAAGTGGGCGTTTTAAATAGAAATTAATGCGATAAGGATGCTTTGTGCTTAATACAGTTAGTTTTAAGAATGGCCGTTTTAGACAGTGATACGTCTTCTGATGATGGTGGTGAGACCGAAACGTACGTGGAGACGAAAATAATAAGCATATACTTATGTTAGTGTAACCTATTTCCCGAGAATTTATGTATAATTCATACCTGGGAATCATTATTAAGTCTGAAATTAAAAAATTCTCTTATTGAAAATCTTGAATCTCTTCTAAAAATCTATTGAAGAAGATGGCTTATTGACCACGTACTAATCTGTCACCTAAATTCTGACTGTTGTAGAATGATTCCTGACTGAACATTTCCGAAATAATGGGTTCAAACATTCATGAATTTTCTATCGATTCAACTAATTTTTTTCAAATATTCCCAACATTCATTTCGGATAATTTCGTAAACAAATTTTTGAACAAAGAGAAGAACCAACTGACATCAACCTATTGTGAATTAATTGATTGTGACACGCAAAGCCCACACAATTCAACAATTACCGCTTTAATAGATTCGTCTAAATCTGTGCATAATGTATCTATCTATTTGTGGGCAAATATCTTGATGAATAATTTGGCAGCAATCGAAATAAATTGCCATTCGTAGAACTGAATGTATTTGGAAATATTGAATTCGTGTTCTTATGTATTCACCAATAAATACATTAATTTAACTCACATTCGCTTCTTCCATAAGTTTATTTATTTACTGTGAACTAGGGGTCTGGTTTTTTTTTTGTGATAACGTCGAGAGTGTGTTTTGGCGAACATACTCGACCATGATCTATATTTATAAACAAATCTCACGGATTGGCCAAATGCAAATAGTTTAGAATATTACAATAAAATATTTGCTACGGTGTTAGCAAACGACAGATCACGTAACGGTTGATTATATTCAATAAATTATTTTAATATTAACCTAACTAAAATTATTCAGCAGATTATATTTAAATGTTGAAATCTACATATATTTGCACAATTTCGTATAGAAGAGAATATTACTTAGCGACTCGAGTATTTCATAAGTTTTGATGAATGTACAAACCATAACAAGAATTATATTGTTATTATGGAAATTTGCATTGATTAGTGTCGAAAACGTAACGAAGAACTTCTTGAATTGAAATACATAATTCTATAACATAGTTCAGATTATTTTATTCCGTTTTTTGCTGCCAAGTAGATGGCATTACAATTACACTATCTCGAACTGTAATATATTCACTTGCGTAATAATGGAATGCAGTTGTCACAGGTTATTCTCCGAAGTTTTTGCGAAATTAATTTCCATTTCATTCACCTGCATACTTGTTAGGATGCTTTGACCAAAATAGTAATTGAATTACTAATCGGAAATAAGAAGCAATTTTGCTTCAAGGAAATTACTTTTTTAGCAATGCGGGTACAGTTCAATTCTATTATTGGATAGGAAAGTCCGTTGTAGCGGTAAACGCATTGGCATCTACGACCACATCTGCAGAATTCCTTCTTATTTTTGGCGACAGAGCGGTTTTATTGAAGCACCTTGCTTACGGGTGAATACTGTTTCGGGGCTATTGAAGTAGCAAATACTTTTTAGAATGCAATTCGAATATTCTTGAGAACTAACTATCCTTTCTATATGTAATGTTATGTGTACATTTTGCAAATTCTTCAAATATACCGGCGATATAGGAAAAAAGTGGAGCTGGATCCATTCTCACTTATTTTATAGCACTTGGAATTATCAGGTTAAATATCAATGCCTTGATGTATAATCAATTTCCTCACTCATCACTAATAAGTAATAAAAAAATCATTTAGCGAATATGTTTTTATAAACAATAGAATACAGGTATTAGAAGATGTACTCGATTGGATTAATTAATTTTACTTGAAGCGTTTGTGGTAAGCATAAATAATCTTTTAAAAATGGTGCTAGAACTAGAAGAAAAAATGAAAATAATGAAATGGTATTACGGTGCAAATTGATACTGGACAATTGTGAATAATTTGTTCATTATCGCTTTTGAGAATCTTTCGCCAATATTGGAATGTGTAGCATGACGTGTCATGAATAATTTCCTGCCGAAGTGCGTTACTAGCGTTTACCCTCTCATACAAACTTTGTGTGTTTCCTCCCAGCTGGTAGACAGTACCAATTCCAAAAAAGGGAAGAAGAACCTTCCTAATAATTATAGACCCATTGCTCTATTATCTGTGATCTCTAAAGTGATGGCGAAAGCAATCAAGACCCAATACCTAGAGACCTCCAAAATCGTGAATGACCGGCAATATGAATCTCCAGCTATAGCATTGGATATCTCCAAAGCATTTGACTGACACCAAAGCTTTCTTGGGAAACTTGTGTCATATGGTTTGCCGCCTCAACTTTGTCGCTTACTATCGAGTTTTCTCTCAGATGATCACTCCATGTGGGGGTTGACGGAGTATCCTCCGATACAATGGTCATCAACGCTGGTGTTCTACAGGGATCTGTATTGGCACCAACTTTGTTTCTGCTCCATATAAAATCTGGTGGAAGTGACCAACTGTTCCGTCCACAGCTATGCAGCTAATGCTATACTCCATACCACTTTATCATCTAGAGCCCCTTCTCTTTAACATCGTAGAAAGCCTTATCTATAGATATTTCCATGGTCGGTGTTCATCAGAAGTGTCGTCTGTTGTACCACCACGAGATATTCCAGATAGGCGAAGTAGACGAGCTCAAACTAACCGCCCCTTCATTCTCAAGCTAGAAACCTGCCGAACTTCTTCCTATCAGACGTAATTTTTCTATCAAACAGCGAAGTTGTGGAACTCTTTAACCTAGTGAGGTCTTTCCCTGTGTCTATGACCTCCGTACCTTCAAGAAAGATTTGAGCATCTGTCTCCTCTCCCAACATTCCACCGCAGACTCACACGATATTCTTCGAACATTATAGGTTTCCCTCTCGTGTAGTATGTATAAAAGTATAAAAAATTGTCTTATTAAACAATACAATGCTTCTGACTCGCTCCAACTCACAATAGTCTCGTATACAGATTGAGCTAGAGCGAGGCAAACTCAGTGTATTGCTTCACAAGAGAAAAAGAAAACCGCCACAGAGGGTTGTATACTACAATATGCGATGCGCGCAGGCCGACTAATTCTCACTCCAATTAAGGCAGTAACTCGCGATAGAAGCACGGTCTTGCATTGATTTGAGAATTTTTAATATATCATAACTAGGTGACCGGTGGCGCTAAAATAGAACGCCCATTTATTCCCCAGTCTTTGTCAAATCTCGCTTGCCCATATTAAATCACTATACATCGCTTATTCAAATTCAATATGTATACTGATTCGTGAAACTTAATCTATATCTTCAGTTGTAAAGTAATTTTAGATTTTCGGGTTTTATATTCAGAGGTCTTCCGCTGGTTTTACATTCTAGGAACGATTCTATCATGCCCCGGTACTTTTGAAAATATTTCCAGCCTTCCTGAAATCGTCAATTTAGAATTACAATATCGATATTTCAGATACGTGCGAAAGAGAAAGAAAGAGGATAGAAACTGCGGACAATCTATCCAATATGGAACGTGTATACTAGTCGAATCAATTTAGCAAAAAAGCTCGGAATTTTTTCCAAACAGACCAATCAACTTAATTTTTTGTGCAAATCGTTCCCGGACGGAGACTGAACGATATTGAACTCTAAGATCTAGTCGCTCGACCATTTTTCACCTGTTAAACCGGAAATTGGCCAATTTTCATGGGAAAATTTATTTTGTAAAATTGGTAAGTATTGCCAAAATTGGCTGGAAAACTCCACTCGGGGGTTTTCGGGGTCGCTGATCACGATTCCGAAGTTGATGTACTATTTTCCACCGCGGTAGCTAGAAATTGGCCAATTTTATGTCAGAAAAATGGATAAATTAGATAATTTCGTAATTTTTGTTGAAATTGGCACTGCTATCAAAAGTCAGGGAATTTATCCGTGACTATGAATCATTTGTTTCATATCCAATATCAAATGACTTCCGAGTGAAATTTTCTAGCCATTTTCAACAAAAATTACGAAATTATCCAATTTATCCATTTTTCTGACATAAAATTGGCCAATTTCTGGCTACCTCGGTGGAAAATGGTAAATTTAACTTCGGAATCGTGATCAGCGACCTCGAAAACCGCCTAGTGGAATGTTTCAGTCAATTTCAACAAAAACTGCGAAATTATTGAATTTGATCATTTTTGGGACATAAATTTGGCCAATTTCTAGCTACCGCGGTGAAAAATGGTAAATCTAATCGTGTCATTTTCAACAAAAATCACGAAATTATTAAATTTGGCTATTTTTCAGACATATAATTGGCCAATTTCTAGATACTGCGGACGAAAATGGTAAATCTAACTTCGGAATCGTGATCAGCGACCCCGAAAACCCCCCGGGTGGAGTTTTCCAGCCAATTTTGGCAATACTTACCAATTTTACAAATTTTACAATAAATTTGTCCATGAAAATTGGCCAATTTCCGGTTTAACAGGTGAAAAATGGTCGAGCGACTAGTTCTTAAAGTTCAATATCGTTCAGTATCCGTCCAGGAACGATTTACAACAAAAATTAAGTTGATTGGTCTGTTGGGAAAAAATTCCGAGCTTTCACTTTTTTAACTTCTAATTTGACCGGACTATATTTTCTCTGCTGATAGGTATAAGAAGGTTCAAGATACGTTGTGATCATTTCATTAATTTTCGTAAATTGAATCACCTTGTAAGTTGCTTGCGAATTCCAGTATCCAACTTTATCACATTTTTCGCACTCTATAATTTAGGACTGGAGTCAATAGAAGTTCCTTCGTACAAATTTCTTGATGCTTCAGGCAATTTTTACGAGTTCCGCAAGAAATTTAGAATATAAGAGGGTGTAATATTCCGCCTTCGGGCTTCGGGACCATCAAAATTGAAACGCCCAAAGTATTGCTTAACTAATTGAATAGAAACTTAGCTTCCAGTCTGTCGATTATTCATTACTCAAACACGTCCCCGTTGCGTTCTCCTGCAATGTTATTAGATCACTGAATTTTTGATCGCCTAGAGAAATTTATTTTATCGCTCTCGATGCTATTTCAACAGACCTTTTATGAAGTCCGGATTTTCATTGAAATGGTCGGCGTGTACGTGAGCGTTGGTGAGGTTGTGTATATCTAGTGGAATGGTGAAACATCAATATCATTTATTTTGCCGGAACTACGTGCAACTGTAATTTATGAGTTTTTTCCGATACATTTCCTCTCGTATCTTGAACCACTTCTTTGTGATGATGAACACGGTTTAATAGCGCAGTTAAATATACAAGAATATCTGATTAGTCAATGAAATTGAGAAGAATAGACGTTTCAATTGAAATTTGATTTGAACGTGAAACAGATACAGATCTACTTGTGTTGTAAATGTTCCCGTTTTTTTTATGAGGGTACGTCATAACTTGAAACTCTTGGTCAATTCATTTCGAAAATGTTTCGGATATTGAGTCAATCTACTAAGTGATCAGTCAGTTTTGATGGAATGCTTATAGATCTACGTTCAGATGCACGGCCGAAGTCGAATCATATTACTTACTGGTAAATCGATTGAAAACTATCCACATTCAGGATATGAAGAAATAGCAACTAATAATAATATTATCATAATTGATCTGATATGCTTTGCTCTACAACATTCTGTATTTCTATCATTTACCGAGCATTAATGAGGCTTGTCAGAATCGATATTGGTTAGGGCTTAAAAAAGGAAAAGTCGATAGACACATCTTGGTCAAGATCGCATTAACTCGAGAACTCAAGTCCAATGACTATTTGCTGCATCGCCACCGATCCTCTGATTGGGTTTTAGGGGATCGCGAAGCGGATCCTGAATTTTACAAGAAAATCTTCTTCAGCAATGAAGGTAATTTTTCATTCAATGGATTTGAATAAGCAAAATTGCAAAAGTTGACGAGACTCAGCCCCAAGTGATTTGGAAACAACTATTTCGATGGTGCGATTTGATCTTTATTTATTTTTGAACGAGTAAGGCAACACAATTACGCTTAATGGAGAACATTGTCGTATCATGTTGACTGATTATTTTTGGCTTGAATTGAATGGAATGAATTGGACAGAAATGTGGTTCCAACAGGTTCCAAATTTATTAAAAATAATCTGTATAAAAAATCGTACATGACTTGCATGTTCTGGGGGATGATTTTGTGCAAGTTTTGTAACGTTTTGGACATTGATAAATGAATAGTTCTAATAATTTGATTAAATAAAATGTGAATTACAGCTTTAATTTTATGAAAGAAAAATAAATTTTGAGTCAAAAGTTCGAGCTGAGGAAGTTAATGTGTAGTCGAAACAGTAATTTTGGACAGAGAACACAAACAGTTGATCATTCCAACTAAAAAATGTTACCGTCCTTGAAACTTGATTAAGCGCTGTGGAGTTGAATCTAAACTCTCTCTCCCCATCAATTCCTTCTGCTACCCGGCAAGGGAAAAAGGACGGAGACTTCTCGATCGTTTAAACCCTGAAATATGACAATGCGAGCAGTATCTTGACCTCAAGTTCGTGAGACAAATAACTAAATCAGCAGGAACAATCAGAATAATCCCACAACTGATTATGTTATCTATCCAAAATGTATATTTAAAATCATAAAAAGGAACTAAAGTCTTGAGAGTATAAGTAAACTAATAACTAATTATTCTCTTTCAGATTTCAATATTGTAATTCAATTTGTTTTTCTCGCTTATCAAATTTCCTGTTATTCGTTTATTCTCTACAAGGCTTTAATTCCTTTTTAAAATTTTGAATATACATTTTTGGTGAATAACATAATCAGTTGTGGGATTATTTTGATTGTTCCTGTTGATTTAGTTATTTGTCCCTCGAACTTGAGGCCAAGATACTGCTCGCATTGTCTATATTTCAGGGTTTAAACGATCGAGACGTCTTCTTCCTTTTTCCCGTGTCGGGTAGCAGAAGAAATTCCTGGTAGAGCTGAGATTTACCTCTATAAAGCTCAGTCAAGTTTTTCTAAATGTTGCTAACGACAATAGACTTAGATTTAATCAATAAAATAACTAGTAAAATCATAAATTATATGTTTTGCATCTCATATTTTCATCACACGACAAATCCCGCTATTAACGTTTGCTTTACATTTTCAAGACAGAATGCAAAGCTATGAAACAATCGGCCACAAACTAAGAACATTGACTCATAAAAATATCGTCCGAAAAATGATGAAACCGACTGGAACTCCATGGAATTCCACGGGATCCCACATGCTTGTACACTATAATTCTTAGATGGTTTTACCCTCGGTTTAATGGAAGAATCCACAAAATTTGGGCGTCATAATAATCAACGTTTAAGGTACCATTCGCGATATTAAAGCTGATTTGTGTAACAAAAAGTCGTGGAAAATTGGGTTCAATGAACGTAGTCATGATACGTTTGAATGATATTGCGTTTCATCGTTCATGACATTAAATGATGAAATTAAAACTGATATAATTAAATCCTCGATATTTCGCATACGTCTGTAGATCCTAATAGTTTCTGTATGTAATTGTTCCAAAACTGTCTAATTAATGGTGCGAAGTGCAGCATACTGAAAGTTGCGTTATTTAGAGTTGACAATTATTTCACCACTCGCAGCGAGTTACAAACTAACGTACAAGCGGAGAGATCTCAATCGTGGTTTAGAGGGAGTCGAATTGTATACAACGATCAACTTTGTCATTCAGTTCAATACTTAGGTATAACTATCTTTCAATTATCGCAATGAGGTATCACCATTATCTCTTTTCCTAGTCCAATTATTACTTTGATTATCAACTTATGTTTATAATATATTTAAATTTATACTGCTTCCGCTATAGCTATAGCTATAGGAGTATAGATTCATTTAATACTATACGTTTGGCTACGAATCGACGGGGACCAGGGTTGTCACACTGGGTTTTACTTCATGACTTTTCTCCATGAATTCATAAAAATATTTCTTGTGATTCAATATTTGTTCAAGTATTAGTCAGGGGATTTGTGGTTTAAGAATTATTCACGGTTCCTACGTTAGGTCGGATTAGTAGAATCCCAGTGAATAGTACTTATATATTATAGATATGGATTCTTTGGTTATGGTGATAATGTTATTACTACAAGTTAATTAAATTTCCCTACTTACAACGTCCACATCCACTTATAGGATATAAAATCTACTTTTAATCCAGTCGACGAAACGCTAAAATTTCCAAAAAATGTTTGCGCTGCTTTTACACGGTATCGTCCTTTTCGATTACATTGAAAAGGACAAAACGATCACCGGCTTATATTATGCAGATTCAGGTGGATGTATGATCGAAATACAAGTTTTCTTTTGTTTATAACTTTTTCCTGTTTTTGTTCTCAGTTTTTCACGAAAAACATGAAAAACCTATCTTTAACATTGTAGCGCTTTGAAAATATTTAATTGGAAAAATTAGTGAGGGAATTTACGATTTAGAAAATTTCATAAATGCAATTATTACTTTACTAACGGTATTTGAATATAGCGATTGAATGCACTACGTGAGAAATACAGCAATTAATAATATTGTAACTCATTAATGGTTAATAATACTTCAATAGCCTTGACAACCTTCAATTTGTACCTACCTACTTATATCTAATGCAAAAAAATTAAACGTATCTCATAAGTGCGTGATTGCAATTGGAAGGCAATCATTGAACTGTACCAATATTAAATTATTGAAATATTTCTACGTACATTCTCAAAATAACTATAATATTCTGACGTTGTTATAAAAAGTTCTCCCACGGGTCTGTATGGTATCCGGTAATTCGATGAGTTGTACAGCTATAAAAAAACTTCAATTTCCGCCAACACATTTTGCCTTGATTCAGTTTCGCATGATTTCATAATTTCCGCTTTATTATTAGAATGTCCGCTATAATTTATATCACTCCAGCAGTATATCTCGTAGTGATATAAATTTTCGTGAACATTTTTTTCTTCAAAATTTTCATGGAAATTTTCAATACGTTCTAAAAAAAAATTGAAATATTCAACCTTCCATCACTAATCTTTCGCATTTGGGATCTCGCTGCTTTTAAGCTTTTGAAATACTATTTTTGTTAGTCCTTGAATAGACTGATTTTTGATTTGATAGGATCTGTGAATGAGGAAGAGGAGAAAGAGATTGAAATAGAAGAAGTCAGCAACTTTTTCCACTTTGTATGTCTACAATATCAATTGTGTAAATTTGGTAATTCTGTGATAAGACTATGTTCTAATATATTCAATGTATGTCATTTTTGTTGTACATGCAACATATCTGTATTATGGATAAAATTTTGATTATATTTTAACAGATGTTCAGCATAATCTGAGTCTTCTTCCTGTAACTTCTTAAGTGTTCTTGAAAGTATTTACTAAAAATGCGTCCAGTCTGACCTAGGTATATACCAGGGCAACCATCGAAGTGTAGCTTATTTTGATATATTATCCTTTCTTTGGATTTCCCAATCACTTGCTGCGTCATATAAGGCCTAATTACATACCAACACCAGTTGCTAGTTGATAGCTTATTCTGGAACCTTAGGACTTTTAAGCATAGTAAATATTTCGTTGTCAATGAATACATCTGTCTTTCATCTTTCATCAATTATTCAATTCAAACGAATTTACACCTCGTACTCGCCGGTAACCTCAGGAGTACCACAAGTTAGCCATTAGCGCTCTTACTCTTCATAATTTATATTAACCGTATTGGTAAATGTTTCAAAAACCCATGGTCAGAGGTATTACCTGCGGCAACTCTCAAACTATAACCTGTGCGTTCATCTTGGAGACAACGACACAAGTTTTTGTGGCATGAGGGCATAAGTAGACGTGGAAGCAACGAGATTGCTTCATGTATATTGAAAGCTTTCTCTAATATATCGACACATAAGCGAAATCTAAAAGTTTGAAGCGATAACTGTGCGGGACAAAAAAAATAAAATGCTCTTGTTTTAAAGACCCCAGAAGACTTTTTATGATTTCAAAGTCGCTCCTGAACTTAAAATCAATACAACCAAGCTGCAAATTTCCGAAGCTCAATAGATCTATGTTGGTCGAGAAATTCCTGGGTCCTTTAAAATACGAAAGACTCTCAATGAAGAAAAACTTATGGAAGCTAGCGTTAGCAATATTCTGGATTTCTGGTGGGCCACCAACTAAAATAGAATAAGCTTCTGGCCACGGGGTGTACAATGAGCCCAACTAAGTGGCCTTGGTGTATCTGTGGGCTAAGCTTCCTCCCCTCAAGTGATGATGATGATGATAACCCAACATTAATATTTTTGCAGTATAAAAACATCACTCATCTCGGATTTATGTTTTTGGCACTTATTTCACTATTTACTTCAAGTCTTCAATTGTCTTCGGGCATTTGTAATAATAAATAAAAGATTTTGTTCTCTACAAGTATTTCATCTCATGTAACGAGAGGTTGTACTAAGTTATTATTTGAAATTATGGTGTATCTGACAAATGGATTGAAAATATGTCACAAAGAGACCCAATTGCATTTTCTGTATATACTTTCTGACCAATATGAAAACTGAGTTTGAAAATGTTGCTATTAGCATCATTTATCAAAAACTTATTTCTAAAAATGTATGAGATAGCAACTCGCCAGCAGCTTAAAGATCGTGAGTTTTGGTTTTTACGCCCCCCCTGTAAAATTTATAAATTGTTAATTAGGCCTCTATGGATAGAAGGGACGTATGATTATTTCGTTCCGATCGGAGAATTCTCACAAAACATTGAACTGTTAGTATTGCATCGTAGTTTGCTGTTGCTGTAATTCTGCTTTTCCACTGAACATTTCATGATATTGACTCATGACGATATTCATTTATTAGCACGTAAATACCGTAGCATTAATACTCAATTCAATTATTTGCTTAGCTTGATGGATCTGGTTGTACAAATAATATTGATGGATGTGTATGTATACAATCACACGAGTCGATAAGCGAATATTTAATTTCTAGTAATTCTGCCATATTTACAAATTATATATAAATTCTCGTGAGATAGGTCACACTAACACTATATGCTTATTATTAATTAAAATTGGTACAATAAGGACGCTTTGTGCTGATACAATTGTTGTAAGAAATCCCGTTTTAGACATTGATACGTCCTCTGATGATGGTCGTGAGACCGAAACGTACGTAAAGACGAAAATAATAAGCGCATGTGCTAGTGTGACCTATTTCCCGAGAATTTATATATAATTCAAGAGTCATTATTAATATTTTCTAATGAAGTTGTATCTGTTTAATATGATTCTGTCGAATCGATTTTCAATCATATCGGAAATGAACCACATTTTTGAGATTCAAATTTAGAATACGATTTAAAAGGGATTTTAAAGATTTTATTAGTTTCGGATAAGATCTATTGATTATCTTAGCAAAACGTTAACAATTTTTCAAATCATTTTGTCCGCATGAACATTTGTTTTTCGTCAATTTTCTTCTTTTCTCCGTAGATATCTCTGCAAATAATATATAACGAATAAATCTATCATAACTGTAAGGATTTTTTTGAGAGCATGCCGCTCTCATATGACAAGCCACATGAAATTAGGGTAGAATAAATTGGAGGTTAAATAGAGACTATGATTTCCTATAAGACATAATAATATAACAACAATAATTGTAAATGAACGGGAATCGTTCCAGTCTAGTGAAATAGCCATATAATCGGTAAATAAACAACCAGCGCCTGGTCAGTTTTAGCTGGCTTTCTACGTGTTCTATTCGAAAGTAAATTGAACATGTTTTCCTTTTGACGCCCAGAATTATTTCCGCCAAATCGTGCTTTCGCTGAATAAGTATTAATCGAAAAAAGTTTCCAAACATCCAGGCTATCGTTCGTTATTTTTCACACACAGGCACGTTTTCATATGTCCACCCTTAATTTGAATCATCTGCTGCCGGGAAAAACTCCTCTCACCGACGTTCATCCTGTTATAGCCAATTTGTCTCGGTATTGTAAAGCAGTTTTTCATTATACTCACCGGATATCATATTGATTACAATGTTTTAATTTCAACAAAGAAGCGATGCACATTCACCGGTCTTCGTTTTCATTTTATAATTCAAATCACAAACAAAATTTATTTTTCAAGTATTCATAAATAGATTCTTTGATTATTTGTACCTATTGGCTTCCAACTTTAGACAAAAGTATGAATGGATGAAATTTCAAAATCGTTGAATCAGTATTTCATGAATAAACGCGAATGCTTGTTCATTTACTATAAATTCATAAATAAATATATTATTAGACAGTTTCAGCTACTGCTGTCAGGTAAAATATAGCGTGCATTTGAATAAACCCGTATTGTTGTCATCTTGATTTCTTGGTTCACACGAATAGTTAACTTAATGGACATTTAGATACCCTAATATGATACTAAGTTCGCAATTAAAACTGTTCTTGCATTAGCAGTCAGTGTCGTCTTATAAGCCTGGGTGATGCTTCCTGATAGTAGTGGAACTTATAGTTGATTTTACTGGAGACCAAGAGATTTCAATTGAATTTGCATCCGAAAAATTTGTGGAATATCATGTTCTATTCTCGGCTGTTACATTTTTGGTGTATACTTATTTGAAAAGTAGGATATATTCCGTTCTGCAAATAAATAGGTGCAGGTTTTTCCCAGAATATGCAGTGTTTGAAAAAGGGCATATTCTTTCGACGAATCTCATGGTATGTGCCCGAGTTGGCAAAAGCGTGAGCATTTCTAAATGTTCAGTCTATAGAAGGGGACGATTTTTGTTGAGCGGTTTCGACTCATAAATCAAAATTGGTACTGTACAAGAAAATATAGGTATACAGTTTGGACAGTCTCCCCAAACCATGTAAGGTTTTGAAGTGACCTTTTGTGTTTAATGATCCCAACTAGCTCATTAGCATATTTTACATTCAGGGCTCGTAGTGATACGTGTTCTTAGATTATTGATCGATCGAATTACCTTGAGCGCCAACTGCTTTAGCCAATAAAGTTAAGATAAAATCCTGAATCAAGAATTTCCGGCACTAGGAGGTGGATGAATGTTGATGATTATATCAGAGAAATAAAGACAAGTTTCAACTCAACAATTTGGTTTTAGTTTTTAATTCCACAACTGATTATGCATTCTTCCCAAACTGTATATTCAAAATTATTAAAAGGATTGAAATCTTGAAGAGAACTAGTGAAATACATAAAATATTAAAATCCGAAAGAGAATATTTGGATACTAAGTTACTGATTGAAGTTATGACAATTTATACTTCAAATTATATAAAAAAATGGTTGTCTCAAAAAATGTGAGTGAGTTAATTCAGGAATTTGCAAGAGAACAATCGGATAAAAGTTTACAGAGTACAGTATACTGAAATTGGGTTCGTAGATTTTATATGAATAATCTGTTCAAGCAATATTAGATGATTTAGTCGGTGATCTCATGAAGCATTAAATGACAGCTTTATTTAAGTTCACCCAGATCAATAATAATTCTGTTATCCCACCAAGACCAGCCTAAAAAGATATATATGAGGAAAGTCAAAGAAAGGATGTCCGATCTTCTATGAGCTCTATGCTCATATAAATTATTTACAGTCCACTCGAATTGGCTAAGGTCATCGAAGAATATTAGCACTGAGCAGGAGAAGAAGTTAAGCGGGACGCCAAGTTGTTTAAAGTTCAGATTTAAGAGATTAAAAAGTATGTAATTGTATCAAATTGAATAAATTAATAACAACATTATCAACATAAGAAAAATCAATTGAAACGATCAACAGAAATCATACATAGGAGATAATTGCTATGTTAAACAAGTCTAGAGCACGACCTAGACCATTCTGGCTAATGATTTGGCAAATTAGATTCTGAATAAAGACTAGAGAAAGAGTATAGTAAATGATTATCTAATTTAGATTCGGGTATGAGTTGATATTCATTTATTATTGAAAAATATCATCGATCAGAGAATATACACGTCTACAACTAGGCTTAGATACAATTTGACATCAAATTACATGTTCACTGTCGATAATAATCTTCCAATAAAGGCAATTAATAACAAATAAGATTACGACTCAGCCATATAAAATTCACAACCAAGATGCCGTCCAGTCCCTTTCCGTTTTCTAGTCACCCCACTCATCGCTTGTCGCGAGACCTCCCTCGAGTTTTCGCGCAAGTTAGATAATCGATTTTCTATTAAAACATAGATGTCAGTCGTCGTCTCTTTCCAAGTTTAATCACCTATAATTCCGAGCGGAAACCGTTATTAAGATTATTCAAGCAATTATTAGACATAGTAACTTACAACGTTACAACCATTGAGTACCTATGGCAACCGGCTTCTGCCATCAGTGTGCGATTAGTAGCGTAGTTTATAAAGAAATTCATCTTCGGACCGCTCAAAACTTTATCTAGAGACTTCTATTATTCATATGGATTTTGGGTAAAATACCAAGTGAATTATGTGAGATTTAATATTTTTGGAGTTCTCAAAATTGAGAAGGATTCCATGAAAGTCTGTGTCAGAACAACAGTTATACTGAGCATGATTAATTCAGAAGCTTTACGTTTCATCACGTTGTTTTCCACGATTTAAATTCATTTTGACTTTATTCTCAACAACATTATATTCCATCCATCTCATGCAACGACTTGTATTGAATGGTGCCATCATTGTGTATCCTACGGATGATATAGATCTCGACGTGAGATAATTTGCTTCAAGGTACACTGTATGGCATAGAATCAGCTGTAAAACTACGGCCTTTCAGTATTTTGACAATCTGTGATTCAATCGTTGGCATCGATAGATAGCACAGTGTTCAGAGGATAAGTGATGGATTGGTTTTTTTGTTGAAACATTTTTCTCCATTTATGATGGAACTTTTCCTTAGCAACATTGTAGCTAATAAATTGCTTATTAAAATTGCTGTGATGCTCGAGTTTCATGTGACAAGGGAGATTGATGGTATCCATTAGAAAAGCTACTTTGATCTATATTGTTTCCCGAACTAATTACGCAACTTTAACATTATTACACGAATCCACTTCACGTATCTATTTACTAACATCACGGCAACTTCTACGACATGACGTATTTCCTTCCCGTAGGGAAGCAGATTTATCGTAGTGGAGTTTACAGAAAACAATGTACTCACATCAATTTACGTGTAGAAATTATAGAGATTGCGGCGTTTCTATGATGGGACTAATTGATTTTAGGATCGTACGATATCAAACAGCTAACAATAAATAATGTGGAATGGTCGACCATTAGCTCAACCGAATTAATCACGAACTTCAGTAATGTAGTGTTGTGCTAAATTACTAGTTCTGAAGGGATTCAACTTTTTTTATGTTTTTCCTACACATGTTTCACGGTACTTGCTATTATGTGAAATACTTCATTTGATGTCCTATGTTTGGCTTGTTTATAATTTTACTTGTTTTGATCTACACAATATGATGAATATATCACGTGTAAATTGTCACTTTTCGTTAAACTACTTACTGCGGTAAACTTCAAATCCTCGGGCGCCAGATTTTTCTAAAGGTTTACTCCTTTTTGAGGACTTCTGCTAGGGTCATCACCACAAGGCCTGTCACTATGCTATCTATAGATAGCCTTGTCCCTAGGGTAGCTACAGTGAAGTAAAGCCAGGGCCCATTGGGCAGAAAACAGTATCAAAATTGTAGGCTTTAATTACAATTGATACTTGGTTAAAACTTAGCTCATTTAAAGATGGAGCAGAAATAACTTAATAAAACGGGGAATTCCAAATATTAAATATATAATAATAATAAAAAGTACACTTTCAGAATAATTAGTGGAATGCAATTGAACGGTATAATTCACAAAAATTCACCCAGACTGAAAATGTTAGGAAGCTCAAGCGGTAAAAGAAAACTGTTACAACATATCTATTTTTTACGATATGTTCGGTATTTAATTTCAATTCAACGGTACGGAATCGGTTGATAAATGATTTACATTTATCAATTTACGGAAAACACAAATCAAGCAGTTCCTATAGTAATAAGCGGTGTACGGTAATCATTCAGATAGCATTGTCACTTGAAATGTTGTTAAAACGCACTACGATATATCAAACGGTTAAAATTTGGTCGGATCGGAAAATATATCGTAATGCCCGAAAATAAAATATTAAGCTATCATTTACGTCATGTAAAATTCACTAACTGACTTCACTCTGATTCTGATTGATAATAATACTTAATTATGAATTAATAATGATAATAATAATCCCGATCTTTTGTCTGTCACTGCCTTTTATATGTTTCCGAGGTTCTGGTCAAGTTCGCACCACCAATTCCTTATTTTGTGGAAGTGACGCTACTTTTTAGATCTAAAATTCGCGCTCATGACATCTCGGTAGTTCCTCTTGGCACAGTAAACAAATGTTATCGTAGTTTTTTGGTTGTTCGCCCTTTTTACACATAAGGCTGTTCAAACTTTGATGCGTTAACTTACCAGATCCCCGTTTTTGCAACATAAGTTAATCGGAATGAATGCCATTTTTCAAGTGGGCATGAATTCAATTCATTTATTTGAATAATTACACTTATTCAAATTTACGGAGATTTAGAAAAGTCTCGATCACGGAATACACATTCGGAGTTCACGCATATCTGTTGAAATAATGAACTGTTCAACCGGAGTTTACATGTTCGTATTTACTGCCTGATCTAAAATGAATGATATTTCAAAATTTAAGCTTCGTTACAAATATAAATTAACGTTTTCGTTTTTCCAATCTTGAAAGATTTTAAAAACCTAGCAAAGTAGTCGAGAAATCGAAAAACCCTCATAATAACCGTCTCTAACACAACAACAACAGTAACCAAGAATAATTAACTACAATCAGAGCAGAACTTCATCTCGCGCTCCAAAATATGAACACTATAAATTATACCCAGGAACCGAAAACTATAAAAACTTACTACCCACTGCATGGCAAGCAGAATGGCAACACAGAGAAACCAAGCTGAGGCAGATTAAAAATTCAGCGATCGATGGCTGACCAACCCTCAAACCAAAAGACACCACATTATTTTAACAAGACTCCGATTTGGCCACACAAAACTCACTCAGCAGCAACTCTGGCACCGTCAAGAGAATCCAATCGTTTAAAGTCAATGGGAGTTAAATTTTATAGAATTTTTAACGATCGGAATAAATAGCCAGATTTTTTATCCTCAACTTTTCCAGGCTATCTAACTGCCATAAGCTTAAAATAAATAATCTTACCTTTGAATACTGCTTTCCTAACAGTCGGAAACACTCAATCAGTCCTCTGAATAGAACAATCTTTTCTTGTCTATTCATATTTTTTCCAGTTATTTTAGACAAAGAAATCTTTTGTACTTGGTCTATTCATTCCTACAGCCTCCATAAATATGATTCGACATCTTCTGCCTGCTATAAAATATGATGAATTATACTGTATCCGGAAATTTATCCAATTCAATCGCAGGATGGTGCGAAGCAATTTCTTCTAGTTTTATGAATGATACAAATAAATGGCCTTTCCTTCCACTCGAACATTGGAACATCAATCAACATCTCACGAAACGGAGAAAGTATCACCAAATCGTTGTAAGAATTTCAAATGTTGTAAATAATGTTACCGCAAAATACACCAAGGTTTTTTTTCTACAAACTGGAATATCGATACGTTTAGCCGCGTGAAACTCCGAAAGAAATGCTATCCTCGTTGATGAGTGATTGGTTGGGTAGCAAGATGAAGGAATTATGGGGATGAACGGGCAGATTATGGATAATTGCTCCAGGCAAAAAAGTAATCTCGGAGAGAGGGTGTAAAATTTATTGCATTGCTGATGGAAAGATGATAGCTACAAAAACTGTAACTAAATCATCACCGGTAGGCTTAGTTTTATATCTATGTTTGACGTGAAAAGGCCCCTATCACGCCATTATTTCTACGTTTTCATGATTAATTAAATTTGCTTCTAAATGTTATTTATTCGGTGTCCGTATCGGATCTGGAAGGTTAATACGTGGAAGAAATCACGTATGCTATCATGGAAGATGAGAAGCGGTGTTTCTGAATTATTTCAACTTACTCCATTTTCGAATATTTCCATTTTGAAACCTTTATCGTCCTAGGGAGTTAACCAATTTTCCTGTCGAATAATTGCTTGAACCCAAGGAGGTTTTTCATAGTAGATATCACCGCTGAATTCTACTATCATTCGTTTTTCTTTCAATAACTTAATGATTTTATAAACTTGGAGATTATTGGTTCTACATTACTATTTACATAATAATAGGTGAATGCTTCACTCGAAGAAGAGTACCAACATCGAAACGTATATAGAGGTAAATAAATGATAGCTCAAAGAGTAGTGATGAATCATTTCTCAATAATATACATGTTATTAACATCCGAATCAAGAATCCAATCATTCGTTTTTCTTTCAATAACTTAATGATTTTATAAACTTGGAGATTATTGGTTCTACATTACTATTTACATAATAATAGGTGAATGCTTCACTCGAAGAAGAGTACCAACATCGAAACGTATATAGAGGTAAATAAATGATAGCTCAAAGAGTAGTGATGAATCATTTCTCAATAATATACATGTTATTAACATCCGAATCAAGAATCCAATCAGAGTAAAAGATTTACCATACCATCGGTTCCGAAAAAACGCCTGCTCCATATCTTTAGAGATTTTTGAGGTATCTGAGATTTGTAAGACTAACATAAAATTTTCCCCTCTGTCCAATATGGATGAGAACACTATCCAACTAGCTTTTTAACTGAAAGTAAGCCCAACTTGACATACATTTTTTATAGACTTACATCAAAGACATCGTATTCGTTCCGAAAAATGAGAAAATCTTGAAAACACGAATAAGGACCGTCTGCGAAAATCTTAGTCCAGATCTGATTTTGAATGCAACGCCAGATGTATTACTTAGGGGCATTAATAAACATTGTTGGCATTTCGAACAGTACTTATAGAAGTGAAATAGTGCTCCTCAGGATTGAAATTCGACGTACATTCACGTCGTGTGCTATGTAAACTGCGAAAACGGTATCCTCAAGAATAAATTACTTTGAAGAGAAGCGTGAAAATGGAGTTCCAGAATATCTTCGCTTCACTAGCCTTGAGACATACGAGACATACCAGAAAGCCACAACGGACTAGAATGTTTTTAAATGTAGATGAGTTTTGGAACAAGTGTGGAATAGTGTTTTGATCTACATATCAAAATTCTTCATAAATAATGCTTTTTTAGACAAAATTAAGAATAAGTGATTACTGGAAATGTGTTAGTGTTTTAGTTGAGGTGAGTGTTACAATTACTGTTTGGTGAAGTTAATAATTTTGTGTCATTGGTTAATATGCAATATCTGAAGAAATCTTGTGTAAAGCAGTGAAGTGATATTTGTTATTTTGGTGCGTTTGTCCAATAAGCTGGAGGGGAAACATATGTATGATAACATACAAATTTTGTTCAAAGTTTAAAAAAGTTTGCACAAAAAAAAATTATTTATTATCGTTTATTGTCATTCAAATTATACTATCACAAAGAACTGAATAATTTTCACACTAGTACGAAAGTAATTAACATTATTCATTGGCATAGACGTTCCTTCCAATTTTGAATCAGAACAATGTTGAATATTATCGTAAATCCATTATTAGGACAACATTTTAAGGAATTTAATAAATTTGTGGCATTTTTGCATACGACGTTTCTTTTCATCGCACAGCAGAATAATGTAATTTAATAATCATTTATTAATGATTGTTTATGTATTATGAGCATTATTCCCCCCTCAAATTGTTGTTTTACGAGATGTTGGCTTTACCTTACATTCACTCCAATTCAATCCAATAGTTTTCAATCACTTATTTTCAATTTATTCAAACTACAAACTATTAAAGCCAATAAATAATTTATTGTTAATATTCCATTTACATTCAGGTAATTTCGTAGACTAATGTATTCTCTATTATTATTCACATTTGGAAAACTGCAGGATAAAAGCATTCGCGCAATTGAGATTCTATATTTTCAATGGTTCATTCCCCGGATTACATATTCAGACTCCACATGATAATGAATAAATCGGAGTGAGATATTACAGAATTAGGGGCTTTTGTACATTTTCAATTGCCAATGGTGAGTATCTACATGTGAATGCATAATGTACTCGAGGATATTATCTTCATGCAAATTTCAATTATACGATCCACTCTCCAACCCAACGTTATTCTTGCCAATTCCTCCGAATTTATTCCGGATATCTGTTACCTCTCGTGTAACAGCGAATTCATTTTATTGTTGTCAGGTCCGAATAAACAACCATCAGGTACAAAAGTTTGACTCCACGAAACGCATTAACTTTTATTATCCTCGAATTTATGAGACAACTTCATCGACAGAATTATGGTTCTTGTAAGCGGATAGAGAAGATGATGACAAAGTTTAGAGAAGTTTGGACCTATAACTAAAGTTTGTTCGTTAATGTGGTAAAAACAATGAAGATTTTTTTTACAACATCTAGCCGTACCTTGGCTACTTACCGTCTCGGTGGTCTTACACCCCCTTTTCTGAAGGGTTGAAAATTAAAAATATCAACTCTCAAAGACATTGAATCGATTCAAAACTTTTACAGTATATTTAAGTTGATTTACAACTGATTTCACCCAAATTTCAACAAAATCGTTCAACAACAACAGAAAGAATCATTGAAGTTAACTTAAATTTACACCTTTTTTAACAGGTTATAAAAAAACGGCGATGTGGTCCAGGGGCTAGGATACTGGCCTACCCGCTCAGGAGACTCGGGTTCGATTACCAGCAACGGAAAATTTGTTTTTGTACATTTTCTTAAAACATTATTAATTTTTCAATTTTATTTAGTTGTGTAAATATAATGAAAGAAATAATTTATTTCATTATCTTCACACGTGCAGCGAAAAATGATTTAGAATGTGAAACAATCATATAAAATTCAGTAACCAAATCAATTGATTTGCGAAAAGTTACTTTGCCACGAACACTATTTATCTATTTTCCAAGTGACAACACATTTCTTGCAGTTACTGCCATTTCATTATTTTTTTTTTGCGTAGAGGCGGGGAAATGTTGCATAGACGCCTCGGGTGCCCGTGCCCCCGGGTGTGCCGGATTCCTACCCACTAAAACCCCTCCTCCGTGAGGTTGGTTCTCCATCCTAAGGGGAGCCCCACAGCACTACGGTCATTATAGTCCTATTGTGCCCTCACTTGTTTCTACCCCCTCATCAGTTCGGTGTATTCTATGAATTGCAGTAGCCTGACGTAGGGAATACTTCTGATTTCCTCGGGTGTAGTCTTATCGTCTCCGAGGTATGTCCGACGACCTACCGTGTATGCCGTGCACTGACACAGCACATGCATAGGTATCTCATCTTCCACGCCGCAACCCCTACAAGTGGGCTGATCTACCAGTCCCATCGTGTAGAGGTGTTTGTTGCCTGGGGCGTGTCCGGTCAGGAATGCAACAAGATTCCGTATTTCTTGTCTGCTGAACGTCAGCAGATTTTTTGCTCGTTGCTGCTGGAGATCTCCCATCAGTCGCTTGGAGTGCGATATACGGGGCAGTTCCCTCCAGTAGGCACGGTGCTCTATCTCGAGCCATTTTTGGATTACAGATTTCGCTGTGGCATGAGAAATGCCACAGGTTGGCTCTGGTCCAATAAGTGGTTTTTCCGCCTCCGCTTTAGCGAGTGCGACGGCAGTTTCTGTCCCTTCTCACTCGCTAAAGCGAAGGCGGAAAAATCACTGATTGGACCAGGGCCAACCTGTGGCATTTCTCATGCCACAGCGAAATCTGTAATCCAAAAATGGCTCGAGATAGAGCACCGTGCCTACTGGAGGGAACTGCCCCGTATGTCGCACTCCAAGCGACTGATGGGAGATCTCCAGCAGCAACGAGCAAATAATCTGCTGACGTTCAGCAGACAAGAAATACGGAATTTCATTCGTTACAGTAGTGTGATAACCAACATCACTTATCCATACGATGGATGGAGGAAGTTGTTTTGATTCATTACCCTATGATAATCGACATCCTTCGTTTTCCAAAAAAAAATTAGTTCGGCAACAGGAATGAAAACTGCAGTACAATATATCTTGCGTCACAAAGTTTAGTACTTGAATCTTGCCAGGAACGACCGACAGTACCCATCTTTGATGATCCATGTTACAGAGATATTTTAAGTTATAAAAAATTTCACTCTAATAAAGATGTAGGCAAATTTTGTTATACTGCATACATTTACACATTTTCCGATTTAACCGATGAGCACCGTATTATTTACTCTCCGGTTAATATCTGGCTACAAATCATTGGAGAATTCATACTCATAAGTCACTCTGACGCCTGACACCTATGGTGTTCCATAAACTTTGCTTTAAAAAAGGATCTGGGAGAATGTTCTTCATCTAACTCTATTTTGGCAGCTTAACAGATAAATGCGAGAATTCATGAATTACATTCCAGGTATAGGATATAAGAATAATCATCACACTCTGATGAATGAGTAATTTTGACATTCAATTCTCAAATTCACACTTCATTAACATTACAACTAACTTATGATTGCATTTTTGAGGGCTTACGGTACCTTACAAACAATGAATATCGAATGAAAGGAATATTATTTCAGCAAACGATATGCAGCTCTTCCAATTCCTCTCTATAATTTATGAACTAGTACACAGTTGGCAGTAACATTTAATTTGCATTCAGCCATTAAGAACTTTGAGAAATATGGTTGCACTTGGATAGTTGTTGACAGATGTTCACGAGGTGCTTATTGTTGAGCAATGAGCAAAGAGTGGTTAATGGAAAGCGCATTACTATTGTCGGTGTACTGTTTTAAATTGCAGCCAGGCAACTTAATTCCATGTATCCGTCTGAGTAGTGGCATAAATTGATGACACTTCGCTCGTACAACTTCACAAGTTCCGCTGGTGCTTTGCGTTTGTTTCTTTGTATGTAGTGCTGCTCCTTTCCAGATTATAAACTCGTTCGTACATTGAAGCATTATATAATCTCCGCAATTTGCGCGGTTTCTAATAGAAACGTACAGGTAATTTGACGTCGTCCTTATTTCGCTAATGTAATATGAGCTATAATATTAAGAGGAACGTTTATATTTAATAACTCATATCTGTACTTTGAATAAATGTTTCAGGATCATTCCATTTAATACTTATTTCGGTAATTGAGTTTCTTTATCACTGCATGATATACTGAAGATTCATCAATCTTCAGAAATTCATAGCTATTTTTTATTTAATTAGGAAGCGAATGTAAGTACAAAAAATGAAACGTGTGGCACTCGGCGACTGCCGCGGTAAAGCTATTGCATAGCACTACGCCACTGGAAAAAGTTGGGTAGAAAAACATCCAGTTCACGAATTATGAGTAAAAAAGAGTATAATCTTGATCTCTATGAAGAGTATTCTGTGACAAGTGCATAGATAACTCGACTACCGGTAGTAGAGTTATCTATGGTGACAAGTGTCAGTTGACTTGTAAACACAATTTTATACGAAAGTTTAACGTTCAGATCTCGATAGCGCTTTCGGCTCCGGGATTTTCACGTGGCCTATCGAAATTAGAAGGTTCGAATTGTATAGAAACACAATTGCATGAACGCCAGACGACTTATGTAATTAGCTACGAAAGTAATCATTTTGACATATCCTCGAGGAGCTCGCTGCGCGTAAGTTAGAGTTTATACATTTTACCTCTATTTTGTTAATTTGGGGCCGTTTCGAACCCCGTGCGGCCGGCGCCAGTTGTAATAAAGTATTTTGGGCTATGGGCCGCTAGCTTTTACCCGATTTCGGTATATTTAAGTAGCTAGAAAATTCCCTTTCGTACGTCGCACGTCAGATGCTAGTAGGTGACAGCTGAGAATACCTCAAACTGTTTTAATTAAATTTTCCTATTTAATCGACATTTTGGGGCCCGAGACTATGCTATTTAATTGGCCTCGTTCATAAACTAACGACATGGAGTGAAAACCGCATGCAAAAAGTCCTCGTTAAGACGTTCTATGTACCGTAAATTTGCACTTTTCTAACTCGCGACCTACGCGCTTCTCACGTGAACGTCATTCGATTTATCGGAATTTAACCAATTCAAAACAGTTTTCGACCCAGTTTGGGGCTATCACGACCTTTTAAAAGGTTCAAAGTTAACATTTCGGCAATTTTAAGCTCGGCCGAGCTACATGGTAGGCGTAGTGGTGGGTGTCAGGATATTTCGTTACAGTATTGGTTTTTTGTTTTTTCAGATTTTCGTTACGGTATTTGTCTTTTGTTTTTTTTTCTTGATTCGGTCGACGCGCTCAAAGCCCGCGATAAAAGCTGTATGCAATAGCTTAAAAATCAATTTGAATTAATACGAGGGCAAGGTAAAAAGTCCCTGAGAAATGAACCAAAAAATGATTTATTTGGTCAAAACTTGTTTTATTTCTTAGCATAATTTCCTTGTGGCCCGATACACTTCGTCCATCGTTTACTAATTTTTTGATCCCTTCCAAATAATACTATTTCGGCAATCCTTCAGAATAGGCGTTTGTTTCAGCGATGACCTCATCGTTGTAGCCAAATCTCTTTCCGCCGAGCCATTTCTTCAAGTTTGGAAATAGATAAAAATCGCAGGGGGGCAAATCTGGAGAATATGGTGGATGAGGAGCCAATTCGTAGCTCAATTCATGCAATATTGCAGACTTGTTGGGTTGTCGTACCATTAGAGATTCTTCCGCCGTTTTCAGCTTGAGCAATTATGACTTCCTTTGATGACTTTTCATTACCCACGTCCAAATTGTTCATGTTTCCAAATACATCCAAATATCAAATATAATTGATAAGTATACTCACTGCTATTATTCCATCTAAATAGGATTTTCCTTGTGAAAACTATGTGCTCTATTTGCAACCATTTCCATCAACCAATATGTGAACCATTTACAGCCAACTCCAATTCCTCATTATACAATATAATAATACCCATTCGATTATATCCGTTTCCGTTGAAGAATTACCTTTCCTCGAAAAAAGTGCTGGCTATGATCGCCATGTGAAGAACTGTCCGTGTATATCCATCTGGAGGGCTTTCAGGTTCGTTGGAATTCGAAGGATCAGAATTTGTAAGAAGGTTTCTTACCATATCTTCATAATAGCATACTTCTATACACTGCCTTGTCAACATGCGTTGTCCTGGTGGAAGAGCACTTTTTTCTTCTCCAAATGGCGCTTTCACTTCAAATCGGCGTCGCATCGACGCAAGGGCTCTGCATAATATATGCCGGTAATCGTGTTGTCCTTTTCAAGGTAATCGATATGGACGATACCGTATGCATCCCAAAAAACTGTCTCATGACTTTGTTGGCCGATAAGCCCACTTTGGCCTTTTTCGGCTTCTATTCGCCGGGACAAGTCCACTGTTTCGACTGTTCTTCGGGCTCAGGTGTATTGTGGTGGATCCATGTTTCGTTCACGGCTACGAAACGGTGCAAAAGGTCCTTTTTATCGCGCTTGAACATCGCCAAACACTCCTTTGAAGTTGTCACACGATCGCGCTTGTTGTCAACAAAGAGCAAATGCGGCATTTATCTGACAGATATCTTTCTCATATTCAAATATGACTGATAAAGGAAAATTTATCAAAATTTGTTAAATCTTTTTGTTCACAACTGCTTCAACAAATTTTGATACATGTTTCTTTATCACAGCCATGCCGTGTATATACCTGAGGATGAGGTGTAATAATTAACCTCGAAACCTGGTAGTATGGATCTACAAAAAATGTATTCTGAGAATTAAACATTAGAATATTAATATCAATTATGAACTCAAACTTGGGTGGAACTAATTCTTTGTAATACAATTGTATGACAACTGTGTTAATAATAATGTGTAAGCATACATATTTTGAACTAAATAGTTCAACTCAAGATATTTTAACCCTACGTGTTTCGATAATGAATGCTGGCTGAAAAATGAAATACGTAACCCCCCCCCCCCGGAACTCTGAAATACAAGCGATATGATTCAGGTACAAGAAATAATGATAAAAAGTATATTAATGATCAGTAAATATCTATTACAGATATAAAATAAAAATGTGCCTGTTTAAATACTATTTGGGGATAATAATTCAAACAATGGGTTACCCTCAGCTGGAGAAAAATAAATTGCTTTTTCGTTTATGCCGGGATATCAACAATTATCTTGGTCAAGGGTGGTTGTGGAATCTAAAACGTGTGTCTTACTTTACGTTTAGAATAATTATGTCACTGTCACACTGACATCATCAATAACCTATAAATTTCATACCTATTTATTTCAGTTGTTAAACAATAATGAACTACAAATTATGAAATAATTATGTGAACTTTGAACCTTTTCAAAGGTCGTGATAGCCACAATCCGGGTCAAAAACGGTTTTGAAATAGTTAATTTTCCGTAAATCGAATGACGTTTACGTGAGAAGCCGGTAGCACGCGAGTTAGAAAAGTGTTAACTGGTTGTACCTAATACGGCTTTACGACGACTTTTCGCGTGCCGTTTTTGCTCCATGTAGTTAGATTTAGTATCGGACCGTGTCTGACGTCTCTTCTTTTTTCGATAAATGTCCAGTAAATAGGAAAATTTGATTAAAACAGTTTGAGCTATTCTCAGATCTCAGCGACGCGCGTCTAACGTGCGACGTACCAAAGGGAATTTTCTCGCTACTAAAATATACACGAAGCAGGTAAAAGCTAGCGGCCCATAGCCAAAAACACTTTATTGCAACTGGCGCCGGTCGCACTGGGCAAGAAACTGCCCCAAATTGACAACACCGAGGTAAAATGTATAAACTCTAACTTACGCGCAGCGAGCTCCTCGAGGCATATGTCAAAATGATTTCGTTCGTAGCTAATTACATAGGACGTCTGGCGTTCATGAAATTACCTTCTAATTTCGATAGGCCACGTGAAAATCCCGGAGTCCATAACGCTAAAGACCTCTGAGTGTTACAATATTCGTATAAAATTGCGAAATTTCGCACTTACTTCAAATTAATTATGACATGATTATTTCAAACGTAAAGTAAGACACACGTTTTAGATTCCACAACCACCCTTGACCGAGATAATTTTTGATATCCCGGTAGTTTGTTAGTAAATATCTATGACGATGTCGTTAACATGTAAATACATAAAAACGTAAATTAAACGAAATCTTTCATCCAACCTCTAAAGGTTTAAATATAATATTTTCGTTCAACGTCTAACGTAACGCGCTCATGGCAAGCATCTGGACTGATGCGTTCTTGTTTTGATTTCATGGTGGGATAATCCTGGAATTTGCTGACAATATGAAATGATAACATAAATACATCTCCTTTCGTTTCTGGTAGTAACGGTTTCTGAAAATCCCGCGGTTTCCCTAAATTCTTCATCCTTTGAACATCCTTTGCATTTGTGAAAATGTTACATGATGTAAGGTTGTTTTTTGTGAAACAACAGAAATGTAATGTACGAACCACAAGCTTAAATAGGCATACTCTGTTTTCCATGTAGGATGTGTATAAACGGCTATTTTCAATATTTAGTGAAGAAAATCCCGGAATTAGGAGAGTTGAAAAATAAGACAGCAGTTTTTTTCTGCCATGTATAAGTAAAACGTATCTCACTATTCTTGAATGTTATCGAAGGAGGGTAAATAAATGTTCCTGTTTTAGTGTAATTATTCCATATTAACTAAAGTATCCATGATTTTCTGATCGTCCGTAAACAGCGCGGTATAATTTTTTGTGAAATAAAAAATGTCATGTACTCAGATACCCAAATGTTATATTTGCATGAGAAAGTCGAAGTCTTCAGGAATAAAATGCACGTCTACTTTGTCCTCTCTGATCATTTAAAGCAAAGTTATGAAATTTAATATTCGGATCCGCCTCGGCATCGCCGAAACTTACAGCGGGAGGAACAAGGGAGCCTGAAATTTGATGTCGCCGTTCAATCACTTTTTCTGAGAAAACGCCTCGATTTTAGCCTGGATTACTAAGAACCATTTTTATAGGCAATTGAAATATCTTTCATTGTGTTCAAACCGTTTTTTTATAAACCTTATAGTTTTCAAGATAACAGACATACAATTTTCTTCAATTTTTTCTAGTTTTCCATGGTCCCAACTAGTAGCATGCCAAATTTGGTAGCGTTGCAAACGGTCCTTGTGCCAAAACCTAATATGACTGGACTATTTGTAATATCCGGCGCATTCACCATTTTGTACAAAGTATATTTTTATAAGGCTTCATAAAAACAAGTTTGATGAATCATGTATAATTATAATAATAAAAACTAATAAAGTAGTTGCATCATTGTATCGTATATTCCCGAAATAAAATTCGAAATATTATAACTGACTGTTGAATGTTCATGATAAAAGGATAGAGGCAGTTTGTATTCCCATACCAGCTATGCAACTTGAGAGCCGATCTCGTAACTCCCAACTATAACTGTCTAATCCTATCAGATAACTGTTATTCTTCCCGTCTATTCACGTCTCATAAATTCCGTTGAATTTGATTGATGAAGCAAGATCAAACCCACATATAATCTATATTTAACTTCATATTTTCTCGAACAAAATTTCCCTTCGATATTGTGACTAGAATTTAACATTCCTCAAATTTGGATGCCATTATATCGAATTAAACCGTTCCCATATTTCATTCACGTTGTATTTTGGCCTTGTCAAAATTAATGTTAAAGAAGCTCCGTGGAAATCTTTCAACTCGAACAATACGAAAGTATTTTCTATTTATTACGTGCTTTATTTCGCCTGAGAACGCTAACAAGACGCACGGAATGTTTCGCCTTCTCGAGTTTCGGCAACAAATCGCTGACGCATTACTTCAAATCCGTAAATTCGGAAATGTTCTCTTTAATTTACTCGGACATTGGGTTTTTGTCGGGTCTTTAATCCAACAATCGGTGCTTAAAGACATGGATAAACTACGTCCGAGGCTGCAATCAGTGACGAACGATCTAATTTAGACAATTCGCCGCAACTCCTCTTTCGCAGAAAAGTCAAATTCAATTGTGCTGCTCCATTCGTCTAGACTTAACTCCAATTAATTATCTGTGTAGTCCAGTCAACGATGCGTTAAAAATAAAATCTATTATTTCAGTTGTACGTCAGTAGAAAACGTAAAAATTAAATGCGGGAATGGCCGAAAGTGGCAGAAAATAAAAGGGTATTTATCATGAGTTCCGTAACTTGTAGACTTTGGGTAAAAATATAATAATATATACTCACCTTTTTTATTCTTGATCAATTGAAATTGTATCAATTTTACTTAAGGATTTACCTCAGTTCTATGATTTACATATTTAGCATCACGGTTCATGTGAATCATCTTCAGGATTGATCTGTTATAATAATTTTTTTTTAAACTAAATTATTAGCATTTTTATAATCGAATTAATGTTTGCAAGGCTGGTAGATATTTCTAAGTTTTGGTTTTTACTACTATGCTTATGGCCATACATTCTTTTTTGTAAGTATTGCATACAGAATCCTGTATTAAATTAGTATATATCTGACTTAATGATTGAACATCAGATCTATAATTTACAGACTTGGAGTCACGTTTTATGTGAATCATCTCCAGAATAGATCTTTCATATATATGGTTTCTTTAGTTAAAATATTAACATTTTTGTAATGAAATTGATGGTTATAATCATAACAATGTTTAGCTAGGGCGGTGGAATCTTCTGAGCTTTGTTTCTAGTACTATACTTATGGTCTGTTTTGTAAGTATTGCTTACAGAATCCTGTATAAGTCTCATCGCAATCTAACCAATTTAATTTATTTACCATGTTGGTTTGTTTATTTGTAGGTATTAAAGGTTTTAGATTTGAAAAATATTTACCAACACAGTTAGTAGGTTTATGCGCAACATTTATTTCATAATTTTTAACCATTTCTTAATTTTCTCCGAGGTCTCCGGAATGTATGGTAATCTTATAAAATTATCTTCATTACCGTAAATACTATTTATATATGACGTACCATTATAGATTTTGCTTATTCTTTCTTTAATGATGGGGTTAAAAAAATTTTTAGGTAGCCATTCATTTCCAGTGTATTACGAATTTTTTCAAATTTTTTGGACGGTTTTCTGGGTATGACAATTTACAGCGCGATGTGTAAGGCTTTTTATAATACTTTTTTATAACTTGCTGGTGCAACTGAATCGTAGTGAAGATATTGTTGAGGCCAAACTTCTTTTGTCACCCACAATGTTTTTTATTTTTCTGTCTAAATCGTGTCCAATGTTCATATCTTGGAAAATTATGTTTTTGCTTACTTTTATTTCGAAGGAAAATAGAAGTGTACAGTGTTAAATTTATTCATTACATATTGAATTTTATCCTTGGGAACATACATTATGTAATCATCTACATACCGTTTGAAGAATACGGGTTGAAAATCCATAACATAGCTGTGCCGGACATTTATCCAAAATAAAGTACACCGTATTGAAAATAAGCGCATTCTAAACAAACGCTACTTTATAAATTCAGACTGATCTAGAGGTGTGTCTTTAATCTCCGACGTACGTTTTTTGATGCCACTGAAGGCAAATTCGATTGGTATCTTTTTAAATAAAGAAACAACATCCAAGAAAATTATTTGATGATCTGATGATGATGGTGTGGATTGATTTTTTATAAACTCATAAAAATGCCACTAGTGCATTACATAAAATTCGTTTTTTCCTATTATATTATTAATAGTTTTGGATATCCGAGCCTGGCGAGTATAAGCATCCACGTGTCTTTGTTAACACTTAGTGTCAGTTGGTTTAGAACGAACGATAGTAAAATTGAACGCAAAGCAAAGAGTGGAATCAGCAAGGTGTAAAAAAGTGTCACCAACTTTGGGCGGAAAGTATGGCACAAAAGTCGTAATGAACAGGTCCGAAAATTGACATTCTGCGTCAACACCACTTTTTTATTATGTACAAACAATGTACTTCATAAACAAACAGCAAAACGGAAGTAAACGAAATCTTTCTTAAAATAAATCTGAAATAAGACTAGCAAATTCCATGCACTGTTAACTTTTTTAATATGTTTAAGAATGATAAATGTTTCATGTGTATACTATTCATTACTTGAATAACTATGTCGAAATAAATTTAATCAGAAGCCTGGCTATAAAAACATCAATATTGTGTTTAAAAATGTTTCTTATTAGACTTTGCCAGTCGTTTGTTAAATTGTTCTGAATATACATTATTCAGATATTACTGAGCTTACAATTTTTGTGTCCCACACTTCTTTCTATTCTCATATGACTGAGAATATTGTGATAGCTGAAAAAATTATCTTCATTTAGAATAAAAACTATTTTAATGGAAGCATGCTCAAAGTTTTTATACAATTGTATCTTATCATTTCATTGGAAATAAAACGTTACTACAAATGGATGTTACATATTCAGAAATTATAATGTTTGATGAAGTCTGATCTTCTTCAAACCTCTGTTGTTACATTAAATTAGGCACCTATTCTATTAACCAAAGTGTTTACCGCCTATTAATGTATTTATTTTTTGTTTCAGGTGAGTACTCTTGTTCATATTTATCCATAAAAGGTAAGTTTCACCAGCATGAGATCCACCAGAAAACGAATGTACTGTGTGGTTATAATGAAACAACTGTTTTCTCTAATCTAATGAGCATAACAGAAAATTAAGGCTTCTGAAGATGGGGAAAATATCCAAAAATCTTTAGTTTAAGACGCAAGGAGAGAATGGACATTTCCGGCATATCAACTATAAAATAATATAGGTGATCACATTCTATCTTCCAAAAAAAAAGATTCAAACGTTTTAAGAAATTGTATTATGTTATGCTGAAGGTCTTCTAGGAATTCGAGTAATTTATTAAATTTTATGTAGTTTTGAATAGGCCAAACCAAGCATTTTCCGCTTCTACCTTGACTAATTGTTTGAAATTCCTAGAATTGCTAAATTTCATATCGTGACATTCAGAAAACATCTACTTTCCGTTTATATTTATTCTATGCATTTCAATTTGGTGAACACGACAAAGATGGTGGCCACGTTCTTCACTAAATTCTGTATATATTTCAAGTCTTGGGAATCGGATTTACAAGCAGAATTCAATATATTATCCCCAATCGGTCGGCGTTTTTTATGAAAGGACATCCGATAGATTAAGTTATGAGAACTTCCATTGAAGCGAAACTCGGGACCAAATATATTGTCGTTTGAAGATTACAAGCCACGAAATTGTGTTAAAAAGTCTCGTATAGAGTCAGTAAATAAATTGGAAATTTTAGTGGAAGTTACATTGGATTTAAAATTTTTTCCTTTGGTACTATATTCATTGTTTTTTAAACTAAAATTTTCATACTAGTGGTTATATTTCTCACAATGTAAAGAATCTGTTGATCCCTTCCCTGTGTAGCAACAGGTCGCTACTGCTGCTCCTCTTCATTTTGTTTTTGGTTAGTTAGCTGGACGAAAATTTTTTTTTTCGGTGAAAGATACTATAATTATATTAGATACTTATGTTATTGCCATTATCTTGTTCATGGAATTTTGTACGTTTTATAGAACAATATTATAATAACTATTTTCTATATTTAAAAACAGCGTGTTATGGATATATAAAAAAATCGGTTGAAAGAATCAATTTTTTATTCTCCTGAAAATGGAAAAGTGAATAATTAATAAAAATATTCAGAATAGTTAGTTCACTTAAGTAATTGATATTGGTATTGGTTGAGATGGTAGCGGGCTTAATATAAAGTTCAGTGCACTTAGTCAAAGACCCTAGTACACTATCCCCTGCTAGGTTTTTCAGGGGGTATTTGGATACCCCGCTGCTCGACAGAATCCTAAAATCGGTTTTACGCTTCGATCCGTTATGTGTTAGGCCGTGATGATCTCCGGGCCTTAGCAGGCTAACCCATGTTCGAATGAGCGCAGGACATCCACAAAGAAAGTGGGTTGACGACGTCATTTTGTTACCCTTGCATCTCATACAGAAGGGAGTATCGTTTTTCCCCACTGTATGTTCAAATCTCATCAGATTTCCGTGACCTGTAAAATGGAGATTATCCTGATGCTTTGCCTACTCAGCGAGAATATCTCGCTTGCCCTTTGACCTACCTTATTTCCAAACAGCCCTTTGGCAGTTTTTGTCAGCCATCAATGTATTCTCCATGCTGAGGCAAATTGATCACTCAGATGGTTCTGCAAGATCAGTATACGACCGTTGTAGTGAGCCTGTTTCCATCGGCTAGCCTGTTAAGGATTTCCTTGGTATCCCTGACAAGTCTCGAGGGCACATTCGGACTTTACAGTGCGATGAGTGCTGCTTGACTCCAAACAGATCCAGATCGTCTCATTCATCTTACCATAGCCGAGTAGCTTCTATGCACATCTGTAGATGGCAAGCATCTCAGCTTGGAATACTATGTTGAAATCCCCCATTCACACGGAGTACCCATCAATATATCTTGTACCGCGAAAGCCTGCTCCGACTTGTGTTTGTTCTAGACCCATCCGTTACCAAATTGTGCTGTACTTTGAGGTGCGACCTTTTCCCATTCCTTTCTCGACGGAATGGCGACCCTGAAATGCTGCTCCGCGAACCACAGGGCTTGGATTCTGTTCTGCGGTTCTAGTGGCAGCCTTTCAGGTTTGCAGACTGGCTTGGTCTGCACTCCATCTCTGTAGGGAGCCATTGCAGCTGAGCGTGTATACCGCCATCAGTGTGAGATTGCTCATCATCATTGATAGGGGTAACACGCCCAGCAAGGCCCTCAATGCTGCAGTCGGTGTACTCTTCCTCGTAGATGTTATGCCTCTGAGCAGAAGTTCTTGTATTCTGTCCAGAAGTTTCTGAACTTTTCCACCCTACGAGAACTGCATGACTGAGTCTTGGGGTAATAATAACTGAGTAGATCCACATCAGCTGCTTAGGCCCCAAACCCCATTTCAAGCCAATTTCTCTCTTGCACTGTCAAAAGATTATCATAGCATTATGGCACCCAGTCTCCAGTTACTTCTGCCGGAGTAGTATTTGGTTCAGGGTGACTCCCAGATAGTTCACCGTCTCGGAACAGTCAACTGACTTGTCCCTGATTACCATCTTCTTCAGATGCTCGATTTTTGTACCTCCTGGTGAAGATAATGGTAGTTTTCTCCGGCACTTGCAAGGTACCCTCGTAGGTTCCTCTGGAGAGAATGGCGATGGCATCCGCATAAGCTACCGCCTTAACACGGTTCAATCTTACTAGTAGCTCATACACCACTTAAGGAATACGAAGTTGAAAATGTTGAGGTGATTTACTTTTTTTTTTTAAGTCAATATCGCTTGAAAGCGATTTATCGGGGTTTTTATTTAAAACGACTGATAAAATCAACAAACTTTGAGACTGACGCGGATTGTTTCGAAATTCATTCCAATACCTCAATTTTTTTTGCCCGCACATGACCAATAAAAGAATGGGCCCTATTCAAATTGGCAGTGAAGGAAAAGGAAATTTGCAACTAAACGTACTGAAATACAATGGTCTGGACGGATTTTCTACAACACTCAGAACTGAATTGTTAATAAGAATTACTACCAATTTCAGAAACGCATTAAGTTTCCAAGACAGTTCTTTACAGAACAAAATTTTATTCCTCAATTAAAAGTTGGAATGAAAGCGAAAGTGCTTCCCAACGACGCTTCATGCTTGACGAAGGTGTCTTCTCAGATCTTGCCTCCATATACAACGGGAAGATCCGTGAGAAGTGTTTCCGTCTAGTTTAATTATTGTATCTCGTAAAACGAATTATTGGGCCTATCGACATTGCGTGCTATCGCAATTCTTAATCTCCCACAGACTACAACAATGTGCTGCATCACACGTTTCTTTCGACAAGAGTCTATGTACTAACAATAGTGTGTGTGGCGCGGGAAACGTGACATGACTTGATGAAGCCCGACGCGAGAACCTGCGTCGACGATAGCGGTTGACGGAACAATAGGCGTGATTCACTTGTCCAGGAGATTAGTCTCTTCCGCTATCAGCGACCTTCCCGGTAGCGTGATTTACCACGTAATAACTTAATAATCATATGCTGTATTCGCGGCTACCAACGTTTTTTCCTGTTAACGTTACTTGATTATTCAATTGACTGAACACGGCACTAGATGATACTGCTATTCTTGAATTCCTGTTAGCTGTTCCGCGTTCGAGAGGTTCGATAATGATCCATTGTTCTCCAGTTCAGTAAGAATATAATACACTTTTTGAAATACACATTCCAATCGGGAGAAACCGATATTGAATCGTCCAGCAGACCTGGTGGAACTGTTTATGGGTCCGGCTCGAAGGACCATTTTTATGATTTATAACGCTGATTTCATCCAGAAACACATAATTCTGAACTTTTAAAACACTTCCTTCATTATTTTATAGAGTGAGGTCTTTCTCGATGCCTGTAACCTCCAAACTTTCAAGAAAAACTCGGATGCCCATCTCCTCTCCCAACATTCCATCGCTGGCTCACACGATGTTCTTGAAACATTATAGGTTTCCCTCTCGTGTAGTCAAAGTATTTAAAAAAATAAAAATAAAAATAAAACGTACTCAGTAATACAAATTTGAATAATAATGTCATGAGTTGATAGGTTTCGTCGAAGAGGGTAAAAAGGATTACAAATCGTTTATGTATTTAAATTCAGGTTTGTTAGAATCAGAGGAACAAAGAACTTCCCGGATTTTGCTCCTAATTAAATTCTACATTATTCCTTAAGAAATCCGATAGATCACAGTATAAAGAAACATC
The DNA here is from genome assembly GCA_958510875.1 of Endomychus coccineus. NCBI lineage: Eukaryota > Metazoa > Arthropoda > Insecta > Coleoptera > Endomychidae > Endomychus > Endomychus coccineus. The sequence goes on from OY294067.1 coordinate 284,643,514, forward strand.
TCACGGCTCAGACGGCATATAATTAAGCATCCTGGAGAATCCCAATGCTCACATTCAAGGAGCCAGTTCATCAGACTGGCATATTTCCACTCGAAGCGGTTGTGCTGCGGCAGGAAATCTCGCCTCCTGAGTTACGTAACTCCGTTGCCGCAGAAAGTTTCCCTTCGCGTCTACCGAGTAATTTCTCCGGACCATTTCCAATCCCGGCTGTTCCTTTTTGTTTTCGTACAAACAATTGTACGTGATGCAGCAGAATGATTTCCCCTAGTTTGCACATTTCAAACACCGGTGCAACGATTATAATTTGAAAGAGAGTTGCATTTTTATGAAATAACTCCTTCCTGGCATTCTTATTCACGCAATACGTGTTACGGTACCATTTTCCGTTGCGTATTCTTTCATTTTTCAGCTCACGGTTATTCAGAATTCTAATTCAGGATGAGTAAAATAAATAAAATTCCTGAAACTCGATAATAATGTAAACGCTAACGGCACATGGAGTTTGGAAAGCTTTCCTTGTTTATTTGACAAACAAACTCGTGTTTTACGTCCTCTTTGATATTCAATGTAGGGAAGGTCGCACGCGTACATTTGATAAAACCACATTGGTGAATTAGCTACACATGGGGATAATACTGTTTTAACTAACCATTCGACTGAAAAACGTTCATTGGTGTCCTTATTCCAAAAATGCCATAATTTGGTTGAAAATAACCATCAAATATTGTTTAAGCTTAACCTATTCATATTTTTATACATATTGACAATAATTATGACAAGTCATTTAAAGTATCATTTTCTGTATATTATCTATTATAGCCTCTGTGGATGTATTTACGACACATCTGTAAGTCAGTTAAAATGGGATTCTTGTGTAAATTTGTCATCAGTTGACGAAGTGTTATTGATGAGTTGACTTGGCTCATTTATATGGGTACTTCTAAAAATGGCCAGAGATTTCTGGTCAACACATATGTAGCCAACGATAGCAGCTACTACCCTTCTTTACAGACCTTTTTAATCTTAAACTTGCGTGAAGTAAACAACTTTTAGAATATATAACATTCACAAAAAGCTCATTCATCGAGCAACATCATTATATTACTGAACATTCAAATCAAATTCATTCAACGAGCAACATCATTACATTGCTATAACAATCACATCAACATCACTTCAGCAAGCAACATTAATACTTGCAATAACATTAACATATCATCAATCTTATAATCAAATGTTAACCTAGAGACTTACAACTTTAGGGCCTTCATAAATAAGGCGACTCAGTTCTGTTAGTATAGTTTGTACATAACTGTATATAGGTGTGAATAAATAACTTAAAATCATCAAGTGCTATTTCTTCAACCAACGATCATCATACTGAGTCATACAAGAAGTGTAAACAACAGCAGCATACAGCACAAATATCTCTAATAAACTATTAAAGAGTTGACACTGTGCATGCACTATACACTATCAATAAGAAACAGTTACCTTCATCCATTAAAAATACTGTTAAAGAACTGAGGACCTTCCAGTCAGTAAACTCTGATGATGGCTACATGATAGCTGTCAGTACTTTAACAATATTTTTAGTGGAAAAAGATAATTGTTTCATATTTATAATCAAATATCTCGTTGTATTGTCATTATTCTCATGGTTTCCTATCTTCCAGATTTACTTTTTACTGCATAGTTGATGATTTTCCACATTGTGTTTGACATGCTCATTATCTGCCTTATTTTATTCTTTCCTCCCTGTAAGAAATAATCTGTAGTCCTTCCCAGATCAGTCGGTCTAGCAGGAATCTGAAAACAAACACGTCATATGAGCATAATTATTAGGACCTCCTTTTTGAGAATTTCAAGATTTTTTTTCAACACAAAAGTTTACAAGTTGTGAAGAAAGGCAGAAATCCATTTATACTATTGTTTGAGATGATATAGGTGTGTACGTAACCTACTGTGGAGACGATTGCGCCGTTCCTGTTGGTCGTAAGAATTGGAAATTTTGAAAATCGCTGTAAAGTGGTGAAAATAGGAACTGTATCGTTTTTGGGTGCGGTAGCCCCGCTAGTGGTATTTTTAGCATCCATCTTCAGTTTTTTTAATTCTATATAAAACTAGGGAAATAGGTCACAGGAACACATATGCTTATTATTTTCGTCTTTACGTACGTTTTGGTCTCACGACCATCATCAGGAGACGTATCACTGTATAAAACGTGATTTCTTAAATTAATTGTATCACCACAAGGCTTCCTTATCGCACTAATTTCAATTACAAGTGCCCACATCGCCGAAACGAACAGCAACACGAACAATCGATATAACACATTAATGTTTTAAGTATAAATTAAGAATCCGCTGCTAAGCAATATTCTTCTAAACTCTGAATTCATATCGATGGAATCACAGTACGTAATACGACTGAAGGACTGAACTAGAAATATAACGTTCGAGTATCCACTTTTATATATAATTCATACCTGGGTCAAGAACCATTATCAGTATTTTTTAATGAAATCTGTAGTACTTTTTGCATTGTTTTTCTGGTTATACGTATACATATAATTTCTCGTAAATCCTTAACTTTTCGAAAAAGCTTGAAGAGATCAAGAAGTTAGTACATGGATGGGACTTTTTAGACATGTTTTTAAAAAGGAAAAAATTCAATCGAAAAAAAAGTTGTAAGAAAAAAATGTTCTAGTGGTCGATTATTTATTTCAACAACAGAAATACTTCAGAGTTGAAACAATTTTAAAGAGTGTAGTTTTATTGTCAGATAATGTTCACCAAGTTTCGTCTCTTTAGCTAAAAAATAAAATAAAATGAAAATTTCAATTTTGCGAAAAACCGTAAAATTGCGATTTCACGCTGAAAAAATGCATATGTTTACTCAAAACGAAATGCCTTTTGTAGATTTTAACAAATATCACCTATACTAACTATCAAATCACATTTTGCTATAAATGCCGAATTTTGGCGGAACTTTGAACATGTTTGACCACGGAAAATTGGAGAAATTTTGAAGTTAAAAAATTCGAAAACAAAAACAAATTCGAGATACTGTTAGAGCTTTCCAATGCGCGTATTTTGAGCTACAGTAGATCAATTTTGCTTCCGTAGAAGTCTAAATATTCATGTAAACGTGTTTGGGCCTGTTGCGGGGGCAATTTTGATCCCATCGTAAATATACAACATTCAATGGAAAGTACATGACTTTCTCTATCTGAATTCTAAAGTTTGACCTCTTCGCAACATGAAAAATGACAGTTTGTATGATAATTTTTTTTCTGTGACTCGCTCTAGATTTTTTTCAATGATGGCTAGGAGCTCATACTTTTGGATTCAGATAGAGAAAATCATCTACTTTGCATTGAATATTGTTTTTTCGCTTGGCCCAGAAGTGGGCCCACTACGGGTCCAAACACGTTTACACGAATATCTAGACTTCTACTAATGCAAATTTGATCTACAATAGCTTAGAATATTCTAACCTGAAAAAAAAAATTCAGCATTTACAGCAAAATGTGTTCTGATTGTTATTTTACGTTATATTTGTCAAAATCTACAAAACACATTTTGTTTTTGAGTCAAAAAATCCAGCGAAAAGTAGAATAAAAATGCCAACTTTCCACGTAAACAAAATATTTTTACAATCTCTTTTCTATTAAAAAAAAAAATATTTTGTAATCTGAAAAAAAATCACTAAATGGGCCTTAACTCGGGCCCATGACCTTCTACTTTGGCTCAATCGGCGCGTATTCAAATTATCTATGACTTTGATCACAGGTTTATTTTAAAATTAATTTAAATAAATGATAAAACCCGAAAAATTTCCAGTTTTTTTCCTATAAAATGGCCATAACTTTTCTAGCGGCATTTTCTGATAAAATAAAATTGATTTTCATTCATTAATCTGTAAAAAAAAGGATTTGATCACATTCCAGACATATCAAATTTTGCTGGATTCTCACGGAATACGGCCGACCGTGCGACTGGACTATACGATTATAATCATTTTTTAAATCTGTTTATTTACTGTGTGTTGCGCGTTCCAAATTTTACATTTTATGTTAGTATATTACATTTACTACCGTTAATTTGCAACTACGCATTTTGTTACTGTCAATCTACTTAATGCACCTAGCATTAACTTAACGGCATATTAACGTTCCCCTTAGTACCTCGTCATTTGTTCCATACTGTGTGGAACTGAAATTAATTATGAAGCTTGAAAAGTTATTAAACTTTTAATTGAGGAACAATCCTTCGAAGGAATATCTTATTTCACGAAATGTATTATGCTTCTTGAGGATTACTTGTGCTATCATTAGAGAAGTGTTGGAAATTTATCATCAAATAATTAATATTAACAAAATTCGTTTTGACATAGGCTGCATATTTGTCCCCGGAGACGCATAAACAAACAAATGAGAAATGGACGCCCTATTACTCAGTTAGGGGACCCAATGCTGGTAAGATTTTCATCACAACAGTTTACCCTCTCGAATTCCTTTGGTTGAAATGTCATTGGACTTTCATGCACGAACCAAGCATTAATTCCTAAAGCTGCAACATATGCAGAACTGTGGTTATTAAATTATTAAATTGTGTACGTTCAACTTCTCTTCCATCTTAGTTACACATTCTCTAGTTGAGCGTTAACCTATTACGTTTTCTGACATTGTCGAAATTTGCGTTTTCTATTCATAACGAGTGTAAGTTAATGAAGGAATGAACGTTTGTATGCTGATCTATAGTGTTTGCACTCATGAATGGTCTTGTCTTTTTTGATAGTCGTACCTTACAACTTTTACTTCTTTTCATCTGCAGTAAATCTTGAAGAATAATGTGATTGAAAAACTCCAAAACGAGCTCCGTGAGGGACAGTTATTCAGATAATCTCTTGAATTTGATCATAAATCTCCGAGACCGGTATGTAGCCCTAACTATTAAATCACGGATTGGAACATATTTTATTCAAACGATTTAGCCATGTCGACTTTGGTCAGGAATTATAAATTAAATTTATAAAAAGCTGTAAATACGTAGTTTGCTATAATTTATATATAAATTCTCGGGAAATAGGTCACACTAACACATATACTTATCACTTAGGTACGTTTCGGTCTGACAACCATCATCAGAAAACGTATCAATGTCTAAACCGTTTTATGCGCAACATTCATATCATATCATTCTTTTTTAAATATTTCTTGATGTTCTCTGAGGTCTTCGGAATGTATGGTAATGTTATCAAATTATCTGTATTACCGTCTATGTTATTTATATTTGACGTTCCATTATAGATTATGTTTATTCTTTCTTTAATGATGGGGTTGATAAATGTTTTTGGGTAGCCATTCATTTCTAGTGTATTACTAACAATTTTGGAATTTTTGGGACAATTTAACAGCACGATCTGTGAGACTGTTTATAACAAGTTTTTATAACTTGTTGGTGCAACTGAATTAAAGTAAAGATTTCGTTGGGACCAAACTTTTTTTTTTCCATCTGAATCATTCATGCCTAATGTTCATATCTAGGAAATTTATGTTTTTGTTCGCTAGTATTTCACAAGTAAATTGAAGTTTACAGTGGAAATTGTTAAATTTATTAATTACGTACTAAATTTTATCATTGGGAACACACATAAGGCGATCATCTGCATACCGTTTAAAGAATACGGGTTGAAAATCTGATGAATTCATTACAGATTCCTCTAGGCATTCCATAACTAGGTTAGCAATACTAGCTGAAATAGAAGATCCCATTTAGTGGTTTCTGTGAGTCGGAAAAAAGGCCGAAAAAAGCAAATATTTCAGGGCCCAACGAGACTGAACCCCCCCCCCCTTCGAGCATCCTCGAAAACGGGAGGTGACGCGGTTTTTTTCGGAATATGTCGGTATATCCGCGTTTCACCCTTTTTGGGAGTTGTTTTTGGCCGTTTGGGGGTGACGGTCAACTCAGAAAGAGTTTAAACCACCGCCATCGTGTTCAGCATCCTCGAAAACGGGGGGGGGGGGGGGGGGGCAGAGTCTCGTTAGGCTCTGAAATATTTTCATACTTTTCCGACTCACAGAAGCCACTAATTGCTGTGTCTCTTTCTATTACCTCATGAATCTGGTTTCAGTCGTATTCAAGAATTGCTTGAAATGACTTCCAATTTTATAAGAAAATTGCTAAGCAGTGGATTCTTGATTCGTATGCATATAATTAAAACAATAATGTGTTACAATTTCGATTACTCGTTTTGTGGTGATACAATTAGTTTTAAAAAATCCCGTTTTAGACATTGATAACGTCTTTTGATGATGATCGTTAGACAGAAACGTACGTAAAGACGAAATTAATAAGCATATGTGTTAGTGTGACCTATTTCCCGAAAATTTATATATAATTCATACCTGGGTCAAGGATCATTATTAAGTTTGCTATAATGCTTGCCAAGTCTGTGTAAATCTTCAGTTCATGATGCTCAAAGTAGTTTCAATTAATCCCGTCTTTAAAAAGGGAAAATTATCGTCCTATTTCCTTGAGAAGTATTTTGTCAAAAGTATTCGAGAAAGTAATTTCTAATCATATAAACCGAGTCGTGGGGGAAATCAAACAAATGTTCATGTCCATTGAGAATGATATAAAGTTCACAATCAATTTCGCGATTATCGGAAATGAGATGTTGACTAATTCTATTGAAACTATGATAAACTGATATAACGATAATGGGTTCCACATGCTATATATAAATGTATCAATGTAGGCTATCACACCGCGGATATTTATTTTTGTTGCGTTAATTTGTTTGTTTATTTTACACACGTCGAGGTAAATAAACGGTTTAATAAACTCGTGTGTACCACTAAGAAGTTATGTAAACTAGGAGATGACACACAACACATACCTGAATAAACGGAAATCACTTTCATTTGTTGTTTCAAGAGTTAGGATTCATTTTATGGCAGGTATAAAAATAACTGTAGTTTTTAAAGTTTGCGGAAGTGTTAATTATGCTAGCTTAGGATATGTCAATAAGGATATCATTTTTACTGACTAGTATAGCTACCATTCCACTGAATCAGTATCGACCATTTGTACTTACCGTACGAATTTAAAATTTTGCAAATCGCTTCAGTGGGGAAAATAGGAACTGTATTGTTTTTGGGTGCGGTAGCCCTGTTTCAAGTGGTATTTCTGACATACATCTTCAGTTTTTCAAATGGAATTATAGCATTGTTTTGAATCATAAGGACGAGCGCGGATTGGTCAATTGGTAGTGGTGGTTATTTAAAAACTGCAATTTTGGGGAAAAATATATTCTTGATAATAAATAATAGGTATCAATAATGATTCTTGACCCAGGTATGAATATATAAATTCTCGGGAAATAGGTCGCACTAACCCATATGCTTATTATTTTCGTCTTTACGTAGGTTTCGGACTCACGACCTTCATCAGAAGACGTTTCAATATCTAAAACGACCCTCGCTAAACATTGTTTTAATTATAACTATCAATTTAATTATAAAACTGTTAGTATTTTAACTGAAGAAACCAATTATTTTAAAAGATCCATCCTGGAGATGATTCACATAAAACGTGACTTCAAGTATGTAAATCACAGATCTCAAGTTCAATCATTAAGTCAGATATATACTAATTTAATTAATTAAAGCTCTTGCGAATTCCTGTATGCGTCTTTATAATATTAAACTTATATTTCAGTTAGAATGCTCAAATAGCAATATTTCTAATAAGGTCTGAAAACCTTTTTCTATTACCTCATAAATCTTCAACATCTGGTTCGAAAGTGGATACTTGAGCATATTTTTTGGTTTCAGTTGTATTCAAACATTGCTTGAAATGACTTCGTATTTTATAAGAAAATTACTAAGTAGTCGATCCTTGATACATACTCATATAGTTAAAACATTAATGTTTCAGAATTTCGATTAGTCGTGTTTCTGTTCGTTTCGGCGACGTGAGCCTTTCAATTGAAATTAGTGCGATAATAACGTTTTGTACTCGATACAATTAGTTTTAAGAAATCCCGTCTTAGACATTGATACGCCTTCTGATGATGGTCGAGAGACTGAAACGTACGAAAAAACGATAATATTAAGCATATGTATTAGTGTAACCTATTTCCCTAGAATTTACATATAATAAATAATAGGTATAGTATACACGTATACCTTGGAGAAGATTGCGTGTTCCGACCACCATTCAAAACGAAAATAAGTATTAAAAACTTTACGTTGCCTTATCCTAAACTGAAACTGCGCGATTTCGAAATAGCTAATAACGCTGATGCAGATATTGATTCTGATAGATAGCTCCAACACTGGCAGCATCAATGGTACCAGCACGGACGGAGAAATTCAAAGCTGTAATATGGTAGACAAGTCGTGTGACCTAGAAAACCAACATAAAACTTTAGATAATATTGAAATTGTTGAAACTTGAAACTTATTATATTGGTTGTAAATTACAAATCCAACACAACTATAATTTTCACAGCAAATCGTATAAACGACTTAGCAAAACGTATTAACGTATTCTAATTTTACCTAGCACTCAAGTGCGGTGTAAACGGTCGTTTTCCAAGCTAAAAATAATTTAAAATTACATGATTTACTTTGTGAATCATTAAGCCGCTTCAAAATTAATGTCAAGACCCTCACTGTAATTTAGTTTTATCTAACCACTTTAAAAATATATGGTTAACTGTTTTATTATAAATGGATATTTCATTATCGCATTAAAACAGAATAAAAATTGAAAACTATATGGAAGAATAGAAATTTTCTAATAAAAGTCAAACTTGCGATATTAATTCTCTGCTTGGCCCTTTGGAATAATTCATCGAAATGTATTCAAGGCGTAAGAAGGTATGATTCGTGGCCGTCACGAACAGAACCAATTAAGCGAACTGCAGAACAATACCGAAAGCTTCAGGAGAGAGTGACAACAATTAAGTCGAGAGATGCGCTCCCCAACGGAAAGGGCTCCTTTGAGATCGCGGGACCCTTTGTCTCGACCTTTCATTAAAGCAATCGTCCACGGATAGAGTATATACTACTCCACCGCATCGAAGCTTTCAAGTTGCAACATTAAACCCGTTTGTTATCGTCGAGAAAGCAGGGTTCGACCTGCATACATTAGAATTTCGTAAGGGTTCCGCAGTTAATTATGGCAAATATGAAACCTCTCTTTCCCAAACAAAAACTAATTGAGGCGTTTCGGGGACACTACGAGTCACTGTCTTTTGTTTACGGAGGGAGTGAGCCTTTTTAGAATTTTAAATTACGCGATGATTGAGTTAATGTCCCCTAAATCGATAGTACAGGCTGGAATTGAATAGTGGACGAATCGAAAATGTTACTGTTCGATTTGCATTCATTTTTTTGAACGCTCTATAAACATAGCTACATGAGTATCAAACTATTTCTCATGAACAAGCAAAATCTCAGTAACAGAATATTTTCAGAAAGTAAAATTATTGCATAAATTATTTCTTGTATTTTCACTTCCCTCACTATACATAGTAGAAGAGAAGAATTGTAATGGGTCTGAAATAAATTTACGGATTTTCGCGGAAATATCCGTTTTGAACCTTCTTAATCGATCTAAACTATTTTGACATGTCTGTGTTCGCGCGGGCATCGTGCGTCATTCGATGTGACTTCACAGTTTATTTTATGTGTTTACTCTGTGGCAAATCTTTATAGTTCATGTGATGACATGAAAGAAGGTTATATTCTTGTGAATAATTTCGACTCAACCTGGAAGCAGGTGCCAGTACCTATAAAACATAGGGTTGTAAAATGCGTTATGTAGATTGTGACGTCTTTAATCATCTGTTCCCAAATCATTTGTAATATATTTTCTGTTCCTACTATCATAATATTTGACCAGCAGAAGGGTTCGAGCTAATTTAAGCTACAAAGTGAGGGAAGTCAGTGATCGATTGATTGAAAGCAACATTGATATTATTTTGTTAATAAACAATAAATAGCGACAAAAAAACGTTTTAAACGCTATTTTCCATTGATTTTAAACAGGTATAGTGTATTTTTTTTATTTATTTGACCGACAATAGTATATTATCCAACGAGCATATTATGGTGGCTATTATTCACGTGGATGAAGTGATCCAAGTGAATAATAGCCATAATATGCAAGTAGAATACTATACTTTGTCCACGACCCATAAATATTACTTTGATACTAATAAACTTTGATGTTGAAACAAGTCGAACCAAAAAATTGTTGATGTTTCAAATTAAATTCGATCTGACTTGACGTTTCATAGCACGCTCTATTTTCATCGTATTTGTCTAGAAAAATGTCTATCATGTTTGTCATATAGATGGTAGTGAAAAATGATTTCATTATTCACTAGTAATTAATGGATATCATTATGCTTGAGGAAACACATGCATTATGCATATTTTATAAAATAGTCGTGGACAAACAGTGTTCATTCAATATTTATAACAATTTGTTAATTAACAAATGAACAAAAAAATACAATTTTTCTAAATATTCGACTTTAGAGTCACTTTCGGATAATTAGGACCTGCTAAACAAGAATTTGATGTCTATTATTTAATTAGTTGCCAAAATAATTAGTTAATAAACAGTTTATTACTTAACCAATGAACAAAAAAAATGAAACTTTTCTAAATAATCGACATTAAAGTGATTTTCGGATATAATAATGAAGATGACGATGATGAAAATGATGTATATATAATCATTCAAAATTTTGTTTTAATTTAATAAAACTAATTTAAACATAATTTAAAATGTTTTTTTTATTTATTTCAGAATATAACCTTTCCTTGATATGAAATAACATATTTTTTTTACCTGCTTCAAAACAATGGAAAATAGAGTTTTTAACTTTTTTTTCCACTATTTATTGTTTATTAACAAAATAAACAATTTGTCAAGGACCAAAAGTGGTAAGCTTTGGTCTAGGTGTCAAGACGGTTCGAATGAGCCTTCACACATCAAAATCTTTACATCAAAAAGAAAAAAAATCCCCGTTTATTGAAATATCAGAAAATAAATGATCCTGATAAGATCAACAGACTTGAATTTTCTCGATTCATGAGGTACCGAAAATAACCTTTTAAGAGAATCCTTTCCAAACAGGCTCATTTCAAGAAATGGTACGATTCCATGGCCAGGAAGATCCCCAGTTCTTGCAGCTCTGGATTATTTTCTTTGGGGCTATTTAAAGCTTTAAAGTATTCGTGAATAAACCCAGAAATGTAAGAGATTTGAAATTAACATTAGAAATAAAATCAATGCTATCTCACGTCACGTACTGCCAAAAATTTGCTAATCAATTAGAAGACTGCATTGTGAACTATGGCGATCATTGACGGAGCACTATATTTAAATCATAAAAACTACCGTATTTCTAGCTTTAAAATAAGTGTTGATTCGTTTTATTATTCAAGTTAATAAATTTATATAACCTGTTTAAATTGGGCATTTCATTTTGCCGAATCCTGTAGAATACATTTCCTGGCGCATCCACCAATTGAGTTCATCATGTAATAGTAATGGGTATACAAAATTCTGGGTGTCAAATTATCTATCCAGTGTACTATTTTATTTGATAATTATATCACTTTCATATATACACATTTAAAATCTAAGTTTGGTTCAATTAAGGAACTGTATGTATGTTGTTCATAATAATAAATCTTTTCCTTACTAGTTTCGTTAATCAATAATTCCATAACTGAGTTAAATTAAATAGTCTTCGTAGTTGGACCAGATATAAACTAGGTTTTTTATGTTCTGTTGAGGTTTATCTCAAGCTTAAATTCATATCAAAAATCGAATTTACAGTTTCAAATCTTTATTGATGATATGCTCAGGTATGAGGAATCGAAAGATAATTAGTTATTTGCATAAGCTGCAGCTGCAAATACATTCTCCAAAACTGGATTCTGTGTTAAAGTATTCCGTATCTCCCATTGGAAATGTTAAATTATGGCACTGTCTTGCCAATTGAACAGCTATTCCAAACACTATTGCACTTTTGAAAAGCTGCCAAGGGAATCTACTATTGTAAAAGTCGCAAATAGCTTTACAGAATGTAATCTCGGGTTCAGATTCGATATCATGTTCGCTCATATCAGATTATGTGAAGTTGAATGAACTTTTCGATGCACGTGAAATTTTGATTTGACGACGTGACGTTTTCAATGTCAGTTCATGGAATTGCTAACAATCATTCATGACTCCAAAATGTAATTGTCAGGTTGGTGAATATCCAGTATGTTTACAACTTGAGAGTCATATAGAAGAAGGACTTATATCCTTTCTACGGTTTCCAAATAATACGAATTTATTGAACGATATCATACCCGACTTGGCAGTTACGATTCGAAACGTCTAGAATACCTTCTACAATGAGTAAGAATTATCGTATAAAATATGCTTTTGATTCTAAAGATTTTGTATTAGAGGGGAAACAATTCGTGGAATTTCAGAAACAATTATATAACCTCCTCAAAAATTTGACACAATAATATCCGCTGTCAACTGCTATTTTGACTTTATCGGACTGATTCTGTGTTTGCTCGCCTCATCGATGAATTTTTTGCTACATTTACCTTCTGTGACGTCCAGTAACGCTATGGAATTGCTGGCAGTGCTGGCACCCATTGTCGCTCCCTCTGTACTCGATGTCTACGTCCATACACTCATTACTAATCCAAATTACTGAATTCGGGCATGAACAGAAGAGAACTCATGAATGCATAACTCATAACCACCACCCCTGTGTGGGGTAATAATGACGAAGCGATTGTTATATGCGTTTTAACCCTTCCCCTGATATTAAATCGTTAATGTCTTTGACGGCGAGGGTTGAATATATGTGACCCTTGCATTAAGCTGATTACTTTATAAATTCTACACCTACTGTATATTACTTTTTACAAATTACGGTTCCGAGGCAAATCTCTGAACACGTTCACTGATAATTGTTGGAGATAGCTGTTAGTGGATACTAAACAATCAAGATATCATCCGCCCAATTAGTCATGACATTCATCACCAAGTACAGGGTGAACTAGCGGAAATGGAGCATTCTCAATTTTTTTAGCTCCCTCACTATATGTAGTGTGAAGGAACTATTGTAATCGGTTTATTTTCGAAGAAATATCCGTATTTGAACCTTTCTGAATTTATGTAGACTATTTTGGCGATGATGTCTTTATGTGTGCGTATGTGCATAACCCAGTGTGGAGATGATGCGCCGTTCATATTGGTCGTACGAATTGGCAATTCACTTCAAAGTGGGGAAAATGGGAACTAAACTGTTCTTGGGAACGGTAGTCCTCTTGCAAGTGTTACTTTTGGCACCCGTCTTCAGTTCTTCAAATGGAATCTGTAGTAATTTTTGTATCATCAAGACAACAGTGTTTTCTGGTTATAAAATCGTATCACAATCATACAGTTCCCTTGCAAGTGTTACTTTTGGCATCCATCTTCAGTTCTTCAAATGGAATCTGTAGTAATTTTTGTATCATTAAGGCAACAGTGTTTTCTGGTTATAAAATCGTATCACAATCATACAGTCTCCATGCAAGTGTTACTTTTGGCATCCTCTTCAGTTCTTCAAATGGAATCTGTAGTAATCTTTGTATTGTATTTTTGTAGCATCAAGACAACAGTGTTTTTTGCTGTATCACAATCATACAGTCCCCTTGCAAGTGTTACATCCACCTTCAGTTCTTCAAATGAAATCTGTAGTAATTTTTGTATCATCAAAGCAACATTGTTTTTCTGGTTGTCAAATTGTATCACAATCATTCACTTAACTTGCAGAAGTACCCGAAATTTCATAGTTTCCATTTATTATGTTAGTTATTAAGAAAGTGAGCGAATGTAAAGGGAAATATTGTACTGACAAAAGATAGATCAGTTAATTTTATATTATGACTTAAAGAAAAAAAGATGAATTACAGTAAATAATATCATGTTTATAACTTAATATCATGAGATTTTGCTAAAAAAAGATAGCTATTTATACTAATTATAAACTATGAACAAGTTATTATTATTGTCAATTCTGATAAGTAGATTGATTCCAGATAATGCAAAATAAGAAAGAAATATTTATCAATTTACGAATGACCTACGTTCTATGTTAATTCTCCTAAATTTCCTTTTTCGATTTGAACTTTGAAGTAGAAACTTTGGAATGTTCAGAAGCAGTATCGGTTGAAGAAATTTGCTTTCATTGTTTTTCTGGTTATCAAATTGTATCACAATCATTCACTTAACTTGCAGAAGTACCCGAAATTTCATAGTTTCCATTTATTATGTTAGTTATTAAGAAAGTGAGCGAATGTAAAGGGAAATATTGTACTGACAACAGATAGATCAGTTAATTTTATATTATGACTTAAAGAAAAAAAGATGAATTACAGTAAATAATATCATGTTTATAACTTAATATCATGAGATTTTGCTAAAAAAAGATAGCTATTTATACTAATTATAAACTATGAACAAGTTATTATTATTGTCAATTCTGATAAGTAGATTGATTCCAGATAATGCAAAATAAGAAAGAAATATTTATCAATTTACGAATGACCTATGTTCTATGTTAATTCTCCTAAATTTCCTTTTTCGATTTGAACTTTGAAGTAGAAACTTTGGAATGTTCAGAAGCAGTATCGGTTGAAGAAATTTGCTTTCTGATTTCAATTGGAGGCTCCTTGTAAATCTTCCAGAACCATTCTCTGTTGATGCTAGTTTGATGTTTTCTGGCAAAAACATTGACGAAAAATTCAGATATATTCAGGTGTTTCGGTCTTAGTGAATGATAATCTGCAGAAGTTGATACAAATACTGCTCATGGTTTGCTTCTGCCAGAGAAAGTGCTAACGTTAAGCATACTTGTGGGGACACAAGATGTTAGTATAATCATAATTATAATTTTATGTATCCAGTTGAATGTTAATCATGGTTGTGCTGGTCATATTTATGAATTTCAAGGCTTAACGAAAAAATTATTTTAATATTCCAGTATTTTATCAAGCATCATCTTAAATGTAAAATAATCCCATGAAATATCACAAATTGTTCATATTGAGCCAGTTTATTTCCAATTAAATATTGTCTATTTTTGTACGAATTTGCTTAATAATGATTCACATTGACCAATTATTCTGTACCTTTCTTGAATGTTATGGGCACTATCTTGACGTTTTTGCTGTTTCTAGTCTCTACAACTCAGTATTTTTTTCTGAGAAATCTTTATGATTCAATGGAATTTTCAAATCTTTAGATAGGTCACTTTTAGTCTACAATATACCTAATGGGTACAAGGGTAACTTTAAATGATACATATAGCATGCTATATCATAACTCACCTGCTTACATTTTTTTATTAGCTAAATTCGAGGATTCAACCATTTCGGAAGTTCAGATTATTCTGGAGAAATCTAAAAAAGTTTCACCTGCATCAGCAATAATGTTTTAATTACTTGGCTAACTTACTGATGGAAGGAAATACCGTTGTTTGCAGAAAGTAGCATACCAACATGGAACACGTCATTTTGCTGAACAACTACACAATAAAATTAAACAATTGAAATGTTCAAACACACTTAACTTAATTAAAGTTATATTGCTCAACTGCAGCTTCACAAATAACAATCAAAAGAAGTAATAATATGAAAAGCTGTCGAATACGGGTCTCTAACGTCGTCAAGAGTTGCCAAAGTGTGCGACGTTCAATCGAAGACCAAATGTTTGCTGTCAGTTCATTTTCAAAATATCCGACATTCTTCTTCTATCTTGTCTTATTTTGCTAGTTTGAACGATCGCAACAAGGTTTTGGTAATTTCTATCATTTGCAATAAACATTTAACTCTTGAAATAACTTCTCGGCGGCGAAGCTAACGCCATTACATGTTCCTACCCGCGTGCAACAGCTAGTACTACATATTTCAGGATAATCTCAAACACGACATCATATTATAAAAGGCGACTCATCACTATACCGAATGCCTCATGTCGTTCACAGTGTATCCGTATATCTATGAATCTAGAGATCTTCCTGATAGTTAAAAAGATATATTAGCGGTCGAACTGAATATCGATTCGGCACGGTGGCAGAGAAAGAAATCCCATTAATTTGAAAACGAGAACAAAAAACACCAACTTTATCGATAAGGGACGTTATATGACATCTATAAATAAATACAAATGTTGCAATGGAGTTTAGAGGTGACGTAAATTCATCTAATTGTACTTTATGTGGAACAAACAGAGATTAGCTCTTAATTCCTCTAAAGCAATAAAGGCGTTTATTTGTTCGCCCACTAGGATATTACCGATTCGGAATGCCTTAATACACCTACTGAAACGAAATAATTTTTTTATTATAGCAAGTAAATTGTACACTTTCAGATAATTAACAAAATTTACAGTAGCCATTAATATTCATATAAATTGAACCTTAATTTTATTCGTGTAGATATTGCTACCTGTAGATAACCCATAGATAAGGGACAGATCTCCCACTTTGCTACGATGTTCTAGAGTACAATGAATTCGTAAAAGTGACATCACTAGTCTGACGAATAGCTCTCTTCTCGATGGAATCGAACAGCTTCAGCTTGGAGCTGAAACATATGAACAGTATGTACTCCAAGCTAGGTCGAGTCTGTACTTTTTTAGATCATGAGAAACTTCTGGGGTATAGAATATCTCGTGGCACGGAATTGAAACTTTTCACAATGGACTGCACATGATCGTTCTACGATAGGGTGCTGTTGGTGGTGATACCGATCTCTTGAGGGCTTAAGGAACATCGTCCTCAAGGTCCGCCTTCCTGAAAAAAATTCAAACTTTAGTTTTGGTTGCATTGAAAGAACAAGATTGTCAGATCCTCATTTAAAATGGGATCTTCTTTTATTGCATCGACATGTCTATGGCTTCATTTGTTCGTTTAGGGGCTCTATAGGATAAAGCGGTATGAAGTGTACCATCATCTATCCGCAAAGCTATGGACGGTACGGGAGGTAACTTTCAATAGATCGTGGATATGGAGTGGAAACAAAGTTGGTGCCAAGACATTGTTATCAGATTACTGCTTTGGTTTATAAACAACAGTTGGTTTCAAAATCCACGGTTGCATCCATGGCAAATACGCGGTTTATGTTCACTTCCATACGAGTTACAAGAAAACCAATTTAAGGACTGAATAGAAGGGTTATTAGATATGAACATTTCGATTTTCAACCATTTCTTTTTAGAGTTACAGAATAGACCTGATTGTCATCTATATGCCTAGTAATAACAAACGCATTTCCCATCTAACGACGTATGGAATAATGATTGCGTCCAGAAACGGATGTGGGAGCTTATGATATCCATCACAGTTTACATCCTAGATCATCCGTTTCCCTCATCCCTCATTTGTCTCTCACGTCACCGGGGAGGTAGGGGACTCCTTAGTCTGGAGGGTTTGCATCGAAGTGTGGTTCTGAGTATAGGTTCTAAAGTTCTTAGGAGTTCGAACTCCCTTACGTGCCTTGTTAAAAGTCACGAATTGGCCGGAGTGGGGGCATTTGTCGGCCAGCACAAAAGCTGCGGAAGAACTTAGTCTCGCATTTCAGATCAGTCGAGAAGGTCGACTATAGGGCAACCTCGAGTTCCAACCTTCTCGCCTGAAAGCCTAGATAAATGCCACGGAGTAAGATACCACCCATCGCCATAATGCGGCCCTACGGGTGCTGTATTACCATCTAAGGCACTCGTACGGAATAGACCAAGAGCCGGTACTGCCTTACATGCCAGGAGATATTGAGTCCGTTGTCGAAAACGAAAAATGCCAGATTTACTGGAATTACCAACTACACAATAAAATTAAACAATTGAAATGTTCAAACACACTTAACTTAATTAAAGTTATATTGCTCAACTGCAGCTTCACAAATAACAATCAAAAGAAGTAATAATATGAAAAGCTGTCGAATACGGGTCTCTAACGTCGTCAAGAGTTGCCAAAGTGTGCGACGTTCAATCGAAGACCAAATGTTTGCTGTCAGTTCATTTTCAAAATATCCGACATTCTTCTTCTATCTTGTCTTATTTTGCTAGTTTGAACGATCGCAACAAGGTTTTGGTAATTTCTATCATTTGCAATAAACATTTAACTCTTGAAATAACTTCTCGGCGGCGAAGCTAACGCCATTACATGTTCCTACCCGCGTGCAACAGCTAGTACTACATATTTCAGGATAATCTCAAACACGACATCATATTATAAAAGGCGACTCATCACTATACCGAATGCCTCATGTCGTTCACAGTGTATCCGTATATCTATGAATCTAGAGATCTTCCTGATAGTTAAAAAGATATATTAGCGGTCGAACTGAATATCGATTCGGCACGGTGGCAGAGAAAGAAATCCCATTAATTTGAAAACGAGAACAAAAAACACCAACTTTATCGATAAGGGACGTTATATGACATCTATAAATAAATACAAATGTTGCAATGGAGTTTAGAGGTGACGTAAATTCATCTAATTGTACTTTATGTGGAACAAACAGAGATTAGCTCTTAATTCCTCTAAAGCAATAAAGGCGTTTATTTGTTCGCCCACTAGGATATTACCGATTCGGAATGCCTTAATACACCTACTGAAACGAAATAATTTTTTTATTATAGCAAGTAAATTGTACACTTTCAGATAATTAACAAAATTTACAGTAGCCATTAATATTCATATAAATTGAACCTTAATTTTATTCGTGTAGATATTGCTACCTGTAGATAACCCATAGATAAGGGACAGATCTCCCACTTTGCTACGATGTTCTAGAGTACAATGAATTCGTAAAAGTGACATCACTAGTCTGACGAATAGCTCTCTTCTCGATGGAATCGAACAGCTTCAGCTTGGAGCTGAAACATATGAACAGTATGTACTCCAAGCTAGGTCGAGTCTGTACTTTTTTAGATCATGAGAAACTTCTGGGGTATAGAATATCTCGTGGCACGGAATTGAAACTTTTCACAATGGACTGCACATGATCGTTCTACGATAGGGTGCTGTTGGTGGTGATACCGATCTCTTGAGGGCTTAAGGAACATCGTCCTCAAGGTCCGCCTTCCTGAAAAAAATTCAAACTTTAGTTTTGGTTGCATTGAAAGAACAAGATTGTCAGATCCTCATTTAAAATGGGATCTTCTTTTATTGCATCGACATGTCTATGGCTTCATTTGTTCGTTTAGGGGCTCTATAGGATAAAGCGGTATGAAGTGTACCATCATCTATCCGCAAAGCTATGGACGGTACGGGAGGTAACTTTCAATAGATCGTGGATATGGAGTGGAAACAAAGTTGGTGCCAAGACATTGTTATCAGATTACTGCTTTGGTTTATAAACAACAGTTGGTTTCAAAATCCACGGTTGCATCCATGGCAAATACGCGGTTTATGTTCACTTCCATACGAGTTACAAGAAAACCAATTTAAGGACTGAATAGAAGGGTTATTAGATATGAACATTTCGATTTTCAACCATTTCTTTTTAGAGTTACAGAATAGACCTGATTGTCATCTATATGCCTAGTAATAACAAACGCATTTCCCATCTAACGACGTATGGAATAATGATTGCGTCCAGAAACGGATGTGGGAGCTTATGATATCCATCACAGTTTACATCCTAGATCATCCGTTTCCCTCATCCCTCATTTGTCTCTCACGTCACCGGGGAGGTAGGGGACTCCTTAGTCTGGAGGGTTTGCATCGAAGTGTGGTTCTGAGTATAGGTTCTAAAGTTCTTAGGAGTTCGAACTCCCTTACGTGCCTTGTTAAAAGTCACGAATTGGCCGGAGTGGGGGCATTTGTCGGCCAGCACAAAAGCTGCGGAAGAACTTAGTCTCGCATTTCAGATCAGTCGAGAAGGTCGACTATAGGGCAACCTCGAGTTCCAACCTTCTCGCCTGAAAGCCTAGATAAATGCCACGGAGTAAGATACCACCCATCGCCATAATGCGGCCCTACGGGTGCTGTATTACCATCTAAGGCACTCGTACGGAATAGACCAAGAGCCGGTACTGCCTTACATGCCAGGAGATATTGAGTCCGTTGTCGAAAACGAAAAATGCCAGATTTACTGGAATTACCCGTTTCCGACAGTAAGGTCCATACAAGCAAACAGGCCTGACGTTCTCCTCTTCGATAAACTAAGCAAGACTATGTACGTCATCGAATTCTCTGCTCCGGCAGAAAAGAAGGAGCTCCTGTTCGAGCTCCGCACGCTATACCCAGGCCACAAGGTCGTATTAGTGGTTCTGATGATCGGCGTTTTGGGCAGAATTCGGTTTCTGATCCCGTAATATATGATTATATGTAAATTAATGAGAAATAGACCACAGTTACACTTATATTTATTATAATTTCTTCTTTACGTACGTATCGGTATCACAACCAAGCATCTTTATTCTATTAATTTCAAATACAAATTTCTACGTCGCAACAACGAACAAAACACGAAGAATTGAAATTTTATCAAATTAATAATGTCCTAAGTATATGAATATGTAAAAAATGTCTACAATGTAATCATACCATAATTGAAGACATATCCCGTCGACGAAAAAAGTCTTGATGGCTAAACCAATTCATCTTTACCATAATGACAACAGTTCTTTTGAGTCTCTGTCGTAAATAATATTCTAGTCATAAATAATTTCAGTTCCTATGCTTTAGACTGTATGAATTTTAACAATGTCATCGTGAGAGTTATGAATCCTCGGAAAAGTGGCTCACGTTAAACTTTCATTTTTATGTTCAAAGTTTTCCGTTTTCATTATATAATATTACGAAAGTATCGAGTTCAAAACCTCTAGCCAAAATGTAGGTCTACCAAAAGATATTAAAGCTCACTGGCTGGAAGAACTGTTTTATAGTTAAATCGATGTTTTCATCCGTAATATAAGGTACAGTCGGGCCTTTAAGCTAAAACATATTTCAATGCCTTCCATCCCACATTAGCCGTAGAAATTTCGTTCCGAAGTAAACTATTTTCTATCAAAGAAAAGGCCATGCACCGTTGATATTTTCAATGAGAACCACGACCGAATGAAAATTAGATCTACGGAGTGAATTTATTAACATCAAAGAAACCGCAATGAGTTCTCAGCATTCGTTAAATGATATTGTATAATGTATATTTAAAAGTAATTTAATAAACAAAGCAAGTAGTAAACTATACAATAAACCCACAGGAAGTGTTAACCTCTATAAGTTATGAACTTGCATGCACAATTCCTTTACGGCCGTTCTGCAACATTTCTATAACTCTTAATCTTTTATGTCGGGAGAAATCTCAAATAAACAATAACTTTGATAACAATTCTCAACGAAACCAATGTTGCTTTCACCAGTGGCGGCTCGTGAACTTTTAGAGAGAGGAGGCTGGACATAAAACGTTTTTGTAAAAATATACTCTATTCAGCCAATTAATTTAACCTTCAGTGACAAAATTGATTGTTACCCAGCAAGAACCAACGTGGAGGTATAGAGTTTCTCTTGCCCACAAATTTTTTTTTCGTTCGTTTTTTGTTTTTTATTTTTTTTTGGATTTTTAATTTTTTTTCTTTTTTTTCTGGAATTTTTCATATTTTGTTTTTTGTTATTAATTTTATCAACTTTTCTATATATTAACGAAATTCTACGGTCTTTAATATACGAAAAATGATCAATAATATTATCATAAAATGTATCATTATGTTTTAAGTGTTTTACTAAATCTTTTTCAATAGATATTAAACTAACATTGTATAAAAGATTTTGGCCCATTGTATTTCGCATGTATGTTTTAATTCGTTTGAGAGTAGAAAATGATCTCTCCACCGATGCCGACGTGACAGGAATGGTGACTGTCAAACAAAGTAGTTTATAAAACTGAGGTAAGACTTGTTGCAAATCATTATCTGTCATATATTTTATCATATCGGCGTGACTGTCGTACTGGCCTAAAATATCTTTATCCCAGTATACAACGCATAATTCATTGTGCAGCCCTATTTTATCAAAAAAATTATATTTTAGAACTAAGTTATCTGAAAGTGTATTGGGAAACTCTTTTGAAAAAGATTCGAAAAATCTTCTATTCGTCAAATCGAAAAACTTCAATTCATGTAAATCGGAAAATCGAATCTCAATATTTGACCTTTAATAGTATCTAAAATTTCATAAAAAAGTTGTTTATAATGTAGTTTCTTGTCTACCAAATTATATGTTTTCCTCCTTTTCACGGGAGAAGCCTCATCAGTTGAATAATTTCCAAATAAAATATTAAAATGAAATTCTGTATAACGGAAACTTGAATTTTATGAATGAGATGTGTTAAACGATCTCTTGAATGAATTATATTAGTGAATTTATGTTGTAAAATTCGAAAAATAAGATCAGTTTGTTCAAATATTAATTTAAAAGTATCAAGAAATAACAAAAATTCTTCATTTTCTAAATAAGATTTTAAACCAACAGCAGCATTCAATGAAACCTGATCTGTTGAAAAGTCATCACTGTTTAATATAAAATCAAATATTTCAATTAATTTGTCTTTATTTTTATGGTTGGTAAACTAAACATTGCATGTGATGTAAAATTCCATCGAGTTCGAGCATTACAGGGAATTCTGTTTCCTACTATGTTATTTAAAACTTACGTTTGTTTGAAGACCGTTTAAATGTCCCGCCATTACAGATGCCGTCGTAAGTCTGATTTATTCGCAAAGTCGAATCGTTGAAATGTTTCCATTGAAAAATTGAATAAATTGACCGCTGTTCTTCCCGAACTAACATCGTAGAACACTAAAAATCTTTCCACTAGTTGTCCATTTTTACAATTAATAATTTACCGAACAGACGAATTCTAATCTAACCTTATTTCGCGTGGTGTCACTCAACCATTATACCCGCATAAAACAAAACAACTGCCTGCAAATACTGACGCGTTAGTCATAAAATCGCGAAGCTTACTGTCGTATTTACAAAACAAATCTAACAATTCCCTAAAATTACCTTTATTAACTGAATTTTCAGTTTCATCATGCTCTCTAAAAGCCAAATCTTGAAATGATAAATACAATAAGAAATCAATGATTTTTTTTAAAACTTCGCGGTTTTCTTTAACTGTTTTATTATGATTTTCGATTTCGCGTGTTCGTGTAGAATAAATCGCATTAATAATATTCTGTTTACCGGTTAATTTAAACTTAATACACGATGTAATATGTTCCTGCGATTTTTCATGTCTTTCTAGGCCACGAGCTAAATTTTTCAAATCATTATAACCCAAGTGCCCCCAACATGAAGTTGTATCTGATGTGAATAGCAAGCAATACCAGCAATATAATTTATTGTGTACATCAGATCCCGTTAACCATACATATTTTTTATAATTATCAGTATTAAACGATCGATTTTGATACTTCCCTGCCATCACTAATCCTTTCAAATCCGGTAAAGGCCGTTTGTTTTTGAAGAACACTTTTCTATCATATGTTAATCCACTAAATGGATTTTCTAAGAACTCTGCAACTAAGTCACTCATAATTTTAACGTTCACCGATTCCGATTAGATAAATTATAACTTAAAAATTAACTACTTAACCTTACTACGCCTCGTGGAATAAAAACAACAACTAACCGCATTCTTCTAGCAGCGGGAGGCGGGAGCGCAAGTAATCGTATTTCATTCGACCGACGAATGGATACGAAAAGCTAGCCTCCCTACCCTGTTGCCGTTTTCGCCGTTTCACGCTATTTGGCGATTGACTGGTCGGAAAAACGGCAACTGTGTTGAACAACACAACTCAGCGTTTGAGATATATAGAGAATCTAGCTTCTGACCACTGTTGCCGGATTGAAAATAACTATTGAGAACGGGGAATTAATTGTAAAATTTAAAGAATTATCAGAGAAACAGGAAATAAAATGGAGAATGATCATTAAGATAAATTGGTGAGGAGGCTGAGCCTCCTTAGCCTCCTTCGAGGAGCCGCCACTGGCTTTCACTAGTAGTAGAAAACTATAGACGCGTGGCTTCTAAACAAGATTCCGTATTATTCTTCTTCAAATGTTTACCAACTGAAGATAAGAATTGTTACTACATGTTGAGTGTTTCGCCCAAATCTTACTTATCAAGTTTCCTTCAATTCTACTTAATGTAAATCATTTGCATAAGAGCTTCTATCTATGATGATTACCCAGGTCAATGCTTTTAAATTATGCAATAATAAAAGTGGATTACCAGGATATCTTTTCGTTCATTCTCCAGTTTTGTTCTGCTTTTATTTCTTTAGGTTTACAACTGACAATTTCTCAGAATAATTGTTTGAATTCATTGTGAATTGTCCTGACTTATTTTGTAAAAACACATATTAAACCTATTAAGAACAAGGGGGAGAAACGGTCTCTGGCAGCAAAAGTGGTAAACGTTGAAAAATTAAAAAAAGCTATTAACTTCTTTGAGGCGTTCAAGTTACCGGACCCTGATGGGTTGTTTCCAGTACTTCTGCCAAAGGGTCTGGACTTAATCCTGGTTCCGCTGACTGGGGTGTTGAAAGCTGGTAAGATTGCCGGCCTATAAGTCTTACGTCGTTTTTTTTTTGAAGACTTATAATAATTCGTACAAATTCACAAATAATTTTAAAACAAATAGAGAGAAATTTTAAAAATATGAAGTTTACAAGTTATGTAATCCTTTGTATATTGGCCAAACAGGGCGCAGCTTTTACTAGAGATTTGAAGAACATGTTAGGAGCCACAGATTGAGAAAGACTGATTCAACGTATGCTAATCATCTAATCGAACATCCATAATTTCACTCACAATCCCGAAATCTTACATACCGAACGAAAGGGCTTGAAATTAAATATACGAGGTCTGTCCCAAAAGTATCCGACTATAAAATTTTAGTCACAATTGATCATTTCCAGATTGTCCTGAGCGATTTCTAATCGAAGGTTTTTTTGCTGTTCTGAGAGCAGTTTTGGGATGAATTTTGCACACATACGACTCATTCCCAAATTCTCGGTTAAAATTCGCCAAACAGTACTGTTTGGTATTCCAAGGTCATCTACTAGTTCCCTCACAGTCAAACGACGATCTTGTCCAATCGCAACTCGCACACGCTCGACATTATCCGATGTTGTTCTCGTCGAAGGTCGGCCAGAACGAGGATCACTGTCAACAGATGTGCGGACACTTTTAAACCGCTTATGCCACTCTATCATGTGTGTTTTGCCCATATACTCGTCTCCAAAGGCCCTTTGTAACATTTCAATAGTTTCCGCACAACTTTTACCAAGATTAAAACAAAAGTTTATGCAAATTCGCTAACTTGAAATCTTGTCGTGTTTCCCGTCAATCACATGCGCCAGTTCTAAAAACAACGAACTATAAAATCATCTTTTTTTTTTGTATTTGATGTGATTATTATCCTGTCATAAACACCTATTCAGATCTCCCCTTCAATTTCACATTTGCGTTGTGTATTGAGTGCTTCAAATAATTCCAAATATGAAGAAAGGAAAAAGGTAAAAGTTGGACAAAACACAAAAATGGTATCAATATTGAATGAGATGTAAAACTGAAATCGAACGTTATTCGGAAAGCTTATTCTTCTGCAAATTGATTGAGAGAAATCTCATCTATTCAGATTACGTTATCTTTCTTGTTTTATAGGTTCAGGAATTGGTTCAGCATTGAAAAATAGTTGGAACCGTTATGAATATTTCAGTCTATTATTCATGAAACTTCGAATCCAATATGTTTGCATCGATATAAGTAATGCGGGGATAGCGCGAGAAATTATAAAAGTTGGTTAGATATTATAAAATTCAATTTGGGAGAATGTAAATTCAATCATTAAGACAACCCACGGTGCTTACTATACAACAACCTGAATGTAAAATATACTTGAGGAAATCCCAACGACAATTCAAGCTGATAATGCATTTATATCTGGGATATAGATAGAATTGCGAAGCTGTTATCGCCGCATATGCAGCTGACGCTGGGCGTGTGACATTGACAACTGCCCCCTTGACTCTTGAAACTCGAGAGTTTGCGATATAACTAAAGTCTTTTATATGCCACCACTTGGGGGACATGAATTATGACAACTTACATTATCGAGGACAGTAGTCTTGTCCCCCCGCATTGTCGAAACCACTAACGTTTAGAGTGGCAAGGATTGTAGGGGATTGAGTTATTACGATGGAAGTTATAAACTTGGGAATGGTTCACGATTAAGATGTCGACAGATAAGCTCAGTATTTTTCAACTTATTTCTTATCAGCCTGTTTACTCAGCTGCAGAATCAATTCATTCCTTTACTAGCTATAGGGTGAAAGAATATATTATGATTACTGCATTCGTTACAATAAGTGGACAAAGAATCAAGTTGTGAAAGGTCCATTCGTATGTCAGTTTAATTGACATATGGAGTTTGTCTAATATTCAATGTGCTTTTGTTGTTGAAGTATATTCCAAAAATGACTATGTGGAAGTACCCCACAATGGATTCCCTTCGTCACTTTAATTTCATCAAGATCCTCTTTGAGAAAAAACAGCAATCGAGAGAATGAAGATATGGCATGTCTGAACTGTCTTCGTTCTTCCAATTGTCGTACAACGAATCCACCGATGTATCGTACTACCTCTTGCTCAAAATGTGAAGGAACTTGACAGTCCATTTGAAAAAGTAACTTCATATTCTCCTTTCCGCTAGCTAAAGACTTTGAGAATGGGAATGTCCTCTGTCGAGCATTTACCCTTTTCTAGTTGAACAATTTGATAACTAGTTTTTAATCGTTCCATGGCATATTGAACTTGATAAGCAGTTGAATTATTGGAAAAAACCTCCTTGCATCGTAAGTGCCGAGATGCCGGGCAGATCCTGCAGCAATTTGTAAGTTAATAAATACTCCAATCCATATTTTTCTTCAAGGCAATTGAAGATCTGAGAAATATTTGTTAAGCAAGGGTAAAACCAGAAAAACTTCCAGGATGCAAACATCATCATTGTTCCACTAATCGCTGATATAATTTTTCATTTCCATTGCCTCACCTAGTATATTAATAAGTTTATTTAATGCCTTTTGATATTTGATGATGCATATCGAAGGATACACATGAAATTGATTCAGAAAATATACATACCAAAAATGTAATAATTCAGTTTATTTAGAGAATAATTTTTTCCTCAAATATTGGTTAAATAACGCATAAAGATAATACAATTATCCTTGTCTGCCATGTAATTAATTAACCCAGAGCAGAGGTAGGTTCACGCGCCCGCAAGCTCTAAAAATGACTAATAGCTGCTAATAACGCGAGCTACACTTTGATAAACAACCACAATGGAGCGAGTTTCGGTCAAAACCCCGACCGAGATGAAAACACTGAGCTTTCAGTGACGAGGGTATAAATTATAAGGATTCATACAATGCAAGTTTATGCTCCGTGCTAGGCTTATGTATATTTCAGGAAATGAGGGTACAAATGACACGTTTAAACCTGACGTCCTATTAAAAGATTCATCCTGGTTGAGTATTTGTGATGTTCTAGCTCGTGTTAACGTGCATTATTCGCGATCAGTGAAATTTCATTTTTATAGGCTTTACTTAATTATTCGAGAAGTCATGTTGAATTGATGTTTTAGTCCACTTTATAAACACATTGTTTTGTACGTGGCAAGAGTGTTGTGGGAACATCATGATTATTAATGTTCACAAATAATCGAATTCAAATATATAAATACTTTCATGGTTTTTACGACAATAAGTTGTATGAGGCTATGGAATTTTCATGGAAGACACTTACATAAATCAACATGTTCGTAAAAACTTTATTTTCAAAAAACTGTCATTAACAGTTGACTTTTAAGTGACATCTGTCAACATGTCTAAACAACTGTTTTTATTTGCAGGATGTATAAGACTTTTATTTCGTACTGTTCAGAAAATTCAACTTTACCTCATTAGTTAGAGAGTCAATTATTTCAAGAAATGTTACTACAAATTTCCATAATGTTAACCATTATTTTTGGTTGTACCTCTTTAAATTAGCTTGAAATCAATTTTTCCAGTGATTTGGTGCTTTTACATTCAATTATTCGCTGTTTGAATCGCACGATCAAGATGTTGTGTCAATTTTCTTGTCAGAGAATGTTTACCTGCCACTATTAGTGACTGACAAGGGTGTCTTAATTCATTAATCATTCAAAAGTACCGATTGTATAATTATGAAAATTACTCGTGCTTGAAGATTACAATTCCTTCATTAATCAGTGCATTAATTGTTGTTTGGGAACAGGTAAAATACTATTTGAAATTTGAATGTTCTTTTCTATGGATTCTTCAATATACCTAGCCTTCTGCAACCTGCAAAGATCGCCAACCCCTCTGCTTCTTAAGATTGACCAAATCAATACCTGAATCGGCAAATAATCTTCGAAGAGCTATGACGTGCAGTATGTTTCCGGCAATTTCAAATATGACGTAATTTCTTTTTTGGCATATTTTTGATTTTATTAATACCAATAAGTTGATTCATACATTTTCCGTTTGCATATTTGTTAGAAAATCTGCGGCTAGTACTGTAACATGACTGAATGAATCTTTACCTTTGATTTTCTGAATTTTGAATTTTTATAATAACAATTGAATCCTTATTTTCAATATCATGTGTTAAATTCAATAATTCACTTCTCCTATTGGCTCCGTATATATCTATTATCAAAATAATCTGAAACAATATGCACTTCATCAATGAGAATATTGGAATATTATTCAAATAATATGAAGTATGTACCTTGATTAAGAAATTCTCGATTTCCGCCTTTTGTAAATTTTCGACTATTTTGGGCGATACATTAAGTTTTCCAATACAGTTCCAACTTGGAATAACTTATAACTATATTTTGCTTGACATTTATCATTCACTTCAGCATTGAATATATAACATTTTCTTAATTCTATATTCAAAGTATGCCAATATTACACTTTCAGATACTTTTTAACATTATTTAGAGCCGTACATTGCATGAATTCTTTATAAGCAAATCCATATAGTCGATTTGCTGGGAATAAGCCTGCACTTTCTGCTGCTTCAACCACTTCAAATGGCAAATATTCTTCATGTTCATCGTTTTCTGATAACTTTTATCTATTTCAAAGGCACTTCTTTGCTTGGCTTATCGTTGATTTGTTGATTAACAGTGGCTTATTATTGCGTTGCTATCGTAACCATCAGGCCATACTTTCTAAATTATTATCTACATACGATCATCGATAACATTAAACGTCAAATTAGTTAATCCTAAATGTAAAAATTTTGCTTTAATATTTTACTAATTTTAGAATACATTTTTCGAAAAAATATTGCTAGATAACTCGATTTCAAAATTCCTTTGCACTTCCGAATACAAAAATAGCATTTCGCAATCTAGCATCAAAAATATTATAATTTCCTTTTCTCAACCACTTCAATTCATTCCACCCGTACCACGGTTAGAACGTAGTGAAACTTCTGGATATCTCAGTATCGCGAATCTACTCCCACCAATATAAATCGTCGATAAAATTCATGTTGTGATATGGGACAATCGGCGAGTGAAAGTGCAAGAGATTGCTGAGGCTATCCGCATCTCAACCGAACTAGTTCGGGACATTTTGCATACATTTTTGAACATGAGAAAGGTATCTGCCAGATGGGGGCCGCATTTGCTGTCTATTGACAACAAACGCAACCGTGTGGCAACTTCAAAGGAGTGTTTGGCGATGTTCAAGTGCGATAAGAAGGACTTTTGCGCCGTTTTGTAACCGTGGACGAAACATGGATCAATCACAACACACCAGATACCAAAGAACGGTCGAAACAGTAGACTTGTCCTGGCGAATCGAACCTGAAAAAGGCCAACAAAGTCATGGCAACAGTTTTTGGGAATGCACACGGTATCCGTCCATATCGATTACCTAGAAAAGGGCAAATTGATCACCGGCATATATCATGCACAGCTGTTGGATCGATTCGACGCCGATTTGAAGCGATAGCGGCTGCATTTGGCAAAGAAAAAAGTGCTCTCCCATCAGGACAACGCACCGGCTCACCGGTCCGCAGTCGCTATGGCAAAATTGCATGAATTGCGCTACGAATTGTTTCGTCATCCACCATATTCTCCAGATTTGGCCCCATGCGATGTTTATCTATTTCTAAACTTGAAGAAATGGCTCGGCGGAAAAAGAGTTGACTCCAACGATGAGGTCATCGCTGAAACAAACACCTAGTTTGAAGGATGGCCGAAATCGTATTATTTGGAAGGGAACGAATAATTATAAAAACGTTGGACGAATGAATAGGGGTACAAGGAGATTATGTTGAGAAATGAAATAAATTTTGGTCAAATAAATCATTTGTCGTTTCATTTTTCTTGCCCTCGTATAATGGTGTCTATGTATTTACATCATACATGGTATTACCAATATGGTGTTATTATAAAAATTGAGACTTGTTGCATGACGGAACTAATTCTAAGAAAACTCGTAACTCGTTTAAAACAGTTTTAATAGGATCGATCCAGTAAGTTGTACTCGAATTTTCAGTTCACAAACTTTCGGTTTCTCGTTTCACTTTCATTAGCTACGGATGTGTTTTGGAAATAAAATTTCCTATGTGAAGTTTTCAACATAAATTGCAAGTTTTGGTATTGGAGTCACACATCCTATGCTATTGAATTATAGCTGATTCTAAACAAAAATTGTGATGACTCCCGTTCGATGAACTGCATCGCCTTCTATTATTCAATATAAAATAGCGATGAACCCAATGCGAACTCTGACTTGGCGCAATTTCAATTAGCTCTGCATGAATAATTCATACTTAGACACAAATCAATTAGTTTACGTTGGCTAGGCTGCGCGTCAAAATTGGGCAATTCTATGTTGCATTTTAATCATGGGAAACGGAATAAAAAGCCATTAATATATTACCGCTGGATAGCTAGTTGTTTTTTGTCTGATTTGCAAAAATTAATCAATCAGATATTTGTTAATTAATTACTAGGTTTCATTTGAATTGAGAGTAACTTGGATATTATTGGCTATGATCGATGATCACTAATCAGCTGACTTATTGTCATTCAATTGACTCTCCAAAAAAATGATAAAATAATGCCTTAAATTCGTATTCGCTTATATACATATACAGAATCTTTCTCAATATATTCTTTATTAAGCCGTTAATTTAACTATGGATGGTGTGTAGTGCTTTAAGCAATCTCTATTATGGATATTTTGATTTGATATTATTCGAATTCTATGTCAAAATTGTTTATTTTAGTTTTTCATCTATTTTTCATGTGGCACGTAGAGATAAGCAGATGCAAATTGGATCCTACGTGTTTTGATGCGGACCATCACCGTGCGTTCGAGTTACGTTATGCGATTTATAAGTTTCATCAAATATTGTGAAGGAATTGAACCACTCAAATCATTTAGGATTTTCATTACTAGATACATTGTTTTCTTCACAAAAAATGTTGTTGTATAGGAAAATTGCTCGTATGCAACTTTTTGTATAACTAATATCAACATGGTATTGTATTGACAATATAAACGGCTCTTTCTGAATTTATATTCATGAAATCAAGTTTTCATTACGGTTCATGTCCCTAGTTATTGTTCATCAACCAACCAATTTCTCATATTTTACCTCCTGACAGAGTTTAATTAATACCTTGGCTACACCCCATTCCTTCCTTCGACTGTAGCTTTAGTTATTAATTAATACTATGGAGGTACTTCAACAATGAAAATCGACACTATAAATACTGTTAAAGGACCTTTCAGCTACCAAGTAGCCATCATGGGACTTTACTCTGATGATGGCTACTCGGTAGCTGAAAGGTCCTCGGTACTTTAACAGTATTGTTAGTGGATAAGGGTGATTATGTTCTTATTTATATTGTCTACAGTGTGAAAATTGCTGAAAAACGCGAACGCCACATCATATATCCCTTAAATAAAATAGACTAGGGTATTCCTGAAATAAATCAACGAATTAATTCTTCATAACAAGTTACTCTAATTCGGTCGAACTGCTATTTTAAAGGAAATTTTCGTGCTCATTTAGTACGCTGCCGTCCACGGTTTAACCAATGAGCGAACTACGGTTACAACTTATTTTGCTTCGGACGAGATTTTTAATTAAATTTCATGCACTGCTTCCCTCTACATAATTTACGCCATGAGATGCGAAAAAACAGTATCGGAGATAAGCAGTTTAACGTTACATCCTCTTGATTACAGAACTCTAAACCATTGGGTTTTAAACATATTTATTAAAACGTGTTTAAATTTTATTCGTAACTTCTACCATCTTCGTTGTTTGATACTTATTATATTCCTCATCCAGAGTCTGAATTACGTTTGTGAAATCAATTGGTATTTCTGTTCGGAAACACCGCTTTATTGAAATATGTTCCATTTACAAGCCCCACCAATTGTACTTTAAGACGATTTACAAACTCTCAACGAGAACTCGAAGGAACTTGAGTTATTTAATTTGAAAGATTCCTCGGAGGCTAGACGTATTCGAATTAATGTTTGCTTTTAGATTGAGAAAGGGCAGTTGTAAGATGAATTCCAATATTTCAGTACATTTCCACGTTAAAATTGAAATTCCACGGAAACTGAGTTAATTGGAAAGCAATTTCGACTTTCAGTGAAGTTTAATTGAACCACCTAGTTGAAATAACAATTACCTGAGGGAAATGGGGAGAGGTGAATTATCACATAGTATAATTTTCCTCATTACAGACATATATGAAACAGCCCTTGAACATTGAGTTACAGTTATGACACCCTAATTAATACCTTGATAAATTGGATAATTAAAAGCCACAAAACAAAGAGTTGTTCGGAAAAGTTCTAGATGCAATACATCACTTATGAAATTTTAATTTGACGAGACATATTGGATAATTAAAATCCCTAGATTACTTTGTTTGCCCTTCCCCAATGGTTTATGGTAACTATTCAGTATTCAATCGGAAAGTGACCAAAAGAAAACGAAAATTGATCTGGTAGATAGCAGTAAATCCTGTTTCGAGGACCTCTTCTATGTTGTATTTATGTACCTCCCTTTCATTCAATTAAAATAAATCATATGTAGTTGGATAGTACATATGTTAGACCATGGTTCATCAAACTATTTGTTTTTTTTAATTTTGACTACATGTAATCGTTTAAGCCAGCGGTGGAATGTTGGGAGAGGACTTTTTTCTTGAGAGTTTGTCGCTTATAGGAAAAGTTGTATATATATTAGGGATTGTGGGGTTAGTCGTCCTGGATGAACTACAAGCTTGTTTTTGGTTGCATTAAACTCTACTAAATTATCATATCCCCATTTAAAAATTCTTGCCAGAATTTCATTCATTGCATCGGCCTGTCTCTGTCTTGCTTCTCTGTTTCTATTGGATGATATAGAGGCTCTAGATGAGAAAGCAGTATGGAGTGTACCATCATCTGGACATTATGGACGGGACAGTAGGTCACTCCCAACATATTGTTGATATAGAGCAGAAACGAAGCTGGTGCCAAGACAGATCCCTGTGAAACACCATCTTTAATAGCCATTGTATTGTACGAGACTCCGTCAGCCACCACGTGGATTAATCTATCTGAGAGAAAACACAATAGTGGACGATAAAGTTGGGACGACAAACAAAACGGAAGTTTCCCAAGAAGATATTGGTGCCAGACTCGGTCAAATGCTTTGTTCCCCATATTCTTCAATATATTTCTGCCATATATGTTCAACATAAGGTTGAACTTTGCTAACGGAAGCCATATTGATGGTCATTCAAGATTTTGGGGATCTCTAGATATTGGATGAGCTCGATGTTAATTGTTTTCTCCATTACTTTAGAGATCACATATAGTAATAAAATATCAAACATCTTGAGTTACCAGGTTTGTTTTTTACGGAGGTGAAGAAAACCCATTATGAGGAGTTTATGAGCCTTGAATCTCATGGTCTACTGTAAGAGTCACTTCCAGGCATGCTCACTAAAAGCATGCCCTTTGTAGGCTCATCTGACTGTTGCCTCCGGTGACCCGTAGGCCTGTTGGCCCATTGTATCTTACCTCTGTATTGTTTAATCACAGTACCCGCTCCAGTACTTGTGCGCCTTGTAAAAGTTTGATTGTCTTTTACTGGATGAGAAATGTTTGATTTTGGTTTACCAGTTGACTGCCCAAAAATTAACTGTCTTTTGCGGTCCAGTTCCTTACATTTACACATTATATATATCACCGTTTCTGGATCCTTACAGCACAGTGTACATGCCAGGTCGCCATTATACGGTCCCATTTTCTTGAGCATGGCCAGTCATGAGCCCTGTTACTACTTTTATTTTTCTCTGTTTAATACTAACAGATCTGTCGGTGGTTCTTTGATGTATTGTAACGTGTAAATTCCACTTTACGGCTTAGAAATGGCCGCTGTAGGACAATCGGTTAACTCCTGTGACGTCAGCTATGCTAGACCGTATATTCAGTATATTCTAAGAGTCATGGTCCGTATATTCTAAGAGTCTTGGTTGCTCGGTGTCAGTTACTGCTTCTCTTTCGAGGGTGTTCTTTGAGACGCCGGAAAGGAAGAGAAAATGTTACTTCTGGTCTATTCGTTCGAGTGGAAAGTCGATTGCTAGGTTATTTCAACAGGGAGGTGATACCAAGCGTGTGTTTGGAACCAAATTCTGGGAATATCCTTCCGTTGAAAACAAAGACATCAATCACCAATTTGGATTGGAATATTTGGAATTTATTGGGTGATGATATACCTTCGGGGATCTAAACTCAGTTTTCGACGTGTCTGGCTGTGAACGGAAGTAAAAGTTGTCTCATTCGAAGGAAAACCCTATCGTGTTAGAGGTAAATATCTTTGTAATTCCATTTGATTCATTCACTAAATTCAGGAATTAATTGCCTTCATAGGTGGTATCTGACAGAACATAACCTAGTACTAATTTGTTAACAATTGTTGTGTATTTTGTTCATGTCTGTCTGCTGACGACAATAGAATAGATTATCGATTGTGGTTTTGTGTAACAATTTTAATAATCATTGAGTATTGTATATTATGTAAATTCAATCAACTGTTCACTTGTTTAAATGATTTAAGTAACTAATTTCATCCATATTTTCTAATCATTCGCTTCATATCTCATTAATATAAGTTTGTCATAAATTATATCAATATTAGTATTCCAAAGTAAATTTCAATCATTCTGGATACATGTCTTTTATTTTCTTTCTTTCAGGGTAATTTAACCTGGGGACTTGAGTATTTGCATCCCCTAGTTGTATACATAATTCATTGGTTGGTTAAAATACTCTGGCGCCCGAATTTTTAATATCTGAAATATAACCTACGACCATCTTCACTGTAGCTGTCGGCAACCAAGTGATAAAATAGAGCTTTAGTTTATCCTTTAGTAAGAGTAAATAAGAACCCTTACAGTATTTTTCCCATGTTTGTATCCTGGGTTTTTTTTTTGGTATTCTTTGTGGTTTTCCAGGATCCAGTCTTTTGTAGATCTTCGTACTGTACGTTTTGGTACCCCTGTAGTCTTAACCCGGATCAGCTTAACGCGGTTCCGGTTTGCCAGTGTTTTAGTTCCTCTTTGCATGACAATACCAGTCAGTATGTCACTTCCTGACTTCTCACTACCTTAAGTGCATCCTGACTAAGTTACGAGTTACGAGAGGTGCTTTAGTCAACAATTTTGTGTTCAATTTGCAAACCACCGCTAATTATCGTTGTTAGTTCTACTTAGGAAGGTCGTTTAAACTAATTTTAGCGAAGACTAGCTCATTAGGACGATAATAATTCTATATTAAACTTAGCTTCATTATATATACGTATGGTAAATTTTCCGTAATTAATTCTCGTGCCGTGTTATCACATTCAAAATATTTAAACAAGTATGAAATACATCAGAAATTAACGGATATCCTGATATATTACATAAACTCTAATTCAGAAAACGCATAGACAAAATCAATTATAGGAGTTCAGATTGAACAAGAGCAATATATTCCGCTAACTACTGAGGTAATCATGTAATTTACCGAGTTTTGTGCATAGTAGTCAGCATTTTATATTCATCATATATTAATTAAGATATTTTTGGTGAAATACAAGATCAATTTGCCTTAGAAAATCGTATATAGAAAAACAAATAATTCAGTATCGAAACAGCAAAACAAGAAACATAAACATTATAATTTTTTCTGATGATAGATGCCATACTTATTATTTCCATTATCATCCTTTTTCTTGTAATTTGACCTAAAAAACTAATGATACAATATCACATAATTGTTGCTGAATCTAATTGCATTGTTGTGGCAAAATTATTTGATGACTTGCTGATCGCGTATACCTGAATATTTATGTAAGTATCATATACACATTCTACGGAAAATGTTGTACTTATTAAATTTTTCGTATGCCATTTATCATAGAATAACACGTAATAATGAAGGTGTGAGACATTCTACACCAACTCCTTCATAAATTCATAGAATGTTCATTATTCAAACTCGCTTATCTCCATGGCAAGTTCCTTGCTGTGGAATCCTGTGAAGTTATTTGACGATTCCAAGAAGAATTTCACATCAATCTTGGCTTGTACAGTTCGAATATAGAGAGACGATGGTTCAAATACCGGTGATATTTCTTGAATATCTCCTTGTAGATTCTTTAATTGCTTGGAATACCTTTGTAGACCAATTTTATACTGTTTACATATCGTTACCCAAATGGCACCTAAAATTGTTCGGTGACTTTGGCTTCTCATTCGTTTGAGGAGATATTTTATGCATCCTTATTTTGACTCGACCATTTTCACGACGATAACTCAACTAATTTGAAAGAAGTGACTATTCATCAAACCTTTTTCTTAATGATTAGAATGTGTAATGTGATATGTTGAATTTTGCCCCCAATAAGCTGATTAAGTAGCTTTCATATTTTCAGTAATTGCTATGAAGCTTGCTGCTTGTTGATTACAATTTCCTCCCTTCGATACTGATTTTAACTGTTCTATTCCAATCAGAAGTTGTTTCCAACAGTAAATTAAACCACTTCTTGTCCCGTACTAACTTAATATAAAGCTTTAATGATAATCTTATGATATATGGTTAGCGGAATCGTACCTAATTGGGTTAACCCATCGAGGGATTAAACGATAAACTGGAAGCAAACGGAAAATCTAATTAACAATTACAGATTGTTTGTTCATCGTTTGGACTTCTCATATTTATTAATTTTTTAGAAATTTATTAAATTAAATTTTCAGTTTTATTCTGAAGTAAGTAAAGTGAAGTAAAAGTAAATCTATTTTCTCTATAATAGTTGTTGCAACATAACAAGATTATAAGAAAACAAGTCAAACAATACACAAGAAATTTTAAATAAAATACAAAAACAAAAACTTACTTATTACAAGTATTCATTAACCGTGTATGGTTCACATTGCACAATAATATTGAATATTTTATTCTTAAATTCACAGAAGATTTTTATACATTGAATATCAATTGTCAAGTTGTTGAAAAATTTGATGCACATATAGGGACCATTTTTATCTGTCAGTGTAATCGTATGTGCTGGATATATATTAGAAATGTTACGTGTAATGTAATTGAAAGATTTTTTGAAATCTGTAAAGAATTTTCTGTGTTTGAAAATAAAAAGAAGGGATTGAAAATGTGTATTCCAATAACAGTTATGAAGTTGTTTTTCTTGAAAAAACCTCTGCAACTTTGTTTATACCCTAATCCAAAGATTATTCGTATCGCTCGTTTTTGATGTCTGAATATCATATCAACCTGGTACTATTACCCCAAAAAATTACCTCAAAACTAAACAGAGATTGAAAGTTGGCATAATAAAAAACTTTGAATATATTTACCTCAAATTGTGGTTTCATGACACGTAAACTATAAATGATAGAACTCGGCCTTTACAACGTTGTTCGATTTCTTTACAACAGTTGAGGTTTTTATCTATATTTATTCCAAGGCATTTCGAATAATCCTTCATTTCCAAAATGTAATTATTTAAATTTAGTGTTTCTGCAATTTGCCGTCTACTATGGCTTGACGTAAAGATGATGCAGTTTGTCTTACTTTTGTTCAATGTGAGTTTGTTATTCATACACCAATGTTCAATCTTTGAGAGCGCAGAGGCAATTTCAGTTTCGAGAAAGCAAAGGTGATTTGCAGATACTTTAATGTTACTATATCTGCATAATTGATAAGTAACTTTCTAGCATCAGCAATAACTTGTGGTAGATCATTAATATAGATTAAGAACAAAAGTGGGCCAATTATGTTACCTTGAGAAATTCCCTTTTGTAGGACAACCCCAGCTATGAAATTTTGTTCACCCTCCGAAATTTTCACTCTCTGCGTTCTACACTCTAAATAGCTTTCCATCAAGTCTAATTATTCATCTCTGACTCCCTATTTCTCCAGTTTTGCAAAAAGGATTTTATGATCGACTGTGTCAAAAGCCTTAGCGAGATCAAAAAAAATTCGCGTGCGATTTCTCTATTTTCCAAGGATGTTATAATCGATTCAATGAATTTAAAAAACTGTTGTTTCCGAAGTATGGTCCTTAAGAAAACCATGTTGACTTTCGTTGAAAACCATGCAACGGATTGATTTTTTCACAAAGTCTTTGTGACAAAATCAATCCGTTGCATAGTAGCTTCTCATACAATCTGGAGAATGAAGAAAGCAGACTGATTGGTCCCTGGTTCCCTAGATCTTAAATCTTTATTATTAAAGTTATGGTTTTACATAATGAAATGTTGTGCAAAGTTTGGATCACATTTATTATTAATGATACTACACCTATGTTCTTTCGTCCCTTTTTTGAATGTCCTTTCTGTCTAACCAATGTATATCTCATGGCAGCTTGTAAACCCCACATTTGCCTCCATCAATCGTCAAACTTTTAATAGTTATTTTATTCAAGTTCCAAAATTATTCAATCGAAGTAATAGTTAGTTTTCGAAAATGCATTATTTATTTGTCCCTTTATTTTGAATAACGAAAATGTCAAATATATTGCCTAATACATTGGCTCATTTACAACTCGTCACCTCAAGAGACCCTAAAGGGCAACCCCTTAACTAAATATAGCATTGCTATTTTTATAAACCAATCAATTAGACTGGTCTAATTTTTCAAATCACAACATGGTATATATTTAGTTACGACGTTCCAGGTGTTCTGGTGATGTGTTATGTCAATCGTTTCTTGGAGCAGCCGTAGAGTTTTAACACAGATCATCGTCCCCCCATTGTTTCCACACAATTGAAACTTCCTAATAATATAATCTCTCCAGGGCTTTGTTGTCCATTATATGGTCATCGGGTTTCTCCTAGCTTCGGTTCATCGTTATGTTTCATTTCCCAATTAGGATCACTTGCTGATGTCGGTTAAGTATCGCATTCACGGCTAGGTACCCTAACCTCTCTCC
The DNA here is from genome assembly GCA_958510875.1 of Endomychus coccineus. Lineage (NCBI taxonomy): Eukaryota > Metazoa > Arthropoda > Insecta > Coleoptera > Endomychidae > Endomychus > Endomychus coccineus. Next base: position 284,683,164 of record OY294067.1, read on the forward strand.
CGCCGGACCGGATCTTTTTTAATCAGGTTTCGCGTAATTGGAAACGACAGACAGGTGATGAAACTCGTTACTTTCCTAACCTCCTGCGTTAATCAACTTATATTCTTGACGAAGTATCTCGGTAATAAATTAGTTCTCTGCGATGTAAGATGAGGCAAGTGTAATTAATTTTACTGTCAATCTGCGATTTTATTCTATATTCTAGAATGTAATTATGTTATTACTTCTGTTAAGGATATGAGATCTGCATTAAATTAGTTGAAAAAATATGTTAAACGGAAAGGGAAGTAAATGTGCTGAAAATATTAAACATGGATCTCTTATTTTGTCTCGTATGAACTCAAGGCATTGTTTTATCACTGGTACTTTGGCCCTTATTATTTATGTGTGTTTTATGTAACCCCATTTCGTCGCCAATATATAAATAACTCGCACAGAGAGGGTGATAAGAAAGCATAGTAAAGACATTGACATATACGCCAGATTTTTCTGCTTTATGATTGCATGCACATGCCACGTCTCGTTCTAACTTATCCAGCGTTATGAAAGATGACTATCCCTTAGGAACAAAGCAACAATTCTGCTTATCGAGTTTGCTTGATAGAGGTCTTGCGTAAACCCTATAAATACTTTATAAAATGTCTCCATCACTAGAGCAAATTTGATGTCGCTCAAATATTAGTTGGATTTACGTCGAGACGAGTTGAATGGAACGGAAAAGAATCTAATTTGACAGTATACGCTCGTAGAAAGTCTTGAAAAAATAAATGTAAGCACTTAGGGACAGATATCGAATCTCAGAAAGTAATATTTCAAAATCCGGAGCTTCATGTTAAAACGTCAAGTTATATTTAATCTAATAAGATTGTTCATACTTTTCATCGATGTTTGATGATAATATGGATGTTTTATTGAAGTTTCTCTCCACGGGCCGGAATATCCCTTTTTATTGAGTTCGACGATCCTATGGTCTATGTGGTATCACATTTCCATACTTTTCACATATGGGATTTCACTAGCTCGGCTTTGTGTGAAAATAACCTCAGTATGAATAACATTTATATCAATTGTAAGAAAAACTGATATACAGATAGATCGAGTAGGTCGATCTCATGAATAATATCGCTTTAAATATTCATCATTCACATTATCCCCTCTCACTTTTCTAACGCTTTAAGCATCATCACGATATTTGACACATTATATTGGTAAATTGCAATTTATTTAACAGTTTTCTTCTATGTACAACAGTAATTTTATGATCAATCGTTCTATTTAGTATGTAAAGGTTACAGCAGAAAATGTATTCCACAATTAAACCAACCAATGGCCCGAATGAATGAAAAGAAGCATAACCTTATACTTGCAAAATATGGAGCAAATCCTTCCCTCCATATGAATAATAATCAAAGTAAAACCTTTTTCTAACAAGTACGGAGCAAATGCTTATCAAAAAGAGGATTTGCTTACATCGAAAGTAAATGGTATGAATAAAAGTGAGCTTTTACTTTCAGTCATAAGCATATCCTCCAAAATAGTTGCATCTAGTCAGACGTAGACTGACCTGCTGAAAATAGACAACGGTTTCGGTTAAATAAATTGTTCGTAGTGCCTAAAATATTCACAATGGCCGAAGTAGTGAATTTGCGAATGGTGAAATATTACAAACCTCGGTTGTCTCCACAAAATAGCGATTTCAAAAGTCTATTTCGATTTGAAGATCGTAATGTGGAATGGTTAGCTAATAATTTTCTGGACCCTTCTACAGAAACGCGAGATGGTGCTTTCTTCTTTACAGAAGATGAAAATATGTTTAAGGTATCTGGCTGATCCTGGATTCCAAATAGGTATAGGTGAAGAGCTTGGTGTAGAGCAGTCAACAGTATCACGAACAGTAAATACCGTCGTTAATAGAATTGTTGTGCAAGCTAATCAGTGGATAGAATTTCCTACTACTCATAATGCTATAATCGAAGCGAAGGACTTATGGAAAAATAGATATCGTTTCCCAACTGCAATTGATGCCATAGACTGTACGCATATCGGTATAGAAACACCAAATTTTCATGCTGATGAGTATATCAACCGGAAAGGAAAAGCAACGCTTAATGTGCAAGCAACTTGTGACGCAAAATGTATGTTCACTAGTGTTGATGTAAGTTGGCCAGGATCGGTCCACGACAGCAGAATCTGGAAAAATTCGGAAGTTCGGCAAATTATGGCGAGAACAAGGAACAGCGTACTTCTTGGAGACGAAGGTTATGAAATCGAGCCATGGCTCATGATTCTATTTCGCAATTCCGATAATCCAACTAAAAGGAGTTACAATAATCTTTCGAAACAAGAAAGAGTAATTATCGAGCGCTGCTTTGGGCAAATTAAACGTCGATTTCCAATCTTAAAGTATCTTTGTCGTGTTAAAAGTGAATATTCCAAATATTATTATATCATGTTTTATTTTTCGATTTCCGGTCTTATTAATATCGGTTTTTTTCTTTAGTCTTGTTTTCATGTTATTAACTTTCTTCATTAACTTGGTAATTTCGATTTTCTTTCCAAAAAAAACTTCATATTTAGCTGTAATTCTTTCAACAGCTAGGTCTTTCTTTTTCTTTGGGCTTGGAATTTGTGATTTTATCAAAATTTCAGGGTATGAGGCTATCTCCTTTGCAATAAAATTCGATTCACCAATATTACTCTGTGTTTCAACTTCTTCTTCACTAGAAGTCATTTTACGCTTTTTTACTACTCGAGTAACAAGAAATATAGATGGAACCACAGACACAATACAAGGAACCAGCTTATTAGTCTGAGCCAAACGTAATCACATCATTAAACAAGTCTCGACCTGAGGTTTTCGCTACCTTTTGCTTATTGTTATGAAGCATTTGCTCGTGAGTAAAAGGTTATCGTTATTCATATATAAAGAAGTAAATCCTTATGCTTCTACCTTTTGCTCAAAGCATTACCTTTTGCTTCCATCTTTTGCTTATGAGCAAAAGCTTCACTTTTATTCATACGGGCCAATATCTCAACTTTTACCTCGTGAATAAAATATGGAAAAGTGCTATTCCAATATGAAACTAGTGTTACCGCTTGGAGAATAAGTGATTAGAGTCGGTGGCAAAGTTCTTCCCAAATCATTTGATTCGGTTACTGATTTTTATTTAATTGTTCCACATTATATAAAACACTCTTCGCATTTATATAAACATAATGAAATAAATTATTTATTTCATTATCTTTATACATCTAAATAATATTCAAATTAATAATGTTTCAATAATGTTTAGTGTTATTACAAAAACAAATTTACCGTTTCTCGGAATCAAACCCGAGCCTACTGAGTGGCAGCCTAGTGTCCTAGCCCCTAGCCCTAGACCATACATTTGGTTCATCGCCGTTGTTATAAACAGTTAACTATGGTGTAAATTTAAATTTACTCCCATAATTGTTTGCAATGTATACTTTGGGAGTTATGTTTTTTTTTTAATTTTCAACCCTTCAGAAATAGGTGTGTATATTAAGCGATTTCCTTGAAAAGCAACTTCATCACCGAAGAGCAAACGATATTTTATCAAAATCTTAATTTCAACTTAGAAAATGATGACCTCAGTTCTGCACTTGAGTGAGATACTTTGATTTTGGATGATATTTTATCATTTACTCAAAAAGTCCAATTTATATTCGTCAAAAGCTTTCCAACAATGCATACCAAGACTCAACTCATTCTAATGATCACGGTTTTTATATTCAAATAATTTAGTAATTCTTTTACTTCTATTTTTATTTTAGGCACGGTTTTCATTGTTATTAGTCTCAAAAATTTAATTTTTTCAATGATCTGGTGTAGCACTAACTTTTGGTCAGGAAATTTATAATTTTTCTATTGCGGCTATTATTATGCAAATCGGCCGAACCCTGTGCTTCACGCCCTCACTTTTTGTTTTAAAATAAACTCATTATGAAATCTCAAACCCACGCCGTTGAAAATATCGACTTCACATCTTAGGTGATGGTAGACAACACTAAAACACGAAATCCTTTGCATCCATCATTTTTAATTTGCAAAAATATTATTTATTTTGTTTTTTATATATTCTTTTTCTTTTACTTAATTTAATTCAAATTACCTTTTATTTTATTTTATTATTTTATTTTTATTACCTTTTGTTGATTTGTATATCCGATGCATCGAGTTTTCCGAATTTCCCAGGTAAAATAATGAAAAATGGAAAACTGAAATATGAATTCGTACTTAAAAACATATTTGAAATATTTTTCATTCCATCAATTTTGCGATAAAAGCAAAAACAACGGAGTTATAACACAATTTGTTGCCAAATGTCGTTTATTTATATTTGCGATGCATCGAGTTTTCCTAATTTCTCAGGTAAAATGATGAAAAATGGAAAACTTAGATATGAATTCGTACTCAGAAACATATTTGAAATACTTTTTGTTCTTAAAGTTTTGCGATAAAAGCAAAAACAACGGAGTTATAACACAATTTGTAGCCAAATGTCGTTTATTTATATTTGCGATGCATCGAGTTTTCCTAATTTCTCAGGTAAAATGATGAAAAATGGAAAACTTAGATATGAATTCGTACTCAGAAACATATTTGAAATACTTTTTGTTCTTAAAGTTTTGCGATAAAAGCAAAAACAACGTAGTTATTGAACTTTGTTTGATTAAAATTCAATTTTAACAACCCCCCACACTCTTTTTTGAATATTTCTTTAGAAATTGTGGTGGTTATTTCGGTCAAGTCGGAAAAACACCCACTTCTTATGAGAGAAGTGATACTGACGTTGAAACTTGAGGTCTTGTGGGTCTTTCCTCTCATGTGAATCAAGTTTTGGGTCCAAAAAATAAAACGAACCCAATGTAAGGCCCAAAGCAAAAAAATCTGCCCTTCAGAATCTACTTATCGTACCAAGGTCTGATTGGGCTTAAATTAAAGGGACAAATAAATGTATTCGAATTGTCTGAACCGCGACTCGATTCAACTTGAGAGAATCGAGATATTCGAGTTCAAAAAAATCCTACACCATATAGGTAATATAGAATAAAGTCCCCCAAAGAGAATGAGCCCAATTAGACGAACCTGACAGACTGCAGAAGGTTCTGAAGTCAAAAATTGAAAGTGCGATTATCACGCCACCTATTGAAGATATCAAATTGGAAAAATTAGTGTATACTCTAGAACTAAAATGTAGTTCTTGACGTGCTGTAGAAGTAATTTCGGTCTATAATTTTCCCCCAAAAAAATCATGGAAAAAAATGTTCTTCTGCTTATACTACGTGACAGGAGAGGGTTGGGAGGTTTTGCAAGCGATTTCATACTCTGGTGTTGTCTATCACCACCAACAATTTGAAATCGATATCTTCAGAATCGATTTTGGATACTTATTTCGTTTTATTACACAAAAAGTGAGGTTATGGCATGAAGTACAGGATTTAACCCAAAAATAATGTCACCATCGCTTTTAGACGGTCGATTTCCATAATAATAGCCACCTTAGAAAAATTATGTATGAAATTTTCAAAATTGTCGATTTTGAAAACAGTGCTCTACTGGACTATTTACGATAGCTTCAGAAAACCTTCTGAACAAGTCGATCGCAATTCAAGCGAGACCGGGATTCGGATCAAAATCTCTTTCAGATTCTAAGTAACAGCTCAACAGTAATGTGTGACATATATTGTTGGTGATGGCGATAGATGCTCATTATTCGTCGCTCCCTACATAAATATTCGACATTCTTCTTCAAGATAGATCATATTAAATAAATGCAATAAACTTCATCTGATAAGAGTATGATGTAGCGAACAAAATATAAGTCCTGTTAGATTTCAATGGCTTCGTGAATGTTAAAATTGACTGTAAAACCTTATTACACACTCCAGAGGTCTAATAAAATTCCTGTCATATTTTAGCCGTCAAGCGTCCGGCCTTCATGTCCAACCTAATTTATATCAACCAACCGCATCCCACGGGCCCACGCTCATTGTATTTAGGGAAGTCTGAATGACAAATGCAGACCGACATTATATTATATCTTCTTCATTCAAATGCCAACAATCAACTTAATTGGAGTATGAGCCCGTATCTTCTTCCCCTTTAACATAATAGTGACATTACCACTTAGCGGATACGAATACGGGAGAGAAGTTTCGTCGATCGATATATAGAGGTCAGAGCACTCGTTGGGCACGGCTCACGATCCCGGTTCCGCAAATAGGTCACAAGAGTCACAAAAGACCGATCATCTATCTTGCAGTAAGTATGGAATGTTGTGGGTGTGATGCGCGCACGTCTTCTCATCTCCCGATTCCGATGCCCCACGTATGAATTATGGAATGTGAGAGGTAGTTGTTATGCGAATATTTATCTAAAATCCTATCCGAAGAAATAGGTTTCATTTGGAATATAATAATTTACGACTTCGCACATTCGAGATTCCGACAGTTCCTTAAATCAAATAGATTGTATCTCTTCTCTAACTTTCGGACAAGTAATAAGAAAGGGGATATGGAAAGAAACGACAGTTGAAATGGTTATTACAAGAATCAGTTTATGATGAATGAAAATGAGGCTACTCTGACGTTCAGCACAGCCGGAGCTGGCAGATTATAATCTGTTTTGATGAAGTTATTCTATCTCGAGATTACTAAAATCTGGTAGCATTCATTCACATTAAGTTGCGAATCAATATTCGTGGTTACTGCTTGCTGAGATTTGAATTTAGTAAATCGATACATCAAAACACACCAAGCACTTACACCTTTTACTGTGTGATCAAACTAAATCAGAATTGCCACTACTGTATTAAATACTTATACCAGGTGTCCAAAAAGTCTGGAAACGGCTGAATATCTCCAAAGCCTATTGGTTTTGAATAGAGAAACGAAAATAACACGCATTTGATATTTCTGAAAAATCTTTATTATCATAAAGAAATTGACCTCCCATTGACCGCCCCTGAAAATGGGGCGGGGGTTAGTTTTAAAATTTTGATTAGGAACACCCATTTTTGATTGCAGATTCGTATTTTACGCTAAAAATTACGTAACATTTTTTTTATTCTAGATAAATGGCACTGAAATTGCAAAACTTACCACAAACAAAAGACTTCTTTCATTAACCTCATCCAAACATCTCATTTTTATACAAAAGCTTCAACAACTTACTTCAGTTAACATTTTTCACGGCTAAAATTCATAATGTCACAGTAAATGTTTATCTTCCCATTGTCTTGTTAAACATTGAAACATAAACTTTTTATTTCTAAATATGTTTATATAACGCCCTCGGAGAGCTACTGGATAGATAGTGGCTCTCGGTTTGGCGCAGAGCCCCCATGAGGTAGGCGAAGCTCCACATCGCGGAGTTCTCGCCCAAATGTTCGAAAACCCTTCTCTCTATGATCAGAAGAGGCTTAAAACTGGTGACAGGACTCTTCACAGGACCCTGTCATTTGAATAAACATCTACACTTAATGGGCATTGTTGATGACCGCGGTTGTAGTATATGCGGAGAAGCGGACGGAACTGACTCATCCTTGTAGAATGTCATATCAACTTCTCTTGGCTATAACACCTCGTACATGCCACCTGAGGACGTAAGAGACATAAGTCCATGCAGAATCCTAACCTTCGGCGCTACCTTAGACCTGCTGGACTGAGTCTTGCATCAAGGGCGCACAATGGACCCAATCAAGCGGTATAAGTGCTCTGGACATGTCCGCCAATGTTTTCATTGATTAAAATAGATTGGGTCAGATTGACTTAAGTTTAGTTTATACACTTTCTTCATTCTAATGTTAAATAAAATCAAAATTTCCAAGTTTCTTTATTTTGATCAACCTGGAACGGTAACACATCTATTTAGGTAACTAACAAGAACTGGATGCAATTTGCCTATTATTGTTAGACTGTTTACTTGTACCTTTGCAGAACATTTAATTATGTGAGACCATAACTTTAATGATAATTTCAAAATTTATACTTTCAGAATAAGAGTAATAAATAAAAGGTGTGTTAGCGAAACTATAGTTTTATTATACTAAATTAGTAAAAATTGAGCTTTTAATAGTTATTATATTAAAGTCTTTTAGAGATCTTCAATATTGTCTAAAAATTATAAACAGTTGTTGTATTAATGGGAATGTATTTGACGTTTTTTTTTTCTTTGCAGCGATATCGAAGGAAGAATCGGAAGAACATAATCACGCAAAACTTCCTTACAACGGCTACAGCGACGAGTTCCTAGACCGATTAGAACCAAATGGCAATATTCCAGCTGGAAAAGGTGATATTAGATACGGTAAGTGACTACTTCAGTTAATTTTTAATCAAACTTCATAGCAGAAAGCTGATTTCTTCTTATCTCAATAACGGTTTCTAAATGAATATCTGTGTCGAAGTTAAGTGATTCAAAATCTTACTTCGACGATAGTCCACCTACTTAGTGGAATTTAATGCAATGCAAACCCTACGTAACTTCAGATGGGCCTAATTCGTTAATGATTTATTAATGGAGAACTTAATGATATACGTTTGAAAAATTAATTGTTTATCTAAAGTATGGAGCATAAATTATCTCGGTTTATAACTTACATGATTAATGTATTTAATTATTATCTACAAGTAAGTCACAATTTTTCAGCTTTATAACAAAAATTATATTAATTAACAAACAAAAATTCTCGTGGATGGATATTGAAAGTTTTGTAAACTCGATCTTAAAATTATTAAAAATCATGATTTTATAAATACATAGTTTTATGGGGTATGAAAGTTTCATGAAAGTATTGTGTTCAAAATTTCGTCTGATATGATTAATTGTTCAATCTCGTACATTTTTCAGAAAAAGTTTGATAATTAAAATTGAAGGCAATGAAATAACAAAGAATTTAGTTTTTACTTGCCTTTGTAAGAACCGACAGATCGGTGAAGCTTGCTCCCTCCTGTTGGCCGAAAACAGAAATAGGTTTGACAAAGCATTAAAACTGAATAACTGCGGTTCCGAAGCTAATTCATTGAAAACTCAAAAAATGTTTCTCAAACTACATGAAAATGAATTCAATACGATTCTTTTGTCTCGCTAGCATAACTACCGGAGTTATGACGAGAATAAATTTTGTCGCTTCACTTTTCAAGCAATAAACCAAAATGATGTTGATGGCATTTTATCAGTATTCAAGGTGACCAAGATTCTTTTCTAATTTCTGTCATTGGGGTATTAACAATATGTTCGAGAAGTTTTGTCGGTAGATTGCGTAATTATGAAAAAAAAGAAAGAGTTATTATTAACATTTGAAAATTACTCGAAACAGTAAAGAAGATCAAAGAATTGCAGAAAACCAAAAATTGATTTTAGCAAACAATTGTTTTTCTTTATCGCTGTATGTTGAAAATCAACTGTGATATAAACGTTACATGTTGGTGATAGATTGAGAGAACCACTATTATCGACGTCTTTAAGTTTAAATATCTTGGAAAGTAAGCTTCGTGCGAGTTTCAATTCAGGACATGACTTGTAGCTCTTAAAATTCGTTACAAACTGTTTAGTACGGCAGACCCGATAACTCAAAAGTTACAAACTATCGGTCAGATTTGTTACTTGCATAAAACATGGAATAATGAAGGTACTTTAATGTAGTTTAAAGAAAAAAAAAAAGAGTTTTCTATGAATGAGCTTCAAGAGTGAACAACCTTCACCGAGCAGTAACTCTTCAATATTGCTCATTCGATTGTTTGAAAATGCTATTACATACTTTCGTTCCTTCATATCTTTTTTTATTGAATGTAGGTCTTAGATATTTATATTTGTTTTAAATCTGCATCTCTAATTTAGCAGTAATGCAATTTAATCTGGATGAGAGATCGTTTGCAGAGGATATGATAATAAATAAGAAATAAATTGCCTTTGCAATTAAATCAACATCATCTGGTTAATGAAATAAGCTTTATCGTACCAACACTGAGATTAAATTATGCAAAATGTATACGACGCAAACAAATAAAATTTATTAGCGCCATCGTTTCTTCCTCCACGCCGGATTCGCACCTGGTGATGTACGACTTCTTGTGGGGTAACATTTATTAATGATATCACGTGGAACTGATTGAGGTGGAATTTGAGGCGCGCCACTAATTGGGTCAGTCTGAAGAGACAATTGTGTTTACAAATTCATTCCCACTTTCTTAGTCATTAAGCGCTTTGGGGTTATCTCTACACCCCTATTTACCTTTGTTTCTTATTAATGGCTAACTTTGTTTTCCTTAAATTCAGTCGGGCTAATTAGTTGATGTTGCAATTCTGGAGGCGAACTGTAAAGCTTTCACATTAATTATATTGAGGAAGACTTCATTTATTCACTTAGCAGTCCTCACGAGTAATGGATGTTGGAAACTTAATTGGCGTCTTCGTCCATTCTCACTATTATACTTCTTCTCAATGCAAAGCAGTGTTATTTGAACTGTTATTATGATCAATTAATGTTAATTAAATTTGTTTGTTCTAATTAATTATTGAGTAGCTTATTAAGATGTGAATTAATTAGAAACAATGATGCCTATCATTTGATTTCGTACACTTCGCATCGTAACAAAATTAGAGAAAACTGAATTCAAACGTCTTCATAGTGATGTAATCTTCACGATTTATCTCAGGATGCAATGTTACTTGTATTAAAAGTAAATTAGATTTAATTATTAATTTGATACAACTCGAAAATTTGAAAATCAATCATCAACTGAAGCTAAATCGAATGCTTAATTGAATGGGTAAAACCGAGGGAATTAACATCTAGTTGTGAAAAGTTATAATTAACTTTCCGGCACTTTGAAGATATATCCAATCACTATAAAACTTTTTCCCCAATGGATTAATGAACTTGAACAGTTCCGTATGTGTTCTAGTTAACTTGATATTGCTCTCCAGTGGATCAAAACGCGGTTACATGTTACTCCCATTACTTACACTTCACGGATTTAGCTGTATATTCGATAAAATCTGGATTAATTATTAAATCTGATACTTTTATCGGGCCTTTGCCAGTCGATTTCATTTGTCTAGATCTTGTAAGTAAGTTCTAGAGTTTCCATTATTTGATCAGGTAAAATGTTCAACTATTCCGAATGTGGTGGATAATTCAAAATAAAATACTTCTTAAACAGAACCGTTTTCTGCTCCTCGTAGGCCTGTTGTGCGTCAAAGAGGCAACTTTCCTGGAAAAAGTTGAACTTTTGTGAGACTTAAATAGGCGAAAGTATTACTTTATTTTTCTGCTGTTCGTCGATTCATCTGTTTAACAGAGGAGTTCATCTTGATCGAAAAAAGATTCAACAGTGTACGACGACGCCTATAATCTTTTTGGTAAGGTATTTGACAAGATTTTAACTTATAACACATGAACATTGAGAATGGAATTGAATTCCAGAAAGTAACATATTTTCTTTATGCGTCCCTGATGGATGGCACTGAGTATTACGTTCTATGGAGTGTTTTGTCTGATGCATGGCACTTTTGTGTGTGCCTCGTTTTGTTTTATTCAGGTTGCAGATGACCCAGATAATGTTTTCCACATAATATTTTCATTTTATATTGAATCCAACTAGCAGAAGATTGTTATTCTTTCCATGTTGAAAGCTTTACATTTTGTTTGTCTCGAACGTGGCTTGTTTACTGTTCCACTTTAATCTGTATACGAAGATGTATTTTGATATATTACTTCTTGTAAAAATTGCAGAATTGTGGTTATTGTGCTTTCGAAATTAAAGGATCGTTTCCGACAATTCAAATGGAAGTCAAGTTGATCCTGAATTCATATTTACTTGTAACATATTGCAGGAGAATTTTGGGATTCTAAATATGTAATTTTCGTGGACTTTGGCTCTTGTCCTTATAGTGGAGTAAATCTGGCGAGAAAAAAGGCAAGGTTGGCGAAAATTTTAGGATGCTTAGCGACCCGGTGCAAAGTGTTTGTTAGGATACCAATAACAACCCCCTGAAATTTCTATTTCTCAAAGTGGGTGCAACCCCTTTTTTTGGCCAAAAATGTTTTTTTACATTTTTAAGGGTAGTTTAGCAAAAAAAAATCAATATCTCTGGTTGTATTGGAAATTAAGAAACCAAAGTAGAACCCTTTTATTGTCAATGTCCAAGGAACTTCCAGTCCAAATTTCAAGTTGATCCGACCTCCCCCCTCCCCGTTATAGATATATATATATACATATATATATATATATATATATATATATATATATATATATATATATATATATTTGTATGTTTTCTTGGTATATTGGTTCGTATATATACTGATAATTAATTGGATCTTAAAACACAAGTCGGCTGCAGACGCATTTCATTAATCAAAATCATCTATTCTTTTCTAAATTACATGGAAACACTAATTCAATTAACAATTTTTGATAAAGGCAATAAACGTTGTCGAAACGTCAAAACAGAATTTTTATTTCATTATCAGTATATATACGAACCAATATACCAAGAAAACATACAAATATTACAAATGGTTCAAGAATATATATATATATATATATATATATATATATATATATATATATATATATATATATATATATTTGTAAGTTTTCTTGGTATATTGGTCCGTATATATACTGAAAATGAAATAAAAATTCTGTTTGACGTTTCGACAATGTTTATTGTCTTTATAAAGACAATAAACATTGTCGAAACGTCAAACAGAATTTTTATTTCATTTTCAGTATATATACGGACCAATATACCAAGAAAACTTACAAATATTACAAATGGTTCAAGAATATCAATAAAAGAATATATATATATATATATACTCATATATGCAAGGAATCTTGAGTAACGGCTAACATTTTTCAACCGATTTCGCTGAAATTTGGACTGAAGATAGGTGTCTCTGAATTTCAAGTGAAAATATTGAATGGTATTCCAGAAATTCAGCTTTAAGTCAATTTTTTAGTTATTTTTCAAGTTAACATATCTCATGTCATTTACATCCGATCTAAATCTGCTTTGCGGAAAAATGTAGGTATTCGCATATAGTTTCATGTCATGCCTATATTGGCCATTTTATTTTCGGTATTAATATCCCCAAAACTTGTGTCAAATTAATTAATTCGAAGTTTCTAAAAGTGCGAAATTTCGCAATTTTATACGAATACTGTGAGGCTCAGAAGTGCTTCAGGCTATGGGATTTTCACGTGGCCTATCGAAATTGTATAAAAACACAATTGCATGAACGCCAGACGTCCTATGTAATTAGCTACGAACGTAATCATTTTGACGTTTCCCTCGAGAAGCTCGCTACGTGTTAGTTAGAGTTTATACATTTTACCTCGGTCTTGTTATGTTGGGGCCGTTTCGTGTAAGTTGTAATAAAGTATTTTCGGCTGTGGGCCGCTAGCTTTCACCCGCTTCGGGTATATTTTAGTAGCTAGAAAATTCCCTTTGGTACGTCGCACGTTAGACGCGAGTAACTGAGACCTCGGGGTACCCGTTTCTATTTTAATTGAAGTTTCCTATTTAATGGACATTTATCGAAAAAAGAAGGTCCGTCGGGCACGGTCCGATACCTAATCTAACTACATGGAGCCAAAACCACGCGAAAAGTCGTCGTAAAGCCGTATTACGTACAACCAGTTTGCACTTTTCTAACTCGCCAGCTACGCGCTCCTCACATGAACGTAATTCGATTTATCTCAAATCCACCAAAATGGCCAATATAGACCGGAAAAAAAATTATCAAAAAATTAGTTCCATGGCATAAAATTACATGCGAATACCTACATTTTCTCGCAAAGCAGATCCCGATCGGATGTAAATGACATGAGATATCTTAATTTGAAAAATAACTAAAAAGTTGACTTAAAGTTGAATTTCTGGAAAACGATTCAATATTTTCACTTGAAATTTAGAGTTTAGTTTCGAGACCATAACGCCTAACTTCAGTCCAAATTTCAGCCAAATCGGTTGAAAAATGACCGAGTTAGCCGTTACTCAAGATTCCTTGCAGGGGGGAGGTCGGATCAACTTGGAATTTGGACTGGAAGTTCCTTGAACAATGACAATAAAAGGGTTCTACTTTGGTTTCTTAATTTAAAATACAACCAGAGATATTTTTTTTTTCGCTAAACTACCCTTAAAAATGTCAAACAAAACCTTTTTGGAAAAAAAAAAGGGGTTGCACTCACTTTGGGAAATAGAAATTTCAGGGGGTTGTTATTGGTACCACAACAAACATTTTCCACCGGGTCGCTAAGCATCGAAAGATTTTCGCCAACCATTTGCCAGATTTACTCCACTATTAGTGAATGCTATTTTTCGTAAAAACCGTTTGTTTAGCTACTATATCCCTGAAAAATAAAACAAGAAATGATTTATTTGGTCAAAACTTATTCTATTTCTCAACATAATCTCCTTGTAGCCCGATACACTTCGTCCAACGTTTTTCTAATTTTTCGATTCCTACCAAATAATACTATTTCGGCAATCCTTCAGAATAGGCGTTTGTTTCAGCGATGACCTCATCGTTGGAGCCAAATCTCTTTCCGCCGAGCCATTTCGTCAAGTTTATGAATTGATAAAAACCGCGGTCAAATGTCGGGAATATGGTGGATGACGAACCAATTCGTAGCGCAATTCATGCATACGACTGCAGATCTGTGCGCCGGTGCGTTTTCCTGGTGGAAGAGCACTTTTTTCTTTGCCGAATGCGTCTCTTTCGCTGCCACTCGGCGTCCAATCGATCCAACAGCTCTGCATAATATATGCCGTTGATCGTTTTGCCCTTTTCAAGGTAACTGTAACCATGATTTTGTTGGTCGATAAACCCACTTTGGTCTTTTTCAGCTCCGATTCGTCAAGACAGGTTTCGACTGTTCTTTGGTCTCTGGTGTGTTGTGATGGATCCATGTTTCGTCCACGGTTACGAAACGGCGCAAAAAGTCCTTCTCATCGTTTTGAACATCACCAAACACTCCTTTCAAGTTGTCACACGGTCGAGCATGTTGTCAACAGATAGCAAATGCGGCACCCATCTGGTAGATAGCTTTCTCATATTCAAAAATGTATGCAAAATGTTCCGTACCCGTTCAGTTGAGATCCCCATAGCCTCAGCCATCTCGTGCACTTTAACTCACCGATACAATATCATACCATGAATTTTATCGGCGATTTCTGGCCTTGTAACCTCAATTGGACGACCAGAACTTTGGCGGTCTTTGTGGTCATACTACCACAACGAAAATCAGTAAACCACTTGTGATTCGTTCCAGTCGATGGTGAAGAGTTCCCATAATGTTCAGCAACCGCTTTGGCTTACGTAAATGTTTTTTCCACGCATAATGTTTAATCAATACGCGAAATTCCCTTTTTTCTATGTTTACAAAAATCTTCAATGTTGATTGCTTTCGATGGATGTCAAAACAGAACTGAATGACATATCAGTCTGAAATTTTTAATGCGTTCTAGTTAAAGATGCATCACAAATCTCACAGGGGATTTTCGATTGTGGCGTCATCTTTTCACCTTGCCCTCGTATATGTGTTTCTACTTGTTCGGTAGTAATCAAGTTTGAACCATAACATGGCAACTATTAGAGCAGTCAAGTAGAATAACAATTCAGCAAGAAGGCAAAAAAAGTTCATTCAATTTACGTACCCTTTTGGGCATATAGTAATATTTATAGCTTCAATTCTAAACTTTCGAGAGTTGGTTGCTTTGCAAGACACACTGTACTCGACTACTACTGTTACTTTATTCATAAATGTATTTAATTAGCCGCATTTACTCATTACTCACTCATGAAAGTTTGGAATAGGAAAATCATGCTTCAAACATGTAAATGTACTGACCATAGTGAATTATGTTTGAACAATTAAAACGGCATCTCGGAAACACTATTTCCGTAGTGTAATATTCATATCCAATTAATTGTTAATTGCAGTACGAATCTAGTTTTAATTAGCAATTATTTTGTTTCTAAAGGATTTCATAAGTTGTTAAATCGAAATATGTATCCAGATGTATTTTCCTATCGTCCACGTCTTCTTTTTAAAACATTACTCGTTGAATTCAGTACCAAAGTATTATTCGATCATATCATTGTATTATGAGATAAATTTGGAGACCAACAAAGGTATACCTACATTTTTCGATATCGTGTGTTGAATTTCTTTCAGAAAAACTGAAAAATCGCTTTCCCCTATTCTTTTTCACAATTTTCATTCGTAAATCTAGATACACTTCTTTTTCGTGTCGAAATACACTAAGCAAAAATCTTTTAAGCTGAGCTGAAGGTAGAGGACAATGATAATTAATATTGTTATGACAAATAAAACCTCCGCTTCTATTCTATCAGTTCGCGCGAGGTTTATAATGGATTCAATATCTTTACAAACTTTCCACCTTCGGGAGTGAGTTTCTTTTAAATCGATTCAGGTCTTTCACAACGGTACAACGATGACTATCCCCCGAAATCTACCATGCGTCCTGAACCGACTACTTGTCTCGTAATAATTGAACAGCCCTCCAATACGTGTTGGACGGACCTTGTTATACAGTTCATGTTAATACGTTTTTTATAGTTGTTTCGCATGTTTTGCACCTGTCTTCTCTGGAAAATATAATACCATTATAAGTTTCCGAATAACAACCTCCACAGCATTTGTGAGAAATTATTGTACACTCTACCACATGATATTGAACTTAACTATTTTCTCATATCTGTTTCTTTAGAAAGAGTTTTCTAATTTGCAGTTTCATTGGAGAGCAGTTTCTAATTTACAGTTCACGCCTACATATTGCGTCTATTCCATCAATAACTGTACTTATAAATGGATGAAATTATGGATAATTTTAACTTATGTTTCTTCTAACAAAGAAAAAGCATATCAAATATGATTGAGAACCAATACCGACAATTTTTCTAAATAAATGACGAAAAGTAACTAGATCTCGATATCAAATCATTATTTTACAAAATATATAAATAAACTAGGGGTCGGTCACTCTCAGTGCATATATGTCCAAGGGATAAAGACGGAGTGAGTGAGTTCGACCGCTAAAAGAAACCAAAAACGTGCCGTATTAACCGAGAGGAGGAAGAAAGACTTTGTTCACTACTCCGTTATTCGCATAAGCCGATAAAGAGCTTGAGCCGCTACGCTCACGTCGTCTTTAACAAATGTCGGTCAAAACCGCGAGTTCGATTCCTTAGCACTATTTTTCTCTACAATCGGCCAGATAGTTACAATCGCACCGAACAGTGCCCGAACCTAAGCGAATAGCGTCGAGTATTTCGACGGACCGCTCTGTTCATTAACTCGAAAACAACTTGAGATACGACATTGGATTTCTAAACCAGTAAATTTCGAACATCATATCTAGTTTGTGCCAAATTTCAAGTGCATTATCCATTTGCCCGCTACGCGAGAACATGCATTTGCCATATTCGTTAACGCTCACTCCGTCTTTTTATTAAGGAGGGGGACTATAGAGGTTCCTTAACGCCTAGGTCAAGGCCCCTTGCCGAATTACGTATTACCTAGTGGGGTGGTTCCCACTCCCGAGTGTTCACTTAGCTACCAGAGGGCTGTTCCCACCAGGTGTGTTCCCACACTCCCCCGGTTGACCGAGGCCTGAAGAGGTTAAGACCTTCCCCGTTGTATATTTTATTTAACGCTGACCTATTACCTACGCCAGGAGGCTACCTGGAATATGTTGCCGAATCCTGATCATTTCTAAGTACAGGTAGGGTTCTTTAACGTGCGGTGCTATCGTACAGCACACGCGACCTACTGATTTACTTCCCATCCGAAGGAAAGCAAGGTAAAATATTGTCTTGTCCAATGGTCACCCCGGTAATAAACCGAGTCGCCGGAGTGATTGGTAACCGTACTTACAGTACACTACCGAAGGCTCGCTCAGTTTTAATTATAAACCACTTAAGTCCGTGGCCGTTTTCTTCTAGGACTCTGCCTCGTTTACCAACTATTTGTTTGACTTTTGTGAAGCTGCAGCAACTCTGCATCTAATGGCAATGATTTTGATGATAGTGGCTTTGACATGTTCGTAGTTTGCACAGCCCATGTATGTTTCTGAGAGGAACGGTTCTATTAAAATTTAGATTCACATGGAATATATAAAATCTCACGTCAATTGGATGAAATAACATTTTGGGAAATAATAATAATAATCATCAACTCATTTTTTTCATCTTTTAGACGTTCTTGATTAGTAGTCGTTCTCATAATTCCTGATCGAGTGGAGAAAACCCAAGAAGTTTAGTGTCAGTGTCAGCGTGTGGAAAATATTTAAATGGAGTACAATATCTCTTCGTTTTCGAAAACGAAGTGTTTTACATCTGAATTTATAGGGGCTCTTACTATAGAAAATCAACTAAGGAATGTCATTTAAGTAACATTCTGTATATGGAGTATCAAAATATTCCTTCATTTACCGTTTACAGAGCACTCGTAAATCAAAGAGACTGTCAATGCAAACGAGGGACAAAGAACGTGTTGTTCTTTGTACGCCAAGTTCTTCATAGGGTATGGTAGGTTCGCTATAATGAGTTTTCTGTGAAATTAATTTCTAATTTTCACTTCAAGACGCACGAAATAAAAAGTAATCGTGGTTCTGGATTTCACAGAGTCTTGTACTACTCGGTTGAACTCGTGCTTGCGCATGCAAATTGAGAATGTAGTAATTAAATTTGCATCTTTATTAAATTTGCCAACTATAATAAGGTCTGTTACATTCAAAATAAGCACATAGCAGTCCTGTATTATATACAGTAAGTGACTATAATCCGGAAATGCTGCACTTGCATCCCTAATAGATACAATAGCTTTTTGAGACTGATACTCGACCTTGATAAGTCTTTCGGTTTTGTATGAAAAGTACCTACTATAACTATTTACATGGAATTTTAAGTTCACAACTTGGTATTGGTATTGCTTGAGATGGTAGCTGGCTTAAAAAAATGTCAGTACACTTAGCCAAATACCCTTGTACACGATTCTAGTCGCAGCCTTTCAGACTAAATAGACGGGATTGATCTGCACTCCATCTCTTTAGGGAGCGATTGCAGCTAAGGCTATAGACGCCATCATTGCAAGATTCCTCATTGTCATTGAAAGGATTGGCCATCAGTCGGTGTATTCTTCCTCGTGGATGTAATGCCTCTGAGGAAGAGTCTATATTCTGTCCAGAAGTTTCTGGGCTGTAACCAGTTCGGTTCTTTTTCACCCTACGAGAACTACATGACTGAGTCTTAGGATGATAATAGCTCTCTTACACTGCCAAAAGGTTATCATAGCATTTTGGAACCTAGTCTCTAGTTGCTTCTGCCATAGTAGTTTTTTTTTCCAGGGTGACCCCAGAAACTTCACCGTCTCGGAAAAGTCAATGGAGTTGCCCCCGATTACCATCTTCTTCAGAGGCTCGATTTTATACCTTCTGGAGAAGATGATGATGGTAGTTTTCTCCGGCTGAATGGAGAGTTTGTTCTCTCTTTCTCCACACCAGACTTTTGTATTTATCAAGGCTTGTTGAACAAGCTCCTGCAAGGTACCCTCGTAGGCTCCTGTGGAGAGAGTATGGCGATCATATTTATAAATGATGACACTTCTTTAAGACTTTGGCAGTACGATCATATTTTCGTAACTGATAATCATTACTCCAACTTCGCACATTAAGTCAAATGTGCATTTTTCTAGTTTTGGAGGATCATGAGTCTTGACATTTTAATGATGACATCAGTTTGGTCTGTCATTATTGACAAGGTTCGAGGGAACATGAATTGTATGTAATTAAATACATAATATCACTTTTGGTAACTCGTAGAAGAATAATTGGCAAATGGAAAATGTTTCAATTAGTTGAACGCAATACTGCCCACTATTTCAAAGGCAATATATTCGACTAGAATAGTTGAAATACCACCCGCCCACTCTGAATTGGTAATATAGCTTGTAGTTACGGAATAGCAGGCGTTTGCTCTAACAAATCCAAACAGCGTGAAGTGGATCCGTACAAAATCCCTGGGAGTTGTTGCGAATTAATAATATACTTACATCCCAGCATTCAAATGCGAGCTTGCACAACATCAAGATAAGTCGTTGAAAACACAAACGGCAAATAAGGTTCCCTCAAAACTTTCTTGTACGCGTCTTTTCATCTGAAGGAACATCTCTCAGTTGAGACAGTGAATATATTCCTCTCGACATGAAATTTAAATGGATAATCCTCGTTCAAATCAAAATCCAACAACGTCTGCGAAATAAGCGGACCCTCTGCGGTCTGAATCTAAAATTTGCAATTAAAATTTCCAATTTGCGTTGCAACTAATTTCGGATTCTTTTTGTTCTAATTTGTAATTCTCTCGCAAACGAATTTTATCGTGTTTTTGGATATTCTTTTACAATTTTAATTGCACTAATTTTGTTTTAAATTCGTTCTGGCATTCGCTATTCGCTAAATTGCCTTCTTCCAGCGAAAAGCTGATTAAACGGCCTATGGAGCTTTGCCTAAAACCGTCTTATAAACGTAATCATATTATTTTCCTCACATAACATCACTACACAATAGATAATTTTGAATGTAGAAGGTAATTAATTAAT
Organism: Endomychus coccineus; assembly: GCA_958510875.1. Lineage (NCBI taxonomy): Eukaryota > Metazoa > Arthropoda > Insecta > Coleoptera > Endomychidae > Endomychus > Endomychus coccineus. Next base: position 284,703,825 of record OY294067.1, read on the forward strand.
GTTTCATTGGTTTCGAACTTTGTTCCGATTTACACAACATTACTTTGCTTCTATTTGTAACAGAAATAATTAATCACGATAATATATGGTGTCCGGCGTGTACAGGGTGTCCCATTTTGGGTACTTTTGCGGGGTATCTCCTTTATTTTTAAAGATAGAGAGTTGCGGCTTTCGCGACACTGTGCTACTTTTTCGTAAAACTCAAGATGCCGTCAACAGAATTTTCATAGCCCTTTTAGGTTTTAAGATACAGGGCATTTCTGAAAATGTTGCATTTTGTGACCCCCCTCGTATCTCCGTTATCCTTCAACTTATCGAAAAGGTAAAATAACATTCTAATAGTTTTTTTTTCCGTAGAATGCAGTGGTGTAGATAACTTTTGTTACATATTCACTGTTTTTGAGTTATATAGCAAACTTATGTTTTTTTGAATGGAACACCCTGTATATTTATAGACTATAAAATTTGTCTTTTTTTTACCTTTTCAAAAATATATGATAGTATAAACTTTTTTTCAGAAACACCCAAATAATTGTCAATTTTTAGAAATTAAATACATATTTTAATTGTAGGCCATTGATATTGTTTATGACAAGAAACAGAAATAAACATCAAATCTCTATCGCATTTAAGCTGTTTATTTTCGTTCTTTTGGTATCATTATTCAATAGATATTTAACAATTTTTTCGAATAATGGCAGTTTACGAAAATTATGAGAAATATGATATGATGGTATGTTTTATACAGAGTAATGAAAATTCTGAAGAAGCTTCGGAATTATATTTCCAAAGGTGAGTAAGCTATTATGGCTATGAAAATCTCTATTATCATTTTAATTTTTGCTTGTTAGATATACAGAAAGAAGGCAACCGTTTTTTGGGATATTTGCCCGTTTAAAAGCAAATTTAGTTGAGCACGGATCATTTGTTCACCCGCGCCCTAAAACATACAACAAAGAGAACAGGGAAAGAAAAGAGATAGATACTTTAGGATATATAGAAGCAACACCTTCGTCCTCATGTAGAAAAATTGAGAAGGAAATTGGTGTGCCAAAAACTAACGCTCAGAGGATCTTGAAGAAATATAAGTATCATCCATACAAATTTAATATGCTACAACATTTGCATCCTGGCGATGCCTAGCGCCGGGCACTGTTTTGCCAGTGGTATTTGCAACAAATCGATGCTAACGATTTATTTGGCAGACTTGTTATCTGGTCAGACGAATGCTTTATTTCAAGTGCTGGCATTTTCAATCGTCACAATACCAGGAACTGGCGTAGTGAAAATATGCATTTAATGTTTGAAAGGGCACAACAAGGACGCTTTGGAGTTGGGGTTTCATGTTTTATTTTGGGTAGACATATAGTTTATAGGATTTTTGAAGGAGGTCTTACAGCACGTAGATACCTAGAAATTCTTGAGGAAGTTATTCCAGAACTGCTCGAAAACATTCCATTAGCCCAGTATAATGCTGTTTACCTAGAGCAAGATGGTGCCCCAAGTCATAACTCTAGGCTCTTAAGGGCCTTTCTAAATAATAACTTTCCTCAAAGATGGATAGGTACCAACGGACCTGTTAGATGGCCTCCACGATCACCAGATCTCTCAATTTTAGATTTTTTTTTATGGGGTTATATACAAAATGAAGTATATAAAACTCGATATGACGGCACTGCAAAACTTCGAGAGGCAATTCATTTAGCTTTTCGAAATCTGCGAATGAGAACAATGGTTCTTTTGAACGCTATTCAAAGAATCTCAAAGATGTGCCAATTTTGCATTAGAGAAAATGCTGGTCAATTTGAACATCACATTTAATTTTTTTTAATAATGTTATTTTTTTGTGTTTTTGTTATATTGTCACTTTACGCCACAAAACTGTTGTTACAAACTTACTGTTAGAAAAAAGATCTATGGGAATTTTTTTTAATAGATACCTATATACAAGGTATCCAATTATTTGTTAGTAATATGTAAGTTGCACTTGTTTATTATTGTTATCCATAGCCTACTATTAAAATATGTATTTAATTTCTGAAAATTGTCAATTATTTGCGTGTTTCTGAAAAAAAGTTTATACTATCATATATTTTTGAAAAGGTAAAAAAAAGACAAATTTTATAGTCTATAAATATACAGGGTGTTCCATTTAAAAAAACATAAGTTTACTTTATAACTCAAAAACAGTGAATATGTAACAAAAGTTATCTACACCACTGCATTCTACGGAAAAAAATCTATTAGAATGTTATTTTACCTTTTCGATAAGTTGAAGGATAACGGAGATACGAGGGGGGTTATAAAATGCAACATTTTCAGAAATGCCCTGTATCTTAAAAACTAAAAGGGCTATGAAAATTCTGTTTACGGCATCTTGAGTTTTACGAAAAAGTAGCACAGTGTCGCGAAAACCGCAACTCTCTATCTTTAAAAATAAAGGAGATACCCCGCAAAAGTACCCAAAATGGGACACCCTGTACAACGGAAGACCACAAGTTCCTTGGCCGAAAATATGGTGATTTAACTCAAGTTACCTATATACAAAGTTGCTTGGTTTGAGCGCTAAAGAGCTTCAAAAATGTAACATATAAAAACTGTATAATTACTACCAATTTGTTTCTAGATAGTTACTTTTATTTAGAAGCTATTTACCTTCTTACAAAATTTTAGTTGGGCAAACAGCTTAGCCAGTTATTTTACCAAATAACTTAAATAGAAATAATTATTCAATTTTTTTGCAAGAAACATTACCCATTTTACTAGATGATTCTCATTACTACGACGGAGTTTGTGGTTTGTGGTTTGTGCATGATGGTGCTCCGCCACATTTTTCGTTAGCAGTGCGTCAGTATTTCAATACGATTTATCTAAATCGGTGGATTGATGGGAATGATGCTCCTGTAAATTGGCCAGCAAGACCACCGGACATAACGCCCTGTGATGTTTTTTATGAAGTCCCATGAAAACAAAAATTTACTCCTCTCTTATTGAAATTGCAGAATTTTAAAATGTCGGAATCCCGCTAGACTACGAAGAGTACTGATTTTCGACATAGAATTAAAGCATGTGTACAAGAAAATGATGGCCATTTTGAACATTTGTTGTAACTAGTGATTCCGTCTTGTATGGATTTAGAATAGTTATTTTTGTAGTAAGTGCGTAAAATGAGTGTTTTTTTAATGGCACATGAGTGTTGGTCGAGGCAAAAAATTCTCTCGACTCACTTACAAACAACATTTTTTGTACAACTGTGAATGTGAATTTACATCGTCTGAAATATATTAAAAATAAATACTATCAATACATCTTGACGTGGTTTTTTGTCCCGATAAGTTATCGCTTTTGAATGACTGTTGTCTTGAAAATATTATTCAATGTTTTCAGTAAAAACGTATTCAAAAATTTTTCCTCTCTGAAAAAAGTAAGTCCAAAATAACTAAAAAATACTTCCTCTTCCATACATGTTATCCTTAATGTTATCAATACTTCCAATACAATTTCACAGCATCCAGTTTGAATAATAAAATTGAGATTTCTAACAAAATATTGAATTGTCCATCTTCTTCCAAACAAATTAAAATATCTGAAAAAATTGTGGAATCAACTCTTCAAGAAATATCTATCGTTTCTGATCAGCAGCAACATGGAACATCTTCGGGAGTTTATGTTGGAAGTAATTATTCAAACTTTACTATCAATTATTATTCCAATAAATGAAATTGTTTTATGATAAATAATCAATTAATAATTGACTCTGTTAAAAATAAATCCTTCAAAAAGTAATATTTCATGTTTATTTAGTGAATTATTTTGGCAGTGAAAAAAGTTTACGCATCAATAGAGATGCAGAAATATCAAGTTTTTTGACAGTTGTACAAAAAAACCTTTGCCAGCTAAAATTTTGTAAGAGAGAGTGAATAGCTTCTAAATAAAAGTAACTACCCAGAAAAAAAGTTAGTAGTGATTATAAAAAAATATGGATGGATAATTTATTGTGACAAAATTTTTAAACTCCCTGTAATTTTCGAAAGTAGGGTTTCTTCCATAAATAGCAGGTAATTTGCAGGTACAAACGGGTGGCTAGAAAATTAATCATCACTAGCTTCCCTCACCCGTAGGTAACGAAACAATGTTGTTGATTAGAAACAGATACAGTCGGGGAAAGACGTAAAATTATAATCGGGGTCATTACATTGAAAGTTCATTCAAATTGACAACATATATGCATGAAAAAGATATTTTGTTAACGACTCTATCTATTGCCGGTAAATTTTGGTTCTTATTTCTTTCACCGGTCAAATATCAGTCTCGTCAAACAGTAAACAGAAGTGTGATTGGTTGTCATACTTCTGTTTACAGTTTGACAAGAGCAATCAATAAGCAATATTGCGACCATTTGCATGGTGCTTAATAGTCACCGACTATTCAGCTAGTTTGTGAATATGAATTGATAGGATTTAAAAAATAATCGTTTTAAATATTATATCACCGTGATTATTAGCTACTATTTTGATTGCTATATATATCTGGTATTTGTTAATTTGTTCGACATAATTTTGGCATTAATAATGAAAGATGATGATGATGATTATTAATGCCAAATTTATGACTCGTTAAATTAAAATACAGTCGAAATTTGGATGCAATAAAAAGAGTCGATTATGTTTGCCAAGGTCTTATTATTATCCTTGAATAATTTGGATATAGGTGGAACATTCAATGAAATCAATTCTTTACATAGTAGGTGGTGAGACTTGCGTAGGAAAACGCCCGTCCCATTGCCATATTTTATGTAGGAATCTTGTGCAGATTATAGTATTAAATGTGTCTAATAATTTGAAAAGTACTCGCTCCAAGAATTAATTCGTGGAAACAAAACTGCATTCCCCATCCTACATTTATAAACGTTTGACGGTAATGACATACTGTTTAAACACAAGATTTTAAATGACGCAAGCCCTTATTAAATTGTTAAACAATTATTTTGCACTTTCCATGCGAAGGTTATTATTTTAATTGACATACGGAGAGCTTACGACGGCATTTATTTACGTTGAAAACACTAAATTCTACAGCAACCACTCGCTTAATTATAATAAGGGTTTGAAGTCGCTTTCCATAACGCACTGGTTTTTCCCTTTATTCATGATGTTATCAGCAACCTACACTCATTCTCTTAATAAACAAATTGATATTATGTTTTTTAATGCAACACGCACAGACGCCTCTAACACGCAAAATGTCACTCATTAGGTTATTTATCATTTCTGTATCATCGTCATCGTTGATTGTTTAGTCACAGTTCCATTTATATATATTCAATAGCTATTACCCGTAGAAACAGTTAAGGTGTCGGCTCGCGATGTCATTCACCAGGATTCAAGATTTATTGAATATTTCAAATGAGTAGAACAGCTAAAAGCATGAACATGCGTCATTTTTACGGGTTTTATCCCTGGCTTCTTCGAACTGATCAGATATTGTTCACAAATAAAGAAACGAACGCAAAGTTCTGAGGCGTACTCTTCTAATAAGTCTAGTGAACAAGTTATAACATAGGAAAGTTCATAAAAATAAAATAATTGCGTTTGGATGACGTTATCATCAATAGATTTTATAATAATCGTATTAATGTATGTGTATGCTTCATATGCATGTTTCAATTGAATTCAAGGTTTTGATATATACTTTCGATTGGAGATGGTCGTGTATTCCAGGATGTGAGCACTAATCATAATTTGTTTCGTTTCATTATATCACACTTTGGGTAAAACCTGCTTTTTTTTCCAAATCTTGAATAGAGATTGTTAACCTATTATATCTTACAAATTAGCTTAAGGCATAGAGAAGTAATATGTTCGAACTAAACTAACTCTTGTTCCATTTCGGAATTGAACGAAATAGTAGAAGAGATCAATATGTAACATGATAGCGTGCCAGAAAGTTGCGTATATCCATCGAACGTGGGATTAGGAACGACTTACCGATAAAGAGTGGAAAATTGGAACAAACAACGTGGCTTTGTTGGAAACCACGTGCGGAACCTCGCTTCTTAGCAATCTCTATTGCTCCTGTTACTGATAACGTAACCGATGCCGCGGTAAGATATTGTTAAACCGAATAATTGCTTTTTCCGCATTGTTCTTTGTAATTACAAATTAAACTGGCTTCCTCAAGTTGGATGGGGTTCAAATGATAGGTAGATGGAAACAGTTCGTTGCGCTATACTTTAGTCACGTTTTGGCAACAATATTTTTACGAGGATAATTTGGGGAAATATTCATATAATCGATAACCACTATAACTACATAATAAAATTCCATTTATATTATTGGCAAATATGAGTAAAACGTGATATTATTCAATTCGCTTAAGGGATAGTGAAATGGTTTAATTAAGTTTGGTGAAGACATACAAAGTGTATTCTCCATTAATGTTTTAAATAACTAATCCCAATATTATCAAATCTCTGGGTGGGTTAACTTGTGGATTCAATAGCCCCTACTATTTCGAAATGTGTTTGTTATACGACTCTTGAAAGAAAAGTCTCCTATGTTCTATCTACAGCATATTACTCGTTTCTTCAATTCAGATTGTCTTATTAGATTCACGGTCGATTTAGATTGTTAAATAATTTGCGTTGGCCAGGCTGTCAGAAGTCTGCAATTTTAACCTTCATATACGCCTTCCAATATTAAACAAATCTAAAGAAATATCTCATAACTTCAGACTTAACGCTTTAACCCTTCACAGGCACCATTATTTATACGAACAGTGTGTAAATCATTTCGTCAGCACTTCCTCCTCCTTTTTTTTGCGTTAGAGGATGTACACTATTTCTTACCTCCGCCATAATGAATTTTTATGATCTAAAATATGTAAAATTAATTACTGAATACATATAATAGAAATCCCTTATCAAAACGGTCAAAATATAACACAGTAATAGTTAATTAGCAACACCAAAGTCAACGTGAGGTCAAACCCAAACCCATTTTAACACACTATATGACTCCCCAAGGTACCTTTCAACGTTGTGAAAAATGCAGAATTTACCAAATTTTGCTTTTGGTCGAATACTTTCAAGAACCTCTAGAGATATCATCAAAATATTCACGTAATGCAAAATTAAACTTGTGATAAAAAATATTTTGTTTCTCTCTCGTCAGCTGAGTAAAAAGCGAAAATACGTATCTGTCTTCTTATGATTCAGTCCATAAATACATTTCAAGCGAGTACTTAGCTGTAAACTTTTTATGTTATCACAAATCATGTTTTGCAATGGAGATGTTTTAAATCCGTGAAACGTTTTCTACGCTCTTGATGTTTTGTATAGTCCTACCTTTGATGGCTTCTAATTGGTAACATTACTGCCGCTTGTGTTGACTGTTGAGGAGCGAAGAAGGACCCTCGAAACTTGCGGAATATGATATGAATAATGCTTTGAAAAAGTGCGAAATGATACCGTAACTCGCAATATTGTCCTAACAAGTTTAAAATTCAAAAGCCGTCGCCCACTTCGCTTCTGTCATATTTCATGTCGGTGGAAATTTGCATGGAAATCATTAATAGATATAAAAAATGGTTTTTCTTTCTCGCAGATCGTGGTATGTAAATGGCCAACAGGGCTGTTATAAATCACAAGATCAATATTTAGAATTAATATTAAATATGTCCCAGTGACTACAAATATTAGATTGAATGAAATAGAGAATACGTTTCCTCAGATGGTAACATGCCCAAGGTTATGGTAAACATGGAGTGATTAATTAATCTTCATATAGCAAACTTAAGCAGAGGAAAGTGATAATAATACAAAAAGTATATGAATGGAGCCTTCTTAATCAAGGAGTGACAAACTTTTTAAATATTGAAGACAAGAATAAAATTGTAGTTCAGTAATTGATGGGATTTCGAATTAGCCTCCGGATTATATGCAACCCTCAGATACGTGAGCCAAAGATCCTATCTCACACGACGTATGTCATTCGAATTGTTTCTAGGTAATCGGATAATACATCATAAATCCGTTCAAGTGGTTGTTGAGGGATAGCAGTTTGTACTTAGACATAAACTGCTTTATGTTTCCTCATAAAACTTATCATATAATGTATACCTTTAAAGTTATAAACCTGTTAACTTAATTATTGTTGGAAATAAAGTCAAAGTTATGTACTGAAATTGACAAACTCGAAAGTGCGCATGTCAATGTTACAGCGATCACGCATGCTGCGTTAACATGCATGTGGGCTTCTAGATTTATCTTTACGCCTTATTATTAATAACTGATCAACTAAATTGACAATATTTTTGTCTTGTGAGTTCAATTCATGGGTGAATATGTCATGTTCCACATGATCCGATTGTCCGAATCTGTAAGTGTGCTCCTTGGCCAACCTTTCCGTATACCTACAGTATGTCCAGTATTAGAATTTCTATTTTGGGAATATCGGAAAGATAATAGATTCAGTTTTGGTTGAAAAGGGGAAAAATTTGGGTAACTTAAGGGCATTATGGAATTATAAAATTGTCAATATCACTTCTGATTTTTAAGTTATTTTGAAAAACCCCCAAGTATCTTTCAATCTACACACATTGATCTCGTATATGATGGTTGAATTACATGCAAGATCAGTTTCAGCCCTCATCAACATTTAGACATTTGTCCAAATAATCGCAATTCAAACTGATTTGGATAAACTATCAATCATATAAGTTAAAAGATTCTAATCAGGTTGAAATTTTTGGTGATGATATTTTCTGTAATTTTTTTGTAGGTATTATTCGGATAAATTTCACTAATTTTTCTTTAATGCAGGCTCCTACTTGAAAATGTCTTGATGAAACGTAATTGCAAAATCACATGAGATACATCAATAAGTATAGAATGACAAATACCTCAAAATTTTGTTTTAAAAAAACAGTTTATCTTGGATGATTGACGAAAAGTCGGATAGTAACACTGACAACTCGAAAATCAGAAATGATATTGTAAATTTTATACTTCCATCAGTTACATGACTTTTTGCTCGATTAACCAAAACTGTATCTATTACCGTTTTCCATTTGCACATGATGGACATCCTTATCTTTGACACGCCGTATAAGATCCATCCATATCTTGATTTCTAAATGCATACACTTTTTAATCAGAATAAGAAAGAAGTTTGGGATATAACCTTGAATTTTAATTATTACATTAAAATATCTTTATTCAACACAGAGTTGGTTATAAATAGAATATTTATACAATATGTATTTATTCTTTTCAATCAAATACGAATTTATTTTAGGAAGATGAAATGAAATGGGAAGTTCAACAAAGCTGATTTTCAACCTTTCCGATATGATATTATTATTGTTAAGTGATCTGTCAACAACTTAACTCTAACACCACTTTTAAATGACAATTCTAAGTGTTGTATGTACTTATTAGTTAACTTAGGTGCAGTACATTTAAAGCTACTCTCAAATTAGGTTGTCCTATGTTGAGCAGGTATAGAGAGTATCAATTAGTATTTTTTTAAATAACATTATGAATACATGTTCGTTTTATTACTTAAAGGTAACAGATGTTTTCCTGATTTTATCAAATTATATAAAGTAGCATAAGTAAATACATACTTTCAAACTTTAACAAACCCAGGGAATTATAAATAGGGAGTAATTTGATTCTGTTATCAATCTGCAAGAAAGAACTAATTACAATTATAACTTTTCAGTTCTGTCAGATTCAGAAAGGTATATGAAACTTTAGAAAATCAAGGTAATGATGGATGAATCTGTAGTTTCTATTTCACCGTCACAATGTTAAACACAACGTACATCTATCTGTTCAATGTGTAAATTGTAAATTTGTTAACATTATACTACGCATAATAAGTTAACTCGTAGTGAACCACGAAACGGCAGAATTAGCTTATTTATTCAATACCAATTTCTTCAAAAAATAAATAAATATTTCATACTCCAATCTTCCATTATCGACTTCCATTTGTGAAGCGATAAATTATCAATTCAAGAGAAGCGATTCTATTCCCTATCCATGATCAATTTTACATGCAGTAATTTTCCCTCTACAATGCTAAGTCTTAAAAGCCTCTTAAAAGACCCTTGCCCTTCTTATTCCCGTATTTACTTTCGCAGAGAAATTGCTTACGGAATTGGAGAATTTGCTTTTCAAGGGTTGTTTGCTAGACTTATTTAAGGATGATCGTTTCACTCGGAGTTACTTATTGTAAGCGAAAAAGAACACACAATTAAATAATAATTGTGAATTGGAGACAGCTTTAATAGCATAATAAATACGGCAAAATTGATTTCATTGTCTTTGGGGACTTTAATAGGATTAAACAGATGGTTGCAGTTGAAGTTTGTATCTACCGCAATCTTCGATTGGATGTTCTGGAAAATCTCATGGTCTGTTCACCATGAGCTTAATTAATCGTAGATGATCAAGATCTCTGAATCAATGAGGAAAGCAACGTAAACCAAAATTAGGCATGAATTTTTCGTTTCACTGTGTTTCAAAATATACAATTGAGCTCATAAATAAACGTGACATTCATATTTACCCATTATTTTAAAGTTCTTAAGAGCCCGTCCACAATTCTGATAATAGTTGAGTGTCAAAATTCGAAAACAATAATTTTTAGTATTTTTATTAATGGTTATATACAAAGAGAATATTAATAGAATATCCGGTACAATGTGACAACTCTTACTGAGACATGCTTCGATTTTTTTTTTCGATAATTTTCAAAGAACAAGGAAAAGTAAATTGAAGTTGGAAATCAAATAACATGGAATTTTGGTAATGTGTAGATTAACTTCAGACAATGGAGCCGACACTTTTACTGTTTTTACGGAAATTTAAAAATTGATGTAATCCGGATGTCTGACCCCGGAAACACAATTATTCGAACTATCGAACAATCTGCCTACAAATGATATTGAAATGCAGTTTTACATTGAGAATGTTTGTTTGTTTCAGAGTGGAATAGTGTAACTGGACACGATAGGGTAAAACGACAATTGTCTGTATCGTCAGATAGCAAACTCCTTGATGACGATATCAGGGAAGAAACGAAGGTTATACTCCGACCGAGAAAACCCCCTAGACCTAAATCCGAAGTGCTGCTCAACCAACAAGGGACCGAGCATCATCATCGACGAACGAAACGATTTTCTGCCTTTGGGGTAAGTAATTTAAGAAAACAGAAATTTTCTTTAAGTATACTGGGTGATCACCCATATTGAATATATGAACATTGGTAACCTCCGTAACATCTTTATTGGTCATATAAACTGCAGGACTATCAAATTGAATATTGTCCCCGTGGATATATTTCATGGTTTGCTAAGTTCCGATGATAAAAATTAAATTTGAACAGTCCAATATTGTTTAGAATACTTTTTAAAACTTCTCAGATAGATAGGATAAATTCATACTTCCGTTTGTGTATAGCAATTTGTGATCGGTATGTCACCTGAGATATTATTTTTTCAAATTTCAATTCACTCACAATATCAGTGCAAATGTAAGTAGATACGAAATGATATATTTAATAAACAATAGAAGAAATGTCGACAATAATTATATCATTCTTTCTTTCAGGGAGATTCGCCGTTTGGGAAATCGGAAGCGTATATTAAGTTAGAACAATTAGGTGAAGGTTCTTATGCAACTGTGTACAAAGGATTTAGCAAGTAAGTTCAACAATAAAACAGATAACAGAGTGCTCGCTGTTTGATGATGATGTTTCTTGTTTTGTACAAAGATGTTGTAGGAATTTAATAAATATTCTCCCGGTAAGATTCCATTCGTATATGAATAAGATTTATGAATATTCTGGATGAACGAAGGATGCATTAAATTAATATTACTAAGATATTTTCATTAAATATGATGGCTAAACTAAAAACCGTTTACGTCTATTTTACGAATTAATAATGAGAGCGGCACTGATGATTATAGGGGATTTATTTAAATAGCAACACTTCGGAGAATAGATCAATGAATAAAATGATTGAACATTTGACGAGTGTTAACAATATCATCGAATTGTTTTAAAATTATCAGAAGAATGGACTAGTTCACAAGTAGCGCCGAAGGTGGAAATAGCTGTCCAAGATATACAGAATGAGTTTAAATCAGCGAGATACATAGTTGATGTAACGAATGCAATGCATTCAGCGATTCTAGCCGAGGCGGTGAGATTCCGGCTCAATTATACTTTTGCTTCCAATAGCGTAGGTTCGGAACTGCAAGCGACAATGTTATCTTAAGTTAATTTGTTGAATTTTTATATATTTTTGGGAATAGTAGGTTAGTAGGCCATATGAAAGTTTGTATTATCAAAGTACATGTACAGGGTGTCCCATTTTGGGTACTTTTGCGGGGTATCTCCTTTATTTTTAAAGATAGAGAGTTGCGGTTTTCGCGACACTGTGCTACTTTTTCGTAAAACTCAAGATGCCGTCAACAGAATTTTCATAGTCCTTTTAGTTTTTAAGATACAGGGCATTTCTGAAAATGTTGCATTTTGTGACCCCCCTCGTATCTCCGTTATCATTCAACTTATCGAAAAGGTAAAATAATATTCTAATAGATTTTTTTCCGTAGAATGCAGTGGAGTAGATAACTTTTGTTACATATTCACTGTTTTTGAGTTATAGAGTAAACTTATGTTTTTTTAAATGGAACACCCTGTATATTTATAGACTATAAAATTTGTCTTTTTTTTTCCTTTTCAAAAATATATGATAGTATAAACTTTTTTTCAGAAACACGCAAATAATTGACAATTTTCAGAAATTAAATACATATTTTAATAGTAGGCTATGGATAACAATAATAAACAAGTGCAACTTACATATTACTAACAAATAATTGGATACCTTGTATATAGGTATCTATTAAAAAAAATTCCCATAGATCTTTTTTCTAACAGTAAGTTTGTAACAACAGTTTTGTGGCGTAAAGTGACAATATAACAAAAACACAAAAAAATAACATTATTAAAAAAAATTAAATGTGATGTTCAAATTGACCACCATTTTCTCTAATGCAAAATTGGCACATCTTCGAGATTCTTTGAATAGCGTTCAAAAGAACCATTGTTCTCATTCGCAGATTTCGAAAAGCTAAATGAATTGCCTCTCGAAGTTCTGCAATGCCGTCATATCGAGTTTTATATACTTCATTTTGTATATAGCCCCATAAAAAAAAATCTAAAATTGAGAGATCTGGTGATCGTGGAGGCCATCTAACAGGTCCGTTGGTACCTATCCATCTTTGAGGGAAGTTATTATTTAGAAAGGCCCTTAAGAGCCTAGAGTTATGACTTGGGGCACCATCTTGCTGTAGGTAAACATCATTATACTGATGGAATGTTTTCGAGCAGTTCTGGAATAACTTCCTCAAGTATTTCTAGGTATTTACGTGCTGTAAGACCTCCTTCAAAAATCCTATAAACTATATGTCTACCCAAAATAAAACATGAAACCCCAACTCCAAAGCGTCCTTGTTGTGCCCTTTCAAACATTAAATGCAGATTTTCACTACGCCAGTTCCTGGTATTGTGACGATTGAAAATGCCAGCACTTGAAATAAAGCATTCGTCTGACCAAAAAACAAGTCTGCCAAATAAATCGTTAGCATCGATTTGTTGCAAATACCACTGGCAAAACAGTGCCCGGCGCTCGGCATCGCCAGGATGCAAAAGTTGTAGTATATTAAATTTGTATGGATGATACTTATATTTCTTCAAGATCCTCTGAGCGTTAGTTTTATGCACACCAATTTCCTTCAAAATTTTTCTACATGAGGAGGAAGATGTTGCTTCTATATATCCTAAAGTATCTATCTCTTTTCTTTCCCTGTTCTCTTTGTTGTATGTTTTAGGGCGCGGGTGAACAAATGATCCGTGCTCAACTAAATTTGCTTTTAAACGGGCAAATATCCCAAAAAACGGTTGCCTTCTTTCTGGATATCTAACAAGCAAAAATTAAAATGATAATAGAGATTTTCATAGCCATAATAGCTTACTCACCTTTGGAAATATAATTCCGAAGCTTCTTCAGAATTTTCATTACTCTGTATAAAACATACCATCATATCATATTTCTCATAATTTTAGTAAACTGCCATTATTCGAAAAAATTGATAAATATCTATTGAATAATGATACCAAAAGAACGAAAATAAACAGCTTAAATGCGATAGAGATTTGATGTTTATTTCTGTTTCTTGTCATAAACAATATCAATGGCCTACAATTAAAATATGTATTTAATTTCTAAAAATTGTCAATTATTTGCGTGTTTCTGAAAAAAAGTTTATACTATCATATATTTTTGAAAAGGTAAAAAAAGACAAATTTTATAGTCTATAAATATACAGGGTGTTCCATTTAAATAAACATAAGTTTGCTATATAACTCAAAAACAGTAAATATGTAACAAAAGTTATCTACACCACTGCATTCTACGAAAAAAAAACTATTAGAATGTTATTTTACCTTTTCGATAAGTTGAAGGATAACGGAGATACGAGGGGGGTCACAAAATGCAACATTTTCAGAAATGCCCTGTATCTTGAAAACTAAAAGGGCTATGAAAATTCTGTTGACGGCATCTTGAGTTTTACGAAAAAGTAGCACAGTGTCGCGAAAACTGCAACTCTCTATCTTTAAAAATAAAGGAGATACCCCGCAAAAGTACCCAAAATGGGACACCCTGTACACTCCTAAGCAGAACATCTGCCAAGTGTGGGGTTAGATACGACTTGTAGCCGCCGATGCTTGTGCAAAGTGAGAGAAGGCTTGCGTTCATCACATATTGTTGAATATAATCCACTATAGCACCTTACAATGAAATGCATCTGGCTCGCTCGAATTCACGAGACTCTGATATACACCGCTGAATTAAACTCAATCTGTATATTTGATTATTCTTTCCTCGCTGACCCATTCAACTTTGCCGGTAGAAACGGCGCTTTGGGCAAAAAAAATTACTCAATCCATATCGTGGCTCTTTTAAAAACTTTAAAAGAAATTTATTTATTCTATTGTTCTAGTTGTAGAATTTTTTTTTATTCTGAATGAAGTACCAGACCAAATGTTTCATAACATTTCATTGGAAAATGATAGAAGACCTAGTTATAGTTAATTTTAGTATTTTGAATTTTGATCAATGCATGACTTCCGCATAACATCTTTGTTGAAAAGTAACTGAACTACTTATCGGTATTTTCATATTCTTAATCCCCGTTAGTTTTAATTCATTCATGTACATAGTTATATTAACTTTGATAACTAGGGTTTACAATATTTTAAATCTACAATTATTTTAAAAATAATCAAACTAATCTATTTGATTTGTAATTATTGTACCATCCATGAAACTTACTGATCAGGAATCAAGTTGTATGGTTCGAATACATCATTTCAATATTCGTTTAAAATGTATATATCGTTCAACGATAGCATCCAAGGGTGCATGGCAAATATTGTAATCTGGCTACCTACAATAAATTCAGTTTCTAACCGTCCACTAAACGCCGATACGTGATTGTATATACAATTCCATGGCTTATCGTAAATCTTCCGGAATTGCCCGATTTTTGTAAAGTCTCACGTCGTGTCTTCAGGACACTCGATTCGTTATTCTAACGAAACTAACGATACTATTATCAGTTTACAGAACCAAGTAGTAGCTCTAAAAGAAATTAGACTGCAGGAAGAAGAAGGTGCGCCATTTACAGCGATCCGTGAAGCTTCTCTGCTCAAAGAACTGAAACATGCCAATATAGTAACTCTTCACGATATAGTTCATACTAGGACGACCCTAACCTTCGTATTTGAATATGTTGTAAGTATATTATCATTATCTTGTCAAAGACCGGATTGCCGTCTAATTTATTCCATACCAAACATGTTAATTATACAGAACTACAGAAGAGATTTTTGTCGTCCTTCAATTAATATACGAAACATTATTGTTTATGCATGGATGTTTAATCATTCTTGCTACGTTTTAGAACACGGACCTTTCCCAATACTTGGAGAAGCACAACGGTGGGCTGGAACCTCGCAATGTACGCCTTTTCCTTTTCCAATTACTCCGTGGTCTTTCGTATTGCCACAAACGCAGAGTTTTACATAGAGACGTTAAACCGCAGAACCTTCTTATTAGCGAAATAGGAGAACTAAAACTAGCCGACTTCGGTTTGGCTAGAGCGAAATCGGTTCCGAGCCATACGTATTCCCACGAAGTCGTCACCTTATGGTATCGACCACCGGACGTCCTCCTGGGAAGTACGGAATATTCAACTTCTCTGGACATGTGGGGTGTTGGTTGTATCTTCGTAGAAATGATCACAGGAATGGCAATCTTTCCAGGAGTTAGGGATACATACGATCAGTTAGATAAAATATTTAAGGTAATTATGAGATTGTCATGAATTATATCGCATTAGGTTAAGGAAGCCATCAACCTGGGGTTAGAGGTCAGTGAAATATTCTAATTTGCCTTAAAATCACTCATAATTATCCACCTGAAGGGCCTGGAAGAAAACATGTGGAATAGTGATCTTTTTATCAGTTTTTAGTCTACTACATAATGGCATCCGTTACTCGTATATACTTTTTCTGCGCGACGTCTGATATGAATAAGAATTTAGAATTCCATTAAGCGAAATAGCTCCGAAGTCAGACATTCGCCAAATCTTTGCTACTTGTTACTGTTTCGCTTTATTCTGTAATAAGTTGCCAACATGAATCCAGCTTATATATCAAATATATCAAGAGTGTGGTTTATTTCGATTTCACGTATGTAAATTAATTCAAATTAACAATGGGCAACGATTCAACGATGTAATGAACTTGTATAAGCACGTCTGCAGATTGTGAAGTCATCTATCAATCAAGATGCTGATTCAAACCTATCCAAACGACATTCGTCTTCCAGTTATAGCAATCAATCGACAGCTGACGCTAAACCTGGTTGATTTTCGGTATAAAGCACGTTATAGAAAATTTAGCTGTGCGTATGTGTTTTATACGCGGATAAATTCTATAAAAAGTTAATATATAATAATAATAATATATAAATAATAAATCGCAAACAACAACAATTGACTTTTTATAAAATTTATCCGCGTATAAAACACACAGATGTATCCACTAAATTCATCTCTTTGACATATTTTCGTCCATTAAGGGAACATATTGCTAACATTTTATCACGCCATAATTTTAAAATCAGTTTCAAACCTCAAAATAAACTTTGCCATCTCATATACAACGCCAAAGACAAAACCAATAAATATAGTAAATCTGGAGGTCGTCGTAATTTCAAATTGAGATACGAAGAACATTTTCGCTCGTTTAGACTCAACAAAACAGACTCAACCTTAGCTAATAATTTTTTACAAACTGGTCATAATTTCCCTAATTTAGATAGACTAAGCATTTTACATAACCAAACCAGAGGTTTTAAATTGAATACATTAGAATCAATAGAGATTTATAAAGGTGTCAAAAATTCTAATAAAGATATCCTCAATGATTAGTCAGACCTATTTCAAAGTGATCTTTTCATGGGTCTTTCAAACCGCTCTTAAAATAATTCTTAGAATATTAAATTATAATCACACTAATTCACAAATTGTTTACTATGTAATATTGTACTTTCCTAGGATCTACCTGTTTTGGAATTTCCGTTGATCCCTTAACCTCAACCCTACTTTACTCTAATCTCTTTATACTTGAACTGTTTCATTGATTTCTTCACAATTTTCTATTTGTTTGATAATGGCACTTCGCTGTTGAAACTATAGTTACGTTTTACGTTATTATTAATAAAAGTGGCATAAAAACAAAAGTTATTGCACATTGCCATAATTAAACAGAAAGGAAAGGAAACTCGAGAATAACGTAGAGAAGACATAATGTATTGTATTTGAAGAATCCAGTTCTTATTATGAAGTGTGATGGATATGCCGTTCTGATGGACGTATACTGATGCTCAAAAAGCTTCTATTTAAATTTGCGACATTTATTATGACCACAGATATGAAATTAATTGCACGATACTATCGAGTTTACCTGCCACAATGGTCGACATTACACCAACGGTCGGAATCAACCAGTTTTTGTGTTTTTATAACATCAAATGTACGCATAAAACATATATCTGCATGAATTATCAATAGAGAACTTATAAAACAAATAATAGCTATCATTTCTCCCGTAAAATGTCTGGAAATATTTGGAACTATTAGTTCCAGATAGTTCTTAGGTGGTCAGTATTCATTAACTTTTCCCTAGCAGCACTCACAGGTTAAGGGTAGATCTTTGGTCTTACTATGGGGGAGTTGATATTAATTATTTTGTTAGCCGGTTATACAATATATGAATTCGAGATGGAATAGCTGAATTATTTATTTCTCAATCAATCTGCAGGTCACAAATTTGAACCCTGGTTAGGCCATAGTACCTCAGTGGAAATATTCCATGAATAACCAAATGCGTTAATAACATTATTGCTGGCACGAGAAAAGAACTTGGTACTGGTGCATTTTAGCCTAGCAAAATAGGCTGTTTTGGTGCTTGAATTCACAACTTCTCAGTTGTAAAGTTTGTGAAGAATGTTAGGAAACTAGTATCCAATTCAGGTTAATTCAATCAAGTTATTGATCAACGACAATTGAATGATGTGCAATTCAGTTATTCTTTCATATAATCAAAATGATAAATTACCATAAAGTAACGGCTTCCACCATCGATTTTTTGAAAAATGTATTAGATCTTCACTGAAGTTTTAGGATAGAATGAGATTTATCAATTTTAAATTTTGTTTATTTCCTAGTGCTGATTAGTAACATGATTTTCAGGCACTAGGTACACCGACAGAAGAAGACTGGACAGGCGTAACGAGGTTACCAGGGTACAAATTACATAAGTTAGGGAAATACAAATCAAAGAAACTAGGTTTATGTTGGCCGCGCCTACACGACGTCCTACACGGAGAGGCAATGTCCACAGCTTTGTTACAGTTAGATCCACTTAAGAGATTGGGCGCTGAAGATGCCATGTTACATCCATATTTCAATGGCTTGCCTAAGAAAATTTTAGAACTGCCAGATGGTGAGTATTTCACATTGTCCGTGATATAATGTCCGCATTTTGATATGCTATGTTTTTTTAGGATTTAATGAAAGGTGTCGACACTTGTTAGTATTATGTAAAATCAAAGTTGTTCCTTGAAGTTGGAATGTAATTTTAATACAATGAATGAATAATTATTTATATTTTATTTAATTCTAGAGTTGACGTGTTAATATTCATCATCAATTAAAAGTAAATCTACATATATACATTTGAAAAACATTCTAAATTTTGTCATTATTCTAAAATTACTTCAATACTAATTGCAACGCAAGCAACTTTATATTTAACATTTCATTATGATGAAACTTAATTACCATTACAAATCTTAATGTATACAATAATAAACTAAACGAGTTCATAACTTTGGATACATTATGACACCAATAAGTCTGGGCCGGACTTAGGAGTGGGCAGAGTGGGCAGCCGCCCACAGGTCCCCACCAAGTATAATATATTGAAAAAAAATTGCCTTTCAACAAAAATGATAATATGATTTTGTTAATATAGTAATAAATTCATTTTTGCATAATTTTATGCAGAATTTGTATTCACATATTTTAATTATTTATTTTACATTACAAAAGCAGGAAATATTGTATATTTATGTAATGACAGGTAGAAATTGAAATAAGTTATTTTTGATGTCACATTGCTTTGAAACACAACATAATAACAAGTTCATTGAAATTAGTTATTTGAATTTTCTCGCGTGTTTAGTATGTGGCGCCGTATTACAGATAAGTTTCTAGTTTTTGGTCAATTTGCAGAATTTTACTGTTTGCAGCAGAAAAAAAGATATTTCAGCCGTGAACATTTCATGTACGAGTTGATAATCAAAAAACAGGTGCAGGATGCTTTTTCTAATGTTTTAGATAATTAAAAAAATGTATCTTGTTCTGATGATCACTAACGTAAGGCTGAAATCCTTTTCAAAGTTCAAATTACTAAAAAAAAAGAGATTGAGAACGCCAATGAGCCAGAAAAGATTTATTTGAATGACATTTTGTATTGTAAAAATATGTTGTGGCATTTAATATTACCGTCTACCATAGGGGCTCCCACCAAACTTCTGCACACATGCCCCCACCACTCTAAATCCGGCCCTGAAATAAGTACGAACTAATCACCCTTATTCACTAAAAATATTGTTACGGATCTTTCAGTTACCAAGTAGCCATCATCAGAGTACACAAAATTTGCCTGTTAAACTATTTGGAATTTGTAATGAAAGTAAGCTCAGCTGGAGATAAATCTGAATTTACTAAATTTCTTTTTCCCTTATAAATTTCTATCCCTTCTTTATTACCTAGATATTTGTCCGTAGTATGTTTTAAAAGTGATACATTTTCTTGAGAAATATTATTATTCACTATATTCTCCTTTATTTGGAATAAATTTTCCTCATTATAAATTAGAACGTTCCTAGTTTAATCAACATTTTGAACATGACTGATTCCCGATTTGTCAAAATCGGAAACTACGAACGGGTTGTATTAATTCACAAAACAAACTATGGAATTTATTAATTATTGAAGGATGATAAGCGAAACTTTTTAATTTCATTGAATTGTTTGAAGGTAATGGCAATTAACCAAATCAGAGCTGAATCGCCCCGGAAACCAATTCCTGAATATATTATACTATGATTATTCGTTGCTATTTTTTTTTTTAATTTGCAGATGCTTCAATATTTACAGTGGAAGGAGTGCATTTATTTCAAGAGCTATACCCATCAATGAAATGAGGCTTATTGAAACGACCTCTCAGGAATTTTCATTGAGCTACTGACGTGAGCTACATTATCCTCAATTTCATGCTCCATAGAACACCTCTCAACACTGATGTTACAACAAATACCATTAATCTGATTTGTTTGTATGAATTTATTTATTATGATTTATTCAAAAATAATTTTTACAATTCGGTTTGCAAATCTACGAGTAATGGTGGATTGTAATTTATAATATTACAGAGTAGCATGAATTATTTTGAAACTCTCCACGTGTTCAATCATTTTTCTTTTGAAAATGGAATAAGGAGCATTATCATAACATTCTTTATTCATTCAATTCACAAAAACAACTCCAACAAACTACCAAGATAACAGCAAATTAAATTATCACTCTTTAAATGTTACCATTGAAAACATAAACTAACAGTATGATTTCAAATTTTATCTTATTGGTGGTGATTACATGAACTTGCCTTTGCGATTTATATAAATTATCATTAAATCATGATAATATTTGAAGAAACTCTTGAGAAGTTATGAAAAAATGTATTGATATACTTAATTTATCAATTATAACTTGTGTTTCTTTAATACAATAGAATCATTATCAAACACTAGAAAATACAATCACTATTATATGATAATATAATATTTATAATAAGCATCATCATTTCCCAAGAATTTTGAATTTATAACTTGAGAATCAGATTTTATTTGATCATACAATGTACTTTTACTTAATTGCGTCTACATTGACATAAAGTAGAAAAAATGCATTTACAAATATCATATATTCGAGATTCTTGTATTTTTTAATGAATAATTTGAATCTTGTGGGCACTTTTTTCAGACAACTTTTGTAGCACGAAAAATTGAGCCAAGCAAATAGTTCCATTCAATATACGAGAAAAAATGTAAGACAGTTTAAAGAGCTATTAGTTCCATTGCATGCAAATACGAGATAAAAAAAACATTATAACAAATGATTAAAAATTGTATGTCCCATTTAAGTCACCACAGAATACAAAAAAAAATCAAATTCTCATTGATTTGTAAATATCAATGATAATAACGAAACATTGGACAATGAAAAAATGTTTTAGATCTTATTTATCACACAATATGATCCCATAACTCAACAACACTTTGAATAACAGGATTAAAGAATAATTTCTTATATTTAAATATTCCTAAATCGAATTATTTAATTGTTGATATTTAAAGTACATTTAAAGCAAATTACCAACACAAAAAACCAGTTTTACCCAAAAACGTCTATTTATTCAATAAATTTAATCTAATATTGGGCTAATGGGATTTAATTCTACAAAAGTCTTGAATATAATCATCCCTACAGCTTACTGCTGATTTAATATTGTTCAAGCTGGCATTGTCAATAGCATTAATTTTTTATGATGCTGGGGGCAGGTTCCCAACCATTCCATGACTTACAAATAATCCATCAGGTGTTATTGTCATTTTTATTATTGTGAACATTACTTTATGAGAAATTCATCGAGTTCTTGCTTTAGAATTATGAATATGAAGAGGAATATGTTATAAAAAATCCAACATTATTCTCAAACTTGCAGACTGATTCGGTAGAGATTGAGTGTGTATTCTATTACTGGCACAAGTGTTTGATAAACACGAAAATGCATGTTGTTTACTCATTTATAATCAATAATTACTAGATTATCGTTTTCAATATTGAAAACTAAGCTAACCGATTTGTGGTTATTTTATTGAGTTTTTGTTGATGTTTCTGTGATATTTTAAACACATTTAACTACACAAGACGTTTGATAATAATTATCAAATGTTTATTCCATATTTTAGGGACCTTAATAGTAATTTGCCATGATAATCACTGAGAATTTCTGATATTTGAATGTTCTAAAATGTTGAGAAATACAAAACAATTCGATGGCTTTGTAAAATCGTATAAACTATTGGGTTAAACCAATAATTACGAATTTGTTGAGAGAAAAATTTTGTTTCCAATCAAATTCTTCTTAGAGTTCATCAAACTCTATGATAAATAAGGAACAATTAAAGTTTCCACCGATTTCACCTTGTATTTTATCAATTTTTTCCAACAACGTAAGTTGTAAAGTCATAGACTTTTTTGTAGGTATTTTTTTCATCAGTGGAACCAAATTTATTGGGAATTAGAATGAATTTTCCATATGAAACTAAAACTATTTTCAAACTGGTATTATGTCATATAAAAATTGATTTATTAGAGCAAAAATCCAATGAATTTTCATGTATCTATATAATGAAATATATAAATGAATAGTTGAATCAAGTAACTTTGATCATCATTCAGTACTACTTTTGAGTAAAATGTGTTTTGTTGGAAATAATTATCTAGTGCCAGAGTATTGATAAATTGACAGTAGATTTTTTCTTTTATGAAATTAGAAAATCAAACATCATTGAAATTTATGTTGATCTGTTTGTTCTATTCATTACAAAAAGTTTTTTGATAAAAATCTATGAGGCGCCGTTTTTCTCATGAACTTATTTATATTTTGAATATTTATAAGTTTCACATTCACAATATATATTAAATAATATTCTATACATAATAATCATATTTTACATAAATAGATTGTAAAATATAAATATATATAACTTTAGCATCGTATATTCGCCAGTGTACCTGGAATTATGTTTGGCAACACCGATTGATAGCACAAAGTAGTCCAGGCTGTGAACCGGGATTTTAGCTATGATAAAAAAAACATGTAACTTCGAATCGGAAGAAATTTTTTGCATTAACTTCAGGAGATTCTCAGGATCATTCATACACTTTGGGGGCGAAAATAGCACGAAATCTCCAAGTCTCGAATTGTATTTTATACAAAAAAAGGTATTTTGACATTTCGAGTGCACCTAGGAGGTTTTTTGGGTCGCTGAACACGAATCCGTAGCCAGATTTACTTGCAATCCATCGTAGATTGGCCAATTCCGCACCCCTAATATGTTATTTTGCAATTTACGTGTTTTTGGCATTTCGAATGCACCAAGGGGGTTTTTTGGGTCGCTGAATACGATTCCGAAGTCAGACTTACTCCGAAGTAATTTTAAAATGCAAAAATAATAAAAATTTTGAAGCGAGTCAATCAAATTAGCCATTTTTGTAAATTTCTACGATGATACTCGAGTGAATCTGGCTTCGGAATCGTATTCAGCGACCCAAAAAACATCCTTGGTACATTCGAAATGTCTAAAACACGTAAATTGCAAGTAGATCTGGCTACGGATTCGTGTTCAGCGACCCAAAAAAACCCCTAGGTACATTCGAAATGCCAAAATACCTTTTTTTGTAGAAAATACAATTCAAGACTTGGAGGTTTTGGGCCATTTTCGCCCCCAATGGGTGTGGTTGGGATTCCCAAGAGGTTTTAAGGTGTATGAATGATTCTGAGAACCTCTTGAAGCTATTGCAAAAATTATTTTTTGATTCGAACTTGTATGTTTTTTTTCCGCTTCATAGCCTGGACTATAGGTACACAACAGTGATTGGTTTTGGCATAGATTAAATAGTTTTATATCTACGCATAGGAAGTTTGCTTCTATCAGAAAATGACTGGAACAGTTTTTCTTTTAACTGATTCAAAATTACGAAGTAGCATGCAGACATCAGTTTGAATCAGACATTCACATCATCTCTGAATGAAAATAATTGCCGTATACCTACTTTAATGAAGATCTTCAAGACTTGGTTAATACTTTATTATATCATTTTCACATTGAATCAACCAATGCAATAAATTTTTCAAGATGGTAAGTATATTTTACAATCGATATATGTTAAATATGATTATTTAAAATATCTATTGGGAAATTAAAAACATATTCCAATTGGTATATGTTAAAATGCTTGAAATATAAGTAAGTAATAAGTATGGCACAAACATCTTGATATTATTTCTGCATTTAAAGTCAAATTCGGTAATTTCCCGTAATTTGAGGCAAATCCGTATTCAATAATAAAAAAGTTGTTGAAAGTTATAGAACACCAACAATTAATAATATTCATAATCAGATTGATTAAACTCACAGGTGTCAAAGTGTAGAATATACATATAATAAGTTACCTTTTGTAATATATTAGCTGTTTTAAGTAGAGATTTTGTTACTGTACAGTGCATGTTATTTGTAATTTTAAAGGACTAAATTGTAGGACATGTGTAATAAATTTGTTAAAACATATTGTTGAGCAACAGTGATGATGATGTTATCGCATAGAACCATTCCTTCCATGGTGCTCAATTACTATTTTAAGACTAGCTTCTGGTCACTATTAGGGCTGTAACAATTTTAACCTAATAATAATAAGTCAAGAGCTGACCCTTAATAGAACTTGGCGTAATCGACCCTCGACAGATGATAGCTTTCTGAACTTTCTAATTTCGACGATTTTTTGGATAAAATGCAAAACGCAACTTTTGTTCCCTATGATACATCCAATTATCATTTTTGTTGTAAAAGTGTAGTTAGTTCGAATACCACCACATGTCATATTTGAAAAATGTTTCGAAGAATACATTTCAAATTATTAATTCTAATTTACTGTGTACAAGCACAGAAAGTGCTAATGAATTCAGCTGCAATTGAATGATAATTTGAGTTATCAGGTAATAAAATGTAATATTTAAAGGCTTACCAAAGTCTCAATATAGTCGGAAATAAAGCATTCCACATTCCAAACCCGGCGCAGTTGGATGGATCGAGATTTAGAGAATTTGTCCGGTATTTTTTTTTTTTTTTGCGGAAAAAATTGTTCGCATTTCTACAGCCCAAAAATGCCTGTGTGCACTTTTTGAGGTGAATGAAAAAAACGGACTCGAATTGATTTTTCGGGGGTTTTTGGGGTCGCTGAACTCGAATACGCTATCAAGAAAATTCCCTGAGGTCCCCTTAGATAGATAGATATCGATGAAATTAATTAAAAATCATTTTTAATGTTTGTTAACTGTTCAAAAGGTGATATAAAGGTTGCTGGTGATGACTACGACGTGAAAAAACTCTTCTGCAATACCTGGTGTACTCTGAGTCCGGGTAACCACGTCATCTTCTAGGAATTTGTTAATTTTTCTTCATAAAAGGTAACAAATTCTAGCCCTCGGGGATTATGACACTTGCAATGTTCTGCAAATTACCTGGAGGTATTTCCGGGACTCCGGAGCCCTGTGTATCTACGTCATCTTCTAGGAATTAGCTAATTTCTATAAATAAAATGTAACAATTTTTGGCTTTCAGGGGTATTCGAAATCGCCGATCAAGATGGTGACATTCACAAAACTCAAGCATAGTCGTGATCCTGAGAACGCAAACTACGGATTTTTATTCGTATTGGTATTTTCTTAATATCTAAAAAAATATATCGCTATTTGAAAATTCTAGAATAAGATGTAGATACACAGGGCACCAGAGACCCCAGGTGAATTGCAGAACATTGTGAGTATCATAATCGTGATCGGCGACAATAAAAATCGCCGAGGGCTAAAATTTGTTACATTTAATTAAGAAAAATTAACAAATTTTTAGAAAATGACGTAGATACACAGGGCTCCGGAGACCCGGAAACACCCCCAGGTAATTTGCAGAACATTGCGAGTGTCATAGTCGTGACCAGCGACTTTGAAAACACCCGAGAGCCAGAATTTGTTACCTTTTATGAAGAAAAATTAACAAATTCCTAGAAGATGACGTGGTTACCCGGACTCAGGGTATACCAGGTACTACAGAAGAGTTTTTTCACGTCGCAACTTTTATATCACTTCTTGAACAGTTGACAAACATTAAAAATAATTTTTTAATCAATTTAATCGATATCTAGGGCGTCAGGACGACCGGATACCCCGGGGGAGGTATAAGGGGACCTCGCAGAATTTTCTTGATAGCATATTCGTGTTCAGCGACCCCAAAAACCCCCGAGAAACAAAATCGAGTACACTTTTTTTATTCACCTCAAAAAGTGCACACTGAAAAATGCGTTTTTGGGCTGTAGAAATGCAATAAATTTTTTCAGCAAAAAAAAATTACCGGACAAATTTTCTAAATCTCTTTCTGAATCTAATACGAAAAATCGCATCTCAATCCATCCAACTGCGCCAAATTTGGAAGGTTTGGCCTATTTTAGTGCTTTATTTCTTTGACTAATAGCACAGTTTCTTCTAAATAAAGAACTAAGTTGATTATTAGGATGGTCCTTATTTTGAGTGTTTCCGAACTTTATCTCCCTTAAAAAGTTTCGTAATCCATAAAAAAAATCATCTGTTTACCCATTATAAGATAAATAACATGAGAAACTTGAGTTCCTGGTTTTTATTTTTTTTTGCAAAATTTCAAGTGCTTTTGTTTGATCTTACAAATTTGATTTATTTGAATTTTTCTACCCGGTAAAACTAGATTTTCTCAGTTTGTTGGGATTTTTTGTGTTTTTTTTAGATAAAAATGTTAATTTATGTTTTTAGAATTTAAAAAATTCAAAATAAGGACCACCATAGTTATATTATCTGCGATGCAGTATCTTAAATTGGGTATTCAAAAACGACATTTGTTTGACAAATAAAACATTCAGTTGATAATGATAATGATAATTCTTGGTAAGAGTATTGTCATTAAGGTCAAAATGATGATGATGCTTATCTCTATAGATTCGGCGTTTAGTTGATGCAAAACGTAGAATGGTGAAAAAAAAACAAATTTAAATTTACACAAACTGCAAACTTTCATTTCTAACAATTGTTTCGTCACGCGGTAACATTTTCAAATCGGGTTGTAGAGTAAATTACAAATAGAAATGTCATCTTTAGCTAGAACAATGCTATAATTTCATAATCTAGGGAGGGAGGTTATTTACAAAATTGTCAACAATCGGCGAGTTATAAATATCAAATTAGTCATATAATATTGAATTTACTATTGTCTTTAATAATTAAGTTTTCTACCTTTCTCTTGAATATGTAGAATTACCGGATAGAGAGTAAAGTTATGATTGATTTCTAGACAAAAATTCGCGTAATTTGAATCTTGTTTAGTAAGGCGGTAAATTGTGAAAAGTAATTGAAAATGTATGCTGAGGCTTCGACCAGTCTGTCCTATGTAAGCAGCACTACAACTTGTGAACTCCGATTTTTCAATTTTGTCCTTTTTGGATTCCGAGTTATTTACATAATTTAAAGTTATTCGTATATTTTTGTTTTGGTTGTTTTAGAAATTAGATATTTTTGAGTATGTTTAACTTAAAAAATTAATTTCCGGTATTTCGTCAAGGTCGGAGTCATAATGAATTTAAAATCGGAGAAGATTATCTTTTCACCAACCGATAGCCCAGGGTAGCAGTACATTATAATAATTTCATAACCCGCTTTGGAAATGTTACTGTGTGACAAAGCAACTGTCAACAATTGAACTTTGCTGTTTAGGTAAATTTTATTTTCTATTTTATTTCACAATTTTACATATTCGTTGAATTGAGAGTAAAATTAAAATTCACTTTCAAGTTACATCTATTCCATCTTGGAAAGTCTGGGTTATAGTAATGCTCTTCACTTGTTATTTATAGGTATTCTGTATCGCTGTTAGCAGCAGACTGAAAATAACAAGGCTGGGAATCGCCATTGCCTTGCCGGCACACTTGTTTCCAATGGACGTTTCTGTCAGTCTTATAAATTGTAGTCGTTGCATAGAGTTCTCTTTGTATTTAATCTAATTACTAACTTGTTCAAATTATTTACTATCAAATTTCAGTCGGTCATTTTAAATAGGAAAATATTAATAACAATTTTTTTTCAAATGAAACCTCTCACTACATATTTTGAATAGAAAAAAGAAATATGCAAAAGTTACATATTTTCATAAATAATCCATTTCGATAATTTTTGAGAATGTTGGATCATAAAGTTATGAAACTATCATCCATAGCAAAATGTTTCCATATACTGGGTTAGGCATCTGGGTATCCCCTATTTTCAAAAATATGCTACCTGGCTGAAAACTTGTTTATTGAAAAAAGAAATGGTAAATAACAAATTTAGTATGAGCAATTATTTTCTTTTATAATTTATAATCTACGCACTCCAGGTCATATTCGCACTTCATCCCTGGTGAGGTCTTTGGATAACGCTGAAATTTAGCAGGTCGTTGCTGCCTCAGGAAATATTAGTTTTCCCAAAATTTCAAGCCATATACTTCAATAATGCGCCGCCTAGAATATTTTTCATTTTTTTTTTGGAATTTTATTGATTGGAAATAAAAACACGGCATTTCTTCTGTAGAAAGTATGTACTGAGACAAAAAAATATTCCAAATCATGAATCTTATGCAAAATTTTCCAAGGAATTCAACGCCGCTTTCAGAATTGGTTTATCGTATCGCGCATGCGCGCAAACTCAAAAAAACTGATTTTTTTCTTCAAAAATTCATATCTCCGGTGTTGCAACTCCGATCGGGCTGAAATTTCGTTTGAAGGCAGCAAGTCGATTCAATCGATATTGCAAACATGTTTTTTTCAATATTCAAATTTGTTTGAAAGCGCAGTATACATTTCTTGATAAAAATTTAATTTCTTCTTTAAAAAATAATAGTCAAATAAAATTTTATTTTTTTTAAAGAAAAATAATAATATTTAAAAAAAAATTAAATAAAGTTTATAATAAAAATTATTATCAAATGATAATTTTAAAAAAATAATAATTAAATAAAATGAGTTATAATAATAAAATTTTTTTTTTTGAGAAGAAATTGAATTTTTATCAAGAAATGTACACTGCGCTTTCAATCAAATTTGAATATTGAAAAAAACATGCTCGCAATATCGATTGAATCGACTTTAAAAAAATTTTGAAAGTACATTATCCATCGAAAATTTTCCGAGGAATCCGAATCTGGGATCAGATTAGAGATTAATATTCACCCATCAGCATGAACTTGAAAGAAATGGCCTAAGAATTTTAGAAAATACAGATATTTGACTTTAGCGGTTTTGTTTCATAATTATACACCACTTTAAAGTATTCATTTTAAACTGGATTGTGATATCAAACCATATTTACAGTTTTAAATTATCAATATCAATTTTTGAATAATTAAAATAATCATGAATTTAGTAGGTAGTGTGGCCTGATGGCCAGGAATTTAATCTTAACTATTTGCGTAGAATAAAAAACATGTTTTCCATTTTGAGCATGTGTTAAAATCTCATATTTGGCACTAATTCTATTGGATACACTAAAAAACATTTTTCATTCATTTTTCATATTATTATTATTAATGAAATTCTGTATATGATTCAGAAATCACTATGATTTCACGTATAAAATTATCGATAAAAAAGGCGAATATTTCATGTTAAATGTTATTTTTTAATGCACCTCCTGGAACCCAGATTCTACAAAATCATAGTTGAAACCACCTAATTTAAATAGGTTTCAAAATAATATTTATGTGAATTGTCAAAAATCTCTGATGAAAATATAACTTCAAATCATGAATGTCACCTGTCAAGTAGTGCCAACTGTACAAAACGTAATGTGAAATCTGAAACTTCCAGTCTTTCTTGGAGAAATGTGAGGTGTATGGAAGTGCATTTTTAAATACACAATTGTAGATGTAGTAATTGGGAAAGACGAGAAATCTGATAGTATATAATGAATTCTCTTGATAAATGAGTGCCAAAGGGCAATAGCTTAAGCATTAGCTGTAGATAACATGAATTTATACAGTTTTGAGAAGTAGCTGCATTTATAACGTGACTTTTTTAATATTTGTTAATTGGGTGGAAAGTATCAAAATATGATATAAAATGTAGGCCTAAAGTAGAGCGAACGGATTAATCATGTAAGTTTTCTAGAAAATGCTGTGAGCAGTAGAACACCATGAAATTCAGTCTACATTAAAAATAATAGCAAACTTAATCAATCAATAGCGCGTAGTCCATCGTTGCGAAAGGCACTAATTTTACCGCGGCAATGCACCCCTCCTATGATAACGTCCAAAGACACGACATGTGACAATCCCATGCAAGATTGTCGCTGTTTTGTTCATTAGTTTTAGTGAAAACAAAACACATCCATGCTCAGTGCACGCTTCCACGAGCACATTTATTTCATTTTTGACAAATCAAAATCGTGAGATGACAATGATCGGCTAAATAATGGAAAACTAAAGAATACTAAAGTAATTTCCCTTTATATTTGTGACCCTCTTGTGCCTTTTATATTTAATACTTCCTAATTTAATACGGTGATGTAGATATCACTCTTCTTAGTCGATTTGATACTAAATGAATTCTCTAGAAAGCGGGCAATATTCGCCTTATCTCAACGAGGATTATCATTAATTTCATATTCGAATTATATTTTTTCAAAAATTAAATTACATAAACTGGCAGTGAAATCTACTAAGATGAGAACATAATTAATTAAATTAAAGGTTAACTAACAAAAAATTATTTAGCTGATCATTTACATCAAGTTATTTTATTTCAACTATTTCTGTCATGCGGAGATGAAATATAATAGTTGAAATAAATCTTATTTGCTCTAACATACTGCACCACTTTTGAGTTTTAGTGTACAAAATTGGTGTAAAGAAATTGAATTATGTGATAGAGTTGAATAATTGTTACTTTTGGTTGTTCGATTGATACGGATGTATTTATAAAAAGGTAAATTTTATGAATGCCAAGGAATATGGTGTAAGTATCTATGTACCATGTTGCATTGTATATAGAAAATAGTTGTTTATATTAAGATAATTATACGAATATCGAAAATATAAATAAATGTCTTTGTATAAGTGATTAGTTTCATTTCTTGCCGCAACCCCATGTAGAAGTTAAAATGAAATTTTTCATGACTTACGACTTTGGAATTTAATAGGTAAGATATATGAAGGGGTTAGAAGCAAAAGGGGACAAGTGACATTAAAAAAAAAGTCAAGTGCAGGATTAGCAATACGAAATGTGTATTTGGTTGGTGGTAAAGAGAGCCAAGTGATTTTTTGATGATCTAACGTCGTCTATGAACGGGGAAAAAACCTTGTTCCATAAAAGCAAAGATTCCTTGGAAGCAAAAGGATTCAAGTGCACTTGATTCCTTTTGCCGCGAAGTAAACGAATAGTTTTAGTTGACCATTTGTCGGTTGTTTACTATCATGTTTTCCTAGTTTTCCACTTCATGGTTAGGTTTTCAGTTGTTTTGGTATTAAAGTAGTATTCAAAATGAACCCCGATGAGCAGAAAGGTGAGTGGTAATTAACTATGCTTATAAATTCGATGCAGGCCAGAACAAGAACAGAAATATAGCGAAGCTATTAATGTTTGTAGTACAATGCTCAAGTGTGGAAACCATAGATCAAAATTTTTTTGAATCAGGACATTCCTACATGGAATGTGATCGCTCATTTTGGTCTCATTGATAGACATAAAAAAAAAATGTGTATGTTTTTCCTGATCATTGGTCAGATGTTATTCGAAGGTCGTCCGAAAACGTTCAGGTGGTAAA
Organism: Endomychus coccineus; assembly: GCA_958510875.1. NCBI lineage: Eukaryota > Metazoa > Arthropoda > Insecta > Coleoptera > Endomychidae > Endomychus > Endomychus coccineus. The sequence continues at coordinate 284,736,260 of OY294067.1, forward strand.
TATGATAGCAACTGATTTTTTGAGCTTTTTACACTCTATTATGAAAGACCCTAAAAAAGACATCGACGAAAAAAACCTTGAAATGGCGTGATGTCTCTTGCTTTCGATATGAATAAGATATTTTTTTGTCATTTTTATTTAAACCAAGCATTAACATTACTTTTCCTTTTCTTCAATCTGAGACAACTTCCATTCTTCAAAAAGGAAGGCCGAATATAAAGCTTTCTCATTCAAGTCAAGTGCTTCATGAAAATAACTCTTTAAAGATTTCCAAAGAAAAATATGACAACTTAATCCAACTTTTACCTTACATTCCACCAATCCTCCACGACCACTATAAATCTTTGAAGCATGAAACAAAAAATAAAAAAAAGGAGCAACAAAAAAGAAAAATACCAAAAATATTGAAGAAACAGTAGAGAACCTCGAAAGTATTGATGAAGAAATGGTGTCAGATTATGATGAATAAGAATTTTTTTTTTTCAATATTTCCCTAACATTACTTGTACTCAGAGTTATACTTTATTTTGGTTTAATAAGATTATTATTATTAAGATACAAGTGATTTTTTGACTATTTTATTTGGAAGCAAAAGGAGTTAGGTGCGCTTTCCAAAAAAGTTTTGATTTTATACTTTAATATTTTAAAATACTTCGTTAAACCCGACCGAACTATAATAAAAAAGAATGGCATTTTTTGACATAGATTTTATAATAAGCTTTAGACTTTGAACCCAATTTTCTCCATTTTCAAAATTTATACTTGCACCCTTTTGCTTCTAACCCCTTCATATATATAATAGGTAAGGTCCCCATTAATGGTGACCATTCAGAATAATCCCCTTGAATGTGTCAGAAATATGCATCGGACGAAAAAAACCCAAGTTGGTGCCAAGACAGATTACTGTGGGACACCAGCGTTGATAGCCATTGGGATACTCCGTCAACCACCACATAAAGTGATCTATCTGAGAGAAAATTCGATAGTAAGCGACAAAGTTGATGCTGCAAACCATCTGACGGAATATCTTGAATAGTAGAAGGCCAAGAAGGCTTTGGTGCTAGACTCGGTCAAATGCTTTGGAGATATCCATTGATACAGTTAGAGACTCCCCATCATCATTATATTTCTGCCAAATATATGTGTTACGTAGGCAAGCAGGTCTCGGCTGACGAAAGCCAAATTTAGTTTACACTATCACTCTTTTTCCACTTGAATTATAACTTTCTAAAGCACTTTTCGTGTGGCATGCAGCAATTATCGAAGACATGAAAGTGTTAAAAGGTACTTCTTGGCCAAAAATAAATATGAAGTATTCCACGTGGTCATTGATCCTAATAACAAGAAAAATAGTTACTCATAGAGTTGATTGGAGATTCATTGCAGTACCTACTTGTAATAATGGATTGTTGCCAATCGGAGATGAATCAAAATTCAATGAATGATCTCTATGTTTGAGCATTTCTAAAGCTTCCAATTTACTTGAGTAAGGTTGGTCGCTTTATTTCAAGAGAGAAAGTTCCGATTTTGGGATCGTGTCACCGTTTTGTAAGACGTGGTTTGCTACGGCGGACTACGAACATGATAAAAATGCTATTTGAAACTGGTACAAACATTCCTCGTGGTTAATACAATAATTCTATCACAGTTACACAGTACACTGGATTTTATATATTACACCCGATTCATCAAGATCTGGAAATTTACTAGACGTATTATAAGAAAGAGATTTAGGTAAGATTTGCTTTCAAAGATCCATTTATAGGAGTCAAAATATGAGGGTTTTTACCTATTCTCTCGAAAAATGATTGTTTTATAGAAAACCTGATTACTTGACGAGAATCTACGCCAAAAACCGCATAAGAGGGCAATTCAGACATGATGCCTTTTATACAGGGTGAGGTAAGTGAATTTAAACTTTTTTTCGAGTTTTATCGAGACACGACACCACATAATATTTCATTACTGGAAAACCGGGTAAATAATATGATGATAATCAAACTTTCGCAGAATAAAGAAGGCGGTCACGAGTACAACGTACCAAAAAATCACATCGATCGACAGTTCGCCATTCCATCTATGTTCAATTTGCGCTACAGGCACCGGCGTATGCTAATCAAATCATAGCCGGAAGGACTTTGATGAATGACCTAACTCGGACGGTGGACAGATCAATGAACCTGACACAACCCTTGTTATATTACCCTTGAATATAAATCAAGTGGACGCTGAATCCATAGAGATAACCATATCTTCCTTACGTCGTGCTAGTAAATTCATAAAAAGCCTCCTAAATAAATAATTAGATCACCCAATAGGCTATACGTTATTCTCATAACTTCTCAACAAGAAAATATCAAATTGATTATCATAGATCACTGATGTAAAAACATAATTACTTAGTATGTCACTGTCATAGTTCAATCAGTAATTTTCCATTTGCGCCTAAATTCTAGTGTAACAACTCCAAAATCGATGGCGATCCAAATATAAGTAATCCTGTTCTTACAAAGTTCCATCCGCAAATTATTCCTTCCCAGTCTGACTAAACACCTCATTCGAATATAAATATAAGTTTATATTCAGTTTTATCTCAAGTAATTGTACAGTAAGATTTATAGAATCAAACATGATGTACCTTTGTGCGAAAAAACCATTCGAAAGGTTACCAGCTAGTGTTAAACCTAAGCATTATGATATTTCCCTCATGTTGAATATAAACTCGTTGACGTTTGAAGGAAAGGTTTCCATTTCGATTCAGGTGAGTCTTAATGTATATACGTTTATTTCAAGAATGATGTTCAGGTAGTATACAGTTTGGAAACTGAAAACCATTAGATACAAGAGTATGCTAGTGTTGGTATACACTTATACAGATACAGTTTAAATCAGCGGTGTATAGCGATTTCATGAGTGCGTGCCATATTCGACAGAGATGGGAATATATGGACGTTCTATGCACTTACCGGGTGTCATTGCCGTAAGAAAATATATTTGTTCTGTGAAGTGAAGTGAGAGTCAGCTTGCGCCCAACGCATATGGTTGATACAATAATCCACTACGTTGATTGAAAGAGTTAAGTTCAATCAACGTCCACTATTACAGTTTCTCTTGCAATGCGTCGGGATCGATAACTCAAAAAGACTCACATCGCTGATATAAACTCAAATGTATAGTCCCATGAGTTTCCTATTTTCACGACAGCAAGAGAGAGGAAAGACGGGGATCGCCTACAGTGATATATATTGACACATTGGTAGTTCGCCAGTGCGGCAAGGGGGAGGTATAACATCAAGTATCAGGATATTCCAGCCGGCAATATTTATAGCGTTGCCAGACCTCCACTTGCCCTCTTATATTTCCCCCGCTAACACTACCGAACCTCCTTAATGAAACATGACTTACTTTAAATCATTTCCTGTCAGTCGGTGTTAATTTCATTCTCAAATACTTTTATATTGCAAATAATAAATAATGGTCTCATGTGAACATTATGCAACTTATGCTGCCTGACAAGTTCACTATATGAAACTTCTTGGCTTCCAGATCGTTTCCGCGTCACAATAGCATTAAATGAAGAGGAGGAAGAGGATCTTTGATAGGTTTGTAAAACCCTTCCCCATCTTCATTGAGAAGGTGTTTATAGCATTCCCTGTTCTTGCGGTAAAGTCTACATTGGTGAAACAGGTCGTACAGTAGCAACTCGTGTCAAATAGCATGAGCGCTGTTCAAGGCTTCGTGACACCAGTAGATTCGCACTTGCGGAACACAAGTTCGACACTAATCATCAAATCCTTTTCGAAAATACTAAAATCTTAGCCCGAGCCCCAAACTTCTATTACCAAAAAATACTTGAAGCGATAGAAATCCTAAAACATCCAAATAATCTAAGCCGTGACTCAGGATATTATCTCCCCAACATTTGGGAACCCATACTCGAAAATTCCACTTCGCACATCACACATCGGCAGGGTCAGATGCCAGAACGGAGTTAACCACCGGAATAAAGGCAGTGAACTGTGTAGCGTGAAGGTTTTTTCCTACAATAAATACCACTACAGAAGCCAGAACAATCCGTTTCAGTTCAAGCCTCAAGCCTGCCCTGAAGATGCCACTTGTAATAGTTGGCGAAACGTTGGCATCAAATCGTGCTATTGTGACGCGGAATTCATCCGGAAGCGAAGAATTTTCAAGATTAGCTATCCGCGGAAGTCTACTATTCAAGAAGTGTGAATTCTATGTTTTAAATCGGGTAATTAATAAGTCACTTACACTAAAAAATATTGGCTCTTATAGGTTGGTACCAGAACAAATGAAATAGTATTAAACAGTGCAGATTTGGAACTTGACGATATAACTTTGAGAGGAGACGCAGGTGATAAACAAACACCTCAAACTACCGAGTTCTTAGGGGAAGATGAAATAGTGAAATTCATATTCGCCAAGCCGATTACCCCGGGCTGCTATAAGCTGGAGATGGCTTTCGAAGGTGAAATAAAATACGACACGAAAGGGCTGTATTGTTGCAAATATGAAAATGAAGCGGGCGAACTTATAAATTCCTTAATCACTAATTTCGAATCGACAAACGCAAGAAGATGTTTCCCTTGTTTCGACGATCCCGCTATGAAAGCAACGTTCGCTATAACCCTTACCACACCCAAAGATCTGACGGTTTTATCGAATATGCCCGTGAAATCTTCTAAAAAGATGAAGGATGTAATGTTGACCGAATTCGAAACTACTCCTGTAATGTCGACCTATCTGGTGGCGTTCGTAGTCGGTGAATACGATTTCATCGAGGACACTTCGTCTGATGGCGTACTGGTACGAGTTTACACTCCCATAGGAAGAACAAACGAAGCTAGATTTGCTCTAGAAGTTGCTACGAAAGTTTTGCCGTTTTATAAATATTATTTCAAAATAGCATATCCTCTACCGAAAATTGATCTGGTCGCTATCCCCGATTTCAACACTGGGGCAATGGAAAATTGGGGCTTAATCATCTACAGGTAAGAAACAATTTCCAAGTATATGAATGGGTGACTTTAAGTTCTGACCTATTTTTGCAAAAATACTTTAAATCTATCATAAAAGAATGGAATAGATTATTCATTAAGAATGCCTACTTCATATAACTTTTTTTCTTTTTAATTAAATAACGCATTTGCATCATTTCATGTGATCCGCCTGCAAAAGCACTTCACATATTGCTCTTCAGATGGTACCGAGGTAGCAGCAGGGGTAATTCCAAACTCTTAGAATTTGAAGTATTCTTGCCCATTCGAAATAAATTTGGTACCAAACAATAGTAAAACATTGATATAAGGACGTGCTGTAATGTTTTTTTTAAATCATCTGTTCAACTACCCAAAAAATTACCTCAACATAACTGCAATTCGAAGATTTTTCGTATGGAAAAGTGGATTGAAACTTCCATCCACTTTTTCACACGAAATATTCTCATTACAGCACTTACATAGAATCATGCGTTCTCTAAAAGCCTGTTCTTGTTTGAAAGCAATACGCAGAACAGTTTTTGAATTATCATTTGCATCTTTTACCCAGTGGCGCTCATGAAAAACTCTCAATTCACTTTCAAAAGCAGTGTCAGAAACGCAATAGTAAAATACGATACCTAATTTGAATTTAACGAAAACGCGCCGGAAAGCGAAGAATTCCGGCGTCCCGATTCATCCTTGGCAATATACTCAATAGGCATAAAGCACAATCTGAATTTATTTTACGCGATTTGATAGAAAGAGCAAAATTATAAAAAGAGCAGTTAGTCCTGTTGTCTTCTACAAGTAATAAAATACGTACTACCTGATACAAAAATACATGCAAGTATAACAATAATTATTAAATAATTTTCCTGACAATGAATGTCTTTGCAAATTGATACATATCTTATACTATTTCACACCATCAATTGCAACTCATTTGCAAAATGTTAGGAATTTATTTAGAGGGTAAACCGTCGACTAACTAATTATTGCTAATTTTTCATAAATTAATTTTTCTAAAGGAATTGAAGGCTGCAAATTTGCTATGTTGCACACGCCCATCGCCACAATCGGTCTACCATTAATATGTTAATAAATTAAAAATTGTTTTTCGCTGACATCCTGCAAGGTCGCATATTAAATAGAGGAACTACAATGATAGTTGTTACCGAACATTTTATAAATTTAAACTTCTTTTTAACAGAAATATAGCAAATTTTGATTTTTTGCAACATAAATAATGTAGCTGACCTCGGAGGTTTTTCAAAATTTCATGGTTTGAATGTAAAAGTATACAAACAACATATTAAAAATTGGGAACGTCTACTGACTGGCCTACAAATCTGATGCTTGCATGTTTATTGCCTCGTGCCTTATTTTTTACTATTTGCCAATTGGTTATTTGTTCTAGTGATGCTTGTAACCACTAACCACACTTTTGCAGGAGCATAGATCTTTAATTTACTACTGATTGCTAATATAATGAAGCTAAAGAGAAATACCTTAAGCAGTTCGATATTGTTATCGAGCAAACCGTTCAAATCAACAAAAGTTAACCTGAGTTCAAGATTATTAAACGGAATGAGCGTAGCGAACGAATTCGTATCTTGAATCGGGTTATATGCGCAATGAATGTCCTCGTATGCGGCCAAATGGTAAATGCAATACACTTAAATTTTTGACACAAACTAGATATGATGGTCGAAATTTACTGACATAAAAATTCAATGTCGTAGCTTAAGCCATTTTCGGGTTATTGAGCAGAGTGGTCCGTCCAAATACTCGACGCTATACGCTTTGTTTCGAGCATTGTTCGGTGGGCTAACTATCTGGTCGATCGTAAAGCAAAGAATCGAGCGGTCTTGTTCGGCTTCTGCGAAAAACGGAGTTAGAGTAGCGAACCTCCTTTCGGCTCACTCGCTCTGTCTTAACCCTTTCGGCATATGAGCTGCCTACTGACCGACCTTTTAGTTATTACTTTCACGACTAATAGATATATAATTGCTTACTTACAATTAGCTTCAAGTTGCCGATAGAGAGGTGTCTGGAATATCGCTAATCTGTATCGATGTCTCACACCTTTGGGCTCCTGAAAATAAAATAAATTCGGTATCAGATTATCGATCAAAAATAATAATAGAAAGAGTTTTAATGAATTTGTCGGAACTCGTTTGTTTTTATTATTTGAATATCTTGGGAAATTAATATTGTTCAGCTATTGCCAGTTTCAAATGTAATCGGAGAGTTGTGCTTTCGAGTAGTCTAAATCGTTTTGGAAAATTGATAGGGCATTTACCCAAGCATTGGATGGGAGCCTACACTTTTTCAAAGTAATGGGTATACAAAAATTCTCGAGAAATAGGTCACAGTAAGACATATGTTTATTATTTTCGTCTTTAGAAGAAAAACATGAAATTAGAAGTAAAATTTGTAACATTTTGACAAATCAGAAGAATAAACAGAAAGCACAAATAGGCATAGCAAAAAATCGTTTTAACTATCACACAAAAAAACAAAACTATTATTAGATGCTAACCCTCAAATTTGAACGCAGATAAATTTAATAAATCGTCATAATGCATAGAAATGACTACGTAAACAAAATAGGAAATCTATTAAATGATGGAACAAAAAATTCAAATCTGACCCTATATATTTAGTTGAGGAAATAAAGCATTCCACATTCCAAACCCGGCGCAGTTGGATGGATTGAGATGCGGTTTTCTGCATTCGATTCAGAAAGGAATTTAGAAAATATATCCGGTATTTTTTTTTGCGGAAAAAATCATTGCATTTCTACAACCAAAAAATGTATTTTTCTGAGTGCATTTTTTGAGGTGAATAAAAAAACGGACTCGAATTGGTTTCTCGGGGGTTTCTGGGGTCGCTGAACACGAATATGCTATCAAGAAAATTCTCTGCGGTCTCCTTGGACCTCCCCGGGTATCCGGGCGTCCTGACACCCTAGATATATCGATGAAATTAATTGAAAAATTATTTTTAATGTTTGTTAACTGTTCAAGAGGTGATATAAACGTTGCTAGTGATGATTACGACGTGAAAAAACTCTTATGCAATACCTAGTGGTACCTACCCTGAGACTGGCTAACCACGTCATCTTCTAGGAATTGGTTCATTTTTCTTTGTAAAATGTAACAAATTCTGGCTCTCGGGGGTTTTCAAAGTCGCCGATCACGACTATGATACTCATGCCTAGAAGATGACGTAGATACACACATACCCGGAAACACCCCCAGGTAATTTGCAGAACATTGTGAGTGTCATAGTCATGATCGGCGACTTCAAAAACCCCCGAGAGTCAGAATTTGTTACATTTTATGAAGAAAAATTAACAAATTCCTAGAAGATGTCGTGGTTGCCCGGTCTCAGGGTACCACCAGGTATTGGAGAAGAGTTTTTTCACGTTATAATCATCACTAGCAACCTTTATATCACCTCTTGAACAGTTAACAAACATTAAAAATAAATTTTCAGTCAATTTCATCGATATCTAGGGCGTCAGGACGCCCGGATACCCTGGGGGAGGTCCAAGGGGACCTCAGGGAATTTTATTGATAACGTATTCGTATTCAGCGAGCCCAAAAACCCCCAGCAACCAATTCGAGTCCGTTTTTTTATTCACCTCAAAAAGTGCACTCAGAAAAATGCAATTTTTGGCTGTAGAAATGAAACAAATTTTTTCCGAAAAAAAAAATACCGGGCAAATTTTCTAAATCACTTTCTGATTCGAATGCAGAAAACCGCATCTCAATCCATCCAACGGCGCCATGTTTGGAAGGTTTGGCCTATTTTAGTGCTTTATTTCCTCGACTTTAAATTAATCATCCTGGAGATGATTCACATGAAACGTTACTCTAAGTCTGTAAATCACAGAGCAGACGTTCAATCATTAAGTCAAATTTATACTTATTTGATTTATTGAAACCCTTGCAAATTCCTACATGCGTTTTATAATGTTAAAAGTATATTTTAGGTAGAATGCTGAAATGACAATATTTATGGTAAGTTCTGACAACATTTTTCTATTACCTCATAAAAATAAGGTGGATACTTGAGCGTATTATAGTTTGATTTCAGTCCTATTCTCACATTGCACGAGTAGACTGCTATTATTAGAAGTAGATTGCTAAGCAGTGGCTTCTTAATGCATATTCATATACTTAGAACATTAATGTGTTACAAGTTTCATTACTCTCGTGTTTCTGTTCGTTTCGGTGACGTGGCCATTTTTATTTGAAATGAATGCGATAAGGACGCTTTGTGCTTGATACAATACGTTTTAGACAGTGATGTCTTTTGATCATGATCGTGAGATCGAAACATACGTAAAGACGACAATAATAAGTATTAGTGTGACCTATTTCCCGAGAATTGTATATAATTCGTCAAGAATCATTATTAAAAATATGAAAAGCAAATATTATACTGATGACTCAAATTTCCATTTATAAGTGGTGGTAATAAAACAGTTAAAAACAAATGGCAATGAGCTTAAAATGTAAATCATGTAAATGAGGATATCTCTACAAACATCATGTGGTTAACTTAAGCCACAATGCAGATTCCAAATATTCCGACTTTTGTCCCAGCATTATATTACTAATGACGATATTATATAGTTTCTGAAATTATTATTGTCAAGTTTTCTTCATTCGCTTGAGTCATTTTACATTATAATTTTCTCAATTTACACTTCTCCTTTCAGAGAATTATGCCTTTTGATAGATCCAGAGGAAGCAACAATTGCGAGTAAAAAATGGGTAGCTTTAGTAGTGAGTCACGAATTGGCGCACCAGTGGTTTGGCAATCTCGTAACGATGGAGTGGTGGACTCAATTATGGCTAAACGAGGGATATGCACAATTTTCTGAACACCTCTGCGTGGACTACATGTTTCCCAATTATCATATTTGGAACCAGTTCATCGTCGAAAGTTATAATAGCTCGTTAGAATTAGACGCGTTAAAAGATGCGCATCCCGTTGAGGTGCCGGTGGGTGATCCCAAAGAAGTAGACAATATTTTCGATGTCCTCAGTTACAACAAAGGTGCTTCTATTATTAGAATGTTGCACTACTACGTTGGAGAGGAGAACTTCAGAAATGGGATGACTTTATACCTGACCATGCACCAGTACAAAAATACTTGCTCCGAAGACTTGTGGTCGGCTTTAGAAGAAGTCAGTAAAAAGCCTGTAGGGGCAGTGATGTCAACGTGGACGAAGCAAAAAGGTTTCCCCGTGATTCAAGTTGCGTTATCCCCCGAATGCGGGTGCCGAGGCAGCGAGGGTATCGTCCTTCAATTGACTCAAGCAAAATTCAATGTTGACGGATTTAAATTATCTGATACTTCCCTGTGGAAGATACCAATTGCGATATGTTCTTCGAAACAATCTATGGAGGGTCACTATCAGACGCTGATGGAATCGAAACATACTAAAATTCACATTCCAAATGTGAAATCAGGAGATTGGATTAAACTCAATCCCGGTACCGTGGGTTATTACAGAGTTCATTACGATTCGAACCTGCTGGAGAGGTTTATTCCTGTGATTAGAGCTCAAGAGATATCCCCTGTAGATAGGCTCGGAATTTTGAACGATCTTTTTGCTTTGGTTAAATGCGGATACGCGAAAACGGTTGAAATTTTGAAACTGCTAACAGCATTCGACGAAGAAGACGACTATAATGTTTGGTCGGCGATAGGAATTATTCTTGGTAAATTGTCCATCTTGCTGAGCCACACAACTTTCGAAGATGATTTCAATAAGGTAGGAACAGAAATTACTTATGTTGTAAACGTGAGAGTTTTTATTATCACTTTTGATTTTTTCCTCAGTGAATTATAAAAACTATGTGGAACATCATCATCATAAGAGGGGAGGGGTTTAGCCCCCTGATGCACTTAGGCCACTTAGTTGGGCTCATTGTGCGCCCCATGGTCAGAAGTCTATTCTATTCTAGAAGGTTTGTGGACCGCCAGAAACCTAGAATATTGGCTTCCATAAGTTCTTCTGGGAGCCGTTTTAATTCTCCGAAGTGTCGGTGCCTGAGAGATGCTAATGCTGGGTACTCCAACAGGATGCATTTCCTACATATTGGGTCATCTGTGATGCCCATAGTGTGGAGATGTTTGTTAAGACGACAGTGACCGGTTAGGATTCCATCTCTCTGATGTCCCTTCTGTTCGGAGAAAGAAGTTTTTTTGAGAGCCTAGGCATAGGCTCTATGATGAAGAGCTTGGCCTGCCTCATGCGTGGTGATTCTCGCCACAGTTTAGACGGTTCGTTATTCAGTTGGCCCAGAAGGGCGAGACCCCCAACGCAGTTTGATAAAGCGAACATTGGCTCCGGCCCGATAGGGGCGCTAGGCGACCCTCACCTGGCCAGAGAGTCGGCCATTTCGTTCCCTACAACTCCGCTGTGTCCGGGGACCCAGATGAGTTGAACTTTATTTCTCCTAACTGTTTCAGCCAGTATATCCCTGCGTTCTTTGACAAGCCTTGATGTGACTCTGGGTGATTTGAGAGCTCCCAGAGCCGACCGGCTGTCTGTGCAAATATATATGCGCCTATTTACATAGATTCCTCCGCCTGAAAAACCAAGCAGTTTTGGCCTTTTTAGGTACGCTCCCGCCCCAGAAACCTGACCTACCTTGGACCCATCTGTGAACCATACGAGCCCGTCTGGTGGCAGTAGGGTGAGGGTATCGTTGTTCTAATTTCCTCTATCCGGACTGAGGATATTGGGAGAAGGGAGACATATAGCAGGGATCATGCTACCTTGCTTCATTTCTAGTATGGGGCATTTAGAGATTGCCTCACTTGAAATCGAAGAGAGTCCCCGAGAGTGGTGTGTTTTGGTCCAGTGGCCTAGGCCCTTTAACCTATACGCCGTTCTCATGGCCTCATTTTCAATGTATAAGTGTAGAGGTGGTAATCCAGCGAGAGCTTCAAGGGCTCTCGGCGGAGCCGACCTCATGCCCCTCAGTATGCCTACGCATGCAAGCCGCTGCAGACGGTCAAGGGGGGGCTGGGAAATACCAGTCCATGTCTCTGACCACCACACTACCGCCGCGTAAGTAACCATAGGCCTATTATCACAGCAGTATAGATCCAATAAAGAATCTTTGGCTGTAATTCCCATGTGCAGTTGAAAGCTCTTCTGCACGCCCAAAAGGACGCAGAGACCTTCCTCACTCGATATTCGAGGAGTTCGCGCCAGGTCAATTTGGAGATTACTCTCAGAAACTTCTCCGACCCTTTGAAATGAAGGACCTTGCCAGAGAAACTAATCTTTGGTACTGTGCCCAGCTAGCGTTTCATTGTAAAAAGAACAACTTCCGTTTTTACCCTCAGCCCCTCCGTGCGGCACCAGCCGTCCACCATGCTGAGCAGCGTGTTTTGCAGCTCGCACAGCGTTCCCAAGTGCCGCCCGACCCCGAAGGTGACGCCAACCAAATCATCGGCATATGCTTGGGCATAAAACCCAGCCTCTTCCAGTTCCTCCAATAGTCCATCGACTACAAGGCACCACAGAAGCGGAGATAGGACACCTCCCTGTGGAGGCCTTCTGTAGTGGTGGTTTGTACAACGCATCCGTTATGTTGCGCCTTTATCGCACTCGTATATAGCATGGCTTCAATCCACCGGATCAATGTTGGACTGAACAATGTGGAACAGTCACAAAAATTAAATTCAAAGTATTCTGAATATCATAAATAATTATGACATTCCCTCTGATAGATAACAACTCTTAGGATACGAACATGTAAAAAGCTGGAAAGTCGTAATTTTAATCCCAATCCGTTAATCCGCTCTAGGATTACAACACAGAAATCTACCGTGAAGATATTCTCCTTCTTTGACTGGTCACTTAACATAGTAGTTTTTGGCTTCTGACTTCCTACTCAGCAATAACTTGAAAAGGGCGGGAATTGACCCAATGGCTGTTTCTTTCTTCTTGGTCACCGCGAGGCCCCTTGGCATAATGTATAATTCGGCACTGCACATTATAGTATTGTAGCATTGTTGTATTAGATGATGACATTTCTATTCGTGAGCAACTAAACTTTGCAGTAGGTGTAAATCCAAATTTGTGTTTTATTTCATAATTCAAAATATTTTTTTATAAATTAATACACACCTTATGGGGAACTGATTGGCAACAATTGTCTTCACTTGTATACAGGTAATAATTAGAAATTTTCTATATGTCGTGCTAGATAATGCCGCTATATTAACACACCAATCGATGTGGTTGGTTGGCGGAGAAAAATAATAAAGTAAATATTCTTGTTGCTAGTTCCAGAAAAAGATAATGGAAAAAGTGGCAAGGCGTTTAGGTTGGGAAAGACACCCGGGCGAGACTCATCTAGAATCACTCTTGAGAAACGTGATCATCGGCCGTATGGCCTGGTTAGATGACGAGAACACGATCAAAGAGGCTAGAAATCGTTTCGAATCCCATATTACATCCGGTCCACCACTTCCACATGACTTACGCGTGGCTTCCTATAGAGCTGTATTACGTGCTGGAGGTCAGGAAGAATTCGAAGCGCTTTTGAAGTTGTTTAAGACTACCGAAGACAGTGACGAAAAAGATCGTATCAGTAGAGCGTTATGTGCTACAAAAGACGTGGGTTTGATTCAGAAGACCTTGGAGTTCTCAATGTCTGTAAGTTTTAGTTATCTTTGTAGTATCTCACCTATATCAATATAATGAAATCTAAAAAAAATTTTGTTTCGGTTAGGCATGAGATGCTATTGGAATAGCATATGGTTATGCTACAAAGTGTAGCTGGTCACAACACAATACCAACTAGAGTGGTTAGACCTTGACGTAGAATTTGTCAAGTGGCCTACTCTACTTGTCGAAGTGTGTGTCGATATTCATGATCAGTGGCATATTCTATTCTAGAAATTCTGCTTCATTGAAGTAACGATTCCTCAACGATACCATAACCATGAATTCCAACAGGATGTGAGAAACAGTGCATAATGTATAGGGTCATCTACGATGTCCATTAGATGTAGGTGTCTATCAAGACGACAGTGACCCGTAAGACATCCTGCCATCTCCCTAAGGTCCCTCCTATTGGGAGACAGGAGTTTCCTTGAGAGCTATGGCGCAGCCAGACCACAGTTTGTTAATGATCGTTGGCTCCGTCCAGACAGTACTTTTCTGCATTCTTTGACCAGCCTTGATACAATTCTAGAGGACCTAAAAGCAAGCTCTCAGAACCGACTGCCTGTGCAGATATATACAGCATGGCCAAATGAAAACTTTGCACCTCATTTTTGAGTATTTAAAATGAAAATATGAGAAAAAGGTTGGGACCCGTCGATTATTAATTTTACGGGGAAACTTTTTTATTGTATTTTCAGTCCTACCACTTCAACTCCTGAGCAGAGGTGAGAGTTACTCCCAACAATTTTAATAGGAAGGGATGACGAGTGATACCTCATTTTAAAGGTAATTTTACCTCGATTATAACCTCTAAGTTTGAAGTCGCTATTATCCCCGCGCTGATATGACAGCTTGTCAAAAATGTGGGAAGAAAATTTTTAGTTAGTAATTAATCACAAGAGCTACAGTCTTCAAAATGAGGGTCTGAAGGGAGATATCACTGAATAATTTTTGTTCTTAAAATAAGTAAATACGAAAAAGAAGTCTCGCCTATTTTATTAGTTTATTAAATGCTGAAAATGACCGTTGCGTTTCGTAACATTTCGGGTGAAACTGGGTGGCATATATGAATTATAATTATACGATTTCGCAAATCATCCAATGATTCAGGCTGGGTAGCATAAATTTTAGACTTCACAAGACCCCCATAGAAAAAATTCTATTGGGGTCAAATCAGGTGACATTGGTGGGCACTCAATACAGTTTGAGAAAAGTTTTCATCTTGATATAGACGCACCGGTTGGGCGAAATGAGGAGGTACACCATCTAACCGAAAAATTATGGTTTCATGGTCTTCTTCAATTTCTATTATTTATACGAGGGCTGGATGCCCAGCATTCGCCAACAATTCTATATACATTTGGCCATCAAGATTTCCGGGTAAAAAATGGGCCAATTAAGTGATCTCCCAACCATTTAATTTTTGGAGAAGCTGCTTATTTACATTATGAAATATCTTCATGTATCTCCATAACATTCATTCCAGGATGAAATTAGTCCCAAAGATTCGCTGCTGGTGATAATGTCGTTGGCAATAACTTGCGAAGGAAGAAACTTGACTTGGCAGTACTACAAAACCAATTGGCGCGATTTCTTGACCAAATTCGAAAACGCACAACTGCTATCGATGTTGGTGAAGAACGTGACCGAAAAATATGCAAGCGAACCGATGGCATTGGAAATTGAAACATTTTTCCAAAAACCGGATATTCCTGGAGGTGGGAAATTGGTACAACAAGCAGTGGAAACCATAAGATTGAATGCAGCGTGGCTAGATAGAGATTCTGGAGCTATTCAAACTTTCCTTAATCCATGTTAAAGACGAAGTTAAATTCAACAAATGAAATAAATATTGAATAATTTGTATTTTTCTTCTGTGTTCTCCTAATATATACTGAGGTAAATACTAAATGCATCTCGACCTCAAATCATCTGTTGTACGTTTTATTGGTACCGTTATGGTGCAACTGCTGTTGCTGATCCTAAGACGATCAACATTGACAGCTTGTGTAAGCGTGATATTGTGATATTTTTCGTCTGTTTCTTCTTCGGAAACATGAATAAAGACCAATTTGACTATTTGGGCGCGTCTCGGAAATATCTGCAAATTAGATGATTGATTCAGTAACTGGAGCAATAAGGAATACTTTAGCCTCCCTAAATGACTGAATGGGTATCACCAATCTTATCGCATATTTAGGTGTACTTGGACAAGAAAATAGGTTCGATTAGGAAATGTCACCCAAAATTTTATTGAGTTGAAGATATCACCAAGAATTAGAGAGAAAAAAATTTTTTTTCGTTGTTATGTCAGCACAAGATCAACGTTATTTGGTCACGTGCTTTGACTTATGCCACCGTTTATGTTCTCTTTTCACAGAAACCTAAGCAAATTTATTGATAATATAAAATAGTCCTTTTTGGTATTTTTTAACAGCAGCTATTGCCGAAAGGCTTCTGTATAACGAAACTTATGATAGGTATAGTCCAGTCAAAAGTTTGAAAAAAATAGGGGTCATTACTAAAATTTTACAGACCGCACGAACATGCATAATTCTTTTTGCATCATGTTCAGGATTGCTTACACATCATTAGTCAGAAAAAAAGGGCTCGTGATTATTACTATTAATTTATATAAAAATTCTCGGAAAATAGGTCACATTAACACTCTAACAGAGTTTGTTTTACAACTCAATGTTTTATTATGCTGTATGCTTTATACGCTCGCAGAAACAGGTAATACCAGAAGTCAACCAGCAAGTTTCAAGACAATATGAGTATTTCAAATTAGTAGAAGCAGCTAATGGCGTGGGAAGACGTGAAATTATACTCTATGTCATATGTAAGTGTATTTAAATTGACAGGGATATTTATGTTATGGAATGGTCTGTCACGGACATCATGTTACTGACAATGTGTCTGTCTGTTATGTAAGCGTTACCTGTCTGGTTAAGGGATTATGTGTTGTCTGTTATAGACAGTCTGAACTGATAATGGTTCATTAATCTATGGAACTGTCTGTCGTGTAAATTGTACGTAATTATATTGGCTGTCGAAAATTTCGAATATCTTTTACCCTGTTTGAGATTGAGTTTCTAAAAATCCGTTCTTAAGGAGTCCCTAAGTTGTATAAGGAACCTATCTGATAAGATTCAAGTCGGTCGGTTTTATAGTTTTGGAGATTCCGTGTTGAAAGTGAGTGGGTGGTATTTGCCTTTATATATAATTTGTTTTTTACATAAAACCCTGGTCGGGACTGCCACGCGCTCCGAAGACATCTTAGCAATCGCGCCAAAAAGCCAAATCCGTTAATGAAGCTACTCCTCCATCGGTCGGTAAGGTTCCCCCCTAAGTAGCCTTATTGAACCCTGAATGACTGCCTTCTGCATCCGGTTTATCTGTGATCTGTGCAGTTCTTGCAGGCCGGAATATCGGCTCCGCTGCCGTAATGGTGTTCCCAAAGTTTCAAGGCTTAGTGTATATATTTCAAATGAGTAGATACAGCTAAAGGGGTATGTCATGTCAAAGTTTATTTAAATTGAGGTATTTCTATCATGGAGATCATATATTAAATAGAGGAGTAAAGCGGGCCGTAATGCCACGCAGGGTTAGAATGAAGTTTTCTCTATTAGCGGTCCCCACTCTTCTCGCTTTTATATAAGAGCACGCCGTCATCAATGTAAGCGGTTGGAGGAGAGTGTGAGGGGAGGTACCGTTAAGAAATTTGAACATGTCACGCACCGCTTATTACCTTAAACACAGGCTTTACTCCTCTATCTAATATATGATCTCTATGATTTCTATGATCTATGTTATGCATGGGTCATCACCACGGTCGTACATACAGGTCTGGGGACTCGAGGCTGTTTCCTATGTGAGAAGTGGGACCGCTAAGCGTCGACTGTCGCGTAGTACCAAAAGACGTCACGGGTGACGCAGTAGTCTGAGAGTATTCTCTGACAACTGTCATTCTTAAGGTGTAAACACAAGGAATACCGGCGTTTTCAGAAAAAATGACGAAACTGTGCATTGTGCCGAAATGCAAAACGGGGTACAAAAGTGTAAAGCAAAAAACTTCTGTTTTTGAAGTGCCGAAAGATGCGGAAATGCGATAAAAAGTGGATGCTTCTGATTCCGGATAGAAATCGTTTTAACGAGGTCTTTTATGTGTGCGAGCATGTATAACGAAAAAGGGGAAGTTATTGAAGTGAAAACTTCTTATGGCGCGTTGGGCACTTTTGTGGGAGAGCATTTTCAGCCGTTCTCGCGACAGATGAGATTTTACACAGATATACTCCACGTGTATTCTTATAATATATGTATACTATACGCGCTCTTTGCATGGGCATTCGTTCGTGCTCTCGCGACAGACGAGATTACATACCTATATGTATACTCAGAGTGTATAGGTATGCGAGAGCGCTGCATGCTATACGCAGTCTTTGCATGGGCATTCGTTCGTGCCCTCGCGACAGACGAGATTGAGAGTTTTTTATATTTATTTTATAAATGAATATTAATTTGTGGGAAAGATAATACTAACTACTATTGATGCAGTATTCACAAGATATATAAATAGATTTAAATCAAAATTGTTCATTTCATACTTTAGTTACCATAGACCTATTGTTTCAGTTTTAGAATTTGATGAAAATCCTGATAATAATGATGAAAATGCTGATAATGATGATGTAAGAGTTGTTGAAATTATGGATGAGAATTGATAAATTTTGTATTTACTATTTACTAATATTTACTCATTTAAATAAAACCACTTCCTTCGAATATAGTTTCTATATTATTATACTTCATGTCTATTCAAAAAGTGCCCACATTGCTTTGATAAACTTGATTTTTTATGAACAATTTCTCATGTCGCGAGCGCACCTAAAAATGCTCACCCAAAAAAGTCCCAACGCGCCATAAGTTCAAGTATTCACTTCTGCCTGTACTCCCGGAGTGCGCTGACTTTTTTTTTTAAGGTGATTAATACATTTTGACAAGAGTACCAGTTCTATTCCTCTCTCAAATCAGAATACTTAGTAAGACTGCTTGCGATTCCGGAAAGAAATCGTTTTACCACTTCGATCCAAGCGCTAGCTAGTGGCTGAGCGAGGGACTACGAGTTTGGCGACGCGTAAGGGTACCATGTCAAACATACGAGTTCCCAGATCTGTATGTACGACCGTGGTCATCACGGATATTATGTGACTGTTTATGTATCAACTGTCTGTCATGTAAACGTTATCTGTCTTGTTGAGAGGTTAATTCGGTCATAGACAGTCTGCATTCTCTATGACGAGGAACACAAAAGGTCACTACTTCGATAACGTAATTTCTAAAATTACAAAATATAAATTTCCGACACACCTGTAGGATAAGTGTATGATTATGATATAATTATAATCAGAAGAACACTTGTTATAATGATAGAAACACTGAAGATGGATGCCAAAAGTACCCCCTCAATGGGGCTTCCGCGCTCAAAAGTAACAGATTTCCTCGTTTCAACATTTTAAATTGATTTGCAAATTCTCATATGCCTAGGACCAATAGGAATGGCGCAATCTCCTCCACATTGATTTACGCACATACGTACACACATAGATTTTATCGAAATTAGTCGGAAATGGGATAAAAGATAAACGTGAATAGAAGAACGACTGTTAATCGTGAAATTAATATTAAGTTTTTTTTTGATTTCATAGGATGTTCTCACTGAGCAAACATTATGTAGTGGTTGTATCAAGTATATTCTCCTCAAAGTTGGAAGCATAATACAAGATATTCAACCTGGACCGGAAGTTCTCGGTAAGGTTTAGTAAACAGAGCTGACTTCACTGATTGAAACAGAACCATATGTTAGCTTCATGCCTGGTTATTTTCCAGTGAAAGGTCTTTGGACTGTATTGATTATGATATTGAAAGGGTGCGTTATGACTATGACTACACTCAAAAACAAAATGTACACTCTGAGCGTCAAACTAAAGTGTCTGCACAACGAGCCCGTTATACACGCAACCTGAATAACACGCATCCGTTATTGTGGACGATCTAATTACTTGGACATAGGAATTCACTTTGCCAATATGCTTTTCGTCGAACTGTAAAGTTATATCCAGTTCTTACACAATTTAATTTGTACGACCACGTGGACCGATTCTCTGTGGCGTTGAAAATAGAAGATAAATGGCGTTGCCACGGAGACAAATTTTGAAACTTACAATCAATACATCACCATTTCATCGGAAACTACATAGAAGTAGTAGTGAAATTTCCACTAACGTCTTCAACCAGTGTCGACACAATCGACTAGTAGAAGTCCCGTTAGCGCCGTTGCGATACGCCCTGCGCTCCCCTCCAGAGCACGGCTTGCGTTTCTTTCATTATTCGGTTGATGTGTCAGTGGGCCGACGGATAACGTTACTACGAAGGAACTTCACGTATCGTTGTGAATTAATTGGGAAGGATAGTTCTCTCGTGGAAGTTGTTGGAAAAATGAGTGACAAAAAACAGTTCGAAAGGCTTCCCACAACCGTCAAGCCGAAACATTACATCCTTTCGTTAACGCCAGATTTAAAATCGCTAACTTTTCATGGAGAAGTGTCCGTACAAATTGAGGTAGGTCTTTTAACATATGCCGGTTTCGTTTATTGTAATTTTAAATCTTGACTTTTACCGTTATCCGATGGCATGCTACTATGAGATGTAACACTATCGTCGCACGCATTATTTATCGGAAAAATTTCATTAATATACAAATATAAACGATGCATTCTTCACATATTATCGCTCTTTGAGATACTTTTCATTTAAATTAGGTACAATTCAGTAGGTCGTATTTTCTACGTTTAATGAACTTCATTTGAATATAGGTACTTTTGATTTACGATAATTTATTTAGAAATTCTATCAGGCTAAAAATTCTTGAAATTGGTGAAATTTTCCGACAAAGTCGTGGGTCGTGGGAAGAATCCACAGATAGTGCGCAAAATAAATGTTCCATTATTCATAACCTCAATATCACTTATCATGCAGCGGTATTCTAAATTTTCATCATGCGTTGCGTTTAAATTATTGTTTACTCTCTCGTGGAAGTTGTTGGAAAAATGAGAGACAAAAATGTGTTCGAAAGGCTTCCCGTAACCGTCAAGCCGAAACATTACAACCTTTCGTTAACGCCCTATTTAAAATCGCTAACTTTTCATGGAGAAGTGTCTGTACAAATTGAGGTAGGTCTTGTTAACATTTATGCCGGTTTCGTATAGTAATTTTAAATCTTGAGTTTTACCGTTAACCGATGGTTTGCTATTGCTAGTAAGATATGTGAAATAATCATCGTACTCATTATTTATCGGAAAAATTTCATTAACATACCTACTAAAAGAAACGACGCATTATTCACATCTTTTTGCTCTTTGAGATACTTTTCATTTAGGAAATTATAATTCAGTAGTATTTTCTGTTTAATGAACTTCATTTGAATATATTTTTTAGATACGATAATATATTTAGATATTCAATCAGGCTGAAAATTCTTGAAATTGGTGAAATTTTCTCACAATGTCGTGGGAAGAATTCACAGATAGTGCGCAAAATAAATGTTCCATTATTCATAACCTCAATATCACTTATCATGCAGCGGTATTCTAAATGTTCATCATGCGTTGCGTTTAAATTATTGTTTACTCTCTCGTGGAAGTTGTTGGAAAAATGAGAGACAAAAATGTGTTCGAAAGGCTTCCCGTAACCGTCAAGCCGAAACATTACAACCTTTCGTTAACGCCCTATTTAAAATCGCTAACTTTTCATGGAGAAGTGTCTGTGCAAATTGAGGTAGGTCTTGTTAACATTTATGCCGGTTTCGTGTATAGTAATTTTAAATCTTGAGTTTTACCGTTAACCGATGGTTTGCTATTGCTAGTAAGATATGTGAAATAATCATCGTACGCATTATTTATCGGAAAAATTTCATTAACATACTAAAAGAAACGACGCATTCTTCACATCTTTTTGCTCTTTGAGATACTTTTCATATAAATTATAATTCAGTAGTATTTTCTGTTTACTGAACCTCATTTGAATTTCTTAGTTAGATAATGGGTATATTTAGATATTCAATCAGGCTAAAAATTCTTGAAATTGTGAAATTTTCTGACAATGTCGCGGGAGGAATCCCACAGGTAGTGCAAAATAAATGTTCCATTATTCATAACCTCAATACCAAGTTCACTTATCATGCAGCGATATTCTATATTTCCGTCATGCGTTGCCTTTAAATTATTGTTTACATAAGTTAATCTGTTTATCTTTAAATAGCTGTAACGGTATTGATACTTGTCAACTCGCTACTCGTAACAATTTAATATGCGGTTCCAATAATTATTATATTTCTACTTAATTCACTTTTCACAGTTTGTTATCTGATCAGAGAGAGAGAGAGAGAGGTATTATCAACAGTACAGTATCTATTTAAAATTATACTTAACCGAGTAAATGGGGGCCATCTCACTTGAGAAAAAATTTACATTAGTATCTCGATTATTATACTTATGTTGTAAATTGTATGTGTGCTGACTAATATGTTATTTAACGCATACTTTTCCTTGCTAAATGAAAAAAAATCACATTGGTACCAGATTCTAACATTATATAGGTACCGAATTATCATTTTGCACTTTTTATTTAATTACAAACCGGGTATGAAAGTCAACGACCTGGCCTGGGTTGTTGTATTCGCTGCGATAAGAACTCTAGCTCCGTCGTTGGTTGAAAACAGCCCCGTTTAGTCTTCAAATTTCCGTTAGACCGATTTTTTGATCTTTTCTAAAATGACTAGTTGAAATAACGACGGAAGGAATGAAATTCAGAATTTTTTCAAGATAAAGGATCAGGATAAAGTAATGTAATTAACCAGCTGGTTAAAGTTACAATATTTTCCGACAATATTGCGTTTAGATCAATATCTTCTGTACACAATTAATCGTTCAACTCCATTACCAACTCCCTTTAATATTTGTTCAGCTTTCAATAATACTCATGAAATCAAATAAAGTAAGTACCTAGATATCAGAAGTGGAACAGATTGGTCTTTTTCCCAGAAATAGAGATAACATTCATTTTTTTTTAGATAAAAGTGAAGTATGAGACCCCAAAATCAAGTGTCACTAACGGTGGGGAACATAGTTAATTTGGTTAATTTCCCTGGACTAAATCATCGGAATTCATAAGAATGCAAAATGAAATTCATATTTCTATTAGGTTTTCGTTTTTTTTTTTGTTTCATCAGAAAGTCTAATTATCTATGAAAGTATGGTTAGTTGTATATGCTCATGTATTGCCATTGCTCCATTGTATCTTCTAAATCAGTATAATTTAGAATAAAGTGAATGTCACATCACAAATCATATGTACGAAACAACCCTCATTGTACGAAGTATTCTTTATGGGCTTAGATGTTATTTCCATGCGGTCCAGTACAGCGAAGGCTGCTTTGCTGTTGTGGTTTTGCGGTCTTTGGGCGCAGCGCGCATTAGCGTTTTACTCAGAGGTATTACCTTTGGCTGGGCGTTAACGGTATATCCCTGCTCCCGCCTGCCCATGGTTGCTGGCTCTATCGATAAACCCAATCTCACCGTTAGCTGTTATTAAGCCGATATTCTTTGGAGGGTTGTGTTTTTCCGTTGATTATAGTAAAGCGTGGGTATTTTGCCTTCCACAATCGCTATTGACATGATGCAGCTTTTGTTGCTGTTTTACGTATGCTTTGTAGGAATGGTTCCACTCTCATTAGTGTTTTCATGGCTCCTGTGGCCGTTTCAAGTAGGTTTCATTATAATCATTTTTCGGAAAATGAAGTTTTCTGATTCGATGGTAAAATGAGTATAGTTGGTGTCCTTCATTAACTCAATGAATAATAATCAAGAAAGATTAATGTTTTATATACAATCAAAAACCACCTAACATTAACATTTTGTCAAGTATAAGTGTAAAATAATTGATCAATCAAATACCGTAGAACGGGGCTATTTGAGCCAGTTTTCTAGAACTTTTTGGTGTGTAGCTTTTCAAAAAGACAGTAATGGCATACTTTATTATACGTCACGCACACGTACGGTGGTGCCTTTTAACCCAAAAATATATTAGTGCCCCATATATGACTAATGGATTACAAAAGTAAAAATTACTGAATCAATTAGAACCCACTCAAAGGCTACTTCATTTGTTTATAAACTATCTTGTACCTACTCAAAAAAAATTATTTAAAAAATGGTACTAAATAACAATCAATGTTTTATCAACACATAGACTTTATTTAAATTATAATTGATTCAACATTAGAATCAATTGAGAAGATTATTTTTCAAAATTATTTCATTCCTATCAAGGTATTTTTTGCTAAACGCGAATTTCATTAAATCACAAGGAAAGTCCCATATTGACATTACGTTGAGGTGTTTGATAATCTTTAATCTCGATTTTCTCGATGTATAGTTCAGGCATTTGAGGAATTTTTTTCTCCGAATTCCCGCGAGATCTAATTTTGGTATATTCTTATGTATTTTGACACGCTGAACACGATGGTGTAGTTAAAATTTGGATTAACCCCGTGCTCGAAAAACTATGACCATCTTTTGGACCAAAAAATGGCGATTATGGATTTTATGGAAAAATGTTTGGACAAAAGTTGTTGGACAAATTAATACGCGATTTTTGGCTTCGGTCCGAAGTTGATTCGAGGTCGTGGGCCCAACATAGGGCTCATGTAGTGTGTTCTTTAGCACATTGAAAAATGGAGTATATGTCGAAGAGTTTTTGATTTTCGATATTCTGTTTTGAAAGATATTACTTTTATTTCTCTTCTTTCGGTTTCTGGTATTTTAATCTACCTCATTTTTTTGCGCCAAAATCAGCCATTATGAAAAAAAATTTTACGAATTTCAGACGAAATACCTACGTTATCGATCTAAAACTGATCAATAACGAAATTGATTCGGAAGATTTTATTATTCTGCACCTAATATCCAAAATTCAAGCATTTTGGTTCAAAGACATCACTTTGACGCAATTTTGAAAATTTTGGACCACCGAAAAATTCAAGTTTTTTGAGGTTAGAAATTTTTCACGAAATCCAAATTCCACGTTCTATTAGAGACTTTCATAACGAGTATTTTAAGTCCAAGCAGATCGATTTGGGTCGAGTAGAAATGAAGCTATCTTAATAAATGTGTTTGGGCCTCAAGAGGGCCCAATTTTAGGCCTATCGACAAAGCCTTGGAGCAAATACAGAGAAATACATCGGCTATTTCTGTTTGGAACAGCGTACGGACATTCGTTCACAATTCCAAGTTATAACGAATTTCATCTTAGAAAACTAGCGCGGAACTTCATTTAGCGGCAATAAGCGAGGGTCGGTACAATAGATTCCGCGCGCGAAATTATACTATTTTAAATGTTTTAAAATGCACCTGAATCCATAGTTATAGTTTTTCGAGCACAGGGTTAATCCAAATTTAAACTACACCATCGTGTTCAGCGTGTCAAAATACATAAGAATAGGCAAAAATTAGACCTCGCGGAAATTCGGACAAACATTTTTCTTCTGAAATGCCTGGACTATCTATTATACAGTTGGCTTTTTGGGTGAGTTCTGAATTTGACAGTTGCATTTAAAATTTTCTCTAATGCCACCATTGTTTTGTCTGTAACTAACCAAATAGCCCCTCAAAACTCAACGGTAGTTCTAAAGCATGGCATTAGGTCTTGTCATGTTTATTTTTATTTAGTTTTATTTTAAATACTTTAACCACACGAGAGGGAAACCTATAATGTTCGTAGAACATCGTGTGAGCCAGCAGTGGAATGTAGGGAGAGGCGATAGGCATTCGTATTTTTCTTGAAGGTTTAGGTTATAGGCATAGGGAAAGACCTCACTAGGTAAAGAGTTCCACAACTTCGCAGTTCAATAAAAAAAATCTGGTCGGAAGAAGTATGCCAGGTCTCGAGTTTGACATTCAAGTGGTGACTAGTTTGAGCTCGTCTTGTCCGCCTATGTGGTGGAACAACAGACGAGATTTATGTTGAACACCGACCGTGGAAAGGGAGAAACATCGTAGAATAGTGGGAGGACTTTTCTACTATGTTCTAGAGAGGTCAATGAACTCGTAAGTGAAAAATGAATAGCTCTCTTCTGGATATAATCCAAGAGCTCCAGTGTATGTTTGGGAACCGAACTCCAAACATGTCAACAGTACTCCAGGACAGGTCGAATCTGTGCTTTATAGATTATGACGATCTGTTGGGATGTAAAGTAGCTCTTGGCAGGGAATAGAAAACCAAGTTTTTGTGAAGCGGTTTTTGCAATGGGCCTCACATGATTGACCCATGAGAGGGTGCTGTTGGTGGTGTTTTGTTTCGAGTCGTGACAATATGTCATTATTTCCTCTTCGACCATAAAGGATGATATTATGATAATTTCTTTTTTGAAAAAGTCGATCAAACGCTGCGGAGGCAAAACAGTAGTTAATCACTTTAGTTTTGGAATTGAAATGCAAGTAATTCAATCGATCTTAATACACTGTTTCAGTGATCAATATATTTTGTCGTTTGCCGTATATAATAACTACGACAAAATTATTTAGAACTCGTTAAAATAAAAATTGAAAAGTGACGAATTACCAATGCAATATGCACACGTTAATTTTTTGTATCCTATCTTTACAACAACTGAAAATAATATGTAATTTATATTGCAATGATTCCTTAATTAACTATTCATTTTCTCAATTCTTACATAATTGATTCAAGCTTCAACCCATCAAGATTATTATAGTGAATGGTTTCACGTGATTATTACTCATTATCCATACTTAAGAGAATAAATACAGAATTACTATCAATGTATGTGTATGTGTGACAAAGAGTCATGCTCGTGCCATTCGAAGAATGGATAATATGTGTAATTTACAATTATATGCATCACTTTATGAAAGGCCAATGCATTGTGGAATATATGATGCTGTTGTACAGAGTATTCTGAACCGTTAGAAATAATTGCTATATTGTGTTCGTTTCATTTCATTTCAATTAAATTAGATTGTTGCTTCTTGTTTCAGAATTCCCATAGATATTATCATTAGAGAATAATTATTAACATTTCTTCGTCATATAAATTAGTGACTAATTGATTGTCTAGATCCGAATGATTACTAGTAGTGGAGGCAATCTACGACAATTTAGGGCTAGGTTGGGAAATTTTTGACTGTGACTAGCGACCTAGCGGATCATGTTTGTATAATGATGCGAAAAACAAAACCCTCAGTTTTCTCCCTCTGAAAATTTAAAAAATCTGTAAATTTTCAGCGTTTCAATATTTTAATAAATTACCCGAACTCATTAGAGAATTACCATTGAAAGAATTTAAGAAATTTGTTGAAAACATTCTTTCAAATAATATATTTTATGCCACAGAGGATAAAAAAAATGATTTGTAAAATTTTTTTAAGGGAAAGTCTTTTTGGATTGAAGGAACGAACAAAACTTGACGGTGTGTGCTCATTGCAACGCAACAAACTACCGGGATATCAAAAATTATCTTGGTCAAGGGTGGTTGCGGAATCTAAAACGTGTGTCTTACTTTACGTTTGAAATAATTATGTCACTGTCGCACTGACATCATCAATAACCTACAAATTGCATACCTATGTATTTCAGTTGTAAAACAATAATGAACTACAAATTATGAAATAATTATGTGAACTTTGAACCTTTTCAGAGGTCGTGATAGCCACAATCCGGGTCAAAAACTGTTTTGAAATAGTTAATTTTCCGTAAATCGAATGACGTTCACGTGAGAAGCCCGTAGCACGCGAGTTAGAAAAGTGCAAACTGGTTGTACCTAATACGGCTTTACGACGACTTTTCGCGTGCCGTTTTCGCTCCATGTAGTTAGATTTAGTATCGGACCGTGCCCGACGGCCCTTCTTTTTTCGATAAATGTCCATTAAATAGGAAAATTTAATTAAAACAGTTATTCTCAGATCTCAGCTACGCGCGTCTAACGTGCGACGTACCAAAGGGAATTTTCTCGCGACTAAAATATACACGAAGCGGGTAAAAGCTAGAGGCCCATAGCCAAAAACACTTTATTACAACTGGCGCCGGTCGCACGGGGCAAGAAACAGCCCCAAATTAACAAGACCGAGGTAAAATGTATAAACTCTACACTTACGCACAGCGAGCTCCTCGAGGCATATGTCAAAATGATTTCGTTCGTAACTAATTACAGAGGACGTCTGGCGTTCATGCAATTATGTTTTTAGATAATTCGAACCTTCTAATTTCGATAGGCCACGTGAAAATCCCGGAGTCCAAAGCGCTAAAGACTTCTGAGTGTTACAATATTCGTATAAAATTGCGAAATTTCGCACTTTTAGAAACTTCAAATTAATTATGACATAATTATTTCAAACGTAAAGTAAGACATACGTTTCAGATTCCACAACCACCCTTGACCAATATAATTTTTGATATCCCGGTATATAGCTACATTGGATTTCATAAAAGAAAACTGACGTATAATAATTTTGCATGGCCACTCCCAGGTTTATTATAGCAGACGCGTAGCCAGGAAGGGATACGAAACAAGCGGACCCCCCTAAAAAAAAGCTTAGCTACGTGCTTGATTATAACGGTCCTCAACTTTATTTTCTTTTTGGAAATAAAATATAGACCTTCAGTTATTTTTCGATATCCTATATGAACGGTGCAAAATAATCATACTTTCTTTGGGTTTTTGTTTTTTATTTATATCAACATTGGTTTTATATTTATATTAATTATTGTAAGAAATATTAAATTTTATAAATCATGGATTCAATTTTGATTTGTGTATATTATGTGCTGGTGAACAGCAGTCAAGGAACAGGGCTTGAACTAAATGCGTTAAATTAGTCGATGAAAGGCATGACGACATATTTCTATTCCTTCCTGGCGACCGTAAAGAAAAAGGTTTTCATTAACAATGTTAGTTATAAAAACTACATTTCTCGTGCAGTGAGAGGTTTGAATGAAGAAAAAAACGATCAAATTTCTTCATCACGAATAAAAACGCGCTCATCAGTTTTCACTCGTATTTTCAGTCAGTCTTCATGTTAAAAAAGTGAATTGAATATATCGCTTAAGTGTCCAATGAATTTTTTTTTCTAAGTCATAACTGCTAATTATTAATTATTTGAGGAATTGCTAATATACCGTAAATAGGTAAACATCGGCCAAATTTTAAATGAACGTTTAAAAAAAACGATATCGCATTTTTTTCACGATTTCATTGACTCATCGGGAGGGGAGATGAACATAACCTCCCAAAAATTCATCTGTAGGTTCATCAGATATTGACAACAAAATTGTTACATTTTTTTATCTTAGCTAGCACTCTAAGGGTAAAAAAATAATTAAAATGAAAAAACCACCCCCAAAGAGTTGTACCAATTTTCAGAGGGAGTAAACTGAGGGGTTTTTTATTCGCAGTATTACAAACATTTTTCGATAGGTCGCTATTCACATTCTAAATTTCTCAACAAATCCGTAGACTCCACTATAGTAAATTAGAAGGATCTCTTTCGACTTAGTTCCATACTGTTTGGCATGTTGACATCCATTATTTTTAACTTTCTCTCAACATAGTTGTTCATTAGCATTATTTTCTACCATTTAATGTAGAATAAACGAATGAAGATTAAGCTATTATTGTATTAAGACTAACTGAGATACAGGAGGACCTTGGAAAATAAATAAAATTATAAACAAACTGCTTAAGATACTGATCAAACAGTGTATTATCCTTTGTTTTCTTTCTTGATAAATAAATACAATGCTTTTATTAGTTGAATTATTAGATAATGTCAAGTGTGTACCAATGCCTCGGAATATAAAGATTGCGTAATATATTTTTTCCATTTGTGCGACGCTTATGCGGTATAGCGATACGCGAATTTTAGTGGATTTTGGTTTTTATAAATTAGTATTGACGGACAGTCATAAGTTTCATTATGAAAATTAATAAAAGTAAAAAGAACAAAGGGGTACGGGATTTTGGTAGTAACAAGTTGTTTCACCTATCTTCCTCAATTTAGCAGTAGTACCCATCGAAACGTCTTTATTCATTTTATTCAATAACGTGATCAAAATTATAATAACTTCAAAACAAGCGCAACGTAATTTGACATGTAAAAATTAATAGAAGTTTCAAATGGATGGTTCAAATATAATGTATCTGTTTTCAATCAAAGAGAAAAACCCCAAAATACAGATTCACTAAGCTAATTTAAAATTTACTAAAAATCCATTTTGAAAATTCCAAATAGAAAAAATAGTATAGAGAACTCGCTCTTGAGCTCGTGCGCCAAAACTAGTACTCTAATATACTACAGATATCTTTATTAATGGAAAACATGGGCTGAATGATATGAAAGAATCCAATAAATTACTACATTAAATACTGGTCGTGATGACAAATCTATCATACACATAACGGTATATTAGTCAGTTGTTGTGGCAAGTAAAATACACATTTTTACTACACGACAAGTTGAATTGATTATTCTGAGTAACCGTAAAAGTAGTTATTTGAATATCTGTATGTATAACTCTTTCATTATATTATTCTGAACCAATTTATCACATGGCCGTATGATGTGATCTATAGAACCACTAATACGCTCCGAATCAGCGATGGGCATCTCGAAGAGTAAAATCAAAGAGACAATCAATCCACTGCTGGGTCAGAACACAACACTCGAAAGAGTGGAATCTAGTGAACGGTTGCAGGCAATCGAAACTGGAAACCACTGGACTCAGCAAGTGAGGAACGTGGTTAAAACCGATGCCAAACTGCTGACACAGATACTGACAGAACAGGGGCCGTTTTTCTACTACCTCCACAGGATGAACCACGGAAAAACTAAACATCAATGCATATTCTGTGCAGGTGCGTAACGTAACACTGTTCTCACCAAGACGCAGAGCACTCTCGGAAGAGGGGCACTTTTGGGCGTGCAGAGGAGCTTGCCTTAGCACGTAGGAATTACAGCCACAGATTCTTCATTGGATCTACAAGACCTATGCCGCGGTTACGTGTTGGCCAGGGACACAATAGATCTTTCAGGTCGCAGTGTGCAAACATCCCGAACACAATACAATACAGTACAATGAGTTGCACCATATAGTTTGAATAGGCACTCATTTATTCGGTGAAGAACACTCCGAACAGAATGATCCAAGTCTTCTTGTGGTATATCATTCCAAACATCTTGTGTGTGAAGCCGAAGATCGTATACATGTATATCAGCTTTGACCAAAAACTGAGTCATTTGTCTTGTAATGTGAGTGCGGGCGTTAGCTTGTTGAAAAATTTGTTCAATCAACCAACAATATGGCACTGTAACAGATTCTTAAACGTCGGCTATGTAACTAGCTGCAATCAAATTGCCCGAAGGAAAACTTGAGGTGATCTGCTAAAAAAAAACATATTGTGATAAATGTGACAATAAAATAGTGTTGTTTGTTGAGTACCTAGTTCCTTAGACGACCATTTTGATTTCATTAGACCGGTTGTGTTATAGATAGTTTGTTTTATCGATCGGTTTTATCAGTTTTCTTGGGGATATCTGGATCTTGGTTAGAAAATTCATTATTTTTATTTTGTAACATTTTATCAGAATTTCACCTAAGAGTTGTCTACCGAACTGCTACAGCAACTATGCCAATAATCCAGATAAGACTTATGATTCTACATTTGCTTTTCCACGATATAGTCTAGGAGCCAGAGCGATATTGATGGTCTGAACATTAACCCGATGGCACTATGGTTAGAGGACGGTTCAATGACCAATTCATTTCACAGACCGAATTTTCGCCGGCTGCTCGATCTCGAGATACAACAAAAAGATGAGAAAAAAAAACATTTTTGGTCCAAATAAAGGCCAATTAGTCGGAAATGGACCGGTAACTTTTGATGGCATAGAGTATGTCAACAATTGCCAACACCAATGAACATTTTCCACCAGGCTTGGGAGGGTTAACTTGCAGTCCATTTTCGGTCCAATTTTAACTGGTCGGCCTGATAAACGGACAAGATAAAAAATGATGGCACATGGTGGAAGTGTATAAGAATGGCATGCTTTTCAAGTAACCGCAATTCGGAAAGGGTTAACCTCAAGTCAAAAAAAAAATGTGGATGCTCTATCTCGAGATCTAGCAGCCGACGAAAATTCGGTCTGTGAGATGAATTGGTCATTGAACCGTCCTCTAACGATAAACCATAGTGCCATCGGGTTAATGTTCAGACCATCAATATCGCTCTGGCTCCTACACTAATACGAGAGTTTGAAGCAAACATGAAAGAGTAATTCATGATTTTTTCGTTCCCAATAAAAATATATACTTATGTTCCGTTATTGATCTGTTTGTTATCATTGTCTTGGGTTTTTGTTTAGTTATGGGTTAAATTTTCAACTTTTGATTGAAAATAGGCCGTTATTGTCTATGGTGTTATTACCCCTATTTTATCCACAAATGTTAAAGCTTTTTGGAGGACGCTTTCCTTTGTTTGTTAAATGTGTATGGTGTTAAGATCCATTGACTTGTAAAATGCGAATCTTTGTCAATATTTTTTCATTTAATGTATAAGAGTCGAAAGACTCAAGCCAAAATCATTTCAACAACACACAATATCTGAAAAGGGATAGAATTGTTGACCTTTCCAAACCAATGATTAGAATTATTTTATAATCGATCAAATATTCGAATTCGATTATTCCTCGTTTATCTTATCATAATATTTACGTATATCAATAATTTTGCAAAAAAACTGTTATTTTTCAGGTTGTGGAACCAACAAATCAAATCGTACTTAACTCTCTAGACTTAGAGATTGAGAAAGCATCCATAGAAGGAAATTCGGCAGGATTACAATTACCAGAAAAAATCGACTTAATCCCGGAAGATGAAATCGCCAAGTTCATTTTCTCAAATCCGCTCACGCCCGGATCATATAACCTCAACATCGTTTACAACGGTGAAATAAATGATAAAATGAAGGGCTTGTACCGAAGTAAATATACAAACGAAGATGGCGAAGAAAGATACGCGGCAGTCACGCAGTTTGAGCCAACGGATGCCAGACGTTGCTTCCCGTGTTGGGACGAGCCTGCTCTAAAATCTACATTCGATATATCCCTCACCGTGCCCAAAGATTTAGTTGCTTTGTCCAATATGCCAGTTAAGTCCAAGAAGGAAATGGAGTCTGTAATAACTTATGAATTCGAATGTACGCCAATAATGTCAACGTATTTGGTGGCAGCAGTTATTGGCGAGTACGATTACATTGAAGACAGATCTGCCGATGGGGTCTTAGTCAGAGTGTATACCCCTAAAGGCAAAACCGAACAGGGAAAATTTGCTCTAGAAGTTGCTACAAAAGTTTTACCTTATTACAAATATTACTTCGATATAGCTTATCCTTTACCAAAGATCGATCTTATAGCCATCGCCGATTTCAGTGCTGGAGCTATGGAGAACTGGGGCTTAGTTACTTACAGGTTGGTGTATTTATTGTTTACCGATATATCGAAAAATAAAGAAGTAAAACAAATTTTAACACTAATATGGATTGAGCACAATACTAATATGTTTAATATTACTTCTATAATTATCTGCTCAGTTTTGGCAAAGTTGTTTATTATTGATATTGGACTGTAATATATTTTCTGAATCTCTGGATTTGAATATAGGAACAACAAAAGATTTTTAAATTAGGAAAGATAAATTGTTGTGTTACAATTTCGATTTCGTGTTTCTGTTCGTTTCGGCGACGTTCGCATTTTAAACGAAATTGGTGCGATAAGGACGCTTTGTGTTGAGACAATTAGTTCTAAGTAATCAGGTTATTGAAATAATAAGTCTTCTGATGATGGTCGCGAGACCGAAACGTACGTAAAGACTAAAATATAAAACATAAGTGTTAATGTGTCCTATTTCCCGAGAATTTATATATAATAAATGATATCAATATTGATATCTTCCTCAATTATTTCTGTTTTAGTCTTACTGTTTGTTAAAAATTCAGTTTATTAATCGAGCGAATTCTGTATATTGCTGTAATACCATATGGATCAGTGTTTAAAGTTAAAAATTATTCTTATAGCGCTGACTTTGAGAATGTTTATGGACAACATTGCAATTTAATCCATCCTTTATGAAAATCACTATTTCATCATATTTATTTATAGAACCGTTATTATAACATATCTTGTAACCCGGCAAATTAAAATTTTAATTTTTTCGGCGAGAATTATAAGATAATGATGTTCATCAAACGAATTAAGGAGAATCTTCAGTTCATCAAGTTGGCGGTGATACTATTTATATTCAAATGAAATATACCAAGTTCGCTATTTGTGAATTTATCATTTTTAATTTCAGACAAGTTGAGTTATTGATATTAAATTCCTTATCAAGGATATTTGAAACGTACAAACCATTATAAAATATGAAACATCAATATACAGAGTGTTTCAGTTTTTTCGTTCATAACGCCGGTAAACGATAGAACTTCTATAAATAATTCATATAAAATTTTTCTCTAAATCACTTGGTTTCATTATCTTCTAAACAAATGGAGATTTTTAGTTCAAACTTGGTACACTTCAGTTTTACTGGATGAGAATTTTGTTTGTTGACAAATGTATTTGAGACAAATACAGTAGCGTAGTTATGGGGTTTTGTACGCATTTAAACTCGTTAAACTTCAACGCCAATTGTCGGAAATTAGGTATTATTATATACAAATTTAAAAACTTTGATTTATTTTTTTATAAAAAGTATTCGATACATTTCACTTAGAGGCTTCCTGTTCGTGCTATTTTGATTTTTCTTATCAGGATTATTGTATGGAATTTCTTTTGAAAAGCTATTTAAAAAGAAAAAAATATTTGAATACCTATTTCATGGTAACGATAAAAAATAATAATTCATAATAAATGCTCAAAATGATATCCATTTACTTCAACGCAACGGCGACGTTGATTTCTCAACGACCATCTTGTTCGAATTAACATGTTATTATTTATTTCACCACAAGCTCTTCCAATACGATTAAGTAAAAACCAAGATGACGGCACGAGCTTTTTTTTTCGTTTATACATTTCCATCGCTTTTAAATTACCTAGATAATAATAAGGTTCTTGACCCAGTATGAATTATATATAAAAATTCTCGGGAAATAGGTCACAATAACACTTTGTTTTAACTATTCGTCTTTACGTACGTTTCGGTCTCACGACCATCATCAGAAGACTTACTATGTCTAAAAAGGGGGTTTATAAAAACTAATTATAGCACAAGCGTCCAAATCGCACAATTAAACTTCAATTAAAAGAGCCCACGCCGTCGAAACGAACAGAACCACGAATAATCGAATTGTATCGTCAGAATTAATGTATAAAAATTATTTTTTTGTAGTAAGAATCCGCTATTCAGTTTATTCGTGGTTCTGTTCGTTTCGACGGCGTGGGCTCTTTTAATTGAAGTTTAATTGTGCGATTTGGACGCTTGTGCTATAATTAGTTTTTATAAACCCCCTTTTTAGACATAGTAAGTCTTCTGATGATGGTCGTGAGACCGAAACGTACGTAAAGACGAATAGTTAAAACAAAGTGTTATTGTGACCTATTTCCCGAGAATTTTTATATATAATTACCTAGATATTTGTCCGTACTGTGTTTTAAATAGTACAGTCGCTAGAGGAACGAAATCCAGCGCATTTTTGCTTGAAAAATGAAGGTGGAAATTTTGTATGTTTTTACACGTATTTTGATGCGCTGAAAACAGGAAAAATAATCAAAAAATTCCTACAAGTTAGCTTCAAAAGTTACGGCCATTTTTTGGGGCGAAAATAGACGATTTTTATGTTTTTTGCGTTTAAAAAGAAAACGGTGGCCCAAATGGAAAAACATGTCGGGAAACAAATTGTACAAAAAGTGAAGTCTTTCGAATAATTTTGGTTTTAGATTGATAAAATTAGTATTCCGTCTGAAATTCGCAAAATACGGATTTTTCAAAATGGCCAATTGTGACTCCAAAAAATGAGATAGGTCAAAATACTAAAAATCAAATAAAAGAAGGATGAAAATATTATATTTTCACCAAAACAAAATATGAAAAAACAAAAACTCTTTGACATATACTCAATTGTTCAATGTGCCAAAAAACACATTAAATGGGCCATATCTTAGGCCCACAACCTCGAATCGACTTGAGACTAAATCCAAAAGTTGCGTACTAGTTTTTCCAACAACTTTTGTTCGAAACAATTTTCCATAAAACTCATAATTTTGTCTCAAAACGCCATTTTCAGGTCCAAAAAATGGCCATATTTTTTCGAGCACAAGGTTAATCCAAATTTAATCTACACCATCGTGTTCAGCGTGTCAAAATACATAAGAATAGACCAAATTTAGACCTCGCGGAAATTCGAACAAAAATCGTCGATTTTCATCCTTCACTGCCTGGACTAATAAGCGGTATAGAAATTTGAGCCGCTGCATTTTTTACACGTGATTTTTGTTGTCAACGCGCTCTAAATTCGAAATGAAGACAGCTACGAGGTCTTATTTTTGGATTTAAATCAGAAAATTTGTCTACTTTCCAATGATTTCCGAATTTTTTTCGATAGGCCCAAAATTGGGTTCTGGGGAGACCCAAACACATTTATATCAATATCTCAACTTCTACTTGACCTAGAAAAGTTTTTTTAGCGTAGAATACTCGTCGTGCAATACTATATTAGAACCAAAAATTTTATCATCCTGAAAAATTTCTAACCTGAAAAATTTGCACATTTTCCGAGGTCCGAAATTTTCAAAGTTGTCCCACATTTTTTTTTTGAGCCCCAAAAACAGTATTGAAGGATGTTTTGTATCACATCTACGTGCAGATTTTTTTTTGTCGATAAGTCCATTTTTTGGCTAACTATCTCAGTTTTAGGGATTTTTGGAAATGGCCGATTGTGAAGCCAAAATGAAAGATAAAAAAAAACACTGTAGAAAGTATATATAAAATACCATTTCTCAATTTGGATATTTTTTTGGTCAATATTCGAATGAGAAAAAAAACATTTGTTTTCCCCCAAAAAAACACTATTATGCTCATATCTCAAGATCATAACCTCAAAATGACTTATATTCCAGCTCAAACGATGCGTTTTCACTTTTTGTACAATTTGTCTCCCGACATGTTTTTCCATTTGGGCCACCGTTTTCTTTTTAAACGCAAAAAACATGAAAATCGTCTTTTTTCGCGCCAAAAAATGGCCGTAACTTGTAGGAATTTTTTGATTATTTTTTCCGTTTTCAGCACACCAAAATACATATAAAAACACTGCAAATTCACACCTTCAATTTTTTTTCTCAATTTTTCCTCTGGCGACTGGCCTAAAAAGTTATTGAACTATTTGAAGGTAGTGGTTACGTTCCAATGACCTGTTTTGTTTAGAACGTAAATTATTGATTTAAGATTTGTCCATCGCTATTTGCTGAAGTTTCTCAATTTCGTTGTTATAATTTTGCTGGCTCAAAGGGACAATTATCTATCAACAAGAAATCCGCATTTCGATTTGTTTGAGTGGGTTTTTCTAATGTTAATATCAAGGAAAGGAAGCTGCTTATCTGTTTTTATTTCGACAGTGCATCAAATTGGCTATTAATGGCTATCGGGGGGGGGATATTAATGTTTGAAAGACATTTCTTCAGAATGTTTGTCGACTCAGGGATTGGGGTATTTGTAAATAGCCAAACAACATCAAATGAAACTATTTTGATTTCTAATTCAGTTCACTCTGATGGTAACTATTTGTTAGCTGAAAGACCCTCGGTACTTTTTTTAGTGGATATGGTTATTTCTTATTTATAGTAAATTATTGTTTCATTCATATGAGAAATGTCAAATTATTGAATGCTTCTCCCAAATGGCAACTGATGCCAGTCTCGTAATATTAAAACAAACCGTGGTAATCCCTTATTATATTAATCCTAAAAATTAGGTACGATACAAAAATTAGGAAAACATTACTTGGAATGTATAATTCATAAATGAAGAAAAGGAACGAAACCACACTTCCTATGAACATTCGCTAACAAGTGTGTTGTTCAACACCACATCTGAAAGTAACTAATATGAAATACTCTGAATATTCAAATTACGTAATTAATATTTTAAAGCGGATGGTAATCAAGCAATCTGTAGTTGAGAATAGAAGCTAAAAGCGTTGATTATATTTTCAAATGTATTTAAATCAGGTTGACTGAATTTAAAGTAGCTTATATATAAGATAACGTAACATTGTATACGATTTAAATATTCATTTTACGGCTGCTTATATTATCATCTCGAAATAACACAATTGCCATCATAATAGTATGTCTTGTGGTGTAATGAGATGTCAAACCGAACAATAAAACTTATACTTACCGAGTCGGAATAATCAGAAATTTCGCACAGCATTGTTGGAAAATTGAATGATAAAAGCTATAACCTGTACTGAATATGTATTGGTTGATTATATTCGTTCTCAATGAAGCAATTGTTCCAATTTACATAAATATACGACTAAGTGGTCATCCGTCCTTTACAAATACGAAATAACGAACGGTCGTTTGGAAAATAATTTACGTGAACCTTGAAAATGGCCATCTTGTATTTTATTTGAGCGGTGTTGATTACGTTTTGAATCTTCAGGTAAATTTAGTCTAAAGTGTGGCAAAATTTTGGAAGTATGCTTCAACAAAGATATATTAAACTGGCACAGTCATTGTAGCACACTAGATAATCAATATCAAAATAAAGTAGAGTATGTATATGAATAGTGAATTTATTGCGCAAACAAAATTCATCGGGTAATAATGTATGCCAATTGAGCGCAGAAGTTGATGAACATTTTCAGAATATTCCTCAATATCTGGCCATTTGTAATCAAAAATGTTCCATGAATTCATCTAATGAATTTTGAGCGAAGCCAATCAAAAGTTGGATTCCTAAAATGTAACATTGTAGTCTCATTTTTTGCCCAATATTTTTCTAAGTGAACTTGAAATCTTAAAATCAAAATTAAATCAGTTTCCAATTTTATAGTTTAAAGCCAATTCGATTCACTCAAAGTCACTGAAGAAATGGAATAGATAAGCAGCTTCATTTCCTTGATATTAACGTTATAAAAAATGGTAAACACTTGGAATTCAACATATACAGAAAATCCACTCTAACAAATAGGTATACAGATGAAAGAGGTTTAAATTCTGATTTTTAGGATTGGGGATGAGGTAAGTTGACAGCTGTGGACCAAGGAATTTATGACATATTGCTTTTGGGCATTGTGGTGGTGAGAAAGACCATTGAGATATCTATCGGTGTGAGTGGGTTTTCGATACACAGAATCTCCTAAAGTACCGTCAGTCTGTCGACTAATCAATACATCCAGGAACGGGAGGGAACCTTTCGATTCAACTTCCATGGTGAAAAGGATATTGGGATGTAAGATGTAATGAATCTGTCTTATTTATCAAATAAGTTCTCCCATTACAACATTCAAAAAGCCATAGAGAAATACACTTCGCCTAAAATTTCAAATCAACCTCAGCGTCAAAGCCTGCTTTATCCACTGCCTGTCTTCCATATATTGAAAATATAACAGATCGAATTTCCAAAATCCTTAAAAAACATAATATCTCTACTCGGTTTTCCACACTTTCAAAACTATTTCAATTTTCAAACATATCAAACATCCCCTTCCTCCTCTTCACTTAAAAGGTGTATAGCATTCCCTGTTCTTGCGGTAAAGTCTACATTGGTGAAACAGGTGGTACAGTAGCTACTCGTGTGAAAGAACATGAGCGCTGTCAAGGCTTCGTGACATCAGTGGATCTGCACTTGCGGAACACAAGTTTGACATTAAACATCAAATCCTTTTCGAAAATACTAAAATCTTAGCCCAAGCCCCAAATTTCTTTCAGCGAAATATCCTTGAAGCTATAGAAATCTTAAAACATCCAAATAATCTAAACCGTGACTCGGGTTATTACCTTCCCAACATTTGGAAACCTATCCTCGAAAATTCCACTTCACACAAGTGCCAGAACGGAGTTAACCACCGGAATAAAGGGAGTGAACTGTGTAGCGTGGAGGATTTTTTCTTACAATAAATACGTCTACAGAAACCAGTAGAATTAGTTTCAGCTTAAGCCTCAAGCCTGCCCTGAAGATGCCATCTGTGATGGGTGGCGATACGTCGGCATCAAGTCGTGCTATTGTGACGCGGAATCCATCCGCAAACCAAGATTTTTCAGCATGCTTGTTCATAGATTTTTAAGTCCCTTCGACCCAGCAAAATGATAACAACGAAGTTGAGAAACTTCAGGAGATAGCGTTGGGCAATGGTTACGACACATATTTGATCAAAAACCTAATTTCTAAACAAAAAAGAAATTGAAACGCAAGCATTTAACCGAATTAGAGCCACTATCTTCAAATTGTTCAATAAGATTCAAAAGTTTCACTTATCATCCTTCAGTTATCAATAAATTCCATAATTAGTTTTCTAAATTTGAAACACAACACGTTTATAGATGTAAGAACAAGCTAAAAAAACTATTTAGGCCACACCTTCAACAAATCCGGAATTTACAAAATAGATTGCGGAGTCGTTCAAAATTCCATGTGGGTCAAACTAGAAAGGACATTTTAACTAGGTATAAAGAACATTTTGCCCATATAAAGAAAAATAATGATGATAAATCAGCGTAAGCCGAACATATTTTCAATACAGGTCATACCATTTCTCAATAAAAATTATCACTTTTAAACCACAGTAGGAAATTTGGAAAGGGCGGAAATGTATAAGCGAAAAACCAATTTATTAAATTCAGATTTATCCCCATCTGAGGGTAATCCCTTGTTTACATTATCAATCCCAAATAGTGTTTAAACCAGCACATTTTGATTTATAATTTGGGAGATTGTTTTGATCGCTTCATTTGACGTCGAAGAAAAGTATCCTATGTTTGCACGTTCCTTCGACTCCTGCGTAAAGTATTCCGCTTATTAATCCAAAACGTTGTTTTGTAATGTCGAAACATCAAAGAGAATTGTATTTGGAGTCGAACACTTCAAATTCCGGCTAGTTGTATGGTCGATCAACTGAAAATAGAATAGAAAATAGTACTGAGGACCTTTTGGCTACCAAGTAGCCATCGTTAGAGTAAACCATTTTGTTTTAATTTAGTTTACTCTGATGATGGCTGCTTGGTAGCTGAAAAGGTCCTTGGTACTTTAACAATATTTTTAGTGGACAAGGGTGACTATTCCTTATCTAGTGTTATAAGTGTATCAACAGTGTCAAATCATTTATGGTTTATTTGATAGCACATCTGTTGAATCTCTTTTAATAACTTTTTCATGTGATCAAGTTACTAGCACGCCTATTGTTTACGCACCAGAGGAGCACAGTTTGATGTCCAATTTTATTCAGTTGGTTCTGTATTATAATGAATTTTGAAAACATTACATATTTCATTTAATTGCTGCTTGATAAATAGTTTCCTGACTGACAAATTTTCTTGAAACAACAATTATTCGAAAACTGAAAATTTACCTACAATTATTCTCAATATATTGTTATCAAAGTTTAGCGTTTTAATTTAAAAAAACACATTAACGCCGAATCTATAGAACTATAGCTGCAAGTTATTTACTCTGCTTGTGTGATATTGCATTAATCTATTGTACAGGGTTCCGCAAAATGATAAATGAATTACCCAATTTAAACAGGTTATAAAAATGTATTAACTTGAATAATAAAAGGAATTAATACTTATTTTCACAGTGCTTCATAAATGATAGCCATTGTTCTCAATGCATTCTTCTGATTAACAAATTTTTGAAGAACGTGACATGGGGTAGCATAGATTTCATGTCTAATGTTTAATTTCAAATCTCTTAAATATCTGTGTTCACTCAAAGCTTTAAATAGCCCCAAAGAAAATAATCCAGAGCTGCAAGATCTGGGGATCTTGCTGGCCTTGAAATCACCATTTCTTGAAATGCGTCTGTTTTTGGGAAGGACTCTCTTAAAATGTCTATGCTTATTCTCGCCGTATGGCTTGTTGCCCCGTCTTACTGAAACCAGTAATGTCCTATTTCTTCTTAAATTTGAGGTAAAAAGAATGTCTGCAGCATTTGACGATTCTCTTCATAAAAATAAGGCCCATTTATTCTAGACGATGAAATGGCAGACCATGCAGTTACTTAGGGCAATGTAAAGGTCCCTGATGTATTTCCCGAGGATTCTCTTGAGCACAATAACGGCAATTTTGCTTATTCACATCGCCGTTGAGATAAACATGTGCCTCGTCACTCATGAAAAGGTTATTTTCGATACCTTGATGATTATCATGAATCGACTAAATTCAAGTCTGTTAATCTTATCACGATCATTTATTTCCTCAGCTGTTATGAACTCATTTGGATAAAAATCCATAATTCTCGTGCTTCGATCACTCAAACCAAGGACGGGAAGTTATTTAACAGCTTTGTTTGGACTAACAATAACTGCTTTTCTTACCCTTGCTTCGTATGTTCATTGCAGGCAGTTTTTTGTCTTCTACTAGACTTTTCATCCACAATAGATCCCAGTTGTTACCATTTATTGCGCCAATAGTCGAGTCAAATAGGTATTAAAACAGGCCGACTTACGAAAATCGTTAAATATGGACCGATTTTATTAAACAAAGTGCATTCGATTCGGGATGACGTCTAGAAAAAAGCTTACCGGTTAGTTTTTTGTGTAAATTTGTTATTTTTTTTCTAGCAAAAAACTGACCAATTTTCTGGCTAATTATTGGGAAAATTTAGTCGGGGGTTTTCGGGGTCGCTGACTACGATTCTGAAATCAGATTGGCCAAAATCGAACTCCTCAGCTGATAATTGGCCACTTTAATTGGACAAAGTGACCATTTTTTTAAATTTCATCAAAAATAGCCAGGAAAAATCACTCGGGGATTTTTGGGGCCGCTGATTACCATTCTGAACTCAGATTGGCCAAAATCGAATTCGAAAAAGGTAAAAAAAACGCTAAAGAAGAAATTGTCGACTTATCGTCCTTACCACCAACACTGGATGCGTTTATGGAACATTTGAAAAGGGTTCATTTTCAAGTTCAAAGTTGGATTGGTGTATTAGTATTGAATCCAGAAGTGTGGGGATGGAAAAAAGTAGACCGAGTCTTACATCCTGTAAAATTGAACTTGGATCCAGTTCCTGAAGAGCTTTTAAATACAGTATCATGCTCATGCAAAAAGAAATGCGCGTCAAGCAGATGTGGATGTCGCAAAAAAAAATATGAACTGTACTGTTGCTTGTGCAAATTGCATGGGAAATTGTAGTAACAATTTCAGTCTGATCAATCCAATTTCACCTGGAGATGACGACGAAGACGATGACGATGATGAAGTAGATAATAATGAAGAAGAAGGCATTGAAAATATTCAAACACGCAATGACAATTATTATGATTATGATAGTGACGATGAAGATTGATTTTACTTGTACTTACAGAAATATGCATTTTGTAAATAATATTCAATTGTTTAAAAATATTGTAAATATGTATATGCTGCCAATTAACAGCTGAGGAGTTCGATTTTGGACAATTTGACTCAGCGACTCCGAAAACCCCCGAGTAATTTTTCCTGTCTATTTGCGATGGAATTAAGAAAAAATGATCAATTTTGTCCAATTGAACTGGCCAATTACCAGCTGAGAAGATCGATTTTGGCCAATCAAACCTCATATTCGTAATCAGCGACTCCGAAAACCCCCGATTAATTTTTCCTGTCTATTTGCGATGAAATTAAGAAAA
Source organism: Endomychus coccineus (assembly GCA_958510875.1). Lineage (NCBI taxonomy): Eukaryota > Metazoa > Arthropoda > Insecta > Coleoptera > Endomychidae > Endomychus > Endomychus coccineus. Next base: position 284,779,936 of record OY294067.1, read on the forward strand.
AATGATCAATTTTGTCCAATCAAACTGGCCAATTACCAGCTGAGAAGATCGATTTTGGCCAATCAAACCTCATATTCGTAATCAGCGACTCCGAAAACCCCCGAGTAATTTTTCCTGTCTATTTGCGATGAAATTAAGAAAAAATGATCAATTTTGTCCAAATAAACTGGCCAATTACTAGCTGGGAAGATCGATTTTGGCCAATCTGAGTTCAGAATCGTAATCAGCGCCCCCAAAAACCCCCCCGAGTGATTTTTCCTGGCTATTTTTGATGAAATTTAAAAAATGGTTAGTTTGTCCAATTAAAGTGGCCAATTATCAGCTGGGGAGTTCGATTTTGGCCAATCTGAGTTCAGAATCGTAATCAGCGACCCCGAAAACCCCCGACTAAATTTTCCCAATAATTAGCCAGAAAATTGGTCAGTTTTTTGTTTTAAAAATAATAACAAATTTACACAAAAAACTAAGCTTTTTTTTAGACGTCATCCCGAATCGAATGCACTTTGTTTCATCAAAATCGGTCCATATCTAACGATTTTCGTAATGAAATACCTATTTGACTCGACTACAAGCCAAAATAGTCTTACACCGAGGAAAGCGACGGATATTGAAATGACATCGAAAACACATTTGAACAGGGATTACTGCCACGATGTTAGACCAACGCTCCATTTTGACAAATGTCAACAAAATTTCCAAAGCCTACTTTTCCATATAAAACTATTTTCATTCAAAATAACCAAATAAACATAACATGTGATGAACATAATTTGTAGGTTTCAGATTATTTTGCTACTTAATTACTTGAATAACTTCTCCGAACTTCTTATTACACTAGATTCATTACAAATAATCTAAAAATGTTGTACAACCAGAATGAGTGATTAAATGTTGTTTTTTTTTTCATTAGGGAGAGTTGTTTGTTGGTGGATCCAGAGAACACATCGGCCATGCGAAAACAATGGATCGCTATAGTGGTCAGTCACGAATTAGCCCATCAGTGGTTCGGTAATCTGGTAACCATGGAATGGTGGACTCATTTGTGGTTAAACGAAGGTTACGCGCAATTTACCGAGTTCCTGTGCGTTGACCACTTGTTTCCAAATTACGATATATGGAAACAATTCGTTAGCGAAACGTATACCAGAGCTTTGGAATTGGACGCATTGAAAAATTCCCATCCAATCGAAGTACCTGTCGGTCATCCGAATGAAATAGACGAAATTTTCGACGATATCAGTTATAATAAAGGAGCGTCCGTCATAAGGATGCTGCATAATTATATTGGCGAAGAAGATTTCAGGAAAGGCATGAATAAGTATTTAACCAAGCACCAGTACAAAAATACATTCACGGAAGATTTGTGGGCCGCGTTAGAAGAAGCTAGCAACAAACCCGTCGGTGACGTCATGTCTACGTGGACCAAACAGATGGGTTTCCCAGTTGTAACTGTTGCGATCAAGCAGCATAAAGAAAAGGGAGTTACTTTACATTTCACCCAGAATAAATTCACGGCTGACGGTTCCATTCACGAAGGCGAGTACTTATGGATGATTCCGATTTCTGTATCTACCTCAAAGAATCCCGGCAAAGAAAGTGCCAGTACCGTACTTAAGACGAAGGAAGCAGAGCTACACATTCCCGATGTTGAAGCGGACGACTGGATCAAAATAAATCCTGGCACCATAGGTTATTACCGCACGCAATATTCTCCCGAGGCACTAGAACGACTTAAACGAGCCCTACAAAACCAAACGCTACCTCCACTAGATAGATTAGGAATTTTGGACGATCTGTTCGCAATGGTCCAAGCCGGTCATACAAATACGGTGGAAATTTTGAAATTGCTAACTGCATTTGAAGATGAAACCGATTATACGGTTTGGTCGTCAATTTGCAATATTCTGGGAAAACTTTCGGTTCTACTTAGTCACACCGATTGCGAGGAAGCTTTTGGCAAGGTAAGTCATCCATTCGAATATGTTTGCTGAAAAAATTTAACATGGGTTATCCGTGACTTTAAGTCAATTTTAGAAGTTGATTCTCATTATTGTTTCATCATGTAAACTTCCGTTTTCAATTATAATATTACTAACAGTTCTATATGTGATTTTACTATAGAGATACGGAGGTACCTGAGAAATTACAACTGAATGGTACAAACAGGCTGATTGACGCCTAAGTCGGTTCCTCATATTCAACCATTTAAGCTCACCTAATTTATGGGAAATGTGCTGGTATTTTTTAATACCAAATATATAACGCAAACAATTATTCTGTGTCCATTCCCCGTTCAAATTCATTCAGGTGCTCCAAATTTGAAACAAATCTGTTAATATTTAGAGGCGCATCGAGCCCAAAACGTGTTTTTGAAGTCTTCCTCAATTTTTGAGAGGTTTCTTAACACTGTTTTACAATAACGGGATGTTTGACACATGGGAGACATTATTACATTCAAACACAAAGAATTTAATGCATTTCAGTCGCCACATCCACTTTCCGACAGACATATTGGCGAAAAGAGCCATTTTTTAAGGCCTAAAAACTGTAATTTCAACTTCAATAACTTCATATTTTTAGGTTCGTGATGCGTCATATGCTCTTTTAACGTAGTCTAGTATCACGTAGCATTAATTGAATTGATAATTTCAAAAAAAATCGCCCATCAGCTATGATGGATCTACACTCGAGTGGAAAAACGCACCACTTGAAAATGCACCAAAAATGCCAAAATGCCTTAACTCTGTTGAATTTAGTCGAAAATGGATGAATCTTTGAGTTCTGAAAAGGTTAGAACCTTCCCCTTAATGTGAAGCTAGTTAATGTGATACCAACTTCATTCCACCCCCTCCCACCCCGCTAAGAAAAATATGTTCCTGGTGTCAAAAAATGTCCCACTTTGACAGCTCGTAGGCCGAGCCGAAAAAATCATGGACTCGTATATTATAATCATACATTTAATAATTTGTAATCATACATCCACATTAGCGCTTTTTTCGCAACGCTTGGAATTCGCCCTGTGCTCCTCGACAACTATCAACAGGTACTGCTTTTACTCTTCGTTCTTCGTCAATTCGGAATCATATTTTGTGATTAACGCTATACCTCTTTCTGTGGTGTCATCTGTAATGCGCAAAAATGAAAATTTTTCTTTCGCTTCTATATAAGACTCGTTGCTTTTCCATGCAGATGGATCTTCAGTTAAAAAGTCGCAGTTCACATCAAATCTTCTCAACAAGTTACGTGTATGTTGAGAGAATAGTTCATCGATACAACGCGTTCTCCACATCTTTAATTCGGTGTCAGAATTTGGATTTAATAGTAACCTTTTAACCGGCTACGAGCTGCCGAAGTGGGACATTTTTTACACCAGGAACATATTGTTCTTAGCGGGTGGGAGGGGGTGGAATGGATTCATAGCTGATGGTAGATTTTCTCTGAAATTATCAATTCAATTAATGCTACGTGATACTAGACTACGTTAAAAGAGCATATGACGCATCACGAACCTAAAAATATGAAGTTATTGAAGTTGAAATTACAGTTTTAGGCCTTAAAAATGGCTCTTTTCGCCAATATGTCTGTCGGAAAGTGGATGTGGCGACTGAAATGCATTAAATTTTTGTGTTTGAATGTAATAATGTCTCCCAGGTGTCAAACATCCCGTTATTGTAGAACAGTATTAAGAAACCTCTCAAAAATTGAGGAAAAACTTAAAAAAACACGTTTTGGGCTCGATGCACCTCTAAATATTATAACCGAGAGCGAAATAAAAAAATATCGTTTTTTCTTGGCACAGCCTAGTGTCCATGTATTTTTGCAAGAGCTTACATCCAAGCATGGAAAATAAACTGATCAGCAATAATTAAACTGCGACAAAATCAATGACTCGCAAAGCATTGCCTTAACAGTGACGGGGAGATACTCTCGGTGTGAATACAACATCCTCAAGTTTGCCTAGATACTAATTTTTTCGTTAGATTTTGAAATACAAACATTTTAAAGTTAATACTAGACCCCTTTGTTTTACGTGTAACTCGCTAAACGAATAATTGTATATTAAAAGCATCTAATAAATTCGTATTTGTGATGAAATAAATAAATAAATTGCTCTGATGAATAATTCTGTTGTAGTTCCAAAAAAAGTTGTTGGACAAAATATCGACACGTTTGGGTTGGGAACCAAAGCCAGATGAAACTCACCTGGACACCCTATTACGAGGGCTAATCCTTGGGCGTCTTGCTTGGTTGGACCATGAGCCAACGATAACGGAATCTAGACAAAGATTCAAAAAACACATTAAATCCGCTCCACCTCTTCCGGCAGATTTGCGCAGTGCTTGTTATAAAGCCGTACTGCGGGCAGGTGGCAAAGACGAGTATGAGACCCTGTTGAAACTGTACAGGTCGGCAGATCTACACGAAGAGAAGGATCGAATCAGTAGAGCCTTTGGTGCTAGCAAAGACCCGGAGCTGCTTAGCAAGGTTTTGGAATTCGCCATGTCGGTAAGTTAGACAAAAAAGCTTTTTGTTCCTAATATGAATTTTATTATTTGTATTTCACAAATCCGATTCTTTAGTTTCATTCCTGGAGGAACTACATTTACAGGATGAATGAAGCGCTTTTGATACTTAAATTTCAATAAAGAAGTAAATACCTTATTAATAGCCCAGGCATTTAAGGAATTTTTTTGGCCGAATTTCCGCGAGGTCTAATTTTGGTCTATTCTTATGTAGTTTGTTTGACTTTTGAGTATTTATTATGCGCTTGAGCGTGAAAAAGCATGACGACTTTTTGTGGAGAATGCTTTCTCTTTCTAATCGACAACCTTTCATTTACTTTCAAATGAAGAGAAATATTTTGTTTAATTGCAATAAGATCATCACTACATATTTTGCAGTCATCTAAACTGCATGAATTGTTGGTAGGCATAATGAAAATAACTTCACACAACTTATATAAATTAATTAAAAACAAAACTGACTAACCTTTCTTTCAGTGCGCGGAGTTTCACTCTTTGAGTATTTATTATATACTCAAAGGTCTCACTGCGCCGCTCGAAATATTACAATGAGTCAGAGAGAGAAAAAAAGGAGTTAGAAAGAGAAAAAAGCCAGGACGTTATAATAATAACTCGACAAAGCTCGACATGCATTGCATACACGGGAAGCGCACTCTATATAAAAAATACTCAAAGAGTTTGACACGCTGAACACGATGGTGTAGTTCAAGTTTGAATTAGCCCCGTGCTCGAAAAACTATGGCCATTTTTTGAACCCAAAAATTGCCAATTTTTCGATTCTTTGCGTTTTTGAGACAAAACTATGGGTTGTTAGACAAATCAATACGCGATTTTTGGCTCTGGTCCGAAGTCGATTCGAGGTCGTGGGCCCAAGATAGGGCCCATTTATTGTGTTTTTTTAGCACATTGAAAAATGGAGTATATGTCAAAGAGTTTTCGTTTTTTTCACATTCTGTTTCGGTGAAAAGATAGTATTATTATTTCTCTTCTTTCGGTTTCTGGTATTTTAACCTACCTATCGGCCATAATGAAAAATCCATATAACGAATCCATAATTCGAAAGATTTTATTATTCTGCATCTTATCTCCAAAATTCAAGCATTTTGGTCCATGAGTTTGGCGCCATTTTTTAAATTTTGGACTACCGAAAAATTCAAATAGTTTGAGGTTAGAAATTTTTAACGAAATCCAAATTCTAGGTTCTATTAGAGGTTTTTGTAAAGAGTATTTTGAGTTTAAGCAGATCGATTTGGTAGAAATGAAGCTAACCTAATAAATGGCATAGAGGCCCAATATTGGGCCTATCGACAAAAATCTTAGAACAAACTACAGAGAAATACATCGGCTGTTCAGGTTTGAGACAGCGTACGGAGATTCGTTCACAATTCTAAGTTATAACGATTTTCATCATAAAAACTAGAGCGGAATTTCATTTAGCGGTAATAAGCGAGGGTCGGTACAATAGATTCCGCGCGCGAAATTATACATTTTTAACACCCTATAATGGCATCATGTCGCGGTCACATATACACGTTCACACGTCTACATACACTCACACATTCACACAAAACGATTATAAGCATTCAGGTGCATTTTAAAACATTTAAAAAAGTATAATTTCGCGCGCGGAATCTATTGTACCGACCCTCGCTTATTTCCGCTAAATGAAATTCCGCGCTAGTTTTTTATGACGAAAATCGTTATAACTTGGAATTGTGAACGAATCTCCGTACGCTGTTTCAAATCTAAATAGCCGTCTGTAGTTTGCTCGGAAGATTTTTGTCGATAGGCCCAAAATTGGGTCCTCTAGAGGCCCAAACACATTTATTAAGATAGCTTCATTTCTACTCAACCCAAATCAATCTGCTTGGCCTCAAAATACTCTTTACGAAAACCTCTCATAGAACCTGGAATTGAAAAATTTCTAACCTCAAAAAGTTTGAATTTTTCGGTGGTCCAAAAATTTCAAAATAGCGCCAAAGCTATGTCTTTGAACCAAAATGCTTGAATTTTGGATATTAGGTGCAGAATAATGAAATCTTTCGAATCAATTTGGTTTTAGATCGATAACGTGAGTATTTCGTCTGGAATTCGTAAAATTAGGATTTTTCAAAATGGCATTTTTTGCGCCAAAAAATGAGGTAGGTCAAAATACCAGAAACCGAAAGAAGAGAAATAAAAATACTATCTTTCCACCGAAACAGAATATGAAAAAAACGGAAACTCTTTGACATATACTCCATTTTTCAATGTGCTAAAAAAACACACTAAATGGGCTCTATGTTGGGCCCACGACCTCGGATCGACTTCGGACCAGAGCCAAAAATCGCGTATTAATTTGTCCAACAACTCTTGTTCAAACGTTTTTCATACAACCCATAGTTTTGTCTCAAAACGGAAAAAATCGAAAAAAGGCCATCTTTGGGCCAAAAAACTGGCCGCCATAGTTTTTTGAGCACAGGGTTAATCCAAATTTAAACTACACCATCGTGTTCAGCGTGTGATACATAAGAATAGACAAAAATTAACCTCGCCGAAATTCGGACAAAAATCGTCGATTTTCTTCCTTAAATGCCTGGACTATAAAAACATGTTTTTGCTTTGTAATCTACTACTTCACATACCTCACAAAAATTGCTTAATAAGGTTTCCTTTTAATCTTACGAAATCATGGTGCATCTATTCATTCATCTAATATCTTCAAGGAATAATAATTTATTTTGATTTATTTCACATTTTCAGAATGACGTTAGATCTCAAGATACAGTGTTCGTGATAATGTCAGTGGCATTAACACGTGTAGGTCGTGACCTGGCTTGGCAATTTTATAAAGACAATTGGCATAAATTCTTGGACAGATACGATGGTGGTGGTTTATTGACACGTCTTGTTAAATTCACTACAGAGAATTATGCCAGCGAGAAGATGGCCGTGGAAGTAGAAACTTTCTTCAGGGAACATAAGTCACCAGGGACGGAACGATCAGTTCAGCAAGCTGTCGAAACAATCAGATTGAATGCATCATGGTTAAATAGAGACGCTAGTGCCATTAAGAATTACCTTAACTCTTAATTACCAATTTTTTAATTCAGGACAGTAGGTAACATATGCCTTTCGGCATACTTATCAATTGTTTATATTATTTTCCGTGTGATGACTTTAGTTTTATTAGAGGTGTACTTATTGTTTATGTTTGATTTTTAATAGATTGAATAAATTATTGAATGATGTTGTGGGGTTTTCATTGAAGATTATTTCGATTTTTGTAGTTTTGATCATTACATGTACCTATTATAGGAAAAAGAAGCAACAACTGAAAATTATCTTCCCATTATATCAGAGATTCATTGATCGCTGTTCTCAATTTTGGCCAATGTTGGTCTAGCCGATAGCTTTCCAATAGTTTGCAACATGCCATGAGTACAAAATGTTATAGCCAACAGTGGTGTAGCAAGTGTGGGGGAGGGCAGAGGGGACAAGTGCCCCGGGCGCCAAATTTAGAAATGTCTAAGTTTATAAAAATCGGTCGAAAAAAAATTTCACGGAAAATAAATTCACGATAAAAATTTAGGGCGCACAGCTGTCTGAACAGCAGGATAACATTCATCCCGTAACTTCATGCAGTTAATGAAGAGGCATCTGTCATCACTTTCTTCGGCACTATAGAGGCTTTGTACGTGTTCTTCTCTTGGTTAACTATACAGTGGGACTTGCTGAAAAGTGCAGTAAAGAGAACGGTGAAACAGGAATCTCAAACCAGATGGTATGACGCTGTCAGTGTCGTCTTTGAACATCTGGATTCTATTTTGGATCTGCTCGAAAAATCATTGAAATTCCAGAATTGACGCCGAAAACTAGAAATGAAGCGGGAAGCCTTGCACACAGAATGCCTACGTTCGACTTTCTCATCCTTCTCTACTTTTGGGACCAAGTTTTGCGGAGAATTGGACGCGTTCAAAAAAGACTGCAAGATCCTGCAATGAATTTTGCAGATGCTGCCAACGACCTCGAATCTCTTCAACACGGCTTAGCACACATTCGAGACGATATGTGTACTGCCGCGATTGCAGAAGCAAACAAAAATGTGACCGATGGGGAATCAACGTTGAACGGAGAAGAAGACGTCGCCGAATGCCTGGAGAGTTAGCTGAAGATGCAGGCCTTTCAGCAGAGGAGGAACAATGTCACGTTCTGGCAAACGTTAGTGATAAGCTTCAGGTTGAGTTTGACAATCATTTTCAGCGTCTTCGTGTTCTAAAGAAGAAGTTTGGCTTCCTCTTGAATGTTGCAGAGTTGAGTTCAGATTTCGATTGCGTGGAAAAACAGTATGAAAGTTTCGGAGAATTTCACACTACTGACGTTGACGGCACTGGCTTGTATAACGACATCGTTGACTGCAGAATGTTACTACGTTCACGGGAAAATGTCATCGATACCCCCATCGAACTACTCCGATTTCTTATAGAGTACGGTAAAGAATTTAAGAGTTGCGTTACAGATTCTGCTAACTCTCCGTATCTATATTAACTTATCTGCGGGCTATAATGAAGCAACGAAGATTGTCGGACTTAGCTCTGTTGAGTATAGAGAAAGAGACTCGAATCGATTGATGCATCACGCATAATAGATACGTTTGCATCAATGAAAGCGCGTAAAATACATATCTAGATTTATTGTTCAATGAATATATTTAATTTTAAAAGAAAGGTACTTAAAACTATTAAAAACTGTGTTCCCTTGTTTCTTTCATTAAATATATTTGGCAATGTTGTATACGAAACTAAATATTGGTAAGATTCAAGGGGGTCGGGTGGGCGCAATTATGATAGCTGCCCCCGGGCGCGCACAATCCTCGCTACGCCTCTGCATGACAGTTGATCAACAAGAATTGTTATTTGTGAGGGAGTAGTAAACCCAAATGGGTTCAAACAGTTATAAAGGGATAATTCGTTTCATCTTACATTTGATAAAGAAGTAGACATTATTTTGAGATATAGCTGTTTAGAATAATTCGTAGTCAAGATTTTTCTAATCTGTAAACTGCAGATAAAGAAATTCTTTAGTTATATTCAACAATGCCCCGACGAGGCGTCAAGTATCATGAAAACTCCTTTTTACCCGTTCTGTTCGGTTCAACAAAACGGTTCCATGTGTGGCGTTCCTTAATAATTATAATTCCATGATAACAGTTCTATGGCGGAGATGCATCTATGAACGAGGGGAGAAGGATATCTAGGATCTTGGCTAGCAGAGGGAGGTTGCCGAGGAGATGAATTTTGATATAGTAAGGATAAAAAGTATTGTATGAATTAATAAAAATAGATATTGACATTTCATTTTTAAGAAGTGTTTTAATTATTATGGGATTGATTTAATATCAGAAAACGCCATAAATTAGTGACCCCGACGTGATCCTCGGAAATGGCGGACGAAGAGGATTTAAAGGTGGACAAGAAGGAGCAGATCGGCGGCATTATGGCATCGAGAATTACAATTTTTTTTCCCTTTTTCGCGATGACCCAGGATTTTGGTTTGCTCAAGTGGAATAGGCGTTCAATATTCACGGTATCACAAAGGACAAAATCAAAGTTGAATATATCATCACCTACGCGGACAAAGAATTTACCCCTCATATTTCGTCGTTAGCGAAAAATCCTCCTAATGAAGGATCCCGTCTGCGCAGAATTCGGAAGGGAAAAACCCTCACTATCTGGATGAGCTCCGCAATCTTGCTGGAGACAAAAGTTGTTCATTGAACAACTGCCAGAACAAGCACGTTGCATTATTTCCATTTCCGATGAAGTTGATCTTCATAAAATTGCGAGAATGGCCGATAAAATAGTAGATTTTCAACAACCACAGGGAGTTTCGTCAATCCGACGGGCCGTGGTCGGCAAAAGTACTGCCGCTACCCTTGACCCTTCAGCTGAAGCATTGATAGCTAATCTTTTCAAAAAACTTGAAGCAAAGATTGACCGACGTTCCCGTTCCCTATCACGGGGACAAAAGAATCGTTTGCGTCTAGGCTCGGTAAGATAAAAAACCATAATTGTGATATAAGTGCTGCCCTCTATGTTGAAGTAGACGAACTATGGAAGGAAAACTGCAGTCCAATAGGTTCAAGTATAGAACGTGAATTTTTCCCCTAGATACCTGTAAATTAGTGCGGAGTACAAGCATCATTTGTTCTACTTTACTATTTATATGAATCAATGGGCGATGGGACGAAACATAACTGAGATGTTGATAAATTAAAAATGTTGTACGGATGGGGCAACTATGTAAATCAATAATATGCGATGAAACCTGTACAAAGCAAAGAAAATGTTATATAAGGTAGTCACTAATACATTATATCGCAGCGAATGTTATGAAGGACCTCGTATAGATGGCACTATGAAAAAAACAGCATTTATAACTTTTAATAGTTTAGTTGGCGGTATAGATGACGCTACATATTTAACCCCGGTTCAGTGACCTCTCGTAATCACTAATTTAAGAAACTATCTATGCTCACAACAGTCAAATGAATCCGTTGAGCGCAGAATCTGTGGCTTCCTGTTCCTGGTTTTACGTCAGTGCCGGCTCGTTACTCAAGGTATACACCAGACAAAACAGTAAATAGGAAACACATTAGCTTTACTATTTATAGGAGACTGCCTGATATTATAAACTTAATTACGTTAGGCAAATATAATAAGACTGAGGTAAAGGTGCTTCGTCATCAAAACTACTATTCCAGCTAATCTCACAGGTAATTACATCACCTCTGAAGATTTTGTATTAGAGATCAATTATTCTTCCAATTAGAACTGCGGTTGACCTACTTCCTTCACATGACATCTCGGTAATTGATAATGAACAACCTCGAATTTGAACAATGTGTCTAACCAAATTATAATGTCAATTTGCCATTGTAAATTGAATCTTCAACCCGCCATAGAGATCATAATCAACATTTATCATTTTATTAATTAGCTAGCTATTGTACTAGGGCTATGCCTGCAATAACAACTAATACCAGTACCGTAGAATATGGAGTCGGCTCCACCGTTGCAATGTGAATCACCAAGTTTGCCGACAGCAGATGGAAAAGCGTCTCAGACCCGTTTCCACAGACCCTGCAGATGCATTAGGAACATAGGAACCAGCACACATATCAAGTTGCGGTGATAGACGAAGGTGTTGATTATGCCATCTTGGCAAGCTGCGGTAAATCCCTCTATCTCGGATGTAAGTCCGGCTGACTTCGGTAGCCAAAGGTCAGCCTGATTTATGAATTATAAGAACATCGTCTACAACTGCGATACTACATGTAGGAATAAATACGTAATTGAAACTACAAACTCGTAATGACAATGTTCTTCAGACTTCCAGCAACTGGCAGTTATTTTAATAATAAGAAAGAAGGAAACACGTATGACAATCTATGGTTTTCTGAAATAAGGGATGGGTATTACATAAAAATAGGTACTTGCTCGGAATTTTTCTAAGGGAGTGACGTCGTTTCACTGATTTGATAATTTTGAGTACCTAATGTATTTACATCATTGCCTAATAACATGTAGGAACGCAAAATTCTGAAACTAGAAGTTGGTAAGTTATAATAATACTGTTTAGTCAAGTTTTGATACATTAGATAAAAACTCCTCTGGAACAAGTAAACCATCAAACCCACAAAAGCAGAAACTTTGCATGAAAAAACTGGGAACGTACACGGCAATAGTGCAAACCTGGGACATGCCTCAAAATAAGATGATCCGAATACTCTGAAAACTTAGGCAAATCCCCGAACATTTTCGAAGCGGCATTTTAAGCTGCAGGAAAATGTGTCTAGCTCAATTTAAAAAGAGGCTTCCGTAGACATGTTGAACAGTCAAGCAGCGATCAACGCGCTGAATACCCACATAATCAGCTTCAAGATGTCTGGGAATGCTTATAGAAACTAAACTAATTATGCAAGAATAATGCGGTTGCCTTCCTAAGGATTCCGGGACAAACTAGACTGGAGAGGAATCCTTCTGAGGTATAAGTGCGAGCTCAGTACTGGAAGAGCTCGAGAAAGGAGCAGACACGGCACTACCGGTTGAAAGAACACCTTAAGAAGCTCGGATTAATAGAGGAAGAAGAGTGTAAGTTCTGCGGAAAGGACGAAATATCTATCCACATCTCCACAGAACGCACTACCTTGCAAAACTCAACGACACGACATCTAGGATCGTACCAAATAGAAGAGGGAGATTTACCTAAATTGAAGCCATCCGACATCCTGAACTTTCTAAGAGCTTCAAGGTTGGACGCCTCAGCAGCAGAAGGAAACCCAATAATCCTATTAAGGTTCCAATATGCAAACATCCCCAAGATAATACAATACAATACTCAAGAAATGCGACTTACTATTAATCTACCAGTGGAAATGCATCAAATAACAGTTACAAGTTATATGTAGTTCTACATGAATAATTGACATTGTTGAATATTACAGATGCTAAGTATTCACAAAAATGAGATCCGTAATAGTATTCTCGAGAATTTTGCATACAGTAGAATATATTTTGAAAAATACTTACCAATACTGAACGAAAATCTGGAATGTGGAAGCAGAAAGTTTTATTTGAGAGTTCATTCCAAAAATTGAGAAAGCGTAAAGTCCACATTCTAATTTGCTATATAGTTTTAGGTATAATTTAAACACACACTCTATCTATTAACATGTTTTAAGAACTAAATCGCGTTTAATCAGTTTGAAATCCAGACTTAAAACAAATGCATATCGGAAATGTTCTTTCAACGTTTTATCGCGTCTTATGATGATTATTAAGTTTCAATTAGATATCGACGCACGTGTAATAGTTTATATTGTAGTTACACAATGATTGAACACTAAGCTTTATCACATTCATATTGTACTGTCACTGGTTTAAATACTGTTTTCAAACGTATAAAAACACTTTGCAATCGGTAGACAAACAGCGACCTGCCTCCGATAACATGAACTAAACTAAAATCGAAGTCATCGAACAAGAACGTAAAACGCAACGCAACAATTGAAGCTCTGTACCACGGTCTATACGACCGTGCTCTGTACCTACCATGCGTTGATCGCGTAAATTTGATCTTGGCTGTGGTTTAATAGAACATTATGAAATTCAAACCGAGAGTACGATAGCATATCTCTATGTTACGAAAACAATTATTCCATAGAAATAAGGCTATTTCTATGAATTATTCCTATGCAATGGAAATGATTTAGTCATAGATAAAAAAACTTTGTAATGATAATGACTTTGTGGTTCTAGAAACACCGAAAACAGATCTTAAGCAATACCCGCTTCAATGATAACATTTAGAAACATCTTGAGTCGAATATTGCATTAAAACTCAATTCTAAATTAGGACATATCTTATTTAATAATAAATACAAAACAAAGATAATTCATAAATGTAGAGTTTATAAAGCGGTCTTGAAAGTAATTCTCTTTATAATAGACCAAACAGGACACTCGTCTTATATTAGGTTTAATGAACATAAAACTTTCTTGGTGCGGGAACCCAAACAGAATATGTTGAAGCCAGAAATATTTGCAATCACACAATAAACGCTTCGAAGGAGGCATATAACGCCAAAATTCAATAAGATTGAATGCCCAAAGGGTCCCGTTCCTTTTGAACTTTCGCCAAAGCAATTAGTAGAAATTTTACTTCCAGTTCATTTCCTCCCTTAACCAAAGATGAAAACACTGGCTATTACACCACGAGAAAAAGTCAAACCTTTTTGCTGGAATGTTTGCAACAAATTCCACTTTGCTCCTAATATTGCTGCTATCGCCAATTAAACGCATTCTGCTTGATCAATACCAAAAAGGCTATGGCTCGAAACTAAACTTGCAGGAATCTTATAAATTTATGAACACAAAAACAATAATAGTAATAATCCGAATAATCCATTCTACACAGCTTAAGCATAAGAAACACAAGCTTTAGTCCAGGCTGTGAACCGGGATTTTAGCCATAATAAAAAAAAACATGTAAATTTGAATCAAAAAATGTTTTTCGCATTACCTTCAGGAGGTTCTCAGGATCATTCATACACCTTAAAACCTCTTGGGAACCCCAACCCCACCCATTGTGGGCGAAAATGGCCCGAAATCTCCAAGTCTTGAATTGTATTTTCTACAAAAAAAAGTAATTTGGCATTTCGAGTGAACCTAGGAGGTTTTTTGGGTTGCTGAACACGAATCCGTAGCCAGATTCATTTGCAATATCATCATAGGGGTGGGAAATTTACAAAAATGGCTAATTTGACACGCTTCTAAATTTTTATTATTTTTGCATTTTAAAATTACTTCGTAGTTTTCTTCTTTTTTAATATTGAGAGGATAGGAATATTAGTAATTGTTTGAAAAACAACACAAATATTTAATTACTATATATTTTTTTATTCTTATTATTTTTTTTATTATTATTTTTTTTATACAATTATTTACTTAAGGGTGCAAAATTGGCCAATTCTGTCGATTTCACCACCCCAACGATGAATTTTGAGTAAATCTGGCTTCGGAATCGTATTCAGCGACCCAAAAAACCCCCTAGGTGCACTCGAAATGCTAAAATACCTTTTTTTGAAGAAAATACAATGGAGATTTCGGGCCATTTTCGCCCCAATGGGTGAGGTTGGGGTTCCCAAGAGGTTTTAAGGTATATGAATGATCCTGAGAACCTCCTGAAGCTAATGCAAAAATAATTTTTTATTCGAACGTACATGTTTTTTTTTAATTTTCCGGTTCATAGCCTGGACTTATTATTGGGTTTAGAATATCAAAAGTTTTCAAAGTGTACTTGATAAATTATAAGTACCAGATGCAATAAAAAACATAGAATTTATTAATTAATATTAATTAACATATTCGATACTAGCTCAGCATTATTCATCATAACCAATTTAATCTTCATATTAATTATTCAATGAAGCTGAATTGAATTTATAGTTCTGTCCACCTGCTTCCAAGTTTTATGTATCACAATATGAACACTGAAATAGAATCCAACAATTTCTAAAATATCTTACATGTTAAAATATGCAGCTTTCAGCTTGGGCTGGCTTCTGCCAATGCAAAATCAAACTTAAAATTATTACTGGTTGGAGCAAAATGAAAGCTACCATTGGTTGCATTAACTAGTTGCTGTACGTTTTCATCTGTTAACTGGTCCATTTCTGAGGATTCAACAGGTTCATTTTCTTTAACATCAAAATTAAATTTGAAGTCATTGCCAGAAGATAATGCTGATTTCTTTATGAATTGGGATTTCTTACTTGGTATACATGTTCCAACAACAATTTTTTGGTGTACTGGAAAAACAAATGAATCCATGAGTTTATCGGTTTTAGACGATATTAAAATGTTATTGCATGCTTAAATATCTGATAAAATTGATCTTGTACTCACCTTTAGAAAGCTTCTTACTATCAGCTGCCATTTTTTCTCGATAATCACCAAACGATAGTCTCATAACTTGTCTTTTTTTAATCATAGGAGCAGAATTGTTCATCAAGGTATTCAAAGATTTCGTATGGTCCTGAACTACGGTTGTGAGTCATAATAATAGTATAAAATAATTCAAAGGTATATATACTTTGCCTAGGATTCAATTTTCCAGAGTCCAAAGATTTCCTCAACTGTTCAATACACCAGCACAGTTCAATTTGGAATGCCTGTTCTAGATCAAGATTAGCTAGCTGACTAGTAGTATTCGAAATCACGTCACTCTTTTGACGCTTCGTGTCTTTACGTGATTTTTGTACTTTTATTTGGGACATAATGAATCAAAAGATGAAAGTGTAATACAAAAACGTAAGTAAAAAATGTTTATATACCAGTACCACTATTATTTACACTTATTCTTATATAGGTTACGCATAGAATCCATAGCTTACGCTTGCCATAGAAGTACGATAATTATACAGCATAGAATTTACTCTATATCTATACCACGGTCGTACATACAGGTCTGGGGACTCTAGGCTGTTTCCTATGTGAGAAGTGTGTCCGCTAAGCGTCGACTGTCGCGTAGTACCAAAAAGGATGGCGCAGTGGTCGAAATTCTCTGACAACTGTCATTCTTAAATAAATAAGTAAACCCAAGGAATACCTGCGTCATTAGAAACAAATTACCAAATCGTGCATTGTGCCGAAATGCAAAACGGGATACAAAAGTGTAAAGCAAGAAACTTCTGTTTTTAAAGTGCCGAAAGATGCGGAAATGCGAAAAAAGTGGATGCTTGCGATTCCGGATAGAAATCGTTTTAACGAGGTCTTTTATGTGTGCGTCATGTATAACGAAAAAGGGGAAGTTATTTTTAAGGTGAGTAATACATTTTGACAAGTGTAACAGTTCTATTCCTTTCTCAAATCAGAATACTTAGTAACACTGCTTGCGATTCCGGAAAGAAATCGTTTTACCACTTCGAGATTCAAGCGCTAGCTAGTGGCTGAGCGAGGGACTACGAGTTTGGCGACGCGTAAGAGATCCATGTCAAACACACGAGTCCCCAGACCTGTATGTACGATCGTGCTCTATACCTATACTAGAGCACTTAAAACATGTAGTGCCCTACCTATACTATAAGCGTGAGCGCTCTTCTAAAGCTTTGTAGTCAGATCCACAGCTATGTTCTGTCGCCAGAGACCCTCTCTGACCAGTAGGAATATATATTTGTACTTCCTGAACTGGATAGGTGTTACCACGGTCGTACATACAGGTCTGGGAACTCTATGTTTGACATGAGTCTCTTACATGTCGCCAAACTCGTAGTCCCTCGCTCAGCCACCAGCTAGCGCATGGATCGAAGTATGGCAACAATCACATTATAGTAACTAGTAAAATAGTTTTTCTCGTAACGCAATATTTACTATTCTGATTTGAGAGAGGAATAGAACTGTTACTCTTGTCAAAATGTATTACTCACCTTAAAAATAACTTCCCCTTTTCTGTTATACATGCTCGCACACATAAAAGACCTCGTTAAAACGATTTCTTTCCGGAATCGCAAGCATCCACTTTTTTCGCATTTCCGCATCTTTCGGCACTTTAATAACAGAAGTTTCTTGCTTTACACTTTTGTACCCCGTTTTGCATTTCGGCACAATGCACGGTTTGACGGTTTCGTAATTTTTTTCTAAAAACGCCGGTATTCCTTGTATTTACAAGTCAACAATGACAGTTGCCAGAGAACACGGTTGCATACGTGCCAGAGAACATCCCTCGACTCATGCGCCACCCTTTTGGTACTACGCAACAGATGACGCTTGGCGGACTGGACTCACTTCTCACATAGGAAAAAGCCTCGAGTTCCCAGACCTGTATATATGACCGTGGTCGAAAGCGCCGCCGAAGAAAAAATATATAGAACGGCTTATGTATCCTTGTTTACAATCCAACATGGCTGGTTTTGTTTACTTACCTAGGGTAAGGTTAAAACTGGATCTCATCGGGCAGTTCCGTGTATATCCGTTCATTTGATTCATTGAACAATTGAAGATGCTTTTTTTTATTCATGGTTCCCATTCTAGTTCATTTCATTGGAAATTATTTTGAAGAATGTTTCAAACAATGTGGATATTCGAATTTGGGAAGGAAAGAAATATTTGAAATTGCAACTATTTTATTTCAATCAATGTATAATATAATTGTAGTTTAAAAGTAAATAATTCTCTTTTGTACAGTCTTTAAGAAGATACAAACTTCCTAATATACTAAAATTACACACTTGGTGTAAATTGAACCAGTCTCTTTCAAAGGCACTGTTAAGTTACAATTTGCTGAATAAAAAGAAAACGATTAATTCGACATAAAATGCACAACGGTAACTTTTTCCAATGCAGAAAAAAATTTGATATCACATGATTACTTTTTCCAAGAAAGAACCACAAAATTGATGGTAGTATGGTTATATAAAATTATTCGAAAAATTTCATTAATCGTAAGTGTATAAAAATTAAATAGAAAAATGTAATATTATGTTCTACCAAAATTCAAAATTAATTAGAATTCCTTCTTTTCAATTCCACCTGAAATTATTATTCAAGTTCCGTGTTCAAACTCTTGATAACCTTCGGCTCCCGTGAAGATCACGTCCACCCATATCCTCATTGATTCAGGAGATGGTGCCATCAAATAATAAACTCTTTCATGTGTTTTTACTATGAAAGTCAATTGTGGATTGGGTGATTTCACTATTTTTGAGTGATCTAAATAAACTTCTTCGATTGCCTGGAGTAGAAAAAGCATGTAAGACACAATAAGTATCAGAATTATTATCCTATATTAATAATAAATAGAAAACTTCTTTCCAAATATGTAATATTCAACTTGTAATAAATAATGTGAATTAACAAAATCTACCATTATTCAATTTGGTGATTTTTAAATTGGAAAATATTTTTTTTTGAATAAACTTTATTGAGGCAATGATTTTAGAATTATTTATTACTCTGGGAAAATTTTTGCATATTTTTATAAATATACATCTCGGAGAATTTTATTTCATTTATTAGGTGTTTTTTTTTGATCAAAAAATAATTAACCTTTAAGATTGAATCGATCTGTTCATTACGTTCTGATATTTCATTTTGAAAGAAATAAAAATACGATTACTTTCTTAAAAATCACTACACTCGATTGCAATTTAAAATGTCGATTTTCAAAAATGTACAACATTGTAATGAAATTGCAATAAAACAGTTTAATAAATGTAGTTATATTTGACAAAGTCATTGCATTTTTTATTTCTTTAAGTCACTGCTTTCAGTGGCAAAGCTAGAAGGGGCTTGGGGGGAAATCGCCCCGAGCGGCGCAACGGATAATGATTCAGGGAACGGCAAATTGTTTATACTCAACTGAAAGTAATATTGCAAATATTGTATTTAATAGACGGCGGTTAGTACAATAATATAAAATCAAAGATAGTGATGGTGAACTATTTATTTTATGAAAATCCGTTTTAATAAAATGAAATAAAGCAATTTTTTGTCTAATTTCCACAAGAGATTCTATTTTTCAATAAACACGCCATGTTTTCACCACTTAGCCCGATATTATTAGATATTTTTATAAATAATCTGGAAAAATCTATTATGAACAATTTTTGAACACAAAAACATATCCTTTTCTGGTACCTTTATGTTGACGAGATTTTAGTAGGTTTCCAAGGTTCCACTAGACACGATAAATCAGTTTTTACACTTCCTAAATAACCACCATAACAATATAAAATTCACTGCTGAAATCAAGAACAACAGTTCCATAAACTTTCCGGATTTGACAATTTCTAAATAAAGTAAACTTTCATACAATATTTATAGAAAAGACACCTTCACTGATGCGACCATTCCTATGACATCTTTTAGTCATATTAGTTATAAATTAGCATCTTATAATTCAACCACCGAGCTTTTACTATCCCTCTATCAGAAAAAGATTTCAAGACAGGAATCAGTACAATTAAATAGATAGCTTTAAATAACAATATTCCTATTCCATAACAGAAACATGCATGTTTTAGTTATGTTTGCGAATTATCAAACAGTATGAATAACTATTTTTCAAAATTTAATACAACAACTTTTTTTTCTATAGGCTTGAATCTGAGCAAATTACTATTTAATGCCAAAGAAAAAACAGACAAATACAAAAAATCCGGTATCTACAGGATTGAATGTGGTGAGTGCCCAATGGCCTATGTTGGGCAGACGGGTCGGAATTTTGAATTACGTTTCAAAGATAGTAAATCGGCAATCTTATAACATATTAATATTTCAAATCATAAAAAAAACAATAGATAATCTTAAAATCCTTCATAATTGCAATAAAGGGATGTCAATGAATCTGTTGGATAGTTTGGAGATTAACAAACTGGGTAAAAACCCAAAATTCAATACACTTAATAGGCAATAGGACCTTAATCCCTCACCAATACTGAATCTGTGAACTTTATGTATAAATAAATCTACCTGATGTTTTTATATTCACTTGATGATGTAAAAGTCGAAACCCGTCGTGGTTGTTGAAGAATAAAATCTCTCGTGGAAATTAGACAAAAAATTGTTTTATTTCATTTTATCAATATAAAATCAAATAGAACTTAAAACCACTTTAATATCCATAATTTGTTCATATTAAGCCAACTAACACTACAATTTCCAAAATGTATTACCTGAAAGTATGCACCACCTCTCGGCTTTTTCTCACTCTTATCAGAATAATAAGAAAACGTATGTTTATTCCTATCAAAGACGAACCACCGTCTGGACCATCCGTTGAGTTTTGACCCCCTCTTATGCAGAAATCCTCGGCAAGTACTCGTGTTGATTATCACATGTGGACATAATACCACCTGGTGACCTGCAGATTCAATGTGTCTGCGAAGATCCAGCTCAGAATCACGTATTGGGAGGTACCTTGTTAGTGGTCGCTGTTTATCTATGTGAGGTTTTACTCGTTTCCGGTTTAGAGTACCCGCCTCTAAACTCATCTCACTAACTTCGGACAAAGGTCGTTCGATGTTGCGATCTTCATTTTCATTACGTATCTGAAATAATTGAAAACTCATTTGAGCACCTTCTAAACAAATAGATAATGGGAGAACATATTGCTACATTTGATCCACAGAAGTGAACGAAAGCTATTTTTCTAACAAAAGTGAATGATCAATTGATCACGATCATTCACTTTACAGCAAGGAAAAGGAAATTATCGAATGTAATTTATTTCATTACAGCTTCTCATGTGAAAAAGCGGGCTCAAAATAATAGTAGAATAGAAATAAGTAAAAATAGCAGGTACTTTGTATGTGTCACGCTCTAATAGAAATATGGTCCACTTAACTTGAACGTAGACGAATATATTTAATCAGAATTGTTATGAAGAAAGTAAAAATAAATATGTCAATATGGACAGAGAGATAAATTTGAATATCGGTTTTTCTTTTCATTTCTGTTATTTATTACTTAAATATTAGTATTATTTTGCTCAAAATATATTGTAAATCGTTCCTGCTCGTTTGCAAACCGTAGCCATTTCCGTTTCTTTATGTATCCAACTGAATACATGAAATCATGTCAAAAACATGCTAGACATCAACATCAAGTGATTAGGAACATGCTGGTAAATAAAACGATGTTTTATGTTGAGAAATTAAACAAAGATTTTCACTTTTCGGGGATACTGAGCGTTCTACTAAAGCCATAAATATACCAGCTGATTTAATATACCAGGTGTTTCAAATTCGACTCTCATCATTGGGATTTTGGACACTATAAGATAAATAATTTTATCCAGATATATAAGAATGCAAGGCGAGTTAGCGCGACCAACCAAATAGATTTTTTGGAAGATAGCCAATCATGACAAACCATTTTTTAAATTATATGTTTGTAATTATGCAGATGTTCATTTGATGTGAAATTCAAACATGATTTATTGTTTTTTATATTTTGAACCAGTATGTACATTTAGAAAGTTCTCGTGAGTTCATTCGTGTAACATATTATTATACGAATGAACTCACGAGAACTTCCTAAATGTACATACTGGTTCAAAATATAAAACTATAAATCGTGTTTGAATTTCACATCAAATGAACATTTTTGTGCAAAATCCTGACCCTGACCTTCAGTCATGCATAAAATAAACTAGTTCATCAATGCTTCAAATTTGGTTGCAATTCCAATTGAGTGAAAGGATAAACGAAACTACAAACACTAGATACGAGGGCAAGAAAAGTACCTGAAAAATGAAACGAGAAATGATTTATTTGGTCAAAACTAATTTTCTTTTTCAACATAATCTCCTTATAGCCCGATACACTTCGTCCAACGTTTTTAAAAATTTTCGATCCCTTCCAAATGATACGATTTCGGCAATCCTTCAAAATAGGCGAAGACCTCAACGTTGGAGCCAAATCTCTTTCCGCCGAGCCATAGGAAATAGATAAAAATCGCAGGGGGCCAAATCTGGAGAATATGGTGGATGACGAACCAATTCGTTGGGCAATTCATTCCATTTTACTATTTCGACTGAGGAACTGAGCGCCGGTGCGTTCTCCTGGTGGGAGACCACCAAAAATTTTTATATTATTTTTATTATAAGTAAGTTTTGCCCGTTTAAGGGTTAAACAACTAAATTGATTCATAAAGGCAGACGACAACATTATAATCAAATATCAATTGAACAGATTAATGAAGGATCGGGACAACATTAATAATCAGGTACAATTGCGGTGTTTAACTTGGAAATACTAATCCAAGATCAGATAATAATTAGGCAATTGAAAATCAGACATTAAATATTACAAGTTACAAATCAAATATTTTAAAGAAATTATATGAAACAAATGAAATTCGATAAATAAAGGAAAATGAATTTTAAGATAAATTATTCGTTTAATCAAGAATTAGAACTTCAATTCTATAAGCTGTAAAAAGGATTCGAACAAATTTACAATTCCAACCTGATAAAAAACGATACTTATTCTGTAACTCGTCAATTAATCGGGATCGAAGTCAAGATTTACCAGTTCACCTTGAACAACTTGGTTCCTCAACCCGCATCTCTGGCTACAAAGAACTCGACCACGAGGGGTACAAATTTCAGCTTGGAAAAGGTATCACAAAATTACGAAACTGGTTCGATATGTGATTGAAGTCTAACAAAATCAAAGAGAATGGAACTAAAATATGAAGTTAAAATAAAAGCAAGATGATGAAATGAGATGAATGATTGTGGTGGGACTATCCGCAGGTATGTCGTCCACTAAGAGAATTTCCAAAAATATCTAGTCAATCGACAACTCTATATCAAACCAAACTTAATTATAACAATATTTAAACGATTATAAAGTTGTCGTTGACTAGATTTTTGGCCGATATATAAAAATGCGGCAGCTTTCGTTTCAAATCGGCGTCGAATCAATTGATACCGATAGCGTTTGCATCCCAAAAAACTGTCGCCATGACTTTGTTGGCCGATAAACCCACTTTGGCCTTTTTCGGCTTCGCTTCGCCAGGACAAGTCCACTGTTTCGACTATTCTTTGGTCTCGGGTGTGTTGTGATGGATCCATGTTTCGTCCACGGTTACGAAACGGCGCAAAAAGTACCTTTTATCGCGCTTGAACATCGCCAGACAGTTAGAGAGCAAATGCGGTACCCTTTTGGCAGATAGCTTTCTCATATTCAAAAATGCATGCAAAATGTTCCGTACCCATTCGGTTGTGATGCCCATAGCCTCAGCAATCTCGTGCACTTTAACTACCCGATCGTCCAATATCATACGATGGATTTTATAGACGATTGCTGGCGTTGTAACCTCAATTGGACGACCAGAACATTCGGCGTTCTTTGTGGTCATACTACCACAGCGAAAATTAGTAAATCACTTGTGAATCGTTCCAATCAATGGTGAGGAATCCCCATAATGTTTAACAAGCGATGATTTGGTTTGCGTAATTATTTTTCCACGCAAGAAATAATGTTTAATCAAGACGCGAAATTCACTTTTTTCCATGTTGACAAAAATCTTCAAGGCTACTTGCTTTCGATGAACGTTAAAACAGAACTGAATGACATATCAGTCTGAAAATTTCAATGCGTTCTAGTTAAAGATGGTACATCAGAAATGTCACTTGGGATTTTCGATTGTGGCGCCATCTGTTTTATTTTTCGGGGGCTTTTCACCTTGCCCTCGTATCGTTATTCTGGCTTTCTGTATACTCTATTCCGCCTGTCATACGATCGTTGGACGAAGTGTATCGGGCTACAAGGAGATTATGATGAGAAATAAAATAAGTTTTGACTAAATAAATCATTTTTTGTTCAATTTTTCACCTTGCCCTCGTATATTCACTGTAACAGTCAATTATGGATCTTCAGTAATTCTGTAATGGTGTATGCGGTTATGCATGATAATGTTCAACCGCATGTATCAAGAGTAGCGCAGCAACAACTTGAAGAAGTTGAAATTGCTACAATGGTCAAGCTGAGAAGTCCAGAGTTCAACACACAAGAACACTTATTTATGGGACATGATGGCGAGGCGGATCTTCTAAATACAATAAACGATATTTTTTTGAACATTTGGAATGGGAACAACCAAGATCCAATAAGGACATTAATTTTTAGCATGAGAGATCGTTGGTAATAAATGCTGGAAGAAGAAATAGTCGACTTAAATTATGCTTTTTAATATTAGAAATTATTGCACTTTGTTGCTTTCTTAAAAATGGATTATTTTTTAATTTTAAAATATTTTTTTATATAAAATGTCATATCATATTCGTTTTAAATGTTCAAGGCATAATGAATACAAGGAAAACTAACACATAAAATATTGAAATTTGTGCTTTATTAATATTTTACTATTCAATTCGAGTTAGTTTATGTGTATCAAATGTCAAAACAGTAGAAATGCTAATCTACTTCATTAGCCAAGATTCCAGATATGGGATTAATTTTACTAGAATGTAGTGGCAAAATTAATACGATAGATTTTTGGTGAAAGAGTTTTTAACCAAAATACAATAGTTTGCATCAGCACACTATTATTCGCCATTTTTATTGATAAATAAACATATTTCAAAATTCAATTCTCTCAAAAATCAGTCATAACTGACACCTTTCTCCACATTAAACATTGGAAGATCACTTACACTATATCCAGAATGTCTATTATTGTTTTTATTCCTCCTATAGCCAGCACGAACATACGTCATCCACAACGACATCTTCCAAAAAATTAAATTGAATATCTCACCGTGTTATATCAGTAAAGTCTCAAAACGAGTTTGATCAACTTTAATGTGCTTAGGATAAGTTAATTTCCATTTATTCACCTCGAAAACTAACGTTGCAGATATAAAACAAGCGGTTGAAATTAACGAACGTTTACAAATGACTAATCTCGAAGTGAACTTGGGAAGCACCCAGTGCGTTTCCCGAATATACAGAATTAACTGAAAATCCGAGAATCGGAGACAGATCGGCTTGGGCAGGTTGTAATTTCGAAGGATTTAAAATGCTGTAGGTTGGGTAGGAGGAACACGGATATTTATACAACCGTATCTTAAACGATTATACAGGTTGATGCATAATCGTAGCTGGGGGTTCGACGGGCAGCATGTTAAGCCGAATTTTATTACTCGGGTCACTAGACGTCTAGTGCGCGAGGGGTTAAACAGGTATAAAGAAATTGAAATTTTAGAGATTTATTTTGCCTTTTCAATGTATGTAAATATATTGAAATTGTTGAATGTTTAATTTTTATAGCTTTAATCTAATAATGCAAAATTTAAACTTCAGATTTTAGAAAAGTATGTCCTGTTTCTAGAATATATTTAGAGAAAGTAAAATCTGTTTTATAAAGTCTAAAGGATGTATACATATTCCTTATATTCATTTCCTATATACGATTTGATTTCCCAAATTGAAGTTATCACACTCTGAACTTAATAGGTTCAATGAACATTAGAGATGCTCCAGAGTTTCAAAAACAAGTTCCACATTTGCAGATCATTTTTAAATTATAACCATTCCTTCCCTGTAATAGACATATCACATATACTATAGATAAGAAAAAATCACCCGTATCCACTAAAAATACTGTTTATGTACTGAGGACTTTTCAAGTAGCCATCATCAGAGTTTACTCTGAGCTTGTGGTCATATTTTATGGTTTCCGATAGCTTGGGTTCGAAACTTCAAGCGGAAAAGTTATCATAGGTTAGTTTGTTAAATATATTTTTTCGAAATACTACGTTAATAGGCTATTTGAAAGTTTGTTTTTGTAATTGATTGATTTTCTTTCTTGCCCTTGTATACATGCATTATTAAAGTGCATGCTGCAAGTGCACTCCTCCCGAACATGCATTCTCAAATAATAATAATCTTTATTTTCTTGTTAATATTACATGGAATGTATAGGAATAGTCAAAGTTAAAGAGCATTACCTATGATAAAATGTCTTAATTAAATGCCTAAAAAGCAGAGTGCGTATATTTGAATTTAAAATAATAAAATTCAATATAAATCCAACATGATATAAAAGTAATATTAGGATTTAGCATGTTCACTACATTTACTCAAAGTATAAAAAACATTTTCCAGTAGGAAGGACCAATCTTAAAAGAGGAGATAGAATCACAGTTTTTAATATGATCTGGGAGGTTATTGAATAATTTGCCACCCATATGGCTCAATGAATTTTGTTGATTTTTGGAGAAAAATGTTTCATGTCTAGTTTGTTTAGGAAGGCATATTCAAAAATCTTTGAAAATACAGAAGATAGCGCCACTGGCCTGTAGTTTACCATTTTTTTACTATCATTCTTTTTATGAATTGGTACTAAATAAGTGATTGGTTCGATAATAGTACTCAAACATTTTATTATTATAAAATTTGGTACGTCATCCGGTCCTCATGATTTTTTGTTTTTTAGTTTATTGTTCAACAGATTGTATAGTTTTACTGATGCAAATAGTAACAAAAACAGCCCAGTGATACTGTATACTTGTACACATGAAGATTGATCTTAGTTACTTAGTAGCGTCACATTTTATTAAAAAGAGTTCACATTGTCTAGTTTCTTCTAGATTTACAGGATTTGCTGGATACTCCGATATCCTTTTACCAACAAAGCGACAGCGAGTTTTGTGTATCTACCTGAACAATACGTACCCATAGAAGTAGTGTAACCTGTCCAAAAAAATGCGATTACTCTGTGGCAATAGCAGTGGCAGTTCATGTGACAGCAACTGTCTGTAGACCAGATTATACCGGGATATCAAAAATTATCTTGGTCAAGGGTGGTTGTTGAATCCAAAACGTGTGTCTTACTTTACGTTATCAAAACTTGTGTCAAATTAATTAATTTGAAGTTTCTAAGAGTGAAAAATTTCGCAATTTTATACGAATGTTATAAGCGCTTTAGACTTCGGGATTTTCACGTGGCCTATCGAAATTAGAAGGTTCAAATTGTATGAAAACACAATTGCATGAACGCCAGACGTCCTATGTAATTAGCTACGAACGTATCATTTTGACATATGCCTCGAGGAGCTCGCTACGCGTCAGTTAGAGTTTATACTTTTTACCTCGATCTTGTTAATTTGGGTCCGTTTTTTTGCCCCGTGCGGCCGGCGCCAGTTGTAATAAAGTTTTTTCGGCTATAGGCCGCTATCTTTTAACCGCTTTTGGGTATATTTTGGTAGCTAGAAAATTCCCTTTGGTACGTAGCACGTAGCTGAGACCTGAGAGTACCTAATTCTATTTTAATTAAATTTTCCTATTTAATCGACATTTTGGGGCCCGAGACTATGCTATTCAGTTGGCCCCGTTCATAAACTAACGACATGAAGCGAAAACCGCATGCGAAAAGTCCTCGTAAGGACGTTCTATGTTCCGAAGATTTGCACTTTTCTAACTCGCGAGCTACGCGCTCCTCACGTGAACGACATTCGATTTATCGAAAATTGACCAATTTAAAACAGTTTTTGACCCTGTTTGTGGCTATTGCGACCTTGTAAAAGGTTCAAAGTTAACATTTCGTTTTACATTTCACAACCACCCTTGACCAAGATAATTTTTAATTTGTAGGTACGTAACGTAAAGTAAGACTCACGTTTTAGATTCCACAACCACCCTTGACCAAGATAATTGTTGATATCCCGGTATTATAGTGTGAATAGTTTCGAAAATCAACCTGGCAGCAGGTGTCAGTAAAAACATAGAGTTGTGAAATACATTTTTGAATAAATTTTCAATGTAACATAGAATATATTATAAAATTTGTCAATCATTTCCAATATATTTTCTGTTCATGCAATCATTTACATTTGACCCGCAGGAGTCTATTTTGCCACCAAAAGTGAGGGGAATCACGTAACCACTTGATCACAGCTTTCTTGGTTTTAATTTATTATGTTAGTTATTAAGAAAGCTACTGAATAGATATTACAATCGTAGATTTAACACATGAAAGTGTCCGAAAGCGGTAAACAAAAGAGGGTGAGGGAAGTTAGTGATCTACGGATCACTTAATTTTACCAGATTACGTTTCATGTAGTACTGGAACGAATGTTCAAAATCTGAGTAGATGAGGTTTTAATAAAAAAGAATAGCCAATGAATTACCGAACCATTTTGAGAACGGAGCACCTACTGTTACTGCTAATAGTTACCAAATTGATAGCTTCAATGATGAATTTTTAGATAAATTGAATGAGTGTCCTACTTTTCTGAATGCTTATCTGACTATAACTTGCCAGATGACGTAAAACAATTGCAAAATGTATATTTACATTCAAACACTCGATCTGGAAGCATATGCTTCACATTCATCACAGATATGTGTTATTTTAAAGTTAACATATTAGTAATTATTAATATTATGTATGTTGTTGAATCTATATTTCACGTACTTTCCAGCTTATTTCATATATTTTATTTATTTTTAAATATTATTCTAACTTCTGAATTATGAATGAGAGTTTTAAATAGACTAATAGCTAACAAAGCTTCGCACTAGAAAATTAGAATGGGAATAATTTTTAAATAGAGACTCCATTTTTGGTTCGTTATTTTGTTTCAAGCTAGGACTTCAGATCCTATCAGAGTAATTGGAGGAAATGGTATTTGTCAGGGTGTGATAATAAAAGACTGGCCCAATGGTTCCCAGCTAGGTTCTAGGGTTTATTAGTAGAGTTTATATTGGCATTATCTCTGGAAATAACTGGGTCCAGGATCGTATAGGAGAATCACACACATATGATTATAAAATGTGATGTATCTTTAATAGGTACAATGGTCGTCACTACATTGCACTGTGACTTATTGTAACTTAGACTATAAATATTCTCTTGTTACTCTTATTTCTTCTCCTTAACTACTCAACTAGTTTATCGCTGACTACAAGCAATCCATATCCTTTTTTGTTATGTTGTCCTAGATATATAAGTAGTAGTTAGGGTTTCACAGTGCATGAAAATGACCAGCAATCTGTCATGTTATACAATGATTGTCATCGATAGTAGCCTTGCAACTGTCAGCATTGTTGATAAGTTGTATCAACAAGGTAACAATGTATATCGTACGTGCCTTATTCAAGGTTATGTATATTTATATAATACATTCTTCCTATTCCTGTGGTGATTGGAATGATAGGAATAAGGTATACTTGTATTTATGGGATTGAAGTAAATATAGTATATGATTCCTTTACTACAAGGGGTTGTTTTTCAAACAAGTGAAGTTTTCACTAGCCAAGTTACATGCAGCTTAATCTGACACAAAGTTTAGTAATAATTATGCAACCATAGGAGATATTCTGAAATCGTATATAATAGTATATTATACAACGAGCATACTAGGGTGGCTATTATTCACGTGGATGAAGTAAATCATCCAAGTGAATAATAGCCATAATATGCAAGTAGAATACTATACTTTTTCCACAACCCATGAATATTACTTTGATACTAATAAACTTTGCTGTTGAAACAAGTCGAACCAACAAATTGTTGACGTTTCAAATTAAATTCGATCTGACTTGACGTTTCTTAACACGCTCTCTTTTTATCGTATTTGTCTAGAAAAATGTCTATCATGTTTGTCATATTGATGGTAGTGAATAATGATTTCATTATTCACTAGTGATTAATGGATATCATTATGCTTGAGGAAACACATGCATTATGCATGTTTTATACAATAGTCGTGGACAAAAAGTTTTTAATTCAAAAAATCAAATAAGTCGTATAGATCGTTTTTAGAAATTTTCAATAATCGTTTCATCTAAATTAAATATTTCATCATGTTAAACCTGGAATCAAAAGACAAAAGATTCCCATGGAGCAAAACAATATTTGGGCGAGTCCACGATTGTGGTTCAGTTCTTAAAATAGTTTAAAATGATTTACGACGTTACTAAAATATACAACATTTAATGAGGGCAATGATAAACGCTGGCAGAATCACAAACTTTAAAGATTCGTGAATTGTGTAATTCATAATCTATTGAAATAATGAATTGGATCCAATGTGTTGAACTTGACAGAGGTCTACAAACTGTATTCTAATAGTCGATGTCGACAATAATCTAAATTTCAAGTACATGGGGGTTTCCATTTGATAAACAACAATAGCGTGTCATGAAGATGATTAGGTAGGTTCAAAGTTCCACAGTTCATTGACCAATAGAACGTGATTGTTAGTGGTACGTCAAAGGTAAACCGCAGTTTTTGAGATATGTCCTCCTAGATATTGAAAAAATCCGTATTGCCATTGTAATGAGTTTTATCATTTTTCCATCGATTTCCATAAAATTCAGTAATTGACTATTATTGCAGCACGAAGGGATTGAAAATACCAAGGCCAATTTTACTTGTTGGATATATTAAAATTGTATCTTACTAATTTTGTAATTTTTCTAAGATTAGATACGGTTTTGAAATGAAGGGAACACGATTTGTTTTATTTTCTGAGAAAAACATTTTACAATTCGATTTCTTCATTGACTTTAATATTTCAAAACTGAACTTAATATCTATAAAATTAGGTTTTTATAGAAAATAACATTCACGGCATTTCATTTTACAGTATTTAAGACACCGATTGAAAATTTCGGGTATTAATTCTAAAGATACGAGTTGATGATGAAAAATAGAACACTGTTTCGAAAATTCAATAATGCCACTTTTCGTAGGGAAAATTGCTGTGGTAACGTGATATTTGTTTTTTAATAACTTCAAATAGGGGAGAGATATGAATCAAAATAGAGTTAAATAAAATAAATTATGTTGATTATTCGAAAAAAATGTCAATGTAACATAGAGTATATCCTAACGTCTGTCATTAGCGGTATCTAAATCAATGCAAATATGTTTTCTGTTACTACAATCATTTACATTTGACCGAAATGTAATGAGTGCTATTTGCTAACTAAAGTGAGATTTTTATTAACTATGTGCCGACTGCACATGAAGACATGGTAGAATATTTGTCAATTGAGTTGATAGAAACCCAGCACCAATATGGCGTAGCCGATACCGTTTTGAACAACATATGGCACCTCCCCACCATCTAACCTCATTGCGTTGAACTATACTTTATTTAGTATACTTCAATGATCTGTGGTATCATGGAAGTAAAGTTATATGATTTCAATAATTTAGACTGTTCATGTAACAGCTGTGTCAGTATAAAACAGTTGTGAAATAAATTATTTAGAACATTTGAATAAAATTTTAATATAACCGAGTATAATTCAACTTTTTTTCCTGTCTAATCATTTACAATATACTTTATGTTCCTACAGTATACATTTGACTCTCAGAAGTTCCCGAAAGCGAAAAATTGTGTTAAATAAAGTGAGGAAAGTTAGTGATCGACCTACTTAGTCTTCATCCAGTTTCAATGGTCTGAGAATCATTCCTTATATCGATAATCCATTATTATCAATGATATTGTAGTAAGTGAGTAATTTGGCATTGGCATTGTGATATTTGGAAATGGTTCAAATGGAAATAGATAGTATAACAGAAATCTTTCTGAGAAAACGAACCGTTACCAAGAACACGATTAAAAATTGGAGAAACGTGGAGTGTAAATTGTTTACGTAGCTGAGGGGTGTGAATTATAAAGACCAATGAATTTCACTGGATTTCTAACAAAAGTCTCAGTAGTAAGTAGTAATTGAAACAGATAGCGATTGATATAATAAACAGGAAAGTCTAACGTGCGGATAGGATGTAAATATTTTGACGAAACGTACACGGAACTATCGATAGCATTGGCTAGTGCACACACATCAGTTAGAAGTACACTGAAACTTGACACATTGCATACAAAATCCGTGAACGATGTTGCAGCTATTTCTAATTTCAATGCTTTCTGCGAAGTAAAGTAACAAAGAATAGTATATAGTATAACATTAAACATGCTGCAAAATAAATGTGAATTAGGCCAATCTACATTGTACGAGCCACATTGAAATCGCCCTGCACCGTTATGGCATCCCTCAGAGTTAATCATGATCTTCAATAATTGATAGACATCTATAGAGCCCACGAAGCTCCATTCCCATAATCGACAGAAAATTTAAGGAGAAATACAATTTTCAAAACAATATCTTTGTTCGAATTAAGAATTAATGTAATAGCTATTAATCATTTAAGATATTAAGAATTTAAATTTAAACATTTTCCCTCTAGACTTCTTCTGAATAACAATTATGTTGCGTTGCAACAGGACATTAACAACTAATACCGCAGAAACAGGTATTTATTTATTTACAATATGTATTCGAACTCTTCAGAAAATCCCCAGAGTAATAAATCATTCCTAAAAATTATTTCTTCTCTGCATAATTAAACAACATCCTTGACCCACACCCCTTTTCTAGTGCTCTTACAATTTGCAATGCAACCACTCACCCTCAGTAAAATCATAATCAATATTCATTTATTCCCTTCCTCCCTTAGAATATTCTCTAACGAATTTTGTAAAATAATATATAACACATATTTCAACTATTAATAAATTCCACTTATCCAGCACTGTAAGAAGAATGTATGTAGCTATTAATTGCTTAAAATTTCAAGTGCTTGGAAAAGTTAGAAGTAAAATAAATAGCATCCAATATTCAATGCATCTTTCTTTCAACGGCATATTGTATACATTGTACATTTACATTACTATCATAACAAATTTCGTATCACCATAATATATAAAACTGCGACGTCTAGCAAACATTAAAACATGAAATGACAAATGGGAGATAAAGGTACGTACATAAATGTTGTATAAAATATCAAACATGTGTAGAAAACTCATTATCGGATGATTTACTGCACGCTACTTTTGAAAAAAATAGCAGTCATTAATTTCAGGCCAATGTTCTGCAACAAAACATGTTCAAAATGATCTAAATGATGAATTTTAAAATGGAAAAGATTTAGTAAGAATATTTAACAATAAAGGTTTACTTCGTTATTTATCAGTGAATTTATTTAATAGACTTTAATAAGTACGAAATATTTTCATTAATAATAAATAGGTTTCAACCTTTACGGAACATATGATTATAAAAAACCATAACTAATGACAATTACAAGATTTTAGACATTCAGAATAAAAGTACTAAATTAAATTTGCTTGAAAATAATAAATATAAGAAGTCCGATATCCTGTTGAACGGTCGACATGTACATAATAATTCACCCTTGTTAAATTTGTATAATTACGTTTTCTGTTTGCTATCAGTTTATGGTTTAATCCCGCAATTAGGTAAAATTCCAAGTACCATCTATCTATTCTAGGATCATTAAAGTTATATGACAGGTAATGATTTTATAGTAAGTTAGTACTTTGTAATATTTGTTTGATGAAGCTATGGTGTTATCGAAACTACATTTATTTATTAAACTAGTGAAAATCTAATTTTTAATAGTTATTTTATTTAAATTCGAAATAATCACCCTTATCTACTAAGGTTATTATTAAAGTACGAAGGACCTTTCAGCTACAAAGTAGCCATCATAAGAGTTTACTCTGATTACCAAGATTAGAGACAGGTTAATGTATTGGACGTAATTTAAGATTGGCTTTAGTAGACAACTCCTAGCTTTGAGAATACCAGTGTGGAGAAACAATTTGTCAGCATTAATTATAAATTAAATACTGTTGATTAGAAACAATCACCCTTAACCACTAAAATACTATCAAAGTACTGAGGACCTTTGGACTACTAAGTAGCCATCTTCAGAGTAAACTAAATTATTAATCAAAATGTGCCTGTTTAAATACTACTTATTTATTTATTTATGTATTTATAAAGGAGGAATACAAACGGGACTGACCCACAAACAGTATTCGCAGATGGGTAATTTATCATCTCCAGGATAGATCTTTTATAATAATTGGTTTCTTTAGTTAAAATATCAACATTTTTGTAATCAAACTGATGGTTATAATCAAAGCAGTGTTTAGCAAGGGCGGTGGAGTTTTTTAAGTTATTATTTCTTGTGCTATACTTATGGCCGTACATTCTTTTTTGTAAATATTGTTTAGAGATTCCGGTATAAGTTCCATCACAATCTAAACAATTCAATTTATATACTGTGTGGGTTTGTTTATCTTTAGGTATTACAGGTTTTAGATTTGAGAAATATTTCCCAACACAGTTAGTAGGTTTATGCGCAACATTTATATCGTACTTTTTCAAACATTTCTTAATTTTTTCTGAGGTCTCCGGAATGTATGGTAAAGTTATATAATTGTCTGTATTACCTATTGCGTTATTTTTATATGAAGAACCATTATAGATTTTGTTTATTCTCTCTTTAATGATAGGATTGAAGAACGTTTTTGGGTAGCCATTCATTTCTGGTGTATTACGAACCATTTTTAAATTTTTGGGACGGTCTTCTGCGTGGGACAATTTCACCGCGCGGTCTGTAAGGCTGTTAATGACACTTTTTTTATAACAAGCTGCTGCAACGGAATTGAAATGAAGATAACGTTGAGACCAAACTTCTTTAGTAAACCAAGAAGTTTTTATTTCTCCATCTGCATCATGCCTAATGTTCATATCTAGGAAATTTATGTTTTTGTTTACTTCTATTTCACAAGTGAATTAAAGTTTACAGTGGAAATTGTTGAATTTATTAATCACATATTGAACTTTATCGTTGGGAACACACATAAGGCAATCATCTACATATCGTTTAGAGAATACAGGCTGAAAATCTAATGAATTTATAACGGATTCCTCTAGGCATTCCATAACGAGGTTAGCAATGGTAGCTGAAATAGGAGATCCCATTGCTGTGGCGAAAATTTGTCCAAAATATTGCTCACCGTACTGAAAATAAGTGCATTCTAAACAAAACTTTACCGCATTTATAAAATCCGATTGATCAAGTCTAATCAAGAGGTGTGTGGTTTCAAGTACGTCAGAAATCTACATCTGGTTTCGAGTAAATATCAACAAATAGCTTCGAACTTCAGTTGCTTTGAGACCATAGCAATATGCGTTTGTATATTATGAGAATTTTACTGAAGAGTGGATTCTTGTTACAAAAAATTATACTTTAATATTAACGATACAATTTTCGATTGTTCGTGGTTCTGTTCGTTTCGATGGCGTGGGCTTTTTGATTGGAAATTGTGCGATATGGACGCTTGTGCTAATTAGTTTTAATTAACCCCTTTTTACATAATAAGTCTTCTGATGAAGGTCGTGAGACCGAAACGTACGTAAAGACGAAAATTTAAAACAGAGTGTTATTGTGACCTATTTCCCGAGAATTTTTATATAAATTCATACTGGGTTAAGAATCTTTATATTATTGGTGATAGATATAAAAATCAATAAAGAATTCAAGTAATGAATTAAGTACATGTGAATGAAATCAAAATGAAAAAAAATTTAAAATGAAAAACACACTTATACAATTATACAATATATTGTTATGATTTCATTTCATAGACAATAAAAATTTAAAAATAATAACTTACCGAACTATGAAAATCAGAAAAGATCAAATAAAAAATATTTTATGGAATTAAAAACAATAATAAAAGCTAAATAATAGTTAGGATATTAATATTAACAATGTAAAACATAATAAACAACGATGTAATAGTATAAGATGTGATAAACAAGAACTTCAGTGAAAGTGAAGAAACGTTCAGTGTAACGAAATCATAAATCATAAGAAAAATGATTACAAAACTATCATGAGATAGTACAAAACATTGAATAATGTTATAGATGTAAGTTAGGATTAGTAAATTTGAGTTATGTAATGTTAAAAGAATGTTATTGATATAATATGGTATGTATTAGATTTAAGAATAAGTAACTGTCAAGAAAACCATAAATATGGGAATAATCATATTAATAATAACCCAATCATAGGTTATATTATACCAAAGTGTGGGGAAAAATGTAGGCAATATTAATTTAAAAAGAAGGAATCACTAACAATTAAAATAAGTTGAAAATCTCAAATAATTCAAAAAGTAAAGAATACTAAATTCTGATTGGTCAATAGGAATTTCCAATGTCAATCTGGTAACAATGAAGACTTGTGTCAGTTTCACAACAATTAACTTGGCATGCTTGATTTGAAAAGCAATCATCTCATAGGTTGTTTATGACATAAAGTAGCGTCGGTTTTGGAGGCCTATAAAAACGAATCTGAAAGTAAAGAAGTTCAGTTTGCCATTACATCTGTAGACTGAAAGTACTCCTGCAACTCACAAAAATTTCATAACCTATAAAAAAACCAGTGAACGAAAGTGTTCCAAACTTCGATAGGTTCAAAGAAACCAAAGTTAATAAATTTTATATAAAGTCAACGATTATCCAAGTATCTGAATCCAGTAAAAAGGCTGTAATAACCTCCAATTAAGAAGAAATTTCCAACGATTGCCATTCATCAATAATTTAAATAAAGCATCGAAAAGTTTCATGTTTTATCTAAAAGGATAAAACAAAGTATTATCAACAGTTCCTGAGTCTCAAGAAGAAGTAATCCAAATTAGTTACCTGTGATTATTGTGAAAAAGCATAGTATTGTGTAAAAGTGAATCATCAACGAAATTATAAAAGAATTAAATTGAAAATTGCCAACATAGTTAAACACACTTTTGGATATAAACTAAAAGTAAGTTTGTTTATTATATTTCCATTGTAGTATTATTTGTAAATCTGAAAGAAAGATTGTCGTTTGTAATTTTGCAACTATTAATATTGAATAGTTTTGAGGTTAAAGCTAGTTCTATGCTTAGAACATAAAATAAAATTGTAAATTAGAAACCCGAGATAAATAGAGTCATAGAGATTTAAAAATAGAAACTTTTCAACATTCAAAGAATATTGTGTTTAATTCCATAAAATAATAATAATAAAAAAGAGAAAGTTCATTATTATTCATAATCAATAAATTAAAAGCTAGCCGGAAGCATTAATAATAATCAATAAATAAAAATAAACTCAGTAAGAGTTTAGTTAATAATTGTCGCTCAAACGTGAGGCCATTTGAAAAAAGGAATAGAACCGCGTATCAAAATAATTTAAAGAACTAGGTTAATTAAAAAGAAAGTAAAAATGGAAGGAGATAGACAGAGGACTCCAGAATTGATAGGATTTGATCAAGAGGGTGAAATGATTAGTGCAGAAAGACCACCAATAATAGATAGTCAATCACAAATAATGAGATTGCTTGAAAGTTTAAATTTAAAAGCTAATGAAACGAATGAAACGAATGCTAAAATTGAACAACGTATGAGTGAAACTAATGCTAAATTTGAACAAGGTATGAGTGAAATAAGAGATGAACTTAAGAGAGTGAATGATAAATTTGATAAAAGAACTGAGGAAATAATGAGAATAGTTGAAACTGAAAAAAAGGAAATAAGACAACATGTTGAAGAAAGTATAGATAATAAATTAGAAGAATATAATAGCTTTGTAAATAGAAAGTTTAATAATGTAGAGAAAGAAATAGATATTATGGAAAATAGAATGAATGATATGGGGAGGAATATTGAAGAGAATGTGAATGTGAATGTACAAAGTATGAAAGAAAATCAGGAAAAAATGATAAATGAACAAGATGAAAGAATAAAAAGAATTGAGAATAGATCCGAAGAGAGAATGAATATAGAATACAGAAATGTAGGTCATGAGAATACAATAAAATTTAATGGAAACATAAAATTATTACATCCATGCATTTTTGTTAAAGATTTGAAAAATGAAATACAGTATGAAAGGAATATAGAGAGAATGAAAAAATTAATAAGAGAACGATTGGTTGATGAACCTTTGTTGTGGTTCAATTGCAAAGAAAGGGAATTAAATAGTTTAGATGAGTTTATAGATGAGTTTTTAAATAATTTTTGGGGTGAAAATGAACAATCGAAATGTCGAGAAAGATTATATTTTAGGAAGTATATAGAAGGGACTAGAAAAAGCATGAATGCTTATGCACTTAGCCTATATAATGAAGCGCAATATTTAGAACCTAAAATGAGAGAGGAAGAGATAGTTTTATACATTTCAAGACAGTATCAAAGTCAAATATCTGAGGCAATAGCCATTGCAAATATTAAAAACATGAATCAACTACTATCATACTTAAATAGAATTGATAATAAGAATAACATAGGAACTAGGCAACAAAATGGACATAATGATAACAGGAACAATTACAGGGGAAATCAAAATTATAATAATAGATTCCAAAATAATAATTATCAAAACAATTTTAGAAATAGAGATAATAGAAACCAAAATTATTATAATAGGGAAAATAGATATAATGGAAATAATGCTAATCAAAATAGAAATAGATATAGGGATTATAGAAGTCAAAATAATAATAATAATAGAAATAATAGTAGAAATGAAAATAATCAAAGGGAAGTAAACTGTAGTAGGATAGAAAGTAATATGGAAAGGGAAGACTCTTCAAGTCAAAATAATCAACAAAATCAGGATTTTTAAGAAAGCACGAATACCACGTTAATGTATTATATGAACATCAGAGGGAATACATTGACTACGAACAGCAAAGGGAAGAAAATGAAAGTATAGGTTTAATTAAATTAAAAGGTTTTTTAAAAGGGAAAGAAGTAGAAATTATGTGTGATACAGGATCAGAACTATCATTAATAAGGGAAGAGCTATTGTCTGAAATAAAATTAACAAATCAATTGAAAATACCAAAAGTAGAATTAGTAAATATTAGTGGAAAGAAAATTACTGAAGTATCAAAAATGATTACTGAGCATATTATAATAGGGAAGTCAAGTCTAGAGATGCAATTATTTGTAGTGCCGAATATGAAATTGGATATTGTTATGGGAACTGATGAATTAGAAAAGCATGGAATTATTATAGATTACGAGGAAAAGGAAATAAAGTTGTTAGATGAAATTATAAAGATAGGGAAAGGGGAAAATGAAAATATTGACAGACCAAATGAAGGTTGCAATATAATAAATGCGGTCGAAAGAAAAGACTCAAGCAGAAATTTAAATGAAATAATCTCGCAGATGAAAATATCCGAGAAATATAGGGGAATAATATCAGAAATAATTTCACAACATAAAGGTTTAATAATTGATGAAACTCGTATAGCTAGTAATTATATTCATAAATTCCAAGTCAAAGAAATTGAAAATTTTAAATCCAAGAACTATCCAATCCCATACAAGTACATAGAAGATGTTAGGAAAAAAATCGGTGAAATGCTAGACAAGACATAATAGAAAGAAGTAAAACAAAATATATAAACCCTATTGTTATAGCAAAAAAAGTCAAATGGTGATATTAGGTTATGTTTAGATGCTCGAACATTGAATAGATTGTCAGTACCACAATATGAAGCTCCTAAAAATATAGAGTCAATTTTTGGTAGAATAATAAAGGCACAAATTTTTAGTAAAGTTGATTTAAGACATAGTTTCTGGTTGATTCCTTTACATGAAAGTTGTAGAGATTACACTGGTTTTATGATAGATGGAGAAGTGTATCGTTTTAAAGTTACGCCTTTTGGTATTCAAAGTGCATGCAGTGCGTTAGTTAGAAGTATGAATCAAATATTAAATAAATTTGAAATTTTTGTAGTTCATTATATCGATGACATATTAATATTTTCTAGAACAGTAGAAGAACATAAAGATCACATAAAATTAGTTTTGAACGAATTAGATATAGCAGGTTTAAAAATAAATATTGAGAAATGTGAATTCTATAAAACAGAAATTAAATTTTTGGGTTATAAATTAACGAGGGAAGGTTTAGAAATGGATGAAGATAGATTAGATGTAATTAAAAATTTCAAAAGACCCACCAATCTTAAAACTTTGAGGGGATTCTTAGGTCTAATAAATTATTTCAAAAGGCTCATTCCTGATTTAAGTCAGAAGGAGATTCCATTAGTAGAATTACTTAAGAAAGGGGTAAAATGGAAATGGGATAATGAAAGACACGAAGCTTTCCAAAATTTAAAAGATATTTTCATTAAAAAATTAAAAGTCTATCATGCACAATATGATAAACCTTTCATATTAAGAACAGATGCTTCTAAACAAAGATTCAGTGGTGTTTTATTACAAAAACAAAATAATGAAGAAGTGCCTATAAGTTTTGTGTCAAGAATGACAAAAGTTCATGAAAAAAATTACAGCGTTACTGAATTAGAATTAGCAAGTATAGTTTTTTGTGTAAAGAAATTAAGATTTTATTTGTTAGGGAATAAAGTAAGGGTAGAAACTGATCATAGTGCATTAACAAGTATATTTAAAAACAAGTTTGTAAACAGTAGGATTCAAAGATGGATTTTGTTATTGCAGGAATATGATTTTGAAATAAAACATATTCCAGGAAAATTAAATATAATAGCTGATACTTTAACAAGAGAAGAGGGGAATTTAAAAATTGATAAAAGGAAATACAAAGTAGGAGCAAATATTTTATTAGAAGTAAGGGGTTTATTTTCATTAGAGAGCATTAAAAACAATCAAAGTACTTTATCAGAGAAGGATAAAAAGAAATGTAAAATCAAAGAGGGAGTTTATTTACAAGATATAGGTAGGAAAGAATTATACAGAATAAATCAAGACCTAACTTTAAAAATTTTAAATCATTTACATAGTGAATTCAATCACATAGGAGCAAGGAAAATGTGGCTCATATTCAGAGAAAATTATATAGGTAAAGGAGATTACCAAATTGCAAAAGAAATCACAAAGAAATTTGACATATGTCAAAGAGCAAAGCCTAAAAATATAATTAACCACAATTTAGCAAAGAGTATTATAGTAAAGGAATGTTTAGAAATAGTAGCAATAGATTTTTTAAGTGAGTTAATAGTAACAGAAAAAGGAAATAGACATATTTTGGTTGTAGTAGATTTATTTTCTAAATATATAAAATTATATGCTTGCAAAACGACAAAAAGTAGAGAAGTAATGCATAAGTTAGAAAACTATTTTGAAGAAATTGGTAGGCCAAGAAAGTTAATTACAGATAACGCAACATATTTCAAAAACATACGTTTCAAGTATTTTTGCAAAAGGAATTTAATTTTTCATCAATTAACAAGCATCAGACATCCTCAATCCAATCCATCAGAGCGATATATACAGGAAGTAATAAAATATCTGAGAATATCTTGTGAGGATAAACATCGTCAATGGGATGAATCAATATCCAGAGTAGAAAAATGTTTAAATCATTGTCCAAATACTACAACAGAGAAAACACCTGTATTAATAATGAAAGGCGAAGAACCAGATAGAAAATGGTTAGATGAAAATTCAGTAGAGCGAAATGAAATTTTGAAAGATATCAGTAATAGGTTAGAAAGAAATGCAAGAAAATATATGAATAGGCAAATGAGAAAAAGAGGAAGGTTAATTAAATTTGAAATAGGTGAATTAGTAATAGTGAGAGCAATGAGAGTAACTAATAATAAAAAGAATATATGTGGAAAATTATGTTTTGCTTTTGAAGGTCCATATGTAGTCATGAATGAAAATGCTGAAAATAGTTATGAATTAATAAAT
Source organism: Endomychus coccineus (assembly GCA_958510875.1). Classification (NCBI taxonomy): domain Eukaryota; kingdom Metazoa; phylum Arthropoda; class Insecta; order Coleoptera; family Endomychidae; genus Endomychus; species Endomychus coccineus. The sequence continues at coordinate 284,822,088 of OY294067.1, forward strand.
CCTGAAAACGGAAAGATAAGGGGAATATTTAATATTGATCAAATATACAAGTATAATTATTAATAAATTTAGTTCATGAAAATAAAATCAAAAGATAAATAAATTTTAAATATTAATGTGATTAATATGTTAAAATTGATTTAGGGGAATTTGTTATGATTTCATTTCATAGACAATAAAAATTTAAAAATAATAACTTACCGAACTATGAAAATCAGAAAAGATCAAATAAAAAATATTTTATGGAATTAAAAACAATAATAAAAGCTAAATAATAGTTAGGATATTAATATTAACAATGTAAAACATAATAAACAACGATGTAATAGTATAAGATGTGATAAACAAGAACTTCAGTGAAAGTGAAGAAACGTTCAGTGTAACGAAATCATAAATCATAAGTAAAATGATTACAAAACTATCATGAGATAGTACAAAACATTGAATAATGTTATAGATGTAAGTTAGGATTAGTAAATTTGAGTTATGTAATGTTAAAAGAATGTTATTGATATAATATGGTATGTATTAGATTTAAGAATAAGTAACTGTCAAGAAAACCATAAATATGGGAATAATCATATTAATAATAACCCAATCATAGGTTATATTATACCAAAGTGTGGGGAAAAATGTAGGCAATATTAATTTAAAAAGAAGGAATCACTAACAATTAAAATAAGTTGAAAATCTCAAATAATTCAAAAAGTAAAGAATACTAAATTCTGATTGGTCAATAGGAATTTCCAATGTCAATCTGGTAACAATGAAGACTTGTGTCAGTTTCACAACAATTAACTTGGCATGCTTGATTTGAAAAGCAATCATCTCATAGGTTGTTTATGACATAAAGTAGCGTCGGTTTTGGAGGCCTATAAAAACGAATCTGAAAGTAAAGAAGTTCAGTTTGCCATTACATCTGTAGACTGAAAGTACTCCTGCAACTCACAAAAATTTCATAACCTATAAAAAAACCAGTGAACGAAAGTGTTCCAAACTTCGATAGGTTCAAAGAAACCAAAGTTAATAAATTTTATATAAAGTCAACGATTATCCAAGTATCTGAATCCAGTAAAAAGGTTGTAATAACCTCCAATTAAGAAGAAATTTCCAACGATTGCCATTCATCAATAATTTAAATAAAGCATCGAAAAGTTTCATGTTTTATCTAAAAGGATAAAACAAAGTATTATCAACAGTTCCTGAGTCTCAAGAAGAAGTAATCCAAATTAGTTACCTGTGATTATTGTGAAAAAGCATAGTATTGTGTAAAAGTGAATCATCAACGAAATTATAAAAGAATTAAATTGAAAATTGCCAACATAGTTAAACACACTTTTGGATATAAACTAAAAGTAAGTTTGTTTATTATATTTCCATTGTAGTATTATTTGTAAATCTGAAAGAAAGATTGTCGTTTGTAATTTTGTAAACAACTATTAATATTGAATAGTTTTGAGGTTAAAGCTAGTTCTATGCTTAGAACATAAAATAAAATTGTAAATTAGAAACCCGAGATAAATAGAGTCATAGAGATTTAAAAATAGAAACTTTTCAACATTCAAAGAATATTGTGTTTAATTCCATAAAATAATAATAATAAAAAAGAGAAAGTTCATTATTATTCATAATCAATAAATTAAAAGCTAGCCGGAAGCATTAATAATAATCAATAAATAAAAATAAACTCAGTAAGAGTTTAGTTAATAATATATACACATAAATACCAATCGAGTCTGTGAAGCAAGAACATGTTTTTTAAAGATGTAGGAAAACTTTGAGAGAGAGTAAGAGAAAATATTAATAGAGAATTTGATAGCGTATTGTATGATATGTTGCATCTATGCATTGGAGAGTTATAAAAATAATTTGTTTGAGATTGTTCATAACGGAATGGATGCTGATGCCTAGTAATATATGTAGGAGCATTAAGATAAATGTTACTAAGGATAGCAGGCGATTCAACTAGATTATTTATGACTTTAAAGAGGAACGTCACGTCTGAAATTTTCCTTCAATTCGCTAGTGTTAATATGTTCAGTTCATTCCGAACGTACATACGATTGTTGAGGTTGGATGGAAAGCATTTTTTATTGATATAATTTATGAATATATTCTGAACCAGTTCAAGTTTATTTACATAAATGTCGTATCCAGGGTTCCATATTACAGAAACATTACTCAAAACACTATTGACGTATGACATATGAGAGTACGGAGAGTCTGAATATTCCTAAATTCACGACAAGTTCTCATTATGAAACCTAATATTTTATAAGCTTTTTTAGAAACGTAAAATTTATGTTTATCGAAAAGCATTTTAGAATCGAATATTATTCCTAAATCCTTTATTTCCGTGACAGTTTGTAAGGGATGGGAAGATATTTGATATGATTGATTTAGACTGCTCTTTCCGCGTCCAAACGAAATGTGGTGACACTTTTCGAAATTCAGATAACGACTGTTTTCCTCACAGTAATCATAAAAGTTATTGATATCCTGCAGCATTAACGTGATGTCCTCAACATCAGAAATTGAATGGTATATTTTTAGATCATCCGCAAACATTACAAAATTATCGAATCAAAAGCATTGGGATATATCATTAATAGAAATATTAAATAAGAGTGGCCCTAGATGTGATCCTTGAGGCACTCAAAAGGTGATTTGGCGATATATTTGGGGATAATAATGTAAACAATGGGTTACCTTCAGCTGGAGATAAATCGGAATTTAATAAATTGCTTATTCCATCCCTTCTAAATTCTCAATTGTGAGTCGTGTTCAAAATGCTATGTGGGTCAAATTGGAAGGAACATTTTAACTCGTTAATAAGGAACATTTTGCCCATATAAAGAAAAATAATGGTGAAAAATTAGCAACCTATTTTGAATACAGGTCACCCCATTTCTCAAGAAAGTTTATCACTTTTAAAAGGCAGTACAGACAAATATCTAGGTAATTTAGAAAATTTCGATTTATCTGCAGCTGAGGGTAACCCATTGTTTACATTATTATCCTCAAATAGTATTTAAGCAAGCACATTTTGATTTATAATTTAGTTTACTCTGATGATGGATACTTGTTAGGCGAAAGGTCCTCAGTACTAAAAATATTCTTAGTGGATAAGGGTGATTATTTCTTATCAATAGTGTTAGAATATATCCAGTGTGAACTCTGTTATAGTTTATAAATTAAACGGAGTTTAATTCTCCTACTTCCGAAAATTACCGTAGAACCCTAGATATATGCATTCGAAACATTTTTATAGCAGGATGCCCGACATAAGCACTCAGACCTTGAATATGTTAACAATTCGCGGAGAATGTGTGAACTCGTCCCAATTAAAATATTCATATGCAACTGAAAATATTGTACTCACCGTTTCTGTTTGATCTGGACCGTTTCCAGCCACCTTCGATTCGTTCTTCTGATCGTTCAGTTCATGATCAGTTCCCCTGAAAGAAAAGATAATATTGTACCAGAATTCTTACAAATGCTACGTGAACGATATGCATAATCGCTAATTTTGATTTAAAGACTTGGAAGAAGCCATTGATATACCTTTACGCATATTATATTGTTACTATACAGGTTGATTCGATTGTAATAGTTGAAACATCCAAGAACAATAAATAGACCTAAATAAAGACTGGACAACTATTGATTCTATTTTACTACGTAGAATCCACGTCAATACTGAAAAACTTATCAAATCCCTTGCATTCGACTAATTTGTCCCAAAGTAGGAACGTGTCAATCAAATTATACAGGTTGTTATGATATGCGAATCGAATATTTTAAAGAGCGATTTCTGGGTAAATTCTAACTAAGAAAGTTCTTATAAGCCTGTCCTAAAAATGATTTGAGATATTGAGCTGAGTTTTGGGACATATTAATGTGACTTAGGAACACGGTATTTCACTTAATAAGTTGTTTCAAAACCTAAACAGTGTCGTAGTTATGGATTAGCCGTACAGCAATTTTAACAAACAAAGTGGAACGCCACTGAGCTTTTTCGATCTAGATATTTTTTGGATACCCTGGTCAATTCTGTATGAAAAAGCTCTCTTGAGATTTTTCCGCCAGGTGAGCCGTTTTTCAGTAAAAAAATAAAAACAGTTATATTGACCAAAAAAATTAATGGAATGAATTTTATCGAAAAATACATACAATTTTGTAAAAATCTAATTGCCTGGGATAATGTCAACAAAATCTAATAGCATACAACATTAACATAACATTACAACTTAACTATTACCACAAAAATTGATGAAAATGCCCCCCCCCCCTCGCTAATATGCAAGCTATTAGCTATTGTAACCGATAAAAATGCGTGATTCTAGCCAATCATTTGGTTTCATACTAATAAAACAGGCTCGTCCCAATACTATACAGGTTAGTCTCAATTCAATAAAAAAAATTCATTAACAATGACTGATTGATAGATTTGTATTTGCAAATCAGGCAAAACCGTAACTGGATATGTCCTAGTTTAATAGAAACAATTAATTAATACATAAAACGTTTTAATTAATTTTACATTATATAATAGATTAATATAAAATCAAGCAAATTAAATACGTATTTCGGCAACTAAGCTGGCTCCTTCAATAAATCTGATTCAAACAAAATAGACGAGTAAGGCTGATTCGCAAGAAAATAGCTACCTGCTCTGTTTGTTTTAAGTTGTAGATAATGGCCCGAATGAATAAAAAGAAGCATAACCTTATACTTGCAAAATATGGAGCAAATCCTTGCCTCCATATGAATAATAATCAAAGTAAAACCTTTTTCTAACAAGTACGGAGCAATTATCAAAAAGAGGATTTGCTTACATCGAAAGTAAATGGTATGAATACAAGTGAGCTTTTACTTTCAGTCATAAGCATATCCTCCAAAACAGTTGCATCTAGTCAGACGTAGACTCACCTGCTGAAAATAGACAACGGTTTCGGTTAAATAAATTGTTCGTAGTGCCTAAAATATTCACAATGGCCGAACTAGTGAATTTGCGAATGGTGAAATATTACAAACCTCGGTTGTCTCCACAAAATAGCGATTTCAAAAGTCTATTTCGATTTGAAGATCGTAATGTGGAATGGTTAGCTAATAATTTTCTGGGCCCTTCTACAGAAACGCGAGGTGGTTGGTGCTCTTTCTTCTTTACAGAAGAGGAAAATATGTTTAAGGTATCTGACTGATCCTGGATTCCAAATAGGTATAGGTGAAGAGCTTGGTGTAGAGCAGTCAACAGTATCACGAACAGTAAATACCGTCGTTAATAGAATTGTTGTGCAAGCTAATCAGTGGATAAAATTTCCTGCTACTCATAATGCTATAATCGAAGCGAAGGACTTATGGCAAAATAAATATCGTTTCCCAACTGTAATTGATGCCATAGACTGTACGCATATCGGTATAGAAAAACCAAATTTTCATGGTGATGAGTATATCAACCGGAAAGGAAAAGCAACACTTAATGTGCAAGCAACTTGTGACGCCAAATGTATGTTCACTAGTGTTGATGTAAGTTGGCCAGGATCGGTCCACGACAGCAGAATTTGGAAAAATTCGGAAGTTCGGCACATTATGGCAAGAACAAGGAACAGCGTACTTCTTGGAGACGAAGGTTATGGAATCGAGCCATGGCTCATGGTTCTATTTCGCAATTCCGATAATCCAACTAAAAGGAGTTACAATAATCTTAATTATCGAGCGCTGCTTTGGGCAAATTAAACGTCGATTTCCAATCTTAAACTATGTTTGTCGTGTTAAAAGTGAAAATATTCCAAATATTATTTATCATGTTTTATTTTTCGATTTCCGGTCTTATTAATATCTGTTTTTTTCTTTAGTCTTGTTTTCATGTCATTAACTTTCTTCATTAACTTGGTAATTTCGATTTTCTTTCCAAAAAAAACTTCATATTTAGCTGTAATTCTTTCAACAGCTAGGTCTTTCTTTTTCTTTGCGCTTGGAATTTGTGATTTTATCAAAATTTCAGGGTATGAGGCTATCTCCTTTGCAATAAAATTCACCAATATTACTCTGTGTTTCAACTTCTTCTTCACTAGAAGTCATTTTACTTTTTTTGATACTCTAGTAACAAGAAATATAGATGAAACCACAGACACAATACAAGGAACCAGCTTATTAGTCTGAGCCAAACGTAATCACATCATTAAACAAGTCTCGACCTGAGGTTTTCGCTACCTTTTGCTTATTGTTATGAAGCATTTGCTCGTGAGTAAAAGGTTATCGTTATTCATTTATAAAGAAGTAAATCCTTATGCTTCTACCTTTTGCTCAAAGCATTACCTTTTGCTTCCACCTTTTGCTTATGAGCAAAAGCTTCACTTTTATTCATACGGGCCATTATTGCGCTCTTACAGAGTTCCATAATCTCATCAATAAAATTGAACATTTTCCAAGAATAAGCATTAAAATCGCATAATCGACATTAGTCAGTTATATAAATAATTGACGTAATAATTTTGTCTTATTCATGTGTATTTTAAGGTAAGTACTATTAGCAAGACTTATTCCATCTAATTTTCGAGATTATATTGGACAGGTGTAGTTAAAACGTTTTAAACCGGGCTGAATGCCATAAGATACGTCCACTGATGTCACAGAAGGATTGCAATTTAGTTTAGAGCAATTTATGTCTGTTTGGTGTTTCTGTTTACAATTTCAATAAAATTTCATTCTGAATATTTATAGAAAGAAGACACTGAATAAATAATGAGAATATAAAAAATCACGAAATTGTCTGGTTGACTTCCAAATATAAAACGCTAGATACCAACAGTTATGTTAATGAAAGTGATAATGTCCTAATCGCACGCTATTTATAATAATTTGAATCATCGTAAAAGCATACCATTTTACTGACCTTCCTCAAATTATCAACAACAATAAAAAGTTGGCAACAATTGCTCACACGTTTTATTTTTATGTTTTCTGTAAAGAGCTTGTTAAATTTTAAATAAATCCAGGAGTTGAAAATAAATTTTTACATTTTTGTTCTTTACAAATATTTCGATTGGGAGGACATCTCAATATTATTAAAACAATGAAAATGAGCTGAATTATATAGTCCATAGATAGTCTTGGATGCTGGTGCTTTTCACCAGCCACACCTCAGTCGCAATGGCTATTTGTGCCATCCAGTTCGATGGTTTATTAGTACGAGTCGCTACTCTATTGGGTTTTCACCTGTTGGCAGGTGTCCTCTCATTCGGAACTGGTTCCTACTCATGTTGAATGGTTCTTCAACGGCTCTCTAATAAATGTTATTCCCTGGTGGTTCATTTCAGCGCTCTCTTTGTTGTTATTTGACCCAGTCCTCTACGTCTCCTCGGACAGCGGTTTTTGTCATTCCGATCACAGCTTCTGAGCCAATATATGAGGTTGATGTGCCCATTTTGGCAAGTTCATCAGCTTATTCGTTGCCTTCGATGCCAGTCTCCTTGGATCCACATGAAAGTCGTTTTGGTATGTTCTGCCAGTGCACGAGTTCTTCTTGGAATTCCCATACCAGCTTCGATGCCACTTTTTGATTTAAGAGCTCGATTGTTGAGAAATTATTCCCTCACTGTATATTCTAGCCCCAGTTCTATTCCTACTTTTGGATCCTTCTGTATACCAAGTCTTTTCGCCATAAATCCTCAGACAGAAAGTTAATTTTCTTTTTCAAGGCAGAAAGATTTCTCTTTAGTTTTTATGACTCGGCTTCATCTATCACCAACGCAAAACTTCAAATCTAGTTGGCCACTTCATATAATTCTTCCACTGGTTCTGAGATGATCTGTGCTCCGTTTCCCACAGAAGTCTATTTTTCTTCTGGATCTTTGTCAGTAAAGGGACTTTCGAACAAGTTTGATTTGTGATGACAAATTTTTTGAATTGTTGGGCCAACATTATCGAGACAGGGTCCCGTATATCAAAGACTACTCGAGTTTACCAATGATTTCAGCCAATAATTTTACGAGAATTTCGCCAAAGTAACTTCTGATTCACTACTATACAGAACTTACCTTTCTGCAATCTTTCAGGTACTCATGCCATAAATTTCCCTGATTTTCAACAGTTTGAAGATATATATAGGGTTCGTCAGTAAAGTGAGAAAATTAAAAACTACTGGAAGTTTTTATTTTAACATTAATGTTTTTCAGTTTTCTGTTGAGTTAGAATTGCCCCTTTATTTTTTTAAAACAATACTTGACAAGTGAGCACCATTGCGATCTACGCATTCTTGTAGTCTAATTCGAAAATTTCCCATTACTCGCCTTAAAATTTCCGGTGTAATACGTGCAACTTCTTCTTGAATTTTTTGTTTTAGTTTCACGGTCGCTCAACATACACCTCACTCTTTGAGCCAACCCTAAAGAATGATCTGCCTTTCACCCTGGACTAGACATCCAGTAATGTGGGTTCGAATCCCGCCTGTGGTTCAATGGTTTACGTTTATTCATCTTTATAATCCTATGTTAAGTTAATTTCATAATTCAGAAAATTTAATTCTATATCTCCTAATGTACCAACACGAAATTGTGGCCAATTAGGCAAAGAAAGTTTTAACTTGTTTAGTTCTATAATGTTTAGTAAAACGCTGCAAGTTTCAATCATATTTTCACGAATATTTCATGTGGAATTATTTTGACGCGGCGATTCGATTCTTGAATAAAACAGGAAATATTTACATTCCTGAATTGACGTGTTAACGTGATGTGGGATGTTTCAGGTACCCACTCTTAAATTAGTTAGTCAGTATTGGCAATTGAGATCACGTTTTACTACGAACTTTTCGGAATAAGCAAATTAAATTTCATTCATGGCGACATCGGCAGAACTGATTTGTGATCGAATGTTTCTCGGAATATGAAGTTTACGAGCTCTGTGTTGTTGCAACATAGTGCTACCATTTTATGTTTATTGCAAAGAGTACGAAAATAAATGAAAATGAAAACAAACGAAAAATAATTGAAAGTATTCAACTTGCAACAAAAATAGCCAAATAGGGAGCAGTTCTCATTTTCGACTACATGTAACTTCTGCTCATTTTGAATAACACATCAATTGTAGTGGCGTAGCTAAGGCAAAGCAACATATGCGACACATAGGGGCCGGGGGGATATGAAATTTCACATTATTGCGTTCGACAATGAATCAAAACAGACTATCAAATCTGGATTTGCAGCTCATTGAAATAAATAGGACAGTAGAGCTAGATTTGACAAATCTTCTAAATGAATTTGCTAACGCCAAAGCTCGAAATCAGTTCTATCTAAAGGTCCTGGTAAATATTGTTCAGTGTTCAATCTGTTTCTTGTGTATGCATACCCCATCCTTGGGAAACAGAGAGAGGGATAGTTAGTTGCTTAAGAAACGACGCACGCGTGTACACAGATACAACTTCGAATGTAAACGATACATTTCATGTAATTAAATGTTTAATCAAACATTCTTGGCTTATTGATCACAACATCAGCACAGTGCTAACACAACAACAAAACAGGTCCTAATTTCGTTTTCTCCCCCCAAAATATTCCTGCGACATCCATTATTTCTGCGGTAGAAGCATACCTACATAAAGTTCCCTATTCCGCAGCAGATGAAGTTCGTTTCGAAACTGCGAAAATTCTTCGTTATTCCAACATACCTAAATCAAATTGCCCTAAACCTTTAACCCAAGCTGTCAATACCCTCAAATCAAATCCTGATTTAGCTATTTCAAAAGCTGATAAAGAAAACTCGACTGTTGCCATGAAACGTTCACATTATGATAACAAAATCCTGCAAGATCTCCAAACTAATTCTTATACACTTCTACCAAAAGGTCCCACCCCCTCCATAGTTCAGTGCCACAAATCATCCTTTATTCTTCCCTTCCTGATCCAGTTAAGAAATGTTCATCCCTCATTGTTCAAGAAATCCCCGATTATGGTTTGCCTAAAATTCATAAGCCCTCAGTTCCCCTAAGACCAATTGTCAGCACTATCGGATCCCCTACTTATAAACTCTCTCGATATCTGTCATCTGTTCTCTTGTAGATAATTCCAACACTTTTACAGTAAATTCCTTTCATTTAGTTGAAAACTCCAAACGCTAAAAGTTAACCCAGGCGATTTGCTCGTCAGTTTCGACGTGAATCACTCTTTACTAAAGTACCCATTCCAGACACCCTTCTCATAATTTCTCAACTGTTACCTGCCAAAATATTTCAATGGACTTAGTACCGTTAATTGATTTTTGTCTTCCTTCCACATATTTTGGTACGATGGCAAGTTTTACGAGCAATGCTGACTTTGTCCGGTCATAGCTAGTATCTTCATGGAAACTTCTGAAGAAGATGGTACTGACTCATCTGTTCTCAACCCGGAATGTTGCTTTAGATATGTCAACGACACTTTTGTTATTTGGCAAAATGGTCACAAAAATCTTGTTCCCTTCCTCAATATTTTAAATTCATTACATCCCAATGTCCTTTTCACCATGGAAGTTGAATTGGAAGGTTCACTCCCGTTCCTAGATAGATGTATTTAGTTTGTCGACAGACTGACGGTACTTTAGGACATTCTATATATCGAAATCCCAATCACACCAATAGATATCTCAATGACCTTTGCCACCACAGGGCTTTCAACTTATCTCAACTCCAATCCTTAAAATCAGAATTAAAACCCCTTTCATCTGTCTTATTTAGCAAATAATTTCTCCCATTATAACATTTAAAAAGCCATGAAGGATTACAACCTGAGCCGCAAACCCTCCACCTCCCTTATCCACTGCCTATCTTCCATATATTGAAAATATAACTATTTCTACTCGTTTTTCCACACTTACAGACCTTCGCTTCATTACGAAAGTCTTCATAGCATTCCCTGTTCTTGCAGTAAAGTCTACATTGGTGAAACAGGTCGTACAATAGCTACTCGTGTGAAAGCGCACGAGCGTTGTACAAGGCTTCGTGACACCAGTAGATCTGCACTTGCGGAACACAAGTTTGACAAAAATCTTTTTCGAAAATGCTAAAATCCTAGCCCGAGCCCCAAACTTCTATCAGCGAAAAATTCGTGAAGCGACAGAAATCCTAAAGCATCCAAATAATTTAAGCCGTGACTCAGGATATTACCTTCCCAACATTTGGGAACCCATTCTCAAAATTCCATTTGGCACATGATCATACAACGACAGGGTCAGGTGCCACAACGAAGTTAACCACCAGAATAAAGGCAGTAAACTGTCTAGCGTGGTTTTTTCTCACAAAAGCCAAGAATTTTCAAGATTAGCTATCCGCGGAAGTCTACTATTCAAGATTATATGTTTATTTCAATTTGTTATTCAATTTGTTCATGACAAATAAGGATTTGTTTCCTTTTATTTAGCAAGTGCAGCTTATTACTACCATCTCCACAGAAACAAAAAATGTTTGTCTTCGATGTCAATCTTTTTTCTTTCGGTGGAAGGGGACCCTTGCTACGCCACTGATCCATTGTTTTTCCGCTATTGGTGTCAACAATAAATTTACTTACATGAGAGAACACTTCATCAGTTTTATCTGAGTACAAACATGATTGAAATAAAATATCTAAATCAAATAGTTCTACATACATGAGAAATTTCAAGGAAAGCATTCCAGCAATTTCCTTAATCTGTTGAATTCAATGGTAGTTTTTTAAATGGAATTATACATTTAACCTGCAAGTGTCAGATATGCTCATTTTAAGATTCAAGAGACGTCAACGATGTGACCGTTTGAATACAATTTCAATGTACCTTGGAGTATACTGTAACGTCTTATATTAGCTGGTCCAAAATCATTTCCGATATATTTTCTGTTTCTAAAATCATACATTTGACCCTCACATGAGTCCGAACGCGAAAAATTGGGCTAATAAGTGAGGGAAGTCAATGATCAATTGATCACAGCTTTAAGTATAACGATTAATGAATGGGATTTGGGTCAAATTAATTATAAATTCTTAAACCCTTTCCTAGATGTCAATTTTTCTCACTAAAAATTGAAAGTTTGGTGAAAAATATTTTTTAATGATAACAATAATCAAACATTCATTTAAGCAAGATTTAAAATTCCACAAAATTAAATCGAATCTGAAATAAAACTAATATTTTTCTAGAACTTGATATATTTTACTTTATGTTGACTAGGCTGTTAATTATAAAACAAGTTATAATATGTATGAATGAGAAAGCTATGTACCTTTTAAAACAGTTGACATGTTTCACATCGAACAGTTTCCAACACAACCCACTCATAGTTTATTCAATGTTTAAGCAAATGGTATTAAAAGATTAGATAAGGATGAGAATTCAGTAAATAGAGACGGGCGATGTATCAGATTACATCAACAAATTAGTACTCACGTACTTGTGTGCTTAATGGAAATAATAGAAAATCGTATTAATACTTGCATCAACCGCGAAACTATTTTTCATTTCAAAAATTTGGTTAGAATCAGCTATTACGTGATGAGAAATAATTCTAAACTTAAATAAAGTAACTATTAAACGTTCGATTTTCACTAGTTGAACATATAATTATAACTATAGTTTCGCTAACACCGTAGCTTCTTCAAACAAATATTACAAAGTAAAATTTTAATGGAGCTGTCCGTTACTTTGTGATATTCCATTATTCTTCTTTGTTAAATTAGTTCAGGCAATGAGCCGGATTTCAGCTATAATAAAAAACAGACATGTAGGTCTGAATCGAAAATTTTTTGTCGGGGTATCAGGATCATTCATAACACATAAAACCTCACCGGTCAACAACCCCCCCCCCCACCCAAAAGGGTAATTTCGAATTTAAAATGCACCAAAGAGGGTTTTTTGGTCGCTGATCACGATTTTGACGTCAGATGTACTTGAAATCAATTCTAGGGGTGGAAAATCGATCAAATTGGCCATTTTTGCACCCTTATAGATTATTTTGGCAATATATATTATGTTTGGATTTTAAATCCACCAAGGGAGTTTTTTGGGTAGATGATCACGACGTGAGATTTACTTGAAATCAATTCTGAGGGGTGGAAAATCGATCAAATTTTCCAGGGGGGGGGGGGGGTGACTGGTGCTGATAACCCCACGAATCGAATCCCACAAAAATTTTCCGATTCTGACCTACACGTCTTTTTTTTATTTTCCGGTTCGTTGCCTGGACTAAATATCACTTTATTTAAAAGAAAGTGATTGCAATTTCGAACTTTTCAATTCATCATCAAAATGTACTGTTGAATTCAGGGAAGGCACTTCTTAATACTGCGAGGAGATTTTGCTGCTTCTCTTATATTTGTTATGCTACACTTAGTGCAGTCAATACGGTATTTTTTAAATAAGATTTTTGAATAACAACCGATCGGGGTGAAACAAAATGCATTCGACGGGAAAAAATATGCAGACAAAAGGCCACCAAATTATTTTTGTCCAAAACTTATTTTCCCATCCAATACCCTTAAATTAGCCAATTTCTGGGATAAAAATTGAGAAAATAATTGAATAATACTGCCGAATAGGTCTGAAAATGTCTACTCGGGAGTTTTCAGGGTCGCTCATCACGATCCCGACGTCAGATTTCCCAAATTCCTCTTCCCCCTTCTCGTATCCCCCCCCCCTCCATCCACTCGGTTCATCCAGCAATTTTGGAAAAAATTGATCAAAATTGGATGAAACGGTGGACTCGGGGGGTTTTGGGGTCGCTAATTACGATCCCGACTTCAAAATTTAAAAATATCTCATCCCCCTTCCTCTAATAAACCCCCACGGATTTTTTCGAGTAAAAAATTCCGTATTCCAGAAATATCTAGGAATTAATGGTCAAAAAATGGGATTTTTATAACATCATTAAAAAAATTGGAAATCTTGTTTTTCATTAATTGTAAGCATTTAAAGTGTAATTTTCTGATAATTTGGACATGCTAAACACGAATTTGAGGTCAGTTTTTCAATTTACAGTTAAATTAATTAGTTAATTAACAATTTTGTTAACAAATTACCATTGGATTTTTCAAAAAATGTTGGATGAACAGCATGGGGGGTTACAATTTCGATAACTGGTGTTTCTGTTCGTTTCGGGGACGTGGACATTTTTAATTAAAATTGGTGAGATAAGGACGTTTTGTGCTGATAATAATAATTTTAATAAATCCCGATTCAGACATAATACTTTTTCTGATGATGGGAAACCGAATCGTATGTAAAGACGAAAATAGTAAGCATATGTGTTAGTGTGACCTATTTCCCGAAAATTTATATATAATTCATACCTGGGTCAAGAATCATCATTAATACCAAATGATAATTTTTTCTTGATTTTGATTTGTAATGTATTAAGGGTTTTAGTACAGGTTATTTCCAATATTTAAAAACGAAATCATTTTTAGAAAATTAAAATTGCATGTAAAATTAAAATATCTAAAGGAAAGAACATCTAGGGATTGTCAGATGTTTTCTGTATAATATCAATAACAAATGTAGCTTGAGAAAATTAGAGGATTTTCTAAAATAAACACAAATTAGTTAACACTTGCTTCAAGGAGGGTGATATGACACCATAGCTGACATGGTCAAGAGGGTTTCAATAAATGCATGAAGGTTTATAGTTCTAAAGGAAATCAGAAGCCTGTCAAGATGAATAACCAATATAGAACGGAAAACGGATGCTAAGCTATGATAAATGTTAATGTTAACCATCAGGAGATCTTTAGGTAGTGGGTGTTCCAGGCCCATTGTTGATGTCAATATGGAAGTTTTACACGTCTTTCTTTCATAAGTTACACAATTATTCAAAATGTATCACACGTAAATCGGGACGTAATGTAGTACCAAATCATCAAAATTGTAATTAAATATAGCCTTGATTATTATAGTTGAAATGATGTCTACATTCAAATTAGTTAGTCATATTTAGAAAAGGATAGATAGATTTAGAAATCCCCACCGAAAACATTCTAAACTAGAGACCTCAAGAGAGGAATCTTACTGCTTATTGGTTGAACAATTCAGGGATCCTGACTTTTTGAGAAAAAGGACGCATTACAAATAACAGGAACAATGCCTAAGACCTTGATAAATCACGTGACACTGTCAATTAATTTTACTTGATAGTTTCTTCAGTGTTTTTGGTAAGAAGGGTGGATTTCGCTAAATCAAAGTTGTATTTATTCAAGTTTAAGTTTAATAATACTTTCAAATCAGTACATTTTATTTCGATTCCCTAGGTTCATCCTGGTTGGGCATCAATTTAATAATCTTAGTTTTATTTCTCTTTTAGTTAATTTAGATTATCCAGGTTTGTTTTGTTTAAGTATAGATTTTGGTCTCATACTTTTTATTTTTATTAGTAATAAAGTTAATTATAATATTTTTTTTTACTATCTATAATTATCATAGACATTCTTATGTTATTATCATTATTAATTTAATTGTTATTTTTATTATTAAATTTTATTGTTGTTGTTGAGTACGAGTTTATCTGATTAATATTAGCGTTTACCCTTCCTATTACTTTCCAGTGTGTTAAAATTATTCCTAAATGAATTACAATTGATTTTATAATTTCAAGAAATTTAATTTTCATTTCTTTTTCAATAGTAATTTTTACTTTAATTTCTTCATAGTTTTATATTCGAATTATATTTAATTCAATAATAATTTCTTCATTCTTCTACTTTTTCAAAGAATTTTTTCACCTTATCCAATTCAATTAATATTTTTAGTTTAATTCTTTGAACTTTAATTCTTGATTTAACTTAAACTGAAGGATTTAAGTTAAAAAAACTATTAACCTTCAAAGTTAAAATCAAATATTAATAAGCCTTAGAATTTAATTCACCTTGAATTTGCAATTTAAAATCATTTTTGAATATAAGACCGAGATTTTTTATCTATAAATAAATTTATAATTTATTGCCTATTTTCAGCCATTTTATCGAATAAGTGACTATTTTATTTTCTACAAATCATAAAGATGTTGGAACTTTATATTTTATATTTGGTTTATGGGCTGGAATATTGGGAACTTAATTAAGAATAATAATTGGTTTAGAATTAGGAAACACCATACAATTAATTGGAAATAATCAAATTTTTTAATGTAATTGTAACTCCTCATGCTTTTGTAATAATTTTTGTTATAGTTATACCAATCATAATTGAAGGATTCGGAAATTAATTAGTACCTTTAATATTAGGAGCCCCAGATATAGCTTTTCCTCGAATAAATAACATAAGATTTTGAAATAAAAAGGTAAGTGTCAATGATATGTTTCACGTTTGTTCTGGCTAATCAATGATTAGGATCAAACTCCAACATGTCATGGTTCTCTAAATTAAATGGCCACACTGTCAAAAAATAAATAGATTGAGGATTAGGAATAATATAAATTTCTTAAATAATGTTTTATAGAGTTTCATAAATAGAGAGCCATGTTACAGTATGTTGCCACAAGTTTCGAGCAATGTAGGCTCATTTGTGCGGCATTTTCGATCTAGTTAACACAAGAATATTGACTTACCCATTCGACGTGTCTTCTGAACCTGTAGACGTAAATGATGAACAGTCTTGTATGCGTTGAGCCCACTTATTTCTAACTTCTTGTTGAGCGCGTTGTTTCAGTTCCAGCATTTTTTGCCGTTCCTGTTCAATGACTTGAGAACCTGCAACGAAATGATATGAGGTTAGCTCTTCAACTCAAAGCTTTATGCGAACCGCATTTGGAAATAGTCCAGTCAATAGCCTGGGGAAAAAAAGGAGGGCGTCGTATCGGAAAAATTATTTTTGCATGATGTTCTGTGGCCGACCTGGATCATTCGTAAGGTTTGAGCTAAGTGGACAGGACCTCCCATTCACCCCTAAACGCTAAATTAACCCTATTTTCACCCCTTTTTTCAAGATAATTTTGAATTCATAAAAAATTGGGTTTTTTGGGTCGCTGAACACGAATCCGAGGTCATTTTCCCGGAAAACTCATTCAATGGGCTGAAAATCAGGGAAATTTCGCAATTTTCATTTAAAATTGCTGTTTTCACGTGATTATCGTTTTATGCATAAAAGATGTTGGCAGTCGCGTATTTCGATCCAAAGTAAACAAAAACTAGGAATATTTGCGGAAAACTGTGGAAAACCTGAAAAGAACATTTTTCCACGTCATTGAAATTATCGTGTGATAAGTCACTATAGCGGTTTTTGTGGTCGCTGATTACGAATTTGATAATTGAAAAATTTAAAAATATCATTTTCCGGAATCACGAAGAATTTTTTTATGAATTCTTATTTTTTTAAATGTAATTTTTTGAGTGTCGTGTTAAATTACAAACATAAAAGTAGTTGTTTGGGAAAATTCCGGAAAAATGAAAGAAAATCAAAAGGAAAAATACTCGACATAACGACATTGAAATTACCGTATAATGAAATTTGTAATTTTCTTTGATTTTTCCGGAATTTTCAAACAATTGTTTTTTTGACAATACTTTAAATGCTTTAGAAATTTAACATGCACATTGAAAACACAAATACTAATCAACCCGACAGTCAAAAAATTATATTAAAAAAAAAATAGGAATTCCTGAAAAAAATTTTTCTTTGTTTTTCAATTTTTAAATTATCAAATTCGTGATCAGCGACCATATAAACCCCTATAGCGACTTATCACACGATATCTTCAATGACGTGGAACGATTTTCTTTTCAGGTTTCCCACAGTTTTCCGCAAATTTTCCTAGTTTTGGTCTACTTTGAATCGAAATACGCAACTGCTAACACGTTTTATGTATAAAACGATAAACGCGTGAAAAATGCGCAATTTTCTATGAGAAGGACGAAACTTTCCTGATTTTCACCCCATTGAATGAGTTTTCCGGCAAAAAAAACCACGGATTCGTGTTTAGCGACCCAAAAACTCAATTTTTTGTATGAATTCAAAATTATCTTCGAAAAATGGGTAAAAATAGGGTTAATTTAGAGTTTATTATTTTAAATTTTTTTGAAATTTAACATGCACATAGAAAACACAAATACTAATCAACAAGACACTCAACAATTCCATTTGAAAAAAAATAAGAATTCCTAAAAAAAAATTATTTGTTTTTCAGGAAAATGATATTTTTCAATTTTTAAATTATCAAATTCGTGATCAGCGAAACCCCTATAGCGACTTATCACACGATAATTTCAATGACCTGGAAAGATTTTCTTTTCAGGTTTTCCACAGTTTTCAGCAAATTTTCCTACTTTTGGTCTACTTTGGATCGAAATACGCAACTGCTAACATGTTTTACGTATAAAACGATAAACGCGTGAAAAATGCCCAATTTTGTATGAGAAGGACGAAATTTCCCTGATTTTCAGCCCATTGAATGAGTTTTCAGACCTCGACCTCGAATTCGTGTTCAGCGACCCAAAAACTCCATTTTTTTAAATAAATTCAAAATCAGCTTTAAAAAATAGGTGAAAATAGGGTTAATTTAGCGTCTAGGTTACGAATATGGATCATTCGTCGGCCACGGAACATCATGCAAAAAGTATTTTTCCGTTACGACGCCCTGCTTTTTTTATAAAGTAGGCTAAATTCCCCAGCTTATTGACTGAACTAAAATGGCAAAAATCCACGAAACAGCAACTAGAACGACTATAATGTAACTCACCTTGCTGACATAAATGAAGATGTCTATTCCTTTCTATTTCTTTGAGAGATTCTACGGTTTTCTTGTTCAACGATCCTATATCCAGAGGCGCATCAGAAGTCACTTTACTTATTCTGTCAATGTCATCCTGGCTGGGAAATTTCTTTTCTAGATTAGAAACAAAAATAAATAATAATTAATATACTTTTTTCCAGATTGAAATAATAATAAAAACTTACCCATTCCCGTTTCCAAAACGGATTTTTCATGAAACAATTTCTCGTTGAACGACTGCGACATATTGTAAGGATTTTCAAAGGGTAATTTGGAATTACTCACGATAATCGAACAGCTCAAATCTCGAACCGAGTTCATATCGAACTTGAAAAAGGTATCTTTCGACCTATCGCTTTCGCTACCGCTGGACGTTTCCGGTTCCGATTCTTCATACGGAAACGTGGAAAGTTCCCTATTGGTCAATTTCAGTCTATTTCTAATCTCCTCTAACTTAACTAGGCATTTAATTTTTTGGCTTTCTAAAATTTTGTACTCTTCAGTATTCGAATTGGCAGCATCCGTATTTTGTTCTTCCAATTCTTGGATTTGAGTTTCGAGATTGTCAATTTTTTTGCTCAAATCGAGAATCTCCCTTTGCAATTCTTCTCGACTCGCCAACCAATCGGCTTCCTCCTCTAAATGATGAAATTCCAAGTCTTCGAACGCTTTTCTTTCGTTGTCCAACGTTTCTTGGAATTTTAGATATTGTTCGAACACAGTTTCATATTCAGGAGTGGATTTCTCTGTCGAGGCGAGTTTCGTCTCGATTTGCGTCATATTCACTTGAGCAACTTCCAATTTTTCTTTGCAGTCTTTTTGATCTTGCTCCTGTTTAACTTGGCAGTCGCGCATGCTATCCTCAATTCGTTGAGCGTGTTTTACGAGTTTCTGTTTCCTGGTTTGAATTTTTTCTAAATCCAGCAACTTAGACTTGTGTTCGCCTGATAACAAGGCTCGTTCCATATCCATCTGAAACGAATTATTGATCTACTGAAGATGGAAAATTTCATAAAATGTTTCATTCATAAAAATATTCCCTCATAAAATGCTTGATTCACATTTCGAAGCCTTAATGGGCCCTGGTTATTTACTCCACTGGAGCTACCTGGTATAAGCTTTGTTTCTAAACCTTAGCAGAAGTTCTTTGTGAGGAGTAATCCTGATTAATAATCTGGTGTCAGAACAGTTAAGTAATAAGTCAATTGGATTCAGATCCGATAAATTTGAAGGATCATTACAGCTCTAGTAAGTTTGAAACTCCAAAAGTGAACAAAGCATGCCAAAACTGATTGGACCGCACATTAGATAAGACTGATCTCAGCAAGTGAGGAATTTAATAATAATAGATGGATACCAGTGTTCCTCAACAAATACTATTAGTGCTGCGATAGTGGAAGAACAACAAGAGACACAAATTGTGATGATACAACAATATTTGTCTTTAGAAAGAGGAAGACTAATCGATTAATGTGTTACTGATTTTATCCGAGTGTGTTACTGTAGGTTGAAAATTTCGAATCAAGCTTTTCAAACGCGACCAAAACGGAAAATCATGTTTTATCCATGCTTAATACTCACTTCCCTATGAAGTTCTTCCTCTTGAATTTCAATTTCGCCCAGTAACCTCTTAATTCCCGAAATGGCATCAGACAAATCCTTTTTTTCCTTCTTCAATTTGTTGAAAAGCGACTTGTCCACTCCTCTCAATTCCTTCTTCTCCTGCCCTGAATGATCACTCATCGACAAATGAATACTATTAATAGTATTGTTGATACTGGAAATATTTTCGGTAATACTATCGAATGTTTTGCTGTCGTCTTTAAATGCAGCATCGAGGTCTTCGAGTGGTAATATAAACTTGGTCGGTGTAGGTTTTCTAGAACTTTCATTTAATTCTTCTCTATTTTCGGATGAGTCTGTTTTAGTTTTGTTCAGATTTTCCAATAAATACTGTTCCTTCTCTAGAATTGCGAATTTGTTATCTGTAATGGTGTTTGGTTCTTTTGGTGAACTGAAAAATTAGATAGTTGTTACGAAATTGAAACAACCAACGCGTTTCATTTATTTTCAATATTTAGGATGTTCCAAAACATGGAAATAAATATTGATTTATTATTAAAGGCTCTTACTGTTCCTTAGAAGATGTAACAAAAGTTTTTATCCTGGTTCTCGGCGATGGTGGATATTGACCAGAGTTATTCTGTTGAATATATACATTTTCATAATTTCCTACTGACTCGTAATGTTTGGGATCGGAATCTTGAGGAAAAAATTCGATGTTTTCGTAATTCGACATCACTTTATTTCTCGGGGTAGCATAAGGCATGATGGTAACATTTTCGTACGAATTCGTTTGTTTGTGGTGGTCTTTGACGGCAAAGTCGGCAGGCGAGAGTGGTGGTGATCCGTAACTAGGTGATATAGATCCAAACGGGCTTTGAGATAACTGGTGACGTTTGTCTCTTGGTAACGATCCATTTGTCTTGATTCTGAAAATCAAAATTGTAGTATAATAACATAATTTTGAATCAGTCAACTGAAAGGATTCATGCAAAAAAGACAACTCTTGACCTTAACATAAGTAGGGTCAGCTGGGGTAATAGTTAACGGGGGGTAATTGTAAACACTTCAATTATGTTTAAATCTGGGGTTTATCCTTTCCCCCTCTTTATCGAGCAAGACAACATTTCACACCTCCTTTCAGTCTCTTGTAAACAATCAAACCACATGCCCTGTGATTTTCGATAAATTTATTTTCGAGGAGTGAATATAAGAT
Source organism: Endomychus coccineus (assembly GCA_958510875.1). Lineage (NCBI taxonomy): Eukaryota > Metazoa > Arthropoda > Insecta > Coleoptera > Endomychidae > Endomychus > Endomychus coccineus. Next base: position 284,843,568 of record OY294067.1, read on the forward strand.
TTTAGGTTGGAAAAGCTGTTTACCAGGTAAGTTGATTTTTATATTCTGTTATTTTTTTTATAAGTATTCATATACCTAGGCAAGCCTAAGTGTCCAAGCCACTTACAATGTTCCAATTGCAGTGATTTTCTTCGGATCAAGGACAGAAAAACACCACTGAACCATAACAAGTGCTAGTTCATGCAGTCTGAAAATGTAGAAATAGCAATTGAAAGTTGTCTCAGGGCTCGTTCTCCCATGGTCTGATCTTGTGATTTTTTTTATTAATGGGATTATTCTAGAATCTTATATGAAAATGGAGATGGACACGATGGAAGATATTCTTTCTCAGCCAGTGATGAAAGTCATAAAAACGAATATGGTATAGTCGTGAAAGTGAAAGTTTCTGAAAAATCATTGATGTTTTTTCTATATCTAATACCTATTTTATGTTACCGGGAAACTTGTTAAATAATTGAGGATATATGTTTTATTTTATGTATTGTATGTTTAAGAATTAGGTATATTGTCTAAATCATACACCATCATAGTTTTTCTTCAAATATTGGGTAATATTCAGTTGCTGTCATGGACTCGTGGGGGTAATTGTAAACATCAATTTCATGGCTTCAGCAAAACTGCTAGTAGATTGTTCGGATTTACGCGGTCTAAACAGACTATATTTGAATACAAGGTAATTTATTAGTTTACAATTATCCCCCTCATCAAAAAAAAATTCTCTTCAGGGAATCGCAAACACTGATTATTTTTTTCTTTTGTTTAAAATTGAGTGTTAATTTTCGGTGAATAGATACAATATACTCTAGAGTATTACCCGCTCCAAGAGAAACATTGTAAATGTATTACTTTTTGATAATATGCCTTTAAAGTTGAGTTTGTAAAAATTGTTTACATCCACCCCAGTTGACCCTAACGCTTATAATGAAAAGTGGGTCCTTGTTATGAACATAGCGCAAAATTTATATTATTTATTACTGTAATACACACCAGTGAAAAATAATACAAAAATCTTTCCATCATTCCTAAAAGGACTGGGTGTCCCACTAAGGTGTGTGTCCTATACTGTCCTGAAAAAAAAGTGACCCCGAGAAGTCCATGGAAATTGTTTTCCGCTTTCAAATTTCACCAAAAGATAGCGTATTTTTAGATAAAAAAACTGTAATTTCTCTAGAAAATCCTTTGTAAAGGTAAGTTACGTGTTAGGGTTTTGAAAATAGGTGAGGATGGAGGTTGGGAGTGGTATGAGGGTCGCCGGTGGAAGCAGGAATGGAAAGAATAAGGGAGGGATTGAGGAGATACTACGCCGAACGATTTCAGCGACCATGTTCTACTTTTAAAGTTATGTGATAGCTGAATTAGTCTGTGATAATACTGCAGTTTTTCTTCAAGCCCGAATCGGCATATTGTGTTTTGTGGTCGCTTTAGGAGAACTCGATTTTCCATGTAACGCTGTATGGAGGGCTATATTTCTCATTTCATTATCTTATTACTCGTAAAATTATTTAGAAAATGAACAAATTGGAGGTCCCTACCGTTTTTCAATCTCAAGTTGCGAGTTTTAGATAATATTGTTTTTAATGCCATGGAAAACTAAACAATGAAATTCAAAATTTAATAATAATTCGTGATTCACCATCCGATGATTCGAGCTTGAACAAAATCTGAAGTTTCATGATATACGCTGATATTTCGAATAAATAATTTTAAGAATGTTGCTAGAATAGTTCAAACCCCTTCCACATAGCCTAACTATCACTAATGATTTACTAGTGACATTCAATCGATTTTGATCTGAAAATAAGCCGACGAGCCGGAAGCAGAAGGACAAATAGTTTCTAAAATACAGCCGCTACCCGACCTAAGTGGGGTACCCAGTACTTCCCGTTTACGGCACTTTTCAATCTATGGAATATTTCGTTTGGGATAACGGTTCAAATCTCTTATCTTCTTTTGACGGTTACCTATTAGCCCAGGCAACGAACCGGAAAAAAATATATATAGTAAGCTAGAATTTCAATTTTTTTTTTCATTTTGTTCCTAATACCCCATGATCATTCATGACCGCGGGGGTCGACCTTTCTACACCCTCAAAACGGGGTTTCAACCCCTCAGAGGAGCATTCTTGTAAAAACAGTCCAAAATTAATGAATTAAGAGCCGAAAATGACCTATTATGTTTTTTGGGTTGCTGATCACGATTCCGCAGTTAGTTTTCTCAGAAAACTCCCTCCAGATGGGAAATTTGGAAAATTTATATATCATATATAATTTATAATTTTGTTGCAAAAATGACGTCTAGTAGGTTTTTTGGGTCGCTGATCACGATTCCGCTGTTATTTTCCCCAAAAAAACTCTCTCCAGATGGAAAATTCAGGAAATTTGAGATTTTCCTGAGGCGGTTGTGAATAATAAAGTATAATTTTGTTGCATAAATGACGTATAGTAGTTTTTTGGGTAGCTGATCACGATTCCGCTGTTATTTTTCCAAAAAAACTCTCCAGATGGAAAGTTCGGGAGATTTTCCTGAGACGGTTATGAATTAACAAAGTATAATTTTGCTGCAAAAATGACTGGAGGTCATGACTAGAGGTCATTTTGCAACAAAATTATACTTTATTATTCATAACCGTCTCAGGATAATCTCAAATTCCCCGGATTTTCCAACTGAAGAGACTTTTTTGGGAAAAATTACAGCGGAATCGTGATCAGCGACCCAAAAAACCTACTAGAGGAAATTTTTGCAACAAAATTATACTTTATTATTCACAAACATCTCAGGAAAATCTCAAATTTCCCGAATTTTCCATATAGAGAGACTTTTTTGGGAAAAATTACAGCGGAATCGTGATCAGCGACCCAAAAAATCTACTAGAGGTCATTTTTGCAGCAAAATTATAAGTTATATATTATAGAATTAGGAACAAAATGCAAAAAAAAATTTGAAATTCTAGCTTACTATATTTATTTTTTTTTATTATGGTCTTTTTCGGGCTTATTGCCTGGACTATATTCTTGTATCATGCAATTCAAGAGTTAGAAAATGAACTATTTTGTATACATCTTTCATTTCCCTGACATTAACGTGTCTTAGACATATAACCGCTTTTAAAACATTCCTAGAACGTCTTGATTTTTGAATGCAATATAATGTCGGTAAATGTGAAAAATTTGAAATTTCATGAATTTGCAATATAAAATATTCACTTACCGGTTCGGTGTAATCGGTTTATTCTTCTCGTTTTGGGATTGTTTCTCATATTCTGCGCACATATTCAATATCTCTTCTAATCTGGCTTGTTCGGCTTTTTCTAGTTCTTGTTCCTTCATTCTGTCTTGTTGGGCCTATAATCGAATTTCCAATATTAATAAATAAACCTTCAAATAAAAAATATGATATAAAAAACTAACATGATCTAAAATTGATATTATATTCTGACCAGAGAAATTAACAAAAATCAAAACCAACATTACTCTAGCAATGATGAAAAGAAAAAGTGGTTTCTACAAACTAACACTACAAACTGAAATATCTTACATCAAAGGTAGTTCCCGCTGCAATTAAAATAAAATATGTGTTAACATTAATCTCAAACAATTGGATGAGAGAAGTTATTTTAATATTTCCATTTCTTCATTGTGAAATGCAACTCATTTGCGGTTCAGTTTTTAAAATAACAAGTTCATGAAATTTCAATAACTCGGTCAGTATTGATCTTTTGGGAAGATACCAAAAGATTTCTCTGAAAGTAACAACGAAGTGATATAATAGCTCAGTCAGATCTATAAATTAGGAATTTTACAAAGTTCTACAAACCTATGATTTGTTGTTCTTCAAACTAAATTAAGAGAAATTCATTATTTCCGAAAGTAAACCCTTAGATTGGACCATTTTTAAGCATGCACTAACTTAGCCAATGATATAAGAAAATTGTTGAACATTGCAGAATCGCAAATCTCGACATGAAGGTTCTACTTTAAAAGTCGAGAGTCCATTTCATGAGAACAATCGTTTATTTATAGAATGAATGAACTTTGGTTTGGAATTGACATAGCGATATTCGTCCAACATTCGATTGCATTTGATATTACATGGTGTTCATTTTCTTAGTTATTGTATATCGAATTATTTTTCAGTGTCTAAAGCTTCATATTCCCAAAATGATTTAAAAAATTGTTATTATTTCAATGAGATTAATTTAAATCACATTATTAGCACAATTTCGAACAGAACCATTAGAAGTGAACAGGAACAATACTTCATGAGCGCATCAGTGGAACGAGGCAGACGATGAAGTCACTGATCTACCGTCTACGGCAGTGATATAATTACCAGCTTCTAAAATGTTTGGCGTTGATAATACAGTTGAGAAGGTGTTAGGTATATTACCGCAGGAGACGGTAGATTATAGACTTCATCGTCTGTCTCAATCCACTGACGAACCCATGAGAAAAGCGAAACAGCTGTTTGAGACTAATAGACGTATTGTGACTGTTCAACCCGGACAACCAAAACTTTATCCATTAGAAGACAGGTTTTTTACATTAATAAAAGCAAATGAGGTGCTACTATGGACTCATTAATGACTGGAAACTCCTTTTGAACAGGAAGGCTTTATATATGTTTTAGTCGGCATAGCAGCATTGTGCTGCAACATAAGGGTTACCTGCTGCAACAGAGCCTTTGGCTTGAGACGTCACGATCGACATTCAAACCTTCTACCGAGGGTATAGGTCGCAGGACCTATAAATGACTGCACCAATAGTCGAAGTGCGGGAAACCGCAGTTTATTCGAATAAGTTTTGTATACCGATCTTTGTTTATTATTGAATGCAAGCTTATACTACTCGAAATATTAAATTTATAAATTCACGTATGACGTGCGTTAAATATGTTACCGAAATCGTCCAACTTTATGTTACGTTCATAAACAGTTGAACAAACACAGACCACATGTAGCTTACAAAGACTCGTCTGACGTCACACAACCGCCGTCCGCCATTAATTGGTCTGAGAGTTTTGTGTATATCGTCCAGGCATTTAAGGAGCAAAATCGACGAATTTCGGCTAATGTTGGTCTATTCTTATGTATTTTGATGTGCACACGATGGTGTAGTTTAAATTTCGATTACCCTGTGCTCGAAAAACTATGTCCATTTTTGGGACCCAAAAATTGTCATTTTATTAATGTTATTTTTTTTGTTTAAATACTGAAATTCGTTATGTAACACCCTATATAAACATTATGTCACGAACACATATACACGTTCACACGTCGACATACACTCACACATTCACACAAAACGATTATAAGCTTTCAGCTCGCTTATTGCCGCTAAATGAAATTCCGCGCTAGTTTTTTATGATGAAATTCGTTATAACTTGGCATTGTGAACGCTGTTTAAAACTTAAATAGCCGATGTACATCTCTGTAATTTGATCCAAGGTTTTTCACTCGATAGGCCCAAAATTGGGCCAACTAGAGGCCCAAATACATTTATTAGGATAACTCCACTTCTACTCAACCTAAATCGATCTGCTTGGACTTAAAATACTTGTTATGAAAACCTCTATTAGAACCTACAATTTGGATCCTGTAAAAAATTTGGATTTTCGATATGCCAAAATTTTCAAAATTGCGCCAAAGCTATGTCTTTGGACCAAAATGCTTGAATTTTGGATATTAGGTGCAGAAAAATGAAATAATTCCAATGATTTTGGTTTTAGATCGATAACATAACTATTTCGTCTGAAATTCGCCCAATAAAGATTTTTCAAAATGAACAATTTTGGCGCCAAAAAATGAGGTACGTCAAAATACCAAAATAAAAAAAAAAAGAGAAATAAAAATACTAGAAAAATGTTGGCTTCCGGATGATTTCTGCGTCATATTAGCTCGACTTGATACCGACGTTTCGCCAACCATTACAGGCATCTTCAGGGAAACGTCGGCATCAAGTCGAGCTATTATGACGCGGAATCCATCAGGAAGCCAACATTTTTCAAGATTAGCTATCCGCGAAAGTCTACTATTCAATAAAAATACTTTTCAATAATCTTTTCACCGAAACAGATTATGAAAAAAAAAACTCTGACATATACTCAATTTTTCAATGTGCCACAAAACATACTAAATGAGCATCTTGAGCCCACGACCTCGAATCGACTTCGGACCAGAGCCAAAAATTGCGTATTAATTTCTCGAACAACTTTTGTTACAAACATTTTTTCATACAACCCATAGTCTTGTCTCAAAACGCAAAAAATTGCCATTCTTGGGTCCAAAAAATGAACATAGTTTTTCGAGCACAGGATTAATCCAAATTTAAGCTAGACCATCGTGTTCAGCTTGTCGAAATACATAAGAATATACCAATAAAATAAGATTCTTGACCCAGTATAAATTATATAAAAAATTCTCGGGAATTAGGTCACATTAACACCAAAATTTTGGACAAATTTTCGGCACAGCAATGGGATCTCCTATTTCAGCTACCATTGCTAACCTCGTTATGGAATGCCTAGAGGAATCTGTTATAAATTCATTAGATTTTCAGCCTGTATTCTTTAAACGGTATGTAGATGATTGCCTTATGTGTGTTCCCAACGATAAAATTCAATATGTGATTAATAAATTTAACAATTTCCATTGTAAACTTCAATTCACTTGTGAAATAGAAATAAACAATAACATTAATTTTCTAGATATGACCATTAGGCATGATGCAGATGGAAAAATAAAAACTTCTTGGTTTACTAAAGAAGTCTGGTCTCAACGTTATCTTCATTTCAATTCCGTTGCACCAGCTTGTTATAAAAAAGTGTCATAAACAGCCTCACAGACCGCGCGGTAAAATTATCCCACGCAGAGGACCGTTCCAAAAATTTAAAAATTGTTCGTAATCCATTGGAAATGAATGGCTACCCAAAAACTTTCTTCAATCCTATCATTAAAGAGAGAATAAACAAAATCTATAATGGTTCTTCTTATAAAAATAACATAACAGGTAATACAGACAATTATATAACTTTACCATACATTCCGGAGACCTCAGAAAAAATTAAGAAATGTTTGAAAAAGTACGATATAAATGTTGCGCATAAACCTACTAACTGTGTTGGGAAATATTTCTCAAATCTAAAACCTGTAATACCTAAAGATAAACCCACACAGTATACTGGAATCTCTAAACAATATTTACAAAAAAGAATGTACGGCCATAAGTATAGCACAAGAAATAATTACTTAGAAAATTCCACCGCCCTTGCTAAGCACTGTTTTGATTATAACCATCAATTTGATTACAAAAATGTTAATATTTTAACTAAAGAAACCAATTATTATAAAAGATCTATCCTGGAGATGATTCACATAAGAAGGGATTCAAATTCTGTAAATCATAGGAATGATATTCAGGGATTGAGTCAGATTTATACTAACTTGATTAATTAAAACTCTTGCAAATTCCTACATACGTCTTTATAATGTTAAAAGCATATTTTAGGAAGAACGCTTAAACTAAAGTAAATTCCAATGCAGGATCTAAAACCTTTTCAAGTACGTCATAAATCTACATCTGGGTCGTGTTATTACAAACAAATAGCTTCGAACTCCAGTTGCTTTGAGACCATAGCAATATGCGTTTGTACATTATGAGAATATTACTTAACAGTGGTTTCTTGTTACAAAAAAATCTATACTTTTTTGACAAAATAAGTCTTCTGATGATGGTCGTGAGACCGAAACGTACGTAAAGACGAACATTTATAACAGAGTGTTAATGTGACCTAATTCCCGAGAATTTTTTATATAAGAATATACCAAAATTAGAACTCGCCGAAATTCGCGCTAAAAAATTCCTGGACTAATAAAGTCTTTAATGGTATATAGATTATTCGAATCAGATCTCATAATTTCAATTGAAACAGATTCTTGAGATCATAAAGCAACCAACAGCGTTGTAATTTCAATTTGAAACTGGAATAACAAATTTCTTGTTTTTTAATGCAATCAACCCTTCAGGGGCAAACTAAAGTACTATAATAAACGTCCTACCTGATTCCTTTTTAATTCCGCCACTTTACTTCGCGTTTCGAGTTCTTCTGAGCTGCCATAAAAACTGCCATTAGTGAGTTCATCAAGCGATCCACTTCTATGATTCGTGTTGATATTATTCGAAGTAGGATTGGGTGTTACACTCCTGTAATAAGGCGTCGGATTTCTATTATAACTAGGCGATGGTATCATGACACGATTTACATTAATGTTCTTATTACTACTCGACGTTTTTATATTAAGTTCGTTGTGATCGAAATTGACATTGTGAGTTTTGGGTACACAACCATTTTCATATATAACCACCCTGTTGTTTATGTGGTTGGCTTCGTTCAATGTAACATTCACATAAGCCGGTGATTTTTTCCCAAACAGCTGCCTCTCGGGGATTTTCATCTGATGTTTTTCATTGTAATTCAATTCGGAGTAATTTAAGGCACTTTGTGGTAGATTTTTCGCATAATTTTGCAAATCTGGAGGTGATTTTCCCAAAACGTCTTTAGCGGGCGTGTTTACTTTTACTGAATTTATGGAAAACACTTTGGGCGATATGCTTTTCTTCAAATTCTGCGCCGCGAGGTATTCGAATTTGGATACTTTGGTCATTATACTGGATGGTGCATCTTCGCTTCCGCTGTCCGACAACGATTCTCTGGGGCTTTTCCGAGGAACTGTAGGAGGTTTCTTTACGTATTTGGCTTGATACTGGCCTTCTGGTTCGAAGGTGATTGGAGGCATGGAAATTCTTGGATTTGGTAGGATCGATTTCATTAGTTTGGCTTCTGCTGGATGATTGAATCTCATGTAATTCGACCGGCCTATCGTTAGCATACAACCTGTAAAAATTTTCAATACAGTGAATAATACATAAACAGCAAATTTTATGATTATTATTTTTAATAGATTAGAGCTGATATACAGGGTGTCCTCGAACTGCGTGGCAAAAATAAAACCGAAGATTCTTTGATTCGAAAAAAATTTGATGAGCCTTTTTAATTTTGCCTCAAGTGTCTTGTTTACCCGGTAGAGGGCTTCAAAATTGCAAAAATAATTTTGTTTTTTCGGTATAACTTGAGAACGTGATGAAGAACTTTTACAATATTTGGCGGGTGAGTTACTGTCAATAATGGCCATTTTTGAGAGTAGAGCACAGAGCCTTAGAGACCATAGAAATGGCTCAAACTTGAGGATGTAACGGGAAAAGTGTCCAGAACTTTTTTGTGGTCAATGTAATTCACTCGATATTTTTTATGTAGATAGCTTATCTAATTTGAAAACTTTTCATACTCTTAGAAAATTTTGATAAAATCAACGGATTAGCTTGAAAAAATTAATTTTTGAGTCTCTGCAATTTCGGCTTACTAATTTTACTTGATTAAAATACCTTAGTTGCCTTTGTTTTTCTAATGTCATTTTGGCATTTGAAGAATTTATTCTCAAAACTGTCAGTTTTTACTTTGCTTTCCGTAAAAATTTTATAAAATTATGGCTTAAAATTTCACTAACACTGAAATGGTTGATATGTTATTGATTTATGGACTTTGTCGTTGCAATGGCCGGAGAAGGGAAATATATCCGCATCGCAGAATTCCAAATCGGCAAACCTTCGCGAAACTGGCAAATTTGAAGCAAATCGCAGAGAAACTGGACGCAGACGGACAAGTTAGACGGACACGTTAGAGCTCGAAGAAGCGATACTGGAAGCGGTTAAAACTGAACCTAGGATAAGCACACTACGTTTGGGACTTCGTATTGGAGCCTCAAAATCATTAGTTCATAATGTACTGAAAGAAGAACTGTTGTATCCCTATCATATTAAAACAGTTCAAGACTTATTGCCCATGGATCCAGGTCATCGGCTACATTTCTGTCGGCTTATTGTTCAAAGACAAAACGCAAACCCCAATTTTTGTAGAAGAATTCTGTTCACGGACGAAGATACTTTCACGAGATGTGGTCTTTTTAACCTCCATAATGAACATTTCTATGCTGATGAAAATCCTCATGAAACGGAAGTTACATATTTTCAGAATCAAACTAAAATCAATGTTTGGGTTGGAATTGTGGATAACTTTATTATTGGCCCTATCGTTATACCCGATCGATTGAACGGGGAGAACTACTTGAACTTTTTGGAACAAAGGCTACTTGAACTGTTGGAAGACTTGCCCTTACACATTCGTCGTGGCCTGGTTTATCCATGATGGTGCACCTCCTCATTTCACATTAGCTGTGAGGTGACATTTGAATGCGGAATATCCAGATCGCTGGATAGGTAGAGGACACGATGCACCAGTGTACTGGCCGGCCCGCTCCCCTGATTTGACGCCCTGCGACTTCTTTCTATGGGGCGCTTTGAAGTCGAAAGTTTATGCAGCTCCAGTAAACACACGAGAGGAATTGTTGCAACGAATTAATCATGAAGCGGATTTATTGAAGAATGATCCTGAAGTACTAGCCAGAGTTCAATCCAATTTCTTGAAACGAATTAATTTGTGTATTCAGGAAAATGGGCAACATTTCGAACAATTGATGCCTTAGCGATTTCCCAAAAAGTGTTGTTGTTTCTTTTAATTTAGCATTTGTTTTTCCTAAATAATCACATCGTTTCCCCATTTCTATTGTTTTTGTTATTCGTGTTTTACCGAAATATTAACCATTTCAGTGTTAGTGAAATTTTGAGCCATAATTTTATAAAATTTTTACGGAAAGCAAAGTAAAAATTGACAGTTTTGAGAATAAATTCTCCAAATGCCAAAATGACATTAGATAAGCAAAGGCAACTAAGGTATTTTAATCAAGTAAAATTAGTAAGCCAAAATTGCAGAGACTCGAAATTTATTTTTTTCAAGCTAAGCCGTTGATTTTATCAAAATTTTCTAAGAGTAAGAAAAGTTTTCAAATTAGATAAGCTATCTACATAAAAAATATACAGTGGATTACATCGACAACAAAAAAGTTCTGGACACTTTTCCCGTTACATCCTCAAGTTTGAGCCATTTCTATGATCTCTAAGGCTCTATGCTCCGCTCTCAAAAACGTCTATTATTGACAGTAACTCACCTGCCAAATATTGTAAAAGTCCTTCATCACGTTCTCAAGTTATACCGAAAAAACAAAATTATTTTTGCAACTTTGAAGCCCTCTACCGGCTAAACAAGACACTTGAGGCAAAAGTAAAAAGGCTCATCAAATTTTTTTCGAATCAAAGAATCTTCGGTTTTATTTTTGTCACGCAGTTCGAGGACACCCTGTATAAGCTCTTTTATAAATATAAGGTGGTTAAAGATCACTTCCTTGTTTCCAAAGATTGTATAAGTTATTAAACATGTTAATAGCACAAACAAATTATTAGCCTTGAAATAGGTTTGCTTAATAGAACTGATTTGAGTGATTTTGTTTGAAAGTTTCCCTTTTTTAACTTTGATTTGAACACAGCGGTCAGATTAATGGAGAACGTGTAATGTTGTAATGCCGTTGTTTCTACCAAACTCGTAAAATGGAAAATATTACGTTTATTCATCAAAAGATACGAACAGCAAAAAAATATCGAAAACTGTACTATTGTATAAAATATAGCAAACCATATTTTAAAACAATACGGATACATCCCAGCGTCTCTCCCACATAGCTATTTAATACAATGATGTAATAAATCTTAGCATGATGTATTATCAACTTCTGTATTGGACATTTCCTTTGTACGTTGAAAAATAACTGATAAATTCTTCTCTAAAAACTTTTTGAGAGAACTGTTAGTTGCAATTATTATTATATCAGGGAAATACTTGTTTAGAGTCCATTATAAACTGGATAATGTGGCTGCCTACACATGCACACACTAATTTTGACATGTATCACTTATGAAACAGTATACACTAATAGTTTCATTTAGAAGACGTTAACCTTTAGTCTAGTCACAAACAACAGTCATGTATTGAAGTTTTCATTGTACACAAAGCGAAGATTAGATGAATTACAAAACTACTTGCTCCATTTTTTTAGAATTATCGGTTTGATTTATACAATCAAGCCAAAACAAATATTTATCTTTATTTCAAGTAAAACTTATTCAACTCACCGCTCAATGTAAATAATTCCGGGATATTGCAACATTTTTTGAGGCTGCAAGATTTCAAAACAAAGAGTCATCTGTTCCATTTTAATTTCAATTGAATGACTAAATTTTTATTGAATGTTCCACATATTGTCTCAAAAAACCGCATTTAAGGTATATATAGAAGTTATGATTATCCTAAATCAAAAATCATACCAACACTTGAAAATCATTAAATAGACAATTTACTTGCGATTTGTTAAAATAGAAATATTTTCAATTTGATAATAATATATACTTGGCTAAAGATGGTACTACTACTATGAATAGTCCAATGGGCCCCTTATTAGCAGACATTTTTATGAATAATTTATAAACACCCTTTTATTAAAAGTCACCTGTTTGTTTTGGTATGACGTGCATTTTTGGATTTTTATAGCATCTCTTTGAATGTACTTTCAGAAGCTGAAATTCAATATGAAAAAAAAAAGCTGAATACAAAAAAATAATACTTACATATTTTCGATTTTAATGACAAAAAAGTTAAAAATTTTAAAACGATTTTTTTATATACCTTTTTTGTTATATACCTTTTTTGTTTTTTTTTTAATTTGTACCTAAGAATAATATTATAGTTTATTATATATCAGTCCTTGAGATAATCTAGGTAATCAGGGTATTCTGACCGCCACGTGAGTATTGAGGGACACGATCACAACCACCAACCTCAAAATAACCTCCCTTACAAGTTTCATTCCATTCCAAAAAAATAGTTTCACTAATTCCCTGGGGACGACGTTAGTGGATCCCCAGAGCCCCAGGTGCGACGCTAATTGGCACCGGAAAAGTGATTAGCGACCCCAAAATACCCCGACATACAATTTTGGTTGCGTTTCTGAGTATATTAAAAAATAGTCCCCGGAGAAGACCTAGGTATTCAGGGTATTCTGACCACCAGGTGACTATTGAGGGTCATGGTCATCAACAGAGAACTCAAGAGAACCTCCCTAACAAGTTAACTATTGTATTGTATTATTAAAAAAAAACATCAAAATAGGTTAAACCGATTTTTTTTTCGACCTTTTGGCCTTTATTTCCTCGACTATATACTGATCGGACAATTCACAATACTTTAAGCCACCCATTTTAAAATAAATACAGACCTTCATTTTTGTATATCTTCAATTCCTGTTAAGTTTTTCATTTTTGGCCCAAGAATGTTCTAAGAATGAAAAAATGACATTTTTCGTGGCAATTCAGTGAATGCATATGCATATTGTTGACTTTTTAACATTGAATGAACATATTCATTGGTCGGAGTGTAGCAACAAACACTGTATGAAGAAACTTTCGAAGAAAGTACTAAATCACATGCGTAAACGAGTAAAACGTTAGTTAGTAAACGAGGCGCGGTAATAAAATGAAGTTCTAAGTAGCTGATAGGAAAATAACGACAAGATAAGTGTCAATCACTCATTCCTATAATAATTAATTTATTTTGTAATGACTTTGTTTCGTAATATTCTTTATGTGTGACGTCACATACATAAGTGAATGTGTTGAAGGTGTCATCTTAAGATCTCTTATCAGGATTTGAATAAATTCCAATATGTGCATCAACACCGAAATAATCGATAAAGGAATGAACAAACACGGTTTTTTAATAGGAAAAAAATAAATGTTTGTTATTTCCTTAATCAATATGATAAATTACAATCAATTACCAAAATAGCATGCAAACAATTTTTAAATTAAGATCAAATGATTTTTATTGTTTTGAATTAGGTTTATACTAATGTAAACCCAGAATTGTGACCGAATTGGTTCTTATCCATTAATTTGGAATTTGAATTACCTTGAGATAGACGTGTTGGAACGATCACTTTAACACCATCTATGGAGAGATTCTCGGATGTTGGATATATGGTAACAACTCCTTCGCTATTTTCGATGTGACAATGAATAGGCAGCACTCCAGTTCCTTGCACGGGTATATCCACACCAGAACCGCTTCCCAAAACGACACGACCTGGAACAAATTTCAAATTGTAAATCACTACATTCAAACAAACAACGACCGCCGTTATTTATATCTATGGTTTCGGTATTTACGTAGTGTAAAATCATTTTAAACGGTCAATAATTAAGACGGAGTGATCGTCGCGGATGAAGTATTTCCTCCTTTCAGCTCATATGGGAACGTTTTTGGTTTCTACATAGCGGTTGAACGGTTACTGCGATGTAATAAAAATCTTTACAGAATATAGATATCATGTGTTAAATTTATTGGTTTGTAAATTCAATGTCGTACCTTAAGGCATTAACGAGTTACAGATTTTATACTCCCATCCATACCTTTGGCTAGGGATCGAAGACACGGATTTTATCGGCACGCTGTAAAGCATCTGTAAGTCAAATACTGGCATCGACGCAGACTTAACGTGAACAAATTTCGGTAATTTCCCGACCGACCGAGTCCAAATACCAGCGGGGGTTACCCGTTTTACGGAAAGTGTAGTGTACCAACATTGTTCATTGCTACTTCAGATAGCGGTCGTGTCGGGCAAAATTTTAATTTTTCCGCGATAGAGGTAACAATGCGACAATATAAAAAAAATGAAAATCAAAAGAACAAAATAGTTCACAATTACTACATAAAGAAGTTATTCCCAAAGCCGCTGAAGATTCCAATAATACGAAAGGGAAATAAAATTCTCTGTGGCGGTTTTTTGAAAAGAAGGTGACTGCAAAGTCTGAAAAAAATGCTGCTATTTGTAACATTTGTAGAACTATTTAAAAAAATGGGTTAATCTTAAATATGCCGATATTAACGGCTGAATTGAGCCGATACCGATTATTGACAAAATTTGCCGATACGCCGATACGATACCGATGCACAGATATTCGCAAAAGTGCTAAAGAATCGAACTCGCACAACTAGACAGGTTTTGGTTCGCGCTCTTGATCGGTTTAGGTCAAACGGCACGTTACGACGGAGTGAGCTTAGCGAACGAAGTTTTACACTCATGAGTCACAACTCTTCGGGCATGAGCAGCCTACTGTGATCGACTTCCTATTAAATACTACAAATAGGACACCGGCTCCCCATGTGTTCGCCATTATATACTTTACTAGCAGAAATATTTCTGTATTACTTAGAAAATCAAATACGAAATAATGATTCGGTTGGACAGTCAATCCGCTGGAGAAATTATTACGAGAATAGATCCTGAATTCTAATTTCTTTTAAAACTGAGCGATCCCTTTTTGCATTGCTGACGTCTAATATTTTCTCCTTGTACATATTTGTTTACGTTTTGTTTTGAGCTCTTATTCAAAGTCCTGTAATTGTAATAGTTAATAAAGTGTTCACCAAGGTTAGCAGGGTCAAATTTACTATGTAATTTTCTTAAGACAGGTTTTCATGCTTCAGTTCGATTTTAATAGTTTCAAATATATTGCCGGAACTTACTCGCAGATATAATCTAGTACAAATATGTCAAGAATATTCTCAATTATTTACACATTTAACTAAGACAACCCAGAAACATAACGTCGCCATGTCTCTGTCAGGAAACAACTAAATCCGTTGGAACAGTTGACTAATATATTGCGAATGATTAGAAACAGCTAGACGTGGAAATACGTCAATTATTCTCAATGTCATGACATTGAAACTTTATTTAAATAGACACTAAGACAATCCAAAGACATAACGTCATGCCTCTGTCAGGAAACAACTAAACTTGTTGGAACAATTAACTAATACATTGCAAATGATTAGAAACACTTTAAAGACGTGGACATACGTGAAATCATTATGACGTTGAAACTTTATTTGAATCGACACGGATAATGGAAATCCGATAGATATACATATGTTCTACAACTCTATGTATCATTAAGACGGAGTGAGCGGAAGAATAAGCCGATCCTTTCGGCACACCCATCACGCACTCCGTCTTAACCGTTTGGGCATATGCGCAGCGTAATGATTGACCTCCTAGTTATAATAATATGATAATATCAGGTGAGGTGTCAACATCATTCAATTACAACTCCATTTATTACAGTTAGGGTGTCAAATTTCAAGTCTGTCGGCTTTATAGTTCAGCAGATTTCGTGATCAGTGAGTCAGTGAGTGGTATTTCAGATATTTATATTAAATGCTTCAGGTCATTACTTCCTGAATACGAGTTACAGTTTTGAGTTGGCGAAGGAAAATAACAAGATGTATCTCACCTATTAATTACGGTATAGATTCCAAGTAAGACAATTACTGTTCAATTTTGGACGTTTAAACCTACATGAAACATCTATAACATACAATTAATGATATTATAATTATTGTATGAACGTACACTGACCTTCACAAAAACCGAGTCATTATATTTTGTATATTCATGGTTGCGATGTAATTGTTTGCCCTATGATAAAATTTTGAATTTGACCATGTTGCCAAATAACAAAAGTGTCGTCGACATATCTAACCCAACATTTTGGCTTGAGAACAGATGAGTCAATACCATCTTGCTCAAAAGTTTCCATGAGGATATTAGCTATGACCGGAGAAACTGGGGAACCCATGGCAGCTCACGAGGACTGCTCGTAAAACAGAAAATATGTGGAAGATAGACAAAAATCTCGGTAGTAAGTCCATTGAAATTTTTTTGGAAGGTAACAGTTGAGAAACTAAGGAAAGTGTCTGGAATGGGAACATTGGTAAAGAGTGATTTGACGTCGAGGCTGACTAGCAAATCGTCGGGGTCAACTTTTAGCGTTTGGAGTTTTTCTACGAAATGAAAGGAATTTAGGATAAAATTGTTGGAATTAATAATAATAAATGAACTTTATTGTGCTTAGTAAAAATACATGTAACTATACCTACAATATAAACACAATAGGTAAAAATTCAGCCAGGGCTGATTTTCATTTTTACCCGCTATGAAAGCAAATACAGATTATTTATTCAGATTACCTTGTCTAGTTAATAGATACTTCATAATATAAAGTTTAAAGTTACTTTCGTTCAAACTAAGATGTTTGATAACTTCGTTCAGAAGGACAGCAGCCATATAAGCAAAACAGCCTTTAAATTTTGACGTTGAATGTTTGGGTATCGTGAACGAGTCACATCTGATATTTATAAAGTGTACCATAAATCGTTTAATTAATGAGGTGAGCAAATATTCTGGGCATTTATTTTTCAATAATTTGTATAATAACATGATATATAAGTATTTGACTCTGCTTTGTATATTCAATATTTGTAACTTATTTAGATAAGGCGATATATGTGTACGATATTTGACTCTACAGGAGTAACGAATGCAAGCATTCTGTATTTGTTGCAGTCGTTTTTTGTTGTGTGCCGATAGAAAATTAAAATAAACTGCACTGCAATAATCGATTTTTGGTTGGATAAGGGCATTACATATTTTTAATTTAGTTTTCTCAGGAATTATATTTTTGAATTGATACAGAGATTTTAGAATAATAAAAGCTTGTTTTCTAATATTTGTCACATGAGAATCAAAACAGAGGTTTGAATCAATTGTTACACCTAAATTTTTTGCACAATGGGCCAAGTCAATGTTTTCATTATTTAATATTATATTTATTTGACTTATATCCAATTGATTTCTTAATTTTTCTGAGCTGATAATTAAGAACGTAGACTTTTTTGGATTTATTTTTAGGCCATTATCATCACACCATTTGCTCAAATTCATAAGTTCACTGTTTATATTTTCTATAGTTGGGGCTATATTTAATAGCTTACAGTATATATATATAGTTGTATGTCATCTGCATACATATGTAAAAAACAGTATATAAATATGTTGACAATATCAAATGTAAATATACAAAAAAGAATTGGTCCAAGGATCATCCCTTGGGGTACCCCATTTTTAGTAAATAGTAAACTGGAAACATTCTTATCTAATTTTACAGCTTGACTTCTTTGGCACAAATAGTTATTGAACCATCTAAGTGCCGCACCTCTTATTCCTATATAACTTAATTTAGCCAAAAGTAGTTCAGTATTCACTAGGTCAAAAGCCTTACTTTGATCGAGTAGTATAAGAAAGGTAATTTTGGAATTATCCATAGCTGCAGATAAATCATTTGTCACTTTTAATAGAGCAGTATTAGTACTATATTTTTTTCTAAAACCTGATTGTATTTTCAGTAAGATCGAGTGTTGCTCTAAGTAACTGTTTAATTGAACTGCAACAATTTTTTCGATAATTTTTGACATCGCTGGGAGAATGTTAATGGGTCTTAGTTCACTCAATTGTGTTGGTTTACTTATCTTTTTGGAAGAGGCAATATTAATGCGGACTTCCATAATTCGGGAAAACATCCTCTAATAAGCGACTCATTTACAACTTGAGTAATGACATTTAAACAATAAGGCAAGACTAGTTTTATCAACTTGATATTTATACTGTCACATCCATATGAATTTGTTTTTACTTCATTTATTGCTTTTTCAATTGTTTCATTATCAACGGTTTTGAAATTAAATATCATGTTATTATTCAATACATTATTTTGGAAAAAGTTTAAAGTATCTACATTTACACTAGAGTTACCACCAATATTTACAAAGTAATTATTAAGACTATTTACATCTTTCAGTTCATGTTGTAAATTATCTATTTTTTTGTGACAGGGATCATAAATACCCCAAGTTTTCAAGTTATTCCACAAAGCATTACTACTTTTGCTATTTTTCAGTTTTGTTTCTATGCATGCTGTCTTTTCTCTTCTTATTGCATAATGTACATAGTTCTTAATTTCTAAATAATATTTTTTATGCGAGTCTTTTCTTGTTCTCACATAGCGCTTATGTGCATTATTTTTAATTTTGATCATTTGCTTTATATTATATGTAATATAAGGCTTGTTTTTCTTATTTTGCTTAACGACACACATAGGGGCATGTATATCAAATAGTTGCAAGATGTATTGATTAATTATTTGGACTTTAAGATTTATGTCATATATTATTACCTACAACAGGTTTGAGAATAGATAACAGATATCGAGAGAGTTTATAAGTAGGGGATCCGATAGTGCTGACAATTGGTCTCAGGGGAACTGAGGGTTTATGAATTGATAATTATTATGAGTTAATTATCTAACATCTACCAAGCTTCGGTGTGATCAATTAGCGTCAAGTGCTACTTGAAACAGAACATTACCCAAACCTTTAAACAACCTAAATCTATTTTTAAGAAGAATCAACACTACTTACTCCCTAAATGTTGATTAATCACGCATAGCCAGAACTAGAACACTAGATGATGGTCCCATGTTGCCGAGTATTACTATAATGGTAAACATCCCATACCGGCCATATCCAGTTTGCACATATATCGCGTAGGAGTCACAATACTCTGTCCTTATTCAAAATCAACTTCAATTGTCATAATAATAAGTACGCTTTCTATTGAAATTGTCCAGATTAATAACATCGAAGCCGCGCCGACTATAATCTAAACTGCCTATCCGAGCAGAATCGCTATTACAATAACATTAGGAACTTCCTTCAGAAAGAGAAATCTGTAATTATTATGTCATGTCGTGACGCGTCTGTTTTACTTTTTAGTCTAATAATTATACGTGTAGCATGTATGTTGGTAACAAACGTCGAGTTGAGACGATATGCGTGCGTGAATGTTTATGGAAGGTTAGCCGGTCGAGAGGGGATTGTTTATAAAAATAGTTTTATTCTTAGGTTGCTTATCTTTTCCTGGAAACGATACTCCGGTTCCTCATCCTCATAAAATTTAAGGTCACCAACGATATGATTACATTGTTAATTTCATTATGGTTTCTTACATCACCAGTTAGGTAAGAAGCAAACTTGCTTCAAGTTCATCCACGAATGCGTCGATGTACTTGCTAGGAAGACGGGGACTTTCAGACACTTCGATTCATAATTAAGACGGAGTGAGCGAAAGCGAAGTCTCGTCTCCTTCTAGCTCTTATGGCGCGTCTTAGTTACTACGTAGCGATTGAATGGTGACTCCGATTTACTCAAAATTTTCAAATAATATTGTGTGATGCTGGAAATTTACTGGTTTGTACTTTCAATGTCGTACCTTGAGCCGTTTACGAGTTATTGAGCAGAGTGGTCCGTCGCTATTCGATTTTCTTCGCGCACTGTGCGGGTCTGAAATTTGTCAGTTTTGTGTGTCAATGCCGCTTTCTTTTTTTGATGATTTATAAGTCTGGCGTCATCTGACTCTACAAACGTCGATAAATCGCCCTCTAGGCTATGTTTAACGTCACTCAAGTTCGGATTAATCCTGTTGTATGAACGTGTAATGTTTGTTTGAAGGACCACCCTTTCGGGCACGTTAATGATTAATATTCGTGGTGAACTGTAATGTAATTTTTATTGATGCTACTATTTATTATGACATTTCTATCTCTGTAAACAAAAACTAACAAAACAACAAAATGCAGTCAGAGAAGAGCGACCACAGAACAAGTACCTACAGAATGACTCGCCCCATGCTGCCAAACAACGAACTCGAATATACAGCAACGAACTCGGATATATAGTTCGTTGGTGCCAACAATGGTAATTGACAAATGACAATGTCAATACTCACTTATAATATCCCATGTGCAAAATTTCCGGAAATTAAATTGTGCACTCGGGATATTCGTCAAGAGAAGTTCACACCGAAGAAAAATTAGTTTAAAATAATTTCAAGGTGATATTATTTGACATTTTGTCATAAAAATATGAGACATTACTAAGGAATGCCATACTTTTGTTGTTTTCTTATGTATTGTATCACTTTCAAACTCATTTTTTAAACGTCAAAAAATATCCACTATAATTTTGCTTCTCTACCCTAAAAGAAAAAATATCCGCTGAAATTTGTTCGTTGGCATGGCAACAAGTCAAAATAAAAGTATTTCATTGGTCGAAAACTGTCTGTGTGAAATTCTCATTGCAATATAAATATCATTGACGATTGTCTACCTGTGACGAGCAAAGCATGTAATTTGATTGATCATGAATCTGCCATTATTTCAGGCAGGCTTCGCCTGATTTAAATCACGATTTAAATCAATGATTTAAATCAAGTGATTTTTTTATTTTATTCATTGAATTGTGAAATCAGAAATAACATTTATTTATTTTATAAAATATACTCAAAATACAAATTAAACTGATACAAATTGCAAATAAAACTATATTCTTAATATTGAAAAAAAAATAATAGATATTTTCAAAAAAATGTAACGTTAATTTTCATTTTCATTATAGTATTTGTACAGAAATACTAATTTTTCCGCTTTCTCCACTCCTAATTTATTTCGTAAATTGGAGTGAACCACTCCAAATGTAGAAAATACTCTCTCTACAAACTGCAAATAAAACTATATTCTTAATATTGAAAAAAAAAAAATAATAGATATTTTCAAAAAAATGCAACGTTAATTTTCATTTTCATTGTAGTATTTGTACAGAAATACTAATTTTCCTGCTTTTTCCACTCCTAATTTATTTCGTAAATTGGAGTGAACCACTCCAAATCTAGAAAATACTCTCTCTACCGAAGCGGACGAGGAGACAGCACATAAAAATTGTTTCAGAATAGGAAGAAGTTTAGCAACTTCAGGAATATTCTTTTGTGAAACCCACCACTGTAAGGCACTAACACTGGAGAATATCTATTCTGAAAACATAACTGTTGAAAATGGTTCAGTTTTGGCTTCAAGTTTTATAATGAGTGGTAGGAATCCACTATTTCCATACATTTCTTGTATGATATTTAATGCTGAATTTTTTTCTGCACTAGTCAATTTAAATTTGGTTCTGGTTGTATCCAAAATATAAGCCACAAAATGATAGGGCGTTAGTGCCTGTTAATATCGGTGTTCAAAAATTTGCATTTGAGATAACGATAATTCTAATTCGTCCTGGAATTCTTCTTATAATTTCTTCCATACTTCTACTGCTTCAGATAGGAAATCATTTTATTTTGTAATTTATCAAGTCCCACAGCTATAGGCTTTAAGATGTTTAGGTAATCTTCAGCTGATCGTTTAAGACCAATGTTTGAAACTTTTTCGTATATTGTTGAGTCTATTTCTTTTTTATTCTCCTCACATACTTTTAACAATTTCTCCCATTGACTTGTATATACCTCTAAACAATCTGACTTGTTTTTTCTTCCTCGTGGATTTGTTCTAGAAGAGTTGTCGAAGCGGTTTTTCCTGATGGGGGCTTATAACCATGTCTTAATATTTCGATCGCCTTTTTCACATGCGGATAGTCTAAACATCTGAAGCTAGTATTAGTTGCAAATACAGCTTTTGCGATTTGTTTGTCTATTTCTTCTTTTTTATTTGCAGATGTCCGCATAACAAAGTTCATTAAATTAGCGGGACCGGGAACGTCCGTTTTTCGTTTTTTATAGACTGAATCATTAGTTTCATTAGAAAGTGATAATGACGATGTTGATGGCACTGACAAACCAAAAACAGACAAACTTGACGAAGCTTAACTTGGCGGTCGATTTTCAAAACTGGTGGTTGAATTGGAAAACATTGAAGCCCTTCAGCTTGCAATAGTTGCTTTATCTGAATTAAGATCTGATCCTTCATGTTCTGTAAAAAAGCGAGAAATTATTTAGGTTGATAAATGATAAGATAAGCTGTTGAATCAGTTGAATTAATAATAATTATTAAAATATTTAAAAATAAAATATATGGAAAAAAGTAAGATTTTAGCGCTTCTTGTAATCCTTGTATTGTATTTCTATTTATATCAAATCATACCCCGTACTAAAATCTAGCACTTTTTCCTTGTATGAAGAATAGCAATTAATAATGAAATAATAATAATTTTTTAGTTTCTGTTTCTACTATATACCATTACCATACTAGTCATACTACTTATAAGACATAATATGTGTACATAGTACATACCTTCAGTTGTTAAATTAACTTCTTCATTACTTGGCCCAGCGTTCTTACACTTTTCATGATGGTCTTTTAATCTTTGGACAATTCCTTGCATTTCCTTTCTGCAATTTTTACATATAGCTCTACTACATGTTTTTCCTTTTTCTGATTTTTTTTTCTATGAAATAATTGCAAATTGGATCTTTCCTCCTTCCACTCATTTTTATTCTACACTCACTTTACTTGTTCAGTTAAGTTCACTACTTGGGCACAGACACAGATACACTCACAGTCTCAATAAAATTTGTCAAATGAATCAGCTTACGAGTTGTCGTCGTTTTATTGTATTTTGTGTTGTGACGTTGTGACTGGTGCAATTCGACAGGATTTTTAAAGGGAAATTACGGCGCGAGGCGATTTCTTGATTTCGCAAGGTCTGACAAGAATAAACCAATACAAGATATGTCAAATCAGGAAAATGCTATTTGTTATTGTTTGCGTTTGCATGTAAAGATACATAGGTACTTAAAATGGACCAAAACATATCGATTATTATTCAAAATAAAAAAAAAAAAACAAAAAATCACGTTTTTCTTTGATTTTTTTAATAAAAATCACGATTTTTGAATTTTTTTAAAAAATCATGATTTTTTCCAACCCTGATTTCAGGTAAACCTTTACTTGTATGCCATTGTTGATGTTGTCACCGATTGGCGGAAAATTGGGCCAGCATTTCATTTGATACGGCGCATCTCCCGTTTAATATCGTGAGTGTTGACATATTTGTTTTTCTGCAATCTGAAAATATCAAGGTCTTTTGAAACCAGATCCTCATTTATACACCTCAAATTGAAAGTGTTTCGGACTGCTAGTTCTTTAATTGCAAGTAGTAAGCTACTAAGTTTCATGATCACGTTCCAATCTTAAATCATAAATTGACCGCCTTTCAGAAAAGAGTAAAATAGTTACAGTATCGGACAGTGATACCCACGCGCATACTATGTAGTCCAATTGGGCATTCGTCGAGGACGGGGATATTCAGAATACTTTCTAACGTGAAACTCATTATGATTGGTTCAGATGGAAACACGATGAAGCTTTCAATAGAAACGTGAACGATCATTTTCGGAAAATCCGATCGTCGTCAAAATTCACCACAGGTTCGAGCGTTACCGAAAAAGAATCATTGCCTAAAGAAAAACATAATACTAAATCCTAAACCCAAACATGAGGATCTCTTCGTAATAACATCAAAATTGAGTCAGAAAGGGTCAAGTATCGAGAAATCTAGCAACTTCTGCGATCATTCATTTTCATGAATTTGTAGTTTACTTTAATAGTCCACTTCCAAGATAGAGATATAGCGAAATAATTAATAATTATTTCTTATTCTAAGTAAATCTTGTATCGTATCTTGGATGAATTTGTTACGAACTACAAAATATCAACGTAACCATATTTCATTCAATTCAAAATTGATATAATTATAAAGCAGCTACTTGATCTATTTTATATTTAAATCTGGATCCAACGAAAATGAAAACTAATATAATCTTTAACACGGTTATTTGATTTCTACTCTCTAATTTTATATAATTTCACGGTAAGCTCGACATTTACGAAAATCAATACATCGCTTATATTATTGTCCCGTTTAATTGGAGCACGACAATAGGAATAATCGATTTTCTACTGAAATTAGTGGTTGATG